>OU342943.1:25653831-26298249 GCA_910592295.1 Andrena haemorrhoa
TGACTCGTTTGACTCGTTTGACTCGTTTGACTCGTTTGATTCGTTTGACTCGTTTGACTCGTTTGACTCGTTTGACTCGTTTGACTCGATTGACTCGTTTGTCTCGTTTGAAAGGTTCGACACGATTGACTCGATTGACTCGTCTGACACGTTCGACTAGTCTGTCACGTTTGACTCGTTTGATTCGTTTGATACGGTTGACTCGTTTGAATCGTTTGAGTCGTTTGACACGGTTGACTCGTTTGGCTCGTTTGACTCGTTTGCCTCGTTTGACTCGTTTGCCTCGTTTGACTCGTTTGACTCGTTTGACTCGTTTGACTCGTTTGACTCGCTAGACTCGATTGTCCAGTTCGAACAGTTTGACTCGTTTGACTCGTTTGACTCGTTTGACTCGATTGACTCGTTTGACTCGTTTGACTCGTTTGACTCGTTTGACTCGTTTGACTCGATTGACTCGTTTGACTCGTTTGACTCGTTTGACTCGTTTGACTCGTTTGACTCGTTTGACACGTTTGACTCGTTTGACTCGTTTGACTCGATTGTCCTGTTCGACCCGTTTGACCCGTTTGCCTCGTTTGACACGTCTGACTCGTTCGACTCGTTCGACTCGTTCGACTCGTTCGACTCGTTCGACTCGTTCGACTCGTTCGACTCGTTCGACTCGTTCGACTCGTTCGACTCGTTCGACTCGTTCGACTCGTTCGACTCGTTCGACTCGTTCGACTCGTTCGACTCGTTCGACTCGTTCGACTCGTTCGACTCGTTCGACTCGTTCGACTCGTTCGACTCGTTCGACTCGTTCGACTCGTTCGACTCGTTCGACTCGTTCGACTCGTTCGACTCGTTCGACTCGTTCGACTCGTTCGACTCGTTCGACTCGTTCGACTCGTTCGACTCGTTCGACTCGTTCGACTCGTTCGACTCGTTCGACTCGTTCGACTCGTTCGACTCGTTCGACTCGTTCGACTCGTTCGACTCGTTCGACTCGTTCGACTCGTTCGACTCGTTCGACTCGTTCGACTCGTTCGACTCGTTCGACTCGTTCGACTCGTTCGACTCGTTCGACTCGTTCGACTCGTTCGACTCGTTCGACTCGTTCGACTCGTTCGACTCGTTCGACTCGTTCGACTCGTTCGACTCGTTCGACTCGTTCGACTCGTTCGACTCGTTCGACTCGTTCGACTCGTTCGACTCGTTCGACTCGTTCGACTCGTTCGACTCGTTCGACTCGTTCGACTCGTTCGACTCGTTCGACTCGTTCGACTCGTTCGACTCGTTCGACTCGTTCGACTCGTTCGACTCGTTCGACTCGTTCGACTCGTTCGACTCGTTCGACTCGTTCGACTCGTTCGACTCGTTCGACTCGTTCGACTCGTTCGACTCGTTCGACTCGTTCGACTCGTTCGACTCGTTCGACTCGTTCGACTCGTTCGACTCGTTCGACTCGTTCGACTCGTTCGACTCGTTCGACTCGTTCGACTCGTTCGACTCGTTCGACTCGTTCGACTCGTTCGACTCGTTCGACTCGTTCGACTCGTTCGACTCGTTCGACTCGTTCGACTCGTTCGACTCGTTCGACTCGTTCGACTCGTTCGACTCGTTCGACTCGTTCGACTCGTTCGACTCGTTCGACTCGTTCGACTCGTTCGACTCGTTCGACTCGTTCGACTCGTTCGACTCGTTCGACTCGTTCGACTCGTTCGACTCGTTCGACTCGTTCGACTCGTTCGACTCGTTCGACTCGTTCGACTCGTTCGACTCGTTCGACTCGTTCGACTCGTTCGACTCGTTCGACTCGTTCGACTCGTTCGACTCGTTCGACTCGTTCGACTCGTTCGACTCGTTCGACTCGTTCGACTCGTTCGACTCGTTCGACTCGTTCGACTCGTTCGACTCGTTCGACTCGTTCGACTCGTTCGACTCGTTCGACTCGTTCGACTCGTTCGACTCGTTCGACTCGTTCGACTCGTTCGACTCGTTCGACTCGTTCGACTCGTTCGACTCGTTCGACTCGTTCGACTCGTTCGACTCGTTCGACTCGTTCGACTCGTTCGACTCGTTCGACTCGTTCGACTCGTTCGACTCGTTCGACTCGTTCGACTCGTTCGACTCGTTCGACTCGTTCGACTCGTTCGACTCGTTCGACTCGTTCGACTCGTTCGACTCGTTCGACTCGTTCGACTCGTTCGACTCGTTCGACTCGTTCGACTCGTTCGACTCGTTCGACTCGTTCGACTCGTTCGACTCGTTCGACTCGTTCGACTCGTTCGACTCGTTCGACTCGTTCGACTCGTTCGACTCGTTCGACTCGTTCGACTCGTTCGACTCGTTCGACTCGTTCGACTCGTTCGACTCGTTCGACTCGTTCGACTCGTTCGACTCGTTCGACTCGTTCGACTCGTTCGACTCGTTCGACTCGTTCGACTCGTTCGACTCGTTCGACTCGTTCGACTCGTTCGACTCGTTCGACTCGTTCGACTCGTTCGACTCGTTCGACTCGTTCGACTCGTTCGACTCGTTCGACTCGTTCGACTCGTTCGACTCGTTCGACTCGTTCGACTCGTTCGACTCGTTCGACTCGTTCGACTCGTTCGACTCGTTCGACTCGTTCGACTCGTTCGACTCGTTCGACTCGTTCGACTCGTTCGACTCGTTCGACTCGTTCGACTCGTTCGACTCGTTCGACTCGTTCGACTCGTTCGACTCGTTCGACTCGTTCGACTCGTTCGACTCGTTCGACTCGTTCGACTCGTTCGACTCGTTCGACTCGTTCGACTCGTTCGACTCGTTCGACTCGTTCGACTCGTTCGACTCGTTCGACTCGTTCGACTCGTTCGACTCGTTCGACTCGTTCGACTCGTTCGACTCGTTCGACTCGTTCGACTCGTTCGACTCGTTCGACTCGTTCGACTCGTTCGACTCGTTCGACTCGTTCGACTCGTTCGACTCGTTCGACTCGTTCGACTCGTTCGACTCGTTCGACTCGTTCGACTCGTTCGACTCGTTCGACTCGTTCGACTCGTTCGACTCGTTCGACTCGTTCGACTCGTTCGACTCGTTCGACTCGTTCGACTCGTTCGACTCGTTCGACTCGTTCGACTCGTTCGACTCGTTCGACTCGTTCGACTCGTTCGACTCGTTCGACTCGTTCGACTCGTTCGACTCGTTCGACTCGTTCGACTCGTTCGACTCGTTCGACTCGTTCGACTCGTTCGACTCGTTCGACTCGTTCGACTCGTTCGACTCGTTCGACTCGTTCGACTCGTTCGACTCGTTCGACTCGTTCGACTCGTTCGACTCGTTCGACTCGTTCGACTCGTTCGACTCGTTCGACTCGTTCGACTCGTTCGACTCGTTCGACTCGTTCGACTCGTTCGACTCGTTCGACTCGTTCGACTCGTTCGACTCGTTCGACTCGTTCGACTCGTTCGACTCGTTCGACTCGTTCGACTCGTTCGACTCGTTCGACTCGTTCGACTCGTTCGACTCGTTCGACTCGTTCGACTCGTTCGACTCGTTCGACTCGTTCGACTCGTTCGACTCGTTCGACTCGTTCGACTCGTTCGACTCGTTCGACTCGTTCGACTCGTTCGACTCGTTCGACTCGTTCGACTCGTTCGACTCGTTCGACTCGTTCGACTCGTTCGACTCGTTCGACTCGTTCGACTCGTTCGACTCGTTCGACTCGTTCGACTCGTTCGACTCGTTCGACTCGTTCGACTCGTTCGACTCGTTCGACTCGTTCGACTCGTTCGACTCGTTCGACTCGTTCGACTCGTTCGACTCGTTCGACTCGTTCGACTCGTTCGACTCGTTCGACTCGTTCGACTCGTTCGACTCGTTCGACTCGTTCGACTCGTTCGACTCGTTCGACTCGTTCGACTCGTTCGACTCGTTCGACTCGTTCGACTCGTTCGACTCGTTCGACTCGTTCGACTCGTTCGACTCGTTCGACTCGTTCGACTCGTTCGACTCGTTCGACTCGTTCGACTCGTTCGACTCGTTCGACTCGTTCGACTCGTTCGACTCGTTCGACTCGTTCGACTCGTTCGACTCGTTCGACTCGTTCGACTCGTTCGACTCGTTCGACTCGTTCGACTCGTTCGACTCGTTCGACTCGTTCGACTCGTTCGACTCGTTCGACTCGTTCGACTCGTTCGACTCGTTCGACTCGTTCGACTCGTTCGACTCGTTCGACTCGTTCGACTCGTTCGACTCGTTCGACTCGTTCGACTCGTTCGACTCGTTCGACTCGTTCGACTCGTTCGACTCGTTCGACTCGTTCGACTCGTTCGACTCGTTCGACTCGTTCGACTCGTTCGACTCGTTCGACTCGTTCGACTCGTTCGACTCGTTCGACTCGTTCGACTCGTTCGACTCGTTCGACTCGTTCGACTCGTTCGACTCGTTCGACTCGTTCGACTCGTTCGACTCGTTCGACTCGTTCGACTCGTTCGACTCGTTCGACTCGTTCGACTCGTTCGACTCGTTCGACTCGTTCGACTCGTTCGACTCGTTCGACTCGTTCGACTCGTTCGACTCGTTCGACTCGTTCGACTCGTTCGACTCGTTCGACTCGTTCGACTCGTTCGACTCGTTCGACTCGTTCGACTCGTTCGACTCGTTCGACTCGTTCGACTCGTTCGACTCGTTCGACTCGTTCGACTCGTTCGACTCGTTCGACTCGTTCGACTCGTTCGACTCGTTCGACTCGTTCGACTCGTTCGACTCGTTCGACTCGTTCGACTCGTTCGACTCGTTCGACTCGTTCGACTCGTTCGACTCGTTCGACTCGTTCGACTCGTTCGACTCGTTCGACTCGTTCGACTCGTTCGACTCGTTCGACTCGTTCGACTCGTTCGACTCGTTCGACTCGTTCGACTCGTTCGACTCGTTCGACTCGTTCGACTCGTTCGACTCGTTCGACTCGTTCGACTCGTTCGACTCGTTCGACTCGTTCGACTCGTTCGACTCGTTCGACTCGTTCGACTCGTTCGACTCGTTCGACTCGTTCGACTCGTTCGACTCGTTCGACTCGTTCGACTCGTTCGACTCGTTCGACTCGTTCGACTCGTTCGACTCGTTCGACTCGTTCGACTCGTTCGACTCGTTCGACTCGTTCGACTCGTTCGACTCGTTCGACTCGTTCGACTCGTTCGACTCGTTCGACTCGTTCGACTCGTTCGACTCGTTCGACTCGTTCGACTCGTTCGACTCGTTCGACTCGTTCGACTCGTTCGACTCGTTCGACTCGTTCGACTCGTTCGACTCGTTCGACTCGTTCGACTCGTTCGACTCGTTCGACTCGTTCGACTCGTTCGACTCGTTCGACTCGTTCGACTCGTTCGACTCGTTCGACTCGTTCGACTCGTTCGACTCGTTCGACTCGTTCGACTCGTTCGACTCGTTCGACTCGTTCGACTCGTTCGACTCGTTCGACTCGTTCGACTCGTTCGACTCGTTCGACTCGTTCGACTCGTTCGACTCGTTCGACTCGTTCGACTCGTTCGACTCGTTCGACTCGTTCGACTCGTTCGACTCGTTCGACTCGTTCGACTCGTTCGACTCGTTCGACTCGTTCGACTCGTTCGACTCGTTCGACTCGTTCGACTCGTTCGACTCGTTCGACTCGTTCGACTCGTTCGACTCGTTCGACTCGTTCGACTCGTTCGACTCGTTCGACTCGTTCGACTCGTTCGACTCGTTCGACTCGTTCGACTCGTTCGACTCGATCGACTCGTTCGACTCGTTCGACTCGTTCGACTCGTTCGACTCGTTCGACTCGATCGACTCGTTCGACTCGTTCGACTCGTTCGACTCGTTCGACTCGTTCGACTCGTACGACTCGTTCGACTCGTTCGACTCGTTCGACTCGTTCGACTCGTTCGACTCGTTCGACTCGTTCGACTCGTTCGACTCGTTCGACTCGTTCGACTCGTTCGACTCGTTCGACTCGTTCGACTCGTTCGACTCGTTCGACTCGTTCGACTCGTTCGACTCGTTCGACTCGTTCGACTCGTTCGACTCGTTCGACTCGTTCGACTCGTTCGACTCGTTCGACTCGTTCGACTCGTTCGACTCGTTCGACTCGTTCGACGCGTTTGACCATTTTGACTCGTTCGACTCGTTTGACTCGTTTGACTCGTTTGACTCGTTTGACTCGTTCGACTCGTTTGACTCGTTCGACTCGTTCGACTCGTTCGACTCGTTCGACTCGTTTGACTCGTTCGACTCGTTTGACTCGTTCGACTCGTTCGACTCGTTCGACTCGTTTGACTCGTTCGACTCGTTTGACTCGTTCGACTCGTTTGACTCGTTTGACTCGTTTGACTCGTTTGACTCGTTTGAGTCGTTTGACTCGATTGTCCTGTTCGACCCGTTTGACCCATTTGACTCGTTTGACTCGTTCGACTCGTTTGGCTCGTTCAACTCGCTTGACTCGATTGTCCTGTTCAACCCGTTTGACTCGTTTGGCTCGTTCAACTCGCTTGACTCGATTGTCCTGTTCGACCCGTTTGACTCGTTAGACTCGTTTGACTCGTTTGACTCGTTTGACTCGTTTGACTCGTTTGACTCGATTGACTCGTTTGACTCGTTTGACTCGTTTGACTGGTTTGACTCGTTTGACTGGTTTGACTCGGTTGACAAGTTTGACTCGATTGTCCTGTTCGACCCGCTTGACCCGTTTGACACGTTTGACTCGTTTGACTCGTTTGCCTCGTTTGACTCGTTTGCCTCGTTTGACTCGTTTGCCTCGTTTGACTCGTTTGCCTCGTTTGACTCGTTTGCCTCGTTTGACTCGTTTGCCTCGTTCGACTCGTTCGACTCGTTCGACTCGTTCGACTCGTTCGACTCGTTCGACTCGTTCGACTCGTTCGACTCGTTCGACTCGTTCGACTCGTTCGACTCGTTCGACTCGTTCGACTCGTTCGACTCGTTCGACTCGTTCGACTCGTTCGACTCGTTCGACTCGTTCGACTCGTTCGACTCGTTCGACTCGATCGACTCGTTCGACTCGTTCGACTCGTTCGACTCGTTCGACTCGTTCGACTCGTACGACTCGTTCGACTCGTTCGACTCGTTCGACTCGTTCGACTCGTTCGACTCGTTCGACTCGTTCGACTCGTTCGACTCGTTCGACTCGTTCGACTCGTTCGACTCGTTCGACTCGTTCGACTCGTTCGACTCGTTCGACTCGTTCGACTCGTTCGACTCGTTCGACTAGTTCGACTCGTTCGACTCGTTCGACGCGTTTGACCATTTTGACTCGTTCGACTCGTTTGACTCGTTTGACTCGTTTGACTCGTTTGACTCGTTCGACTCGTTCGACTCGTTCGACTCGTTCGACTCGTTCGACTCGTTCGACTCGTTCGACTCGTTCGACTCGTTCGACTCGTTCGACTCGTTCGACTCGTTCGACTCGTTCGACTCGTTCGACTCGTTCGACTCGTTCGACTCGTTCGACTCGTTCGACTCGTTCGACTCGTTCGACTCGTTCGACTCGTTCGACTCGTTCGACTCGTTCGACTCGTTCGACTCGTTCGACTCGTTCGACTCGTTCGACTCGTTCGACTCGTTCGACTCGTTCGACGCGTTTGACCATTTTGACTCGTTCGACTCGTTTGACTCGTTTGACTCGTTTGACTCGTTTGACTCGTTCGACTCGTTTGACTCGTTCGACTCGTTCGACTCGTTCGACTCGTTCGACTCGTTTGACTCGTTCGACTCGTTTGACTCGTTCGACTCGTTCGACTCGTTCGACTCGTTTGACTCGTTCGACTCGTTTGACTCGTTCGACTCGTTTGACTCGTTTGACTCGTTTGACTCGTTTGACTCGTTTGAGTCGTTTGACTCGATTGTCCTGTTCGACCCGTTTGACCCATTTGACTCGTTTGACTCGTTCGACTCGTTTGGCTCGTTCAACTCGCTTGACTCGATTGTCCTGTTCAACCCGTTTGACTCGTTTGGCTCGTTCAACTCGCTTGACTCGATTGTCCTGTTCGACCCGTTTGACTCGTTAGACTCGTTTGACTCGTTTGACTCGTTTGACTCGTTTGACTCGTTTGACTCGATTGACTCGTTTGACTCGTTTGACTCGTTTGACTGGTTTGACTCGTTTGACTGGTTTGACTCGGTTGACAAGTTTGACTCGATTGTCCTGTTCGACCCGCTTGACCCGTTTGACACGTTTGACTCGTTTGACTCGTTTGCCTCGTTTGACTCGTTTGCCTCGTTTGACTCGTTTGCCTCGTTTGACTCGTTTGCCTCGTTTGACTCGTTTGCCTCGTTTGACTCGTTTGCCTCGTTCGACTCGTTCGACTCGTTCGACTCGTTCGACTCGTTCGACTCGTTCGACTCGTTCGACTCGTTCGACTCGTTCGACTCGTTCGACTCGTTCGACTCGTTCGACTCGTTCGACTCGTTCGACTCGTTCGACTCGTTCGACTCGTTCGACTCGTTCGACTCGTTCGACTCGTTCGACTCGTTCGACTCGTTCGACTCGATCGACTCGTTCGACTCGTTCGACTCGTTCGACTCGTTCGACTCGTTCGACTCGTACGACTCGTTCGACTCGTTCGACTCGTTCGACTCGTTCGACTCGTTCGACTCGTTCGACTCGTTCGACTCGTTCGACTCGTTCGACTCGTTCGACTCGTTCGACTCGTTCGACTCGTTCGACTCGTTCGACTCGTTCGACTCGTTCGACTCGTTCGACTCGTTCGACTAGTTCGACTCGTTCGACTCGTTCGACGCGTTTGACCATTTTGACTCGTTCGACTCGTTTGACTCGTTTGACTCGTTTGACTCGTTTGACTCGTTCGACTCGTTTGACTCGTTTGACTCGTTCGACTCGTTTGACTCGTTCGACTCGTTTGACTCGTTCGACTCGTTTGACTCGTTCGACTCGTTCGACTCGTTCGACTCGTTTGACTCGTTCGACTCGTTTGACTCGTTCGACTCGTTTGACTCGTTTGAGTCGTTTGACTCGATTGTCCTGTTCGACCCGTTTGACCCATTTGACTCGTTTGACTCGTTCGACTCGTTTGGCTCGTTCAACTCGCTTGACTCGATTGTCCTGTTCGACCCGTTTGACTCGTTTGGCTCGTTCAACTCGCTTGACTCGATTGTCCTGTTCGACCCGTTTGACTCGTTAGACTCGTTTGACTCGTTTGACTCGTTTGACTCGTTTGACTCGTTTGACTCGATTGACTCGTTTGACTCGTTTGACTCGTTTGACTGGTTTGACTCGGTTGACAAGTTTGACTCGATTGTCCTGTTCGACCCGCTTGACCCGTTTGACACGTTTGACCCGTTTGACTCGTTTGCCTCGTTTGACTCGTTTGCCTCGTTTGACTCGTTTGCCTCGTTGGACTCGTTTGCCTCGTTCGACTCGTTTGCCTCGTTCGACTCGTTCGACTCGTTCGACTCGTTCGACTCGTTCGACTCGTTCGACTCGTTCGACTCGTTCGACTCGTTCGACTCGTTCGACTCGTTCGACTCGTTCGACTCGTTCGACTCGTTCGACTCGTTCGACTCGTTCGACTCGTTCGACTCGTTCGACTCGTTCGACTCGTTCGACTCGTTCGACTCGTTCGACTCGTTCGACTCGTTCGACTCGTTCGACTCGTTCGACTCGTTCGACTCGTTCGACTCGTTCGACTCGTTCGACTCGTTCGACTCGTTCGACTCGTTCGACTCGTTCGACTCGTTCGACTCGTTCGACTCGTTCGACTCGTTCGACTCGTTCGACTCGTTCGACTCGTTCGACTCGTTCGACTCGTTCGACTCGTTCGACTCGTTCGACTCGTTCGACTCGTTCGACTCGTTCGACTCGTTCGACTCGTTCGACTCGTTCGACTCGTTCGACTCGTTCGACTCGTTCGACTCGTTCGACTCGTTCGACTCGTTCGACTCGTTCGACTCGTTCGACTCGTTCGACTCGTTCGACTCGTTCGACTCGTTCGACTCGTTCGACTCGTTCGACTCGTTCGACTCGTTCGACTCGTTCGACTCGTTCGACTCGTTCGACTCGTTCGACTCGTTCGACTCGTTCGACTCGTTCGACTCGTTCGACTCGTTCGACTCGTTCGACTCGTTCGACTCGTTCGACTCGTTCGACTCGTTCGACTCGTTCGACTCGTTCGACTCGTTCGACTCGTTCGACTCGTTCGACTCGTTCGACTCGTTCGACTCGTTCGACTCGTTCGACTCGTTCGACTCGTTCGACTCGTTCGACTCGTTCGACTCGTTCGACTCGTTCGACTCGTTCGACTCGTTCGACTCGTTCGACTCGTTCGACTCGTTCGACTCGTTCGACTCGTTCGACTCGTTCGACTCGTTCGACTCGTTCGACTCGTTCGACTCGTTCGACTCGTTCGACTCGTTCGACTCGTTCGACTCGTTCGACTCGTTCGACTCGTTCGACTCGTTCGACTCGTTCGACTCGTTCGACTCGTTCGACTCGTTCGACTCGTTCGACTCGTTCGACTCGTTCGACTCGTTCGACTCGTTCGACTCGTTCGACTCGTTCGACTCGTTCGACTCGTTCGACTCGTTCGACTCGTTCGACTCGTTCGACTCGTTCGACTCGTTCGACTCGTTCGACTCGTTCGACTCGTTCGACTCGTTCGACTCGTTCGACTCGTTCGACTCGTTCGACTCGTTCGACTCGTTCGACTCGTTCGACTCGTTCGACTCGTTCGACTCGTTCGACTCGTTCGACTCGTTCGACTCGTTCGACACGTTCGACACGTTCGACTCGTTCGACTCGTCCGACTCGTCCGACTCGTCCGACTCGTCCGACTCGTCCGACTCGTCCGACTCGTCCGACTCGTTCGACTCGTTCGACTCGTTCGACTCGTTCGACTCGTTCGACTCGTTCGACTCGTTCGACTCGTTCGACTCGTTCGACTCGTTCGACTCGTTCGACTCGTTCGACTCGTTCGACTCGTTCGACTCGTTCGACTCGTTCGACTCGTTCGACTCGTTCGACTCGTTCGACTCGTTCGACTCGTTCGACTCGTTCGACTCGTTCGACTCGTTCGACTCGTTCGACTCGTTCGACTCGTTCGACTCGTTCGACTCGTTCGACTCGTTCGACTCGTTCGACTCGTTCGACTCGTTCGACTCGTTCGACTCGTTCGACTCGTTCGACTCGTTCGACTCGTTCGACTCGTTCGACTCGTTCGACTCGTTCGACTCGTTCGACTCGTTCGACTCGTTCGACTCGTTCGACTCGTTCGACTCGTTCGACTCGTTCGACTCGTTCGACTCGTTCGACTCGTTTGACTCGTTTGACTCGCTTGACTCCTTTGACTCGTTTGGCTCGTTTCTCTCGTTTCTCTCGTTTGACTCGTTTGACTCGTTCGGCTCGTTTGAGTCGTCTGACTAGATTGAGTCGTTTGACTCGATTGACTCGTATAACTCGTTAGACTCGATTGACTCGATTGAATCGATTGACTCGTTTGAGTCGTTTGACACGTTTGACTCGTTTGACTCGTTTGACTCGTTTGACTCGTTTGACTCGTTTGACTCGTTTGACACGTTTGACTCGTTTGACTCGTTTGACTCGTTTGACTCGTTTGACTCGCTCGACTCCTTTGACACGTTTGACTCGTTTGTCTCGTTTGACTCGTTTGACTCGTTTGACTCGCTTGACTCGTTTGACTCGCTTGACTCCTTTGACTCGCTTGGCTCGTTTGACTCGCTTGACTCCTTTGACTCGTTTGGCTCGTTTGACTCGTTTGACACGTTTGACTCGCTTGACTCGTTTGACTCGTTTGACTCGTTTGACTCGTTAGACTCGTTTGACTCGTTTGACTCGTTTGACTCGTTTGACTCGTTTGACTCGTTTGACACGTTTGACTCGTTTGACACGTTTGACTCGTTTGACTCGTTTGACTCGTTTGACTCGTTTGACTCGCTTGACTCCTTTGACTCGTTTGGCTCGTTTGACTCGCTTGACTCCTTTGACTCGTTTGGCTCGTTTGACTCGTTTGACTCGTTTGACTCGTTTGACTCGTTTGACTCGTTTGACTCGTTTGACTCGTTTGACTCGTTTGACTGGTGTTACGTGCCGGTTA
This sequence comes from Andrena haemorrhoa, assembly GCA_910592295.1. Lineage (NCBI taxonomy): Eukaryota > Metazoa > Arthropoda > Insecta > Hymenoptera > Andrenidae > Andrena > Andrena haemorrhoa. The sequence goes on from OU342943.1 coordinate 25,665,915, forward strand.
TTTTTCAATTCATCTCTAAATTTTTGCTAAAATTCACATCATATCTTGCTACACGGATGTCGACGACTGGTTCAACCATCACGTGTTATGGGGATTCCCCTCAATCAGTAGTCGATTATCCGTGAATATTCTTAATGGTTATATTTTAATTCCGATTGAAGCCTGTCACGCCACGGCATACTTTGGAAGATTGTCGTCAGCAATCTCCCAACGCCGTCGACGTTCCTAGAATGCGCGCCGTGATAAGCCTTTCGACGCATTGTAGTAGGCTACTTTATATTTTTTCTCCCCTGTCAAAATTTTTATACACCATCATTGACATTTGATCCTACCATTGAGTGTTGTGGGAGTTTCCCTCGATCAATTGTCAATGACCTACAAACCATATGATAATAATAATTTTATATGAACCGTTACGCCGCTGCGTTCTTCCGTGAGAAAACCTTCCGACACCGTCAGCGTTCTTAGAACGCCGGACGCGATAGCGACTTGGATGCTGGGAACGTTCTGGGTGGCGACGGTTGGGCCCGTGTGCATGAGGTGCGGCGTCAGCGTATTTGACGCAAAGGCCCGAGTGCTCGGGCCTACCCTGCGAAAGTTCGTCGCAGTCGGCTGGCAAATCGCGAGTAGCGTTGACGTTCTGTCCGAGGGACATTTTGCGTATTGTATAATAGGCATCGTGAGCTAGAGTTCTGTGTGATATATCAACGGAAAGACTCAGTCCCCGTAAAGACTCTTTCAGTGTTTTACTTATTCCAACCATTTTTCCTTTTGTTGAAATCTTATATTTTTCCGTCGTATTTATAATTATAATCCGCCGAACAAGTGAATTGCGTGTGTGTGAATTCTACGTGCGCCTCACCCGGCCGTAGAACCGCTCCAGTCCATCAGAGAGAGCGAGATAGAGCGTAAGAGAGAGAGAGAGAGAGAGAGAGGCAAACCGCTCCGGTTCGTTAGTTCCAAATTCAAGCCTTGTACTACCTGAGTCGGTGAGTGATTCAAGTACCTACTTATTCATGACATTGTACGGAAGTAATAATTGACCCAACCACGGAGGTTACGGGATTTTCCCTCAGTCAACTGTTACCTTCCCTTCGGCGTGTACCGCGTTTTTGCAAATTTTCTGTTTTCATGTAATTATAATCACCGATCGCATAACCTTTTCTAAAATATTCACCGTGAATGTATAAAACCGAACGTACATACAATAACTGATCCAACCACTTAATGGTTACGGGTTACCCTCGATCAATTATTGTCCGTTAACTATTATCTGACGTCCATGTCAAATCGTAATTGTAACTTTCGAAGCCAATTAGATTCTTGTATCCGATTGCAAATTTCTACAAACCGTATTTTGTACATTTATATCGCTAAACGCATACCATGTAAATTCCCCAATTTATGTTCTACCTTTTAAACATTTCCTTTTGCTTATTTTGTAATACATGGTAATATTTACTCAAATATCGTCTCATTTTCTTTCGAACCAGTCTCAAAGTACCACATCCAGACGGGACAACCTGTATTGGTCGTAGATAAAAGCCCTACTCCCAAAACAATCCTGAATTTACGCGTAATAAATAAATCTTTAATTTGTTAAGCGTTGCGTGAGAAAAATTAGACTCAACCGCTCGGTCACTTTAAATTCAACGCCCTCACGTAACACTCGTTTGACTCGTTTGACTCGTTTGACTCGTTTGACTCGTTTGACTCGTTTGACACGTTTGACCCGTTTGACTCGATTGACTCGTTTGACTCGTTTGACGCGTTTGACTCGTTTGACTCGTTTGACTCGTTTGACTCGTTTGACTCGTTTGACTCGTTGGACTCGTTTGACTCGTTTGACTCGTTTGACTCGTTTGACTCGTTTGACTCGTTTGACTCGTTTGACTCGTTTGACTCGTTTGACTCGTTTGGCTCGTTTGACTCGTTTGACTCGTTTGACTCGTTTGACTCGTTTGACTCGTTTGACTCGTTTGACTCGTTTGACTCGTTTGACTCGTTTGACTCGTTTGACTCGTTTGACTCGTTTGACTCGTTTGACTCGTTTGACTCGTTTGACTCGTTTGACTCGTTTGACAAGTTTGACTCGTTTGACTCGTTTGACTCGTTTGACTCGTTTGACTCGTTTGACTCGTTTGACTCGTTTGACTCGTTTGACTCGTTTGACTCGTTTGCCTCGTTTGACTCGTTTGACTCGTTTGACTCGTTTGACTCGTTTGACTCGTTTGACTCGTTTGACTCGTTTGACTCGTTTGACTCGTTGACTCGTTTGACTCGTTTGACTCGTTTGACTCGTTTGACTCGTTTGACTCGTTTGACTAGTCTGACACGATTGACTCGTTTGAGTCGTTTGACTCGCTTGACTCGTTTGACTCGCTTGACTCGTTTGTCTCGTTTGACTCGTTTGGCTCGTTTGACTCGTTTGGCTCGTTTGACTCTTTTGACTCGTTTGACTCGTTTGACTCGTTTGACTCGTTTGACTCGTTTGACTCGTTTGACTCGTTTGACTCGTTTGACTCGTTTGACTCGTTTGACTCGTTTGACTCGTTTGACTCGTTTGACTCGTTTGACTCGTTTGACTCGTTTGACAAGTTTGACTCGTTTGACTCGTTTGACTCGTTTGACTCGTTTGACTCGTTTGACTCGTTTGACTCGTTTGACTCGTTTGACTCGTTTGACTCGTTTGCCTCGTTTGACTCGTTTGACTCGTTTGACTCGTTTGACTCGTTTGACTCGTTTGACTCGTTTGACTCGTTTGACTCGTTTGACTCGTTTGACTCGTTTGACTCGTTTGACTCGTTTGACTCGTTTGACTCGTTTGACTCGTTTGACTCGTTTGACTCGTTTGACTCGTTGACTCGTTTGACTCGTTTGACTCGTTTGACTCGTTTGACTCGTTTGACTCGTTTGACTCGTTTGACTCGTATGACTCGTTGGACTCGTTTGACTCGTTTGACTCGTTTGACTCGTATGACTCGTTGGACTCGTTTGACTCGTTTGACTCGTATGACTCGTTGGACTCGTTTGACTCGTTTGACTCGTTTGACTCGTTTCACTCGTTTGACTCGATTGTCCTGTTCGACCCGTTTGACCCATTAGACTCGTTTGACTCGTTTGACTCGTTTGACTCGTTTGACTCGTTTGACTCGTTTCACTCGTTTCAGTTGTTTGACTCGTTTGACTCGTTTGACTCGTTTGACTCGTTTGACTCGTTTGACTCGTTTGACTCGTTTGACTCGTTTGACTCGTTTGACTCGTTTGACTCGTTTGACTCGTTTGACTCGTTTGACTCGTTGACTCGTTTGACTCGTTTGACTCGTTTGACTCGTTTGACTCGTTTGACTCGTTTGACTAGTCTGACACGATTGACTCGTTTGAGTCGTTTGACTCGCTTGACTCGTTTGACTCGCTTGACTCGTTTGTCTCGTTTGACTCGTTTGGCTCGTTTGACTCGTTTGGCTCGTTTGACTCTTTTGACTCGTTTGACTCGTTTGACTCGTTTGACTCGTTTGACTCGTTTGACTCGTTTGACTCGTTTGACTCGTTTGACTCGTTTGACTCGTTTGACTCGTTTGACTCGTTTGACTCGTTTGACTCGTTTGACTCGTTTGACTCGTTTGACTCGTTTGACTCGTTTGACTCGTTTGACTCGTTTGACTCGTTTGACTCGTTTGACAAGTTTGACTCGTTTGACTCGTTTGACTCGTTTGACTCGTTTGACTCGTTTGACTCGTTTGACTCGTTTGACTCGTTTGACTCGTTTGACTCGTTTGACTCGTTTGACTCGTTTGACTCGTTTGACTCGTTTGACTCGTTTGACTCGTTTGACTCGTTTGACTCGTTTGACTCGTTTGACTCGTTTGACTCGTTTGACTCGTTTGACTCGTTTGACTCGTTTGACTCGTTTGCCTCGTTTGCCTCGTTTGACTCGTTTGACTCGTTTGACTCGTTTGACTCGTTTGACTCGTTTGACTCGTTTGACTCGTTTGACTCGATTGACTCGTTTGACTCGTTTGACTCGTTTGACTCGTTTGACTCGTTTGAGACGTTTTACTCGTTGACTCGTTTGACTCGTTTGACTCGTTTGACTCGTTTGACTCGTTTGACTCGTTTGACTCGTTTGACTCGTTTGACTAGTCTGACACGATTGACTCGTTTGAGTCGTTTGACTCGCTTGACTCGTTTGACTCGCTTGACTCGTTTGTCTCGTTTGACTCGTTTGGCTCGTTTGACTCGTTTGACTCGTTTGACTCGTTTGACTCGTTTGACTCGTTTGACTCGTTTGACTCGTTTGACTAGTCTGACACGTTTGACTCGTTTCAGTCGTTTGACTCGTTTCAGTCGTTTGACTCGCTTGACTCGTTTGACTCGTTTAACTCGCTTGACTCGCTTGTCCTGTTCGACCCGTTTGACCCATTTGACTCGTTTGACTCGTTAGAATCGTTTGACTCGCTTGACTCGTTTGACTCGTTTAACTCGCTTGACTCGCTTGTCCTGTTCGACCCGTTTGACTCGTTTGACTCGTTTGACTCGATTGTCCTGTTCGACCCGTTTGACCCGTTTGACACGTTTGACTCGTTTCAATCGTTTAACTCGTTTCACTCGTTTCACTCGATTCACTCGTTTCACTCGTTTCAATCGTTTCACTCGTTTGACTCGATTGACTCGTTTAACTCGCTTGACTCGATTGTCCTGTTCGATCCGTTTGACTCGTTTGACTCGTTTGACTCGTTTGACTCGTTTGACTCGTTTCACTCGTTTCAGTTGTTTGACTCGTTTGACTCGTTTGACTCGTTTGACTCGTTTGACTCGATTGACTCGTTTGACTCGTTTGACTCGTTTGACTCGTTTGACTCGTTTGACTCGTTTGACTCGTTTGACTCGTTTGACTCGTTTGACTCGTTTGACTCGTTTGACTCGTTTGACTCGTTTGACTCGTTTGACTCGTTTGACTAGTCTGACACGATTGACTCGTTTGAGTCGTTTGACTCGCTTGACTCGTTTGACTCGCTTGACTCGTTTGTCTCGTTTGACTCGTTTGGCTCGTTTGACTCGTTTGGCTCGTTTGACTCTTTTGACTCGTTTGACTCGTTTGACTCGTTTGACTCGTTTGACTCGTTTGACTCGTTTGACTCGTTTGACTCGTTTGACTCGTTTGACTCGTTTGACTCGTTTGACTCGTTTGACTCGTTTGACTCGTTTGACTCGTTTGACTCGTTTGACTCGTTTGACTCGTTTGACTCGTTTGACTCGTTTGACTCGTTTGACTCGTTTGACTCGTTTGACTCGTTTGACTCGTTTGACTCGTTTGACTCGTTTCACTCGTTTGACTCGATTGTCCTGTTCGACCCGTTTGACCCATTAGACTCGTTTGACTCGTTTGACTCGTTTGACTCGTTTGACTCGTTTGACTCGTTTCACTCGTTTCAGTTGTTTGACTCGTTTGACTCGTTTGACTCGTTTGACTCGTTTGACTCGTTTGACTCGTTTGACTCGTTTGACTCGTTTGACTCGTTTGACTCGTTTGACTCGTTTGACTCGTTTGACTCGTTTGACTCGTTGACTCGTTTGACTCGTTTGACTCGTTTGACTCGTTTGACTCGTTTGACTCGTTTGACTAGTCTGACACGATTGACTCGTTTGAGTCGTTTGACTCGCTTGACTCGTTTGACTCGCTTGACTCGTTTGTCTCGTTTGACTCGTTTGGCTCGTTTGACTCGTTTGGCTCGTTTGACTCTTTTGACTCGTTTGACTCGTTTGACTCGTTTGACTCGTTTGACTCGTTTGACTCGTTTGACTCGTTTGACTCGTTTGACTCGTTTGACTCGTTTGACTCGTTTGACTCGTTTGACTCGTTTGACTCGTTTGACTCGTTTGACTCGTTTGACTCGTTTGACTCGTTTGACTCGTTTGACTCGTTTGACTCGTTTGACTCGTTTGACTCGTTTGACAAGTTTGACTCGTTTGACTCGTTTGACTCGTTTGACTCGTTTGACTCGTTTGACTCGTTTGACTCGTTTGACTCGTTTGACTCGTTTGACTCGTTTGACTCGTTTGACTCGTTTGACTCGTTTGACTCGTTTGACTCGTTTGACTCGTTTGACTCGTTTGACTCGTTTGACTCGTTTGACTCGTTTGACTCGTTTGACTCGTTTGACTCGTTTGCCTCGTTTGCCTCGTTTGACTCGTTTGACTCGTTTGACTCGTTTGACTCGTTTGACTCGTTTGACTCGTTTGACTCGTTTGACTCGATTGACTCGTTTGACTCGTTTGACTCGTTTGACTCGTTTGACTCGTTTGAGACGTTTTACTCGTTGACTCGTTTGACTCGTTTGACTCGTTTGACTCGTTTGACTCGTTTGACTCGTTTGACTCGTTTGACTCGTTTGACTAGTCTGACACGATTGACTCGTTTGAGTCGTTTGACTCGCTTGACTCGTTTGACTCGCTTGACTCGTTTGTCTCGTTTGACTCGTTTGGCTCGTTTGACTCGTTTGACTCGTTTGACTCGTTTGACTCGTTTGACTCGTTTGACTCGTTTGACTCGTTTGACTAGTCTGACACGTTTGACTCGTTTCAGTCGTTTGACTCGTTTCAGTCGTTTGACTCGCTTGACTCGTTTGACTCGTTTAACTCGCTTGACTCGCTTGTCCTGTTCGACCCGTTTGACCCATTTGACTCGTTTGACTCGTTAGAATCGTTTGACTCGTTTGACTCGTTTGACTCGTTTAACTCGCTTGACTCGCTTGTCCTGTTCGACCCGTTTGACTCGTTTGACTCGTTTGACTCGATTGTCCTGTTCGACCCGTTTGACCCGTTTGACACGTTTGACTCGTTTCAATCGTTTAACTCGTTTCACTCGTTTCACTCGATTCACTCGTTTCACTCGTTTCAATCGTTTCACTCGTTTGACTCGATTGACTCGTTTAACTCGCTTGACTCGATTGTCCTGTTCGATCCGTTTGACTCGTTTGACTCGTTTGACTCGTTTGACTCGTTTGACTCGTTTCACTCGTTTCAGTTGTTTGACTCGTTTGACTCGTTTGACTCGTTTGACTCGTTTGACTCGATTGACTCGTTTGACTCGTTTGACTCGTTTGACTCGTTTGACTCGTTTGACTCGTTTGACTCGTTTGACTCGTTTGACTCGTTTGACTCGTTTGACTCGTTTGACTCGTTTGACTCGTTTGACTCGTTTGACTCGTTTGACTAGTCTGACACGATTGACTCGTTTGAGTCGTTTGACTCGCTTGACTCGTTTGACTCGCTTGACTCGTTTGTCTCGTTTGACTCGTTTGGCTCGTTTGACTCGTTTGGCTCGTTTGACTCTTTTGACTCGTTTGACTCGTTTGACTCGTTTGACTCGTTTGACTCGTTTGACTCGTTTGACTCGTTTGACTCGTTTGACTCGTTTGACTCGTTTGACTCGTTTGACTCGTTTGACTCGTTTGACTCGTTTGACTCGTTTGACTCGTTTGACTCGTTTGACTCGTTTGACTCGTTTGACTCGTTTGACTCGTTTGACTCGTTTGACTCGTTTGACTCGTTTGACTCGTTTGACTCGTTTGACTCGTTTGACTCGTTTGACTCGTTTGACTCGTTTGACTCGTTTGACTCGTTTGACTCGTTTGACTCGTTTGACTCGTTTGACTCGTTTGACTCGTTTGACTCGTTTGACTCGTTTGACTCGTTTGACTCGTTTGACTCGTTTGACTCGTTTGACTCGTTTGACTCGTTTGCCTCGTTTGACTCGTTTGACTCGTTTGACTCGTTTGACTCGTTTGACTCGTTTGACTCGTTTGACTCGTTTGACTCGTTTGACTCGTTTGACTCGTTTGACTCGTTTGACTCGTTTGAGACGTTTTACTCGTTGACTCGTTTGACTCGTTTGACTCGTTTGACTCGTTTGACTCGTTTGACTCGTTTGACTCGTTTGACTCGTTTGACTCGTTTGACTCGTTTGACTCGTTTGACTCGTTTGCCTCGTTTGCCTCGTTTGACTCGTTTGACTCGTTTGACTCGTTTGACTCGTTTGACTCGTTTGACTCGTTTGACTCGTTTGACTCGATTGACTCGTTTGACTCGTTTGACTCGTTTGACTCGTTTGACTCGTTTGAGACGTTTTACTCGTTGACTCGTTTGACTCGTTTGACTCGTTTGACTCGTTTGACTCGTTTGACTCGTTTGACTCGTTTGACTCGTTTGACTAGTCTGACACGATTGACTCGTTTGAGTCGTTTGACTCGCTTGACTCGTTTGACTCGCTTGACTCGTTTGTCTCGTTTGACTCGTTTGGCTCGTTTGACTCGTTTGACTCGTTTGACTCGTTTGACTCGTTTGACTCGTTTGACTCGTTTGACTCGTTTGACTAGTCTGACACGTTTGACTCGTTTCAGTCGTTTGACTCGTTTCAGTCGTTTGACTCGCTTGACTCGTTTGACTCGTTTAACTCGCTTGACTCGCTTGTCCTGTTCGACCCGTTTGACCCATTTGACTCGTTTGACTCGTTAGAATCGTTTGACTCGCTTGACTCGTTTGACTCGTTTAACTCGCTTGACTCGCTTGTCCTGTTCGACCCGTTTGACTCGTTTGACTCGTTTGACTCGATTGTCCTGTTCGACCCGTTTGACCCGTTTGACACGTTTGACTCGTTTCACTCGTTTAACTCGTTTCACTCGTTTCACTCGATTCACTCGTTTCACTCGTTTCAATCGTTTCACTCGTTTGACTCGATTGACTCGTTTAACTCGCTTGACTCGATTGTCCTGTTCGATCCGTTTGACTCGTTTGACTCGTTTGACTCGTTTGACTCGTTTGACTCGTTTCACTCGTTTCAGTTGTTTGACTCGTTTGACTCGTTTGACTCGTTTGACTCGTTTGACTCGATTGACTCGTTTGACTCGTTTGACTCGTTTGACTCGTTTGACTCGTTTGACTCGTTTGACTCGTTTGACTCGTTTGACTCGTTTGACTCGTTTGACTCGTTTGACTCGTTTGACTCGTTTGACTCGTTTGACTCGTTTGACTAGTCTGACACGATTGACTCGTTTGAGTCGTTTGACTCGCTTGACTCGTTTGACTCGCTTGACTCGTTTGTCTCGTTTGACTCGTTTGGCTCGTTTGACTCGTTTGGCTCGTTTGACTCTTTTGACTCGTTTGACTCGTTTGACTCGTTTGACTCGTTTGACTCGTTTGACTCGTTTGACTCGTTTGACTCGTTTGACTCGTTTGACTCGTTTGACTCGTTTGACTCGTTTGACTCGTTTGACTCGTTTGACTCGTTTGACTCGTTTGACTCGTTTGACTCGTTTGACTCGTTTGACTCGTTTGACTCGTTTGACTCGTTTGACTCGTTTGACTCGTTTGACTCGTTTGACTCGTTTGACTCGTTTGACTCGTTTGACTCGTTTGACTCGTTTGACTCGTTTGACTCGTTTGACTCGTTTGACTCGTTTGACTCGTTTGACTCGTTTGACTCGTTTGACTCGTTTGACTCGTTTGACTCGTTTGACTCGTTTGACTCGTTTGACTCGTTTGCCTCGTTTGACTCGTTTGACTCGTTTGACTCGTTTGACTCGTTTGACTCGTTTGACTCGTTTGACTCGTTTGACTCGTTTGACTCGTTTGACTCGTTTGACTCGTTTGACTCGTTTGAGACGTTTTACTCGTTGACTCGTTTGACTCGTTTGACTCGTTTGACTCGTTTGACTCGTTTGACTCGTTTGACTCGTTTGACTCGTTTGACTAGTCTGACACGATTGACTCGTTTGAGTCGTTTGACTCGCTTGACTCGTTTGACTCGCTTGACTCGTTTGTCTCGTTTGACTCGTTTGGCTCGTTTGACTCGTTTGGCTCGTTTGACTCGTTTGACTCGTTTGACTCGTTTGACTCGATTGACTCGTTTGACTCGTTTGACTCGTTTGACTAGTCTGACACGTTTGACTCGTTTCAGTCGTTTGACTCGTTTCAGTCGTTTGACTCGCTTGACTCGTTTGACTCGTTTAACTCGCTTGACTCGCTTGTCCTGTTCGACCCGTTTGACCCATTTGACTCGTTTGACTCGTTAGAATCGTTTGACTCGCTTGACTCGTTTGACTCGTTTAACTCGCTTGACTCGCTTGTCCTGTTCGACCCGTTTGACTCGTTTGACTCTTTTGACTCGTTTGACTCGTTTGACTCGTTTGAATCGTTTGACTCGATTGACTCGTTTGACTCGTTTGACTCGTTTGACTGGTTTGACTCGTTTGACCCGTTTGACCAGTTTGACTCGTTTGACTCGTTTGACTCGATTGTCCTGTTCGACCCGTTTGACCCGTTTGACACGTTTGACTCGTTTCAATCGTTTAACTCGTTTCACTCGTTTCACTCGATTCACTCGTTTCACTCGTTTCAATCGTTTCACTCGTTTGACTCGATTGACTCGTTTAACTCGCTTGACTCGATTGTCCTGTTCGATCCGTTTGACTCGTTTGACTCGTTTGACTCGTTTGACTCGATTGACTCGTTTGACTCGTTTGACTGGTTTGACTCGTTTGACCCGTTTGACCCGTTTGACCGGTTTGACTCGTTTGACTCGATTGTCCTGTTCGACCCGTTTGACTCGTTTGACTCGTTTGACTCGTTTGACTCGTTTGACAAGATTGTCCTGTTCGACCCGTTTGACCCGTTTGACTCGTTTGACTCGGTTCACTCGTTTGACTCGTTTGACTCGTTTGACAAGATTGTCCTGTTCGACCCGTTTGACCCGTTTGACACGTTTGACTCGTTTCAATCGTTTAACTCGTTTCACTCGTTTCACTCGATTCACTCGTTTCACTCGTTTCAATCGTTTCACTCGTTTGACTCGATTGACTCGTTTAACTCGCTTGACTCGATTGTCCTGTTCGATCCGTTTGACTCGTTTGACTCGTTTGACTCGTTTGACTCGTTTGACTCGTTTGACTCTTTTGACTCGTTTGACTCGTTTGACTCGTTTGACTCGTTTGACTCGTTTGACTCGTTTGACTCGTTTGACTCGTTTGACAAGTTTGACTCGTTGGACTCGTTTGACTCGTTTGACTCGTTTGACTCGTATGACTCGTTGGACTCGTTTGACTCGTTTGACTCGTATGACTCGTTGGACTCGTTTGACTCGTTTGACTCGTTTGACTCGTTTGACTCGTTTGACTCGTTTGACTCGTTTCACTCGTTTGACTCGATTGTCCTGTTCGACCCGTTTAACCCATTAGACTCGTTTGACTCGTTTGACTCGTTTGACTCGTTTGACTCGTTTGACTCGTTTGACTCGTTTGACTCGTTTGACTCGTTTGACTCGTTTGACTCGTTTGACTCGTTTGACAAGTTTGACTCGTTTGACTCGTTTGACTCGTTTGACTCGTTTGACTCGTTTGACTCGTTTGACTCGTTTGACTCGATTGACTCGTTTAACTCGCTTGACTCGATTGTCCTGTTCGATCCGTTTGACTCGTTTGACTCGTTTGACTCGTTTGACTCGTTTGACTCGTTTGACTCTTTTGACTCGTTTGACTCGTTTGACTCGTTTGACTCGTTTGACTCGTTTGACTCGTTTGACTCGTTTGACTCGTTTGACTAGTCTGACACGATTGACTCGTTTGAGTCGCTTGACTCGCTTGACTCGTTTGACTCGCTTGACTCGTTTGTCTCGTTTGACTCGTTTGGCTCGTTTGACTCGTTTGGCTCGATTGACTCTTTTGACTCGTTTGACTCGTTTGACTCGTTTGACTCGTTTGACTCGTTTGACTCGTTTGACTCGTTTGACTCGTTTGACTCGTTTGACTCGTTTGACTCGTTTGACTCGTTTGACTCGTTTGACTCGTTTGACTCGTTTGACTCGTTTGACTCGTTTGACTCGTTTGACAAGTTTGACTCGTTTGACTCGTTTGACTCGTTTGACTCGTTTGACTCGTTTGACTCGTTTGACTCGTTTGACTCGTTTGACTCGTTTGACTCGTTTGACTCGTTTGCCTCGTTTGACTCGTTTGACTCGTTTGACTCGTTTGACTCGTTTGACTCGTTTGACTCGTTTGACTCGTTTGACTCGTTTGACTCGTTTGACTCGTTTGACTCGTTTGACTCGTTTGACTCGTTTGACTCGTTTGACTCGTTTGACTCGTTTGACTCGTTTGACTCGTTTGACTCGTTTGACTCGTTTGACTCGTTTGACTCGTTTGACTCGTTTGACTCGTTTGACTCGTTTGACTCGTTTGACTCGTTGACTCGTTTGACTCGTTTGACTCGTTTGACTCGTTTGACTCGTTTGACTCGTTTGACTCGTTTGACTCGTTTGACTCGTTTGACTCGTATGACTCGTTGGACTCGTTTGACTCGTTTGACTCGTTTGACTCGTATGACTCGTTGGACTCGTTTGACTCGTTTGACTCGTATGACTCGTTGGACTCGTTTGACTCGTTTGACTCGTTTGACTCGTTTCACTCGTTTGACTCGATTGTCCTGTTCGACCCGTTTGACCCATTAGACTCGTTTGACTCGTTTGACTCGTTTGACTCGTTTGACTCGTTTGACTCGTTTCACTCGTTTCAGTTGTTTGACTCGTTTGACTCGTTTGACTCGTTTGACTCGTTTGACTCGTTTGACTCGTTTGACTCGTTTGACTCGTTTGACTCGTTTGACTCGTTTGACTCGTTTGACTCGTTTGACTCGTTTGACTCGTTTGACTCGTTTGACTCGTTTGACTCGTTTGACTCGTTTGACTCGTTTGACTCGTTTGACTCGTTTGACTCGTTTGACTCGTTTGACTCGTTTGACTCGTTTGACTCGTTTGACTCGTTTGACTCGTTTGACTCGTTGACTCGTTTGACTCGTTTGACTCGTTTGACTCGTTTGACTCGTTTGACTCGTTTGACTAGTCTGACACGATTGACTCGTTTGAGTCGTTTGACTCGCTTGACTCGTTTGACTCGCTTGACTCGTTTGTCTCGTTTGACTCGTTTGGCTCGTTTGACTCGTTTGGCTCGTTTGACTCTTTTGACTCGTTTGACTCGTTTGACTCGTTTGACTCGTTTGACTCGTTTGACTCGTTTGACTCGTTTGACTCGTTTGACTCGTTTGACTCGTTTGACTCGTTTGACTCGTTTGACTCGTTTGACTCGTTTGACTCGTTTGGCTCGTTTGACTCGTTTGACTCGTTTGACTCGTTTGACTCGATTGACTCGTTTGACTCGTTTGACTCGTTTGACTAGTCTGACACGTTTGACTCGTTTCAGTCGTTTGACTCGTTTCAGTCGTTTGACTCGCTTGACTCGTTTGACTCGTTTAACTCGCTTGACTCGCTTGTCCTGTTCGACCCGTTTGACCCATTTGACTCGTTTGACTCGTTAGAATCGTTTGACTCGCTTGACTCGTTTGACTCGTTTAACTCGCTTGACTCGCTTGTCCTGTTCGACCCGTTTGACTCGTTTGACTCTTTTGACTCGTTTGACTCGTTTGACTCGTTTGACTCGTTTGACTCGATTGACTCGTTTGACTCGTTTGACTCGTTTGACTGGTTTGACTCGTTTGACCCGTTTGACCAGTTTGACTCGTTTGACTCGTTTGACTCGATTGTCCTGTTCGACCCGTTTGACCCGTTTGACACGTTTGACTCGTTTCAATCGTTTAACTCGTTTCACTCGTTTCACTCGATTCACTCGTTTCACTCGTTTCAATCGTTTCACTCGTTTGACTCGATTGACTCGTTTAACTCGCTTGACTCGATTGTCCTGTTCGATCCGTTTGACTCGTTTGACTCGTTTGACTCGTTTGACTCGATTGACTCGTTTGACTCGTTTGACTGGTTTGACTCGTTTGACCCGTTTGACCCGTTTGACCGGTTTGACTCGTTTGACTCGATTGTCCTGTTCGACCCGTTTGACTCGTTTGACTCGTTTGACTCGTTTGACTCGTTTGACAAGATTGTCCTGTTCGACCCGTTTGACCCGTTTGACCCGTTTGACTCGTTTGACTCGGTTCACTCGTTTGACTCGTTTGACTCGTTTGACAAGATTGTCCTGTTCGACCCGTTTGACCCGTTTGACACGTTTGACTCGTTTCAATCGTTTAACTCGTTTCACTCGTTTCACTCGATTCACTCGTTTCACTCGTTTCAATCGTTTCACTCGATTGACTCGATTGACTCGTTTAACTCGCTTGACTCGATTGTCCTGTTCGATCCGTTTGACTCGTTTGACTCGTTTGACTCGTTTGACTCGTTTGACTCGTTTGACTCTTTTGACTCGTTTGACTCGTTTGACTCGTTTGACTCGTTTGACTCGTTTGACTCGTTTGACTCGTTTGACTCGTTTGACTCGTTTGACTCGTTTGACAAGTTTGACTCGTTGGACTCGTTGGACTCGTTTGACTCGTTTGACTCGTATGACTCGTTGGACTCGTTTGACTCGTTTGACTCGTATGACTCGTTGGACTCGTTTGACTCGTTTGACTCGTTTGACTCGTTTCACTCGTTTGACTCGATTGTCCTGTTCGACCCGTTTAACCCATTAGACTCGTTTGACTCGTTTGACTCGTTTGACTCGTTTGACTCGTTTGACTCGTTTGACTCGTTTGACTCGTTTGACTCGTTTGACTCGTTTGACTCGTTTGACTCGTTTGACTCGTTTGACTCGTTTGACAAGTTTGACTCGTTTGACTCGTTTGACTCGTTTGACTCGTTTGACTCGTTTGACTCGTTTGACTCGTTTGACTCGATTGACTCGTTTAACTCGCTTGACTCGATTGTCCTGTTCGATCCGTTTGACTCGTTTGACTCGTTTGACTCGTTTGACTCGTTTGACTCGTTTGACTCTTTTGACTCGTTTGACTCGTTTGACTCGTTTGACTCGTTTGACTCGTTTGACTCGTTTGACTCGTTTGACTCGTTTGACTAGTCTGACACGATTGACTCGTTTGAGTCGTTTGACTCGCTTGACTCGTTTGACTCGCTTGACTCGTTTGTCTCGTTTGACTCGTTTGGCTCGTTTGACTCGTTTGGCTCGTTTGACTCTTTTGACTCGTTTGACTCGTTTGACTCGTTTGACTCGTTTGACTCGTTTG
Source organism: Andrena haemorrhoa (assembly GCA_910592295.1). NCBI lineage: Eukaryota > Metazoa > Arthropoda > Insecta > Hymenoptera > Andrenidae > Andrena > Andrena haemorrhoa. The sequence goes on from OU342943.1 coordinate 25,680,990, forward strand.
ACTCGTTTGACTCGTTTGACTCGTTTGACTCGTTTGACTCGTTTGACTCGTTTGACTCGTTTGACTCGTTTGACAAGTTTGACTCGTTTGACTCGTTTGACTCGTTTGACTCGTTTGACTCGTTTGACTCGTTTGACTCGTTTGACTCGTTTGACTCGTTTGACTCGTTTGACTCGTTTGCCTCGTTTGACTCGTTTGACTCGTTTGACTCGTTTGACTCGTTTGACTCGTTTGACTCGTTTGACTCGTTTGACTCGTTTGACTCGTTTGACTCGTTTGACTCGTTTGACTCGTTTGACTCGTTTGACTCGTTTGACTCGTTTGACTCGATTGACTCGTTTGACTCGTTTGACTCGTTTGACTCGTTTGACTCGTTTGACTCGTTGACTCGTTTGACTCGTTTGACTCGTTTGACTCGTTTGACTCGTTTGACTCGTTTGACTCGTTTGACTCGTATGACTCGTTGGACTCGTTTGACTCGTTTGACTCGTTTGACTCGTATGACTCGTTGGACTCGTTTGACTCGTTTGACTCGTATGACTCGTTGGACTCGTTTGACTCGTTTGACTCGTTTGACTCGTTTCACTCGTTTGACTCGATTGTCCTGTTCGACCTGTTTGACCCATTAGACTCGTTTGACTCGTTTGACTCGTTTGACTCGTTTGACTCGTTTGACTCGTTTCACTCGTTTCAGTTGTTTGACTCGTTTGACTCGTTTGACTCGTTTGACTCGTTTGACTCGTTTGACTCGTTTGACTCGTTTGACTCGTTTGACTCGTTTGACTCGTTTGACTCGTTTGACTCGTTTGACTCGTTTGACTCGTTTGACTCGTTTGACTCGTTTGACTCGTTTGACTCGTTTGACTCGTTTGACTCGTTTGACTCGTTTGACTCGTTTGACTCGATTGACTCGTTTGACTCGTTTGACTCGTTTGACTCGTTTGACTCGTTTGACTCGTTGACTCGTTTGACTCGTTTGACTCGTTTGACTCGTTTGACTCGTTTGACTCGTTTGACTCGTTTGACTCGTATGACTCGTTGGACTCGTTTGACTCGTTTGACTCGTTTGACTCGTATGACTCGTTGGACTCGTTTGACTCGTTTGACTCGTATGACTCGTTGGACTCGTTTGACTCGTTTGACTCGTTTGACTCGTTTCACTCGTTTGACTCGATTGTCCTGTTCGACCTGTTTGACCCATTAGACTCGTTTGACTCGTTTGACTCGTTTGACTCGTTTGACTCGTTTGACTCGTTTGACTCGTTTGACTCGTTTCACTCGTTTCAGTTGTTTGACTCGTTTGACTCGTTTGACTCGTTTGACTCGTTTGACTCGTTTGACTCGTTTGACTCGTTTGACTCGTTTGACTCGTTTGACTCGTTTGACTCGTTTGACTCGTTTGACTCGTTTGACTCGTTTGACTCGTTTGACTCGTTTGACTCGTTTGACTCGTTTGACTCGTTGACTCGTTTGACTCGTTTGACTCGTTTGACTCGTTTGACTCGTTTGACTCGTTTGACTAGTCTGACACGATTGACTCGTTTGAGTCGTTTGACTCGCTTGACTCGTTTGACTCGCTTGACTCGTTTGTCTCGTTTGACTCGTTTGGCTCGTTTGACTCGTTTGGCTCGTTTGACTCTTTTGACTCGTTTGACTCGTTTGACTCGTTTGACTCGTTTGACTCGTTTGACTCGTTTGACTCGTTTGACTCGTTTGACTCGTTTGACTCGTTTGACTCGTTTGACTCGTTTGACTCGTTTGACTCGTTTGACAAGTTTGACTCGTTTGACTCGTTTGACTCGTTTGACTCGTTTGACTCGTTTGACTCGTTTGACTCGTTTGACTCGTTTGACTCGTTTGACTCGTTTGACTCGTTTGACTCGTTTGACTCGTTTGACTCGTTTGACTCGTTTGACTCGTTTGACTCGTTTGCCTCGTTTGAATCGTTTGACTCGTTTGACTCGTTTGACTCGTTTGACTCGTTTGACTCGTTTGACTCGTTTGACTCGTTTGACTCGTTTGACTCGTTTGACTCGTTTGACTCGTTTGAGACGTTTTACTCGTTGACTCGTTTGACTCGTTTGACTCGTTTGACTCGTTTGACTCGTTTGACTCGTTTGACTCGTTTGACTCGTTTGACTCGTTTGACTCGTTTGACTAGTCTGACACGATTGACTCGTTTGAGTCGTTTGACTCGCTTGACTCGTTTGACTCGCTTGACTCGTTTGACTCGTTTGACTCGTTTGACTCGTTTGACTCGTTTGACTCGTTTGACTCGTTTGACTCGTTTGACTCGTTTGACTCGTTTGACTCGTTTGACTCGTTTGACTCGTTTGACTCGTTTGACTCGTTTGACTCGTTTGACTCGTTTGACTCGTTTGACTCGTTTGACTCGTTTGACTCGTTTGACTCGTTTGACTCGTTTGACTCGTTTGACTCGTTTGACTCGTTTGACTCGTTTGACTCGTTTGACTCGTTTGACTCGTTTCACTCGTTTGACTCGATTGTCCTGTTCGACCCGTTTAACCCATTAGACTCGTTTGACTCGTTTGACTCGTTTGACTCGTTTGACTCGTTTGACTCGTTTGACTCGTTTGACTCGTTTGACTCGTTTGACTCGTTTGACTCGTTTGACTCGTTTGACTCGTTTGACTCGTTTGACTCGTTTGACTCGTTTGACTCGTTTGACTCGTTTGACAAGTTTGACTCGTTTGACTCGTTTGACTCGTTTGACTCGTTTGACTCGTTTGACTCGTTTGACTCGTTTGACTCGATTGACTCGTTTAACTCGCTTGACTCGATTGTCCTGTTCGATCCGTTTGACTCGTTTGACTCGTTTGACTCGTTTGACTCGTTTGACTCGTTTGACTCTTTTGACTCGTTTGACTCGTTTGACTCGTTTGACTCGTTTGACTCGTTTGACTCGTTTGACTCGTTTGACAAGTTTGACTCGTTTGACTCGTTTGACTCGTTTGACTCGTTTGACTCGTTTGACTCGTTTGACTCGTTTGACTCGTTTGACTCGTTTGACTCGTTTGACTCGTTTGACTCGTTTGACTCGTTTGACTCGTTTGACTCGTTTGACTCGTTTGACTCGTTTGACTCGTTTGACTCGTTTGACTCGTTTGACTCGTTTGACTCGTTTGACTCGTTTGACTCGTTTGACTCGTTTGACTCGTTTGACTCGTTTGACTCGTTTGACTCGTTTGACTCGTTTGACTCGTTTGACTCGTTTGACTCGTTTGACTCGTTTGACTCGTTTGACTCGTTTGACTCGTTTGACTCGTTTGACTCGTTTGACTCGTTTGACTCGTTTGACTCGTTTGACTCGTTTGACTCGTTTGACTCGTTTGACTCGTTTGACTCGTTTGACTCGTTTGACTCGTTTGACTCGTTTGACTCGTTTGACTCGTTTGACTCGTTTGACTCGTTTGACTCGTTTGACTCGTTTGACTCGTTTGACTCGTTTGACTCGTTTGACTCGTTTGACTCGTTTGACTCGTTTGACTCGTTTGACTCGTTTGACTCGTTTGACTCGTTTGACTCGTTTGACTCGTTTCACTCGTTTGACTCGATTGTCCTGTTCGACCCGTTTAACCCATTAGACTCGTTTGACTCGTTTGACTCGTTTGACTCGTTTGACTCGTTTGACTCGTTTGACTCGTTTGACTCGTTTGACTCGTTTGACTCGTTTGACTCGTTTGACTCGTTTGACTCGTTTGACTCGTTTGACTCGTTTGACTCGTTTGACTCGTTTGACTCGTTTGACTCGTTTGACTCGTTTGACTCGTTTGACTCGTTTGACTCGTTTGACTCGTTTGACTCGTTTGACTCGTTTGACTCGTTTGACTCGTTTGACTCGTTTGACTCGTTTGACTCGTTTGACTCGTTTGACTCGTTTGACTCGTTTGACTCGATTGACTCGTTTAACTCGCTTGACTCGATTGTCCTGTTCGATCCGTTTGACTCGTTTGACTCGTTTGACTCGTTTGACTCTTTTGACTCGTTTGACTCGTTTGACTCGTTTGACTCGTTTGACTCGTTTGACTCGTTTGACAAGTTTGACTCGTTTGACTCGTTTGACTCGTTTGACTCGTTTGACTCGTTTGACTCGTTTGACTCGTTTGACTCGTTTGACTCGTTTGACTCGTTTGACTCGTTTGACTCGTTTGACTCGTTTGACTCGTTTGACTCGTTTGACTCGTTTGACTCGTTTGACTCGTTTGACTCGTTTGACTCGTTTGACTCGTTTGACTCGTTTGACTCGTTTGACTCGTTTGACTCGTTTGACTCGTTTGACTCGTTTGACTCGTTTGACTCGTTTGACTCGTTTGACTCGTTTGACTCGTTTGACTCGTTTGACTCGTTTGACTCGTTTGACTCGTTTGACTCGTTTGACTCGTTTGACTCGTTTGACTCGTTTGACTCGTTTGACTCGTTTGACTCGTTTGACTCGTTTGACTCGTTTGACTCGTTTGACTCGTTTGACTCGTTTGACTCGTTTGACTCGTTTGACTCGTTTGACTCGTTTGACTCGTTTGACTCGTTTGACTCGTTTGACTCGTTTGACTCGTTTGACTCGTTTGACTCGTTTGACTCGTTTGACTCGTTTGACTCGTTTGACTCGTTTGACTCGTTTGACTCGTTTGACTCGTTTGACTCGTTTGACTCGTTTGACTCGTTTGACTCGTTTGACTCGTTTGACTCGTTTGACTCGTTTGACTCGTTTGACTCGTTTGACTCGTTTGACTCGTTTGACTCGTTTGACTCGTTTGACTCGTTTGACTCGTTTGACTCGTTTGACTCGTTTGACTCGTTTGACTCGTTTGACTCGTTTGACTCGTTTGACTCGTTTGACTCGTTTGACTCGTTTGACTCGTTTGACTCGTTTGACTCGTTTGACTCGTTTGACTCGTTTGACTCGTTTGACTCGTTTGACTCGTTTGACTCGTTTGACTCGTTTGACTCGTTTGACTCGTTAGACTCGTTTGACTCGTTTGACTCGTTTGACTCGTTTGACTCGTTTGACTCGTTTGACTCGTTTGACTCGTTTGACTCGATTGACTCGTTTGACTCGTTTGACTGGTTTGACTCGTTTGACCCGTTTGACCCGTTTGACTCGTTTGACTCGTTTGACTCGTTTGACTCGTTTGACTCGTTTGACTCGTTTGACTCGTTTGACTCGTTTGACTGGTTTGACTCGTTTGACTCGTTTGACTGGTTTGACTCGTTTGACTCGTTTGACTCGTTTGACTCGTTTGACTCGTTTGACTCGTTTGACTCGTTTGACTCGATTGACTCGTTTGACTCGTTTGAGTCGTTTGACTCGATTGTCCTGTTCGACCCGTTTGACCCATTTGACTCGTTTGACTCGTTTGACTCGTTTGGCTCGTTCAACTCGCTTGACTCGATTGTACTGTTCGACCCGTTTGACTCGTTTGGCTCGTTCAACTCGCTTAACTCGATTGTCCTGTTCGACCCGTTTGACTCGTTTGACTCGTTTGACTCGTTTGACTCGTTTGACTCGTTTGACTCGTTTGACTCGTTTGACTCGTTTGACTCGTTTGACTCGTTTGACTCGTTTGACTCGTTCGACTCGTTCGACTCGATTGACTCGTTTGTCTAGTTCGACTCGTTCGACTCGTTAGACTCGTTCGACTCGTTGGACTCGTTTGGCTCGTTCAACTCGCTTGACTCGATTCTCCTGTTCGACCCGTTTGACTCGTTTGACTCGTTTGACACGTTTGACTCGTTTGACTCGTTTGACTCGTTTGACTCGTTTGTCTCGTTTGACTCGTTTGACTCGTTTGACTCGTGTTGTAACCCGGTCAACGACCGAGAATTACAACCGTCGCGCATTCCGATAACACGCGCGGGCGCCAAGCACGGGCAACAACCCCGAGCAACGTCAGCGTTCCCAGCGCGAAAAGCGAGTCGAAGACGGTGACCCCGCTGGTCCCCGCTTCGCCCCGAACTAGCTATAAGACTCTGTACAAACTACGAGCAGAGGCTCTCTGATTAAGACCAGACACTCGATACAGTACGCGGTCCGACTGTCACCCAGATCGGGACAGAATAAACTTGTTTAACCTTACGGTGAGTTCCAACTCTTTAACCCGCAACGATCCCCTACCTTCGGTTTCTAACCGAATATCCTCGTCCCGGCGTTATCACCCGAACCTTTCGGAACCCGTTGGACGACGACTGTGAAGGACGACCCGGAGCACCCCGAGATTCTAGCCAGAATCTCGACCCCAGGCGCCTTGACACAACAAAATTGGTGGCAGCGGTGGGATCCTGCCAACGTAGGGAACAAGCCTGACCGACGGAGACAACAGGACTTAGCGGAGACAACGACCCACATAGCAGCTGGGCAACCTACTTCGCAGTATCGACAGACGTCTGCAGAAGACGCCGCCAGGAAAGTCCGCCTGTCCAAGCAGAGACGAACGATGCATCACCTGATCTACGTGCTGTAAGTGCGAAATACCACTCTCAGCGAATTCAGGCTGCACGCCGTTACTCTCATGCGCCGAGTAAAATCATTAGACGCGAATATCGAGCGTAATCTAGAACTAACCGAACGAAAGGAAATTCTTTCGCCTAGAACACTTCGCCGAAGTACTCCGCGTAGATTTTGTAAAGTACACCTGCGAAAACCCTCCGACGCACCGCTTTTCGACGCGACATTCGAAGCGTTACGCGAAATCAGGGAACGTACGCGACTTGCCATAGAATCTGAAACTAGCGATAATCACAGCGTTTCGGCCGAATTTCCGATTGCGTCGAGTCACACCAAACACGTAACCGCTAGGAGACTATACCCGTTCGACGAACTGGATTATAGTTTAATTCCGAGGGAAGATCTAGAAACTCATAACGAAATGTCGAACCCTATCGCGGGAGCCGCAAATGGGGACGCGGCACAGAGCCCCCTAGGAAACGGAGATCGTTTCGCGAACCTAGAAAGACTGCTCGCAGGAGTAACAGCCTCCCTAGCGAGCATGACCGACGGAATGTTAGCGATAAACGATAGGTTAGGAGCGATAGAGGCTAGGGAAGGTCCCTTACTGGACTCAGTAGATCGCGAAATAGAGAGACTAAGGGAAACCATAGACACCACACACGCAACTCCGGGCCCTTCAGGCAGGACTGCGGTCCGCTTCGACAATGTCCACGGACCAGAGGACGTACCGAGACGCGCTAGTCTATTCGTCCCAACTAACTTTGAAACAGACGACATACCAGACGTACCGACGAACATAGACAATTACAAATTCGTCAACGCACTAAGGGCCATACCCACGTTCGATGGGACGGACCCTCTAGAATTGCCCGGTTTTCTGACTGCTTGCAAATACGTTTACCACTCATCCCGAACGGCAGAAGAAAAGGCACAAATTTTAAGGGGAATAATATCAATGCGGATCAAGCGTACCGCCCTAGCCGAAGTACAGGTGCGTCGTATAACGTCGATGCAGGACCTAGAGGACGTACTGACTTCGGTGTACAAGCCTCCACGTACGGCCTCGACCGTACAAAGGGAATTATCACATAGTAGGCAGGGCGCCCACGAAGACGTATTAATGGAACAAAGCGACGTTCTTTTAATTTCATTTTCGGGAGAAAAAACGAAGACGTTAGGGAAAATTAACGCCACGTTCTGCATAAACGGAAAAGAAGTCAAATACCCCTTGCACGTCATAGAAGGAAACATCCTAACGAACGCAGACGGAATATTAGGAGTAGATTTTCTCAAGGATAACAAAATAACCATAGATTACCCTAGTCAGAGCCTCCTAACCGATAGGAAACCTTGGAAAACCCTAGATAGAAGCATGGAAATAACTATACCCGCACGCGCACAACAATTGATACTAGTCCCGACGGATAGCAAACTGGACGGGATAATAGAAAAACAGCAACTAGCCGAAGGCATCTATTTAGGAGAAGGACTGACAACACCCGAAAATGGGAAATGCGTAGCATGCATTATGAATACAACCGCGGAAACAAAAACAATAATCATACCGCAAGTTAAATTAAGCGAAATAATAACCAACGAAATAGTCCGATGCAGCGATAGCGCCGCAGCTGTTCGCGCCTTGACCGTGAACGAATCGCTGACTACGCGCATTGCTCGAGTCATAGACCAGGTAGACTGCGGACACATGAACGAGGAAGAGAAGACAACCATGAGTGAAATATGCAAAGAGTATCACGACACGTTTCATTTACCGGGAGACCGACTGACCACGGTCACCGTAACCGGCCACCGGGTCCCCGTAAAAAGCGACACAGCACCTTGTAATGTCAAACCATACCGATTACCCGACCTTCATAAACGGGAAGTGCAAAAGCAAGTGGAACAGATGCTACAAGACGGCATCATCCGACATAGCGCTAGTCCGTGGAACGCACCATTACTGGTAGTACCTAAAAAACCAGACTCAGAGGGAAACATTAAATATCGCGTAGTAGTCGACTATAGAAAGCTCAATGAAGTCACCATAGGCGATTCATTCCCATTGCCTAATATCACAGACATACTAGATCAATTAGGAAAAGCGCAATTTTTCACCACCCTCGATTTAGCGTCTGGATACCACCAAATTCCGATGGACGAACGTGATAAATGCAAGACAGCATTTTCAACTCCTCAAGGCCACTACGAATTCAATCGCATGCCTTTCGGACTGAAAAACGCACCTGCAACGTTCCAGCGAGCCATGAACGCCGCGCTCATCGGATTACAAGGAATAGACTGTTTCGTTTACCTCGACGACATCGTAGTCCACGGAGCAAGCTTAAAAGAACATAATACACGACTACGGAAAGTCTTAGACACACTTCGCAAATACAACCTAAAGTTACAACCCGAAAAATGCGCGTTCCTGCGAAAGGAAGTAGGATTCTTAGGGCACATAATTACCCCCGACGGAATTAAACCAAACCCCGAAAAAACAAGGGCCGTAAAAGAATTTCCTGTTCCGACTAAACTAAAGGAACTACAAGCTTTTCTGGGACTAGCAGGATATTACCGCAGATTCATTCCGGACTACTCAAAAATAGCCAAACCCTTATCTAGCATCACCAGCAACAAGGTCGAATTCATCTGGACAGCCGAGCAACAAAACGCCTTCGACACATTGAAAGAGGCATTGACTACGGCACCCCTATTAATTTATCCAGATTTCACGAAAGAATTCATAGTAACGACCGACGCATCCGACGTAGCAATAGGCGCAATACTGTCGCAAGGAAAGATAGGTGAGGATAAACCGATAGCTTACGCGAGTCGAATACTGAACAAAGCAGAACGAAATTACAGTACAACGGAAAAGGAACTGTTAGCCATAGTCTGGGCAGTTAAACACTTCCGACCGTATGTCTACGGAACTTCATTCAAAGTGGTTACAGATCACAAAGCATTAGTATGGCTATTTAGAGTACAGGACCCCGGATCCAGATTAACTAGATGGAGAATTTTATTAGCCGAACACGACTACGAAATTATCCATAAAGCAGGAAAAAACAACACTAACGCGGACGCGCTGAGCAGGAATGTGCACGCGTTGCAAAACAGCGGGAAGGAAGCCATGCCAACCGAGGTTCACGAAGAGAACGAAAGACAACAAATTCTCTACGAATACCGCTGCACACCCACGGGAGGTCACCAAGGTATTCAACGAACCACGAAACGAATAAAGCAGAAGTACAAATGGCCAGGTATGAATAAAGACATCGAAGAATATATACAAAAATGTAGCCTTTGCCAAAAGAACAAATTAGGTCGAAAAACTAGAGCACCCATGGAAATCACCGATACGCCACAGGAACCATTTGAAAAAATAGCATTGGATATAGTAGGACCCCTCCCAAAAAGCGAACAAGGGAACATATATATATTAACATTCCAAGACCTCCTCACAAAATTTAGCAAGGCAATCGCTTTACCCAACCAAGAAGCGACGACGGTAGCCGAGGCAGTCGTCGAAAAAATAATCTGCGAATACGGAATACCCGAAAAAATACTAACAGACCAAGGAACAAACTTTCTCAGCGAAATGTTCAAAAATATTTGCAAACTACTCCGTATTAAAAAACTACAAACAACCGCGTACCATCCAGAATCCAATGGAGCATTAGAAAGATCACACAGAACCCTAATAGAATATTTACGGCATTACATTGATAACGACCAAACAGATTGGGATAGATGGCTACCCTACGCGATGTTCACATACAATACAACCCCTCATACCGCGACAGGTTATTCACCACACGAACTCGTTTACGGGCGAATAGCATCACTACCAACCGCGTTAAAAAGCCCACCAAAACATACGTATAACTACGAGGACTACGCGCAACAAACGAGAGAACGTATACGAACGGCAAACGAAATAGCACGGGAACGACTCCAACACGCAAAAGAAAAGTCAAAGGAAAACTACGATAAGAAAACGCGTGAAATAGAATTCAATATAGGAGATAAAGTTTTACTTTACGACGAATCCGTACGCCGCGGAAGATCGAAAAAACTAGATAATAAATGGGTAGGCCCATACGAAATAATAGAAAAAAATTCTAAAGTAAATATAACCATCAAAAAGGGAAAGAAAACGCTACGCACGCACGCGAACCGATTGAAACACTTCATCGAGTAACAAGATCGAGAAGTCATACAAAAAAAAAAAATCATTACGTATCTTAAAACTATATGCGGGAGCAAGGAACTGGTTAGGAAGGACAATAAAATATATATATACCACGCGCGAATTCATTAGGAAATGGAAGGGATAGATACGACTGCACTGTTTCAGGATGATCACACTGACGCGGGGCCTAATCGAAGCGGCGCCAACTAGCGGCCGGGCCCCTTACGTGATAACACCAATTAAACATAAAGCAGGAGTCCACTTTACCCACCTGGGCAAACTACACATGATAACCGACTCATGGAAGATTGTCACCCATGTGAAAACAGACACACTCTTCGGACGAGGACAACAACTACTGCCGTATGTAGACAACATCAGAAAAATATGTAACGAAAAACCAGGGAAAACAGAAGTCAGAAATTCATGTAACAACTATCTAGACGTAATAATCAGAAGGTCAGATAAACTCGCGACGCGCCTGAAACAAATATCGGGAATACCAAGCCACGTACCCGACAAGCGCAGAGGATTAATCAACGGGCTAGGGTCCTTAGCGAAAACCTTATTCGGTACAATGGACGCCGACGACGCCGAACAGATTAATTATCACCTAGCACAATTAGACGGAACACAAACAGCACTAATGACCGCAATGAAAAAGCAAATCCAAATCACAAACAACACATTACACCACTTACATAACGTAGAAGAGACAATAGAAGACAACGAAAGACTGCTAAACGAACAGACGAGACTTTTACGGGAACGTATAGAATCTGCTTTTGTATATCAAGTTCAGAGAGCAGACCTACTCGATCACTTCAATACACTACAATCTTTGATAACAGACCTAACACAAGACGTTGACGATATACTGCAATTCTACACTAACCTAAGAACAGGCATAATAGGCACAAATGTATTGTCAAGCGCACAGATAATCAACCTGCTGCAAGTCGCCGTGCAGCATCTACCTAACGGTTTGGTTTTCCCAATAGCGCCAAACGTAGCAAACGTAAACATAATTGAAAAACTGTCAACAACCGCAGCATATTTCGACAAAAATACACTCGTAGCTGTAATAACTGTTCCGTTAATAAGCGCACAAACTTTCACCGTCATCGAGGCGAACCCAGTCCCGATGTACATACGCGATAACACGTACGCGCTACTAGTTGTAAATACACCCATTATTGTACTAGATTCATCAAATAACCAATATATGCTTGAAAAGGACAACGATCTAAAAGAATGTAAGCAAATAGCCACACAATATTACTGCGAACAACCAATGATAGCTCATAACATTAACGCCGATCGCGAATGCGTAGTAAACCTTTGGTTACAACCTTCGGATGAATCCCCAAAGAACTGCGAAATTAGTCATATCACAGCGAACCACACGTTATGGATAGGGACATCGCGACCGGACACATGGATTTTCGCAGCACAACAAGCCGAAACATTAACATTCGAATGCGATGAACGATCACCAGAACGGGTTACAATAGATAAATCAGGAATTCTAAAGGTAACAGACACTTGTAAAGTCACAAGCAAAGACATGATAATCCACAAACAGAAAACAATGTACAACCAGGTCACCGAACTGTTAACGGCGCCCCTGTACGACATAACGACACAGATAAACGCCACAATAGGGGCGAACATAACGAAACCCCTCTCGCGAATAGAATTGCACAAGATCCTAAAAAACCCATCCGAATTCACAAATCTGTATAAGCAACTCAACCAAGAACAAAGCGTACTAACAGAAAAAACAGACCAGGAACCATTAAATAAAATTTCATGGAACATAGCATACCCGACGACCACAACAATTGTACAAGCCATAATGTTCATAGGCTTAATTTATTTAATGATACGAGATTATACATCGCGACGAAAACAACAAACACTCAAATTAGCTAAAAATCCGAGGGCGCAAAGCACAAACACCGCACCCGACCCGGGATCACACGAACCAACGGGACGCGAATGCATCTATGCGGAGATAGTAACGAACTAGGGCGCGGGGGAAATTTCCAAAATTGTAAAAATTTCCCCCTAAGCTTCAAGGGGGGGGGGGGATGTTGTAACCCGGTCAACGACCGAGAATTACAACCGTCGCGCATTCCGATAACACGCGCGGGCGCCAAGCACGGGCAACAACCCCGAGCAACGTCAGCGTTCCCAGCGCGAAAAGCGAGTCGAAGACGGTGACCCCGCTGGTCCCCGCTTCGCCCCGAACTAGCTATAAGACTCTGTACAAACTACGAGCAGAGGCTCTCTGATTAAGACCAGACACTCGATACAGTACGCGGTCCGACTGTCACCCAGATCGGGACAGAATAAACTTGTTTAACCTTACGGTGAGTTCCAACTCTTTAACCCGCAACGATCCCCTACCTTCGGTTTCTAACCGAATATCCTCGTCCCGGCGTTATCACCCGAAACTTTCGGAACCCGTTGGACGACGACTGTGAAGGACGACCCGGAGCACCCCGAGATTCTAGCCAGAATCTCGACCCCAGGCGCCTTGACACAACACTCGTTTGACTCGTTTGACTCGTTTGACTCGTTTGACTCGTTTGACTCGTTTGACTCGTTTGACTCGATTGACTCGTATGACTCGTTTGACTCGTATGACTCGTTTGACTCGTTTGACTCGTTTGACTCGTTTGACTCGTTTGACTCGTTTGACTCGTTTGACTCGTTTGACTCGTTTGACTCGTTTGGCTCGTTCAAATCGCTTGACTCGATTGTCCTGTTCGACCCGTTCGTCTCGTTCGACTCGTTTGACTCGTTCGACTCGTTTGACTCGTTCGACTCATTTGACTCGATTGACTCGTTTGACTCGATTGACTCGTTTGACTCGATTGAGTCGTTTCACTCGTTTGACCCGTTTGACTCGTTTGACTCGTTTGACTCGTTTGACTCGTTTGACTCGTTTGACTCGTTTGACTCGTTTGACTCGTTTGACTCGTTTGACTCGTTTGACTCGTTTGACTCGTTTGACTCGTTTGACTCGTTTGACTCGTTTGACTCGTTTGACTCGTTTGACTCGTTTGACTCGTTTGACTCGTTTGACTCGTTTGACTCGTTTGACTCGTTTGACTCGTTTGACTCGTTTGACTCGTTTGACTCGTTTGACTCGTTTGACTCGTTTGACTCGTTTGACTCGTTTGACTCGTTTGACTCGTTTGACTCGTTTGACTCGTTTGACTCGTTTGACTCGTTTGACTCGTTTGACTCGTTTGACTCGTTTGACTCGTTTGACTCGTTTGACTCGTTTGACTCGTTTGACTCGTTTGACTCGTTTGACTCGTTTGGCTCGTTTGACTCGTTTGTCTCGTTTGACTCGTTTGACTCGTTTGACTCGTTTGACTCGTTTGACTCTTTTGACTCGTTTGACTCGTTTGACTCGTTTGACTCGATTGACTCGTTCGACCCGTTTGACTCGTTTGACTCGTCTGACTCGTTCGACTCGTATGACTCGTTTGACTCGTTTGACTCGTTCGACTCGTTTGATTGGTTCGACACGATTGTCTCGATTGACTCGTCTGACACGTTCGACTCGTTTGACTCGTTCGACTCGTTTGACTCGTTCGACTCGTTTGACTCGTTCGACTCGTTTGACTCGTTCGACTCGTTTGACTCGTTCGACTCGTTTGACTCGTTCGACTCGTTTGACTCGTTCGACTCGTTCGACTCGGTTGACTCGTTCGACTCGTTTGACTCGTTCGACTCGTTTGACTCGTTTGACTCGTTTGACTCGTTTGACTCGTGTGACTCGTTTGACTCGTTTGACTCGTTCGACTCGTTTGACTCGTTTGACTCGTTTAACTCGCTTGACTCGATTGTCCTGTTCGACCCGTTTGACCCGTTTGACTCGTTTGACTCGTTTGACACGTTTGACTCGTTTGACTCGTTTGACTCGTTTGACTCGTTTGACTCGTTTGACTCGTTTGACTCGTTTGACTCGTTTGACTCGTTTGACTCGATTGACTCGTTTGACTCGTTTGACTCGTTTGACTCGTTTGACTCGTTTGACTCGTTTGACCCGTTTGACTCGTTAGACTCGTTTAACTCGTTTGACTCGAATGAATCGTTTGACTCGTTTGACTCGCTTGACTCGTTTGACCCATTTGACACGTTTGACTCGTTTGACTCGTTTGACTCGTTTGACTCGATTGAATCGATTGACTCGTTTGACTCGTTTGACTCGTTTGACTCGTTTGACTCGTTTGACTCGTTTGACTCGTTTGACTCGTTTGACTCGTTTGACTCGTTTGACTCGTTTGACCAGTTTGACTCGTTTGACTCGTTTGACTCGATTGAATCGTTTGACTCGATTGTCCTGTTCGACTCGTTTGACTCGTTTGACTCGTTTGACTCGTTTGACTCGTTTGACTCGTTTGACTCGTTTGACTCGTTTGACTCGTTTGACTCGTTTGACTCGTTTGACTCGTTTGACTCGTTTGACTCGTTTGACTCGTTTGACTCGTTTGACTCGTTTGACTCGTTTGACTCGTTTGACTCGTTTGACTCGTTTGACTCGTTTGACTCGTTTGACCCGTTTGACTCGTTAGACTCGTTTAACTCGTTTGACTCGAATGAATCGTTTGACTCGTTTGACTCGCTTGACTCGTTTGACCCATTTGACACGTTTGACTCGTTTGACTCGTTTGACTCGTTTGACTCGATTGAATCGATTGACTCGTTTGACTCGTTTGACTCGTTTGACTCGTTTGACTCGTTTGACTCGTTTGACTCGTTTGACTCGTTTGACTCGTTTGACTCGTTTGACTCGTTTGACTCGTTTGACTCGTTTGACTCGTTTGACTCGTTTGACTCGTTTGACTCGTTTGACTCGTTTGACTCGTTTGACTCGTTTGACTCGTTTGACTCGTTTGACTCGTTTGGCTCGTTTAACTCGCTTGACTCGATTGTCCTGTTTGACTCGTTTGACTCGTTTGACTCGTTTGACTCGTTTGAATTGTTTGACTCGTTTGACTCGTTTGACCCGTTTGACCCGTTTGACATGTTTGACTCGTTTGACTCGTTTGATTCGTTTGACTCGTTTGACTCGTTTGACTCGATTGACTCGTTTGACTCGTTTGACTCGTTTGACTCGTTTGACTCGTTTGACTCGTTTGACCCGTTTGACTCGTTAGACTCGTTTAACTCGTTTGACTCGAATGAATCGTTTGACTCGTTTGACTCGCTTGACTCGTTTGACCCATTTGACACGTTTGACTCGTTTGACTCGTTTGACTCGTTTGACTCGATTGAATCGATTGACTCGTTTGACTCGTTTGACTCGTTTGACTCGTTTGACTCGTTTGACTCGTTTGACTCGTTTGACTCGTTTGACTCGTTTGACTCGTTTGACTCGATTGACTCGTTTGACTCGTTTGACTCGTTTGACTCGTTTGACTCGTTTGACTCGTTTGACTCGTTTGACTCGATTGACTCGTTTGACTCGTTTGACTCGTTTGACTCGTTTGACTCGATTGACTCGTTTGACTCGTTTTACTCGTTTGCCTCGGTTGACTCGTTTGACTCGTTTGACTCGTTTGACTCGTTTGACCCGTCTGACCCGTCTGACCCGTCTGACTCGTATGACCCGTCTGACTCGTCTGACCCGTCTGACTCGTCTGAATCGTTTGACTCGTTTGGCTCGTTTAACTCGCTTGACTCGATTGTCCTGTTCGACCCGTTCGACTCGTTTGACTCGTTTGACTCGTTTGACTCTTTTGTCTCGTTTCACCCGTTTGACTCGTTAGACTCGTTTAACTCGTTTGACTCGAATGAATCGTTTGACTCGTTTGACTCGCTTGACTCGTTTGACCCGTTTGACACGTTTGACCAGTTTGACTCGATTGACTCGTTTGACTCGATTGAATCGTTTGACTCGATTGTCCTGTTCGACTCGTTTGACTCGTTTGACTCGTTTGACTCGTTTGACTCGTTTGACTCGTTTGACTCGTTTGACTCGTTTGACTCGTTTGACTCGTTTGACTCGTTTGACTCGTTTGACTCGTTTGACTCGTTTGACTCGTTCGACTCGTTCGACTCGGTTGACTCGTTCGACTCGGTTGACTCGTTTGACTCGTTTGACTCGTTTGACTCGTTTGACTCGTTTGACTCGTTTGACTCGTTTGACTCGTGTGACTCGTTTGACTCGTTTGACTCGTTCGACTCGTTTGACTCGTTTGACTCGTTTAACTCGCTTGACTCGATTGTCCTGTTCGACCCGTTTGACCCGTTTGACTCGTTTGACTCGTTTGACACGTTTGACTCGTTTGACTCGTTTGACTCGTTTGACTCGTTTGACTCGTTTGACTCGTTTGACTCGTTTGACTCGTTCGACTCGTTCGACTCGGTTGACTCGTTCGACTCGGTTGACTCGTTTGACTCGTTTGACTCGTTTGACTCGTTTGACTCGTTTGACTCGTTTGACTCGTTTGACTCGTGTGACTCGTTTGACTCGTTTGACTCGTGTGACTCGTTTGACTCGTTTGACTCGTTCGACTCGTTTGACTCGTTTGACTCGTTTAACTCGCTTGACTCGATTGTCCTGTTCGACCCGTTTGACCCGTTTGACTCGTTTGACACGTTTGACTCGTTTGACTCGTTTGACTCGTTTGACTCGTTTGACTCGTTTGACTCGTTTGACTCGTTTGACTCGTTTGACTCGTTTGACTCGATTGTCCTGATCGAACCGTTTGACTCGATTGTCCTGATCGAACCGTTTGACTCGTTTGACTTGTTTGCCTCGTTTGACTCGTTTGACTCGTTTGACTCGTTTGACTCGTTTGACTCGTTTGACTCGTTTGACTCGTTTGACTCGTTTGACTCGTTTGACTCGTTTGACTCGTTTGACTCGTTTGACTCGTTTGACTCGTTTGACTCGTTTCACTCGTGTGAATCGTTTGACTCGTTTGACTCGTTTGTCTCGTTTGATTGGTTCGACACGATTGACTCGATTGACACGTCTGACACGTTTGACTGGCCTGACACGTTTGACTCATTTGAGTCGTTTGACTCGCTTGACTCGATTGACTCGTTTGACTCGATTGACTCGTTAGACGCGATTGACTCAATTGACTCGTTTGACTCGTTTGACTCGTTTGACTCGTTTGACTCATTTGACTCGTTTCACTCGTTTGAATCGTTTGACTCGTTTCACTCGTTTCACTCGTTTCACTCGTTTGACTCGATTGTCCTGTTCGACCCGTTTGACTCGTTTGACTCGTTTGACTCGTTTGACTCGTTTCACTCGTTCGACTCGTTTGACTCGATTGTCCTGTTCGACGCGTTTGACTCGTTTGACTCGTTTGACTCGTTTGACTCGTTTGACTCGTTTGACTCATTTGACTCGTTTGACTCGATTGACTCGTTTGACTCGTTTGACTCGTTTGACTCGTTAGACTCGTTTGACTCGATTGTCCTGTTTGACCCGTTTGACCCGTTTGACACGTTTGACTCGTTGGACTCGTTTCACTCGTTTGACTCGTTTGACTCGTTTGACTCGTTTGACTCGTTTCACTCGTTCGACTCGTTTGACTCGATTGTCCTGTTCGACGCGTTTGACTCGTTTGACTCGTTTGACTCGTTTGACTCGTTTGACTCGTTTGACTCGTTTGACTCGTTTGACTCGATTGACTCGTTTGACTCGTTTGACTCGTTTGACTCGTTAGACTCGTTTGACTCGATTGTCTTGTTCGACCCGTTTGACCCGTTTGACACGTTTGACTCGTTTGACTCGTTTGACTCGTTTCACTCGTTTGACTCGTTTCACTCGTTTCACTCGTTTGACTCGTTTGACTCGTTTGACTCGTTTGACTCGTATGGTTCGTTTGACTCGTATGGCTCGTTTGACTCGTTTGGCTCGTTTGACTCGTTTGACTCGTTTGACTCGTTTGACTCGTTTGACTCGTTTGACTCGTTTGACTCGTTTGACTCGTTTGACTCGTTTGACTCGTTTGACTCGTTTGACTCGTTTGACTCGTTTGACTCGTTTGACTCGTTTGACTCGTTTGACTCGTTTGACTCGTTTGACTCGTTTGACTCGTTTGACTCGTTTGACTCGTTTGACTCGTTTGACTCGTTTGACTCGTTTGACTCGTTTGACTCGTTTGACTCGTTTGACTCGTTTGACTCGTTTGACTCGTTTGACTCGTTTGACTCGTTTGACTCGTTTGACTCGTTTGACTCGTTTGACTCGTTTGACTCGTTTGACTCGTTTGACTCGTTTGACTCGTTTGACTCGTTTGACTCGTTTGACTCGTTTGACTCGTTTGACTCGTTTGACTCGTTTGACTCGTTTGACTCGTTTGACTCGTTTGACTCGTTTGACTCGTTTGACTCGTTTGACTCGTTTGACTCGTTTGACTCGTTTGACTCGTTTGACTCGTTTGACTCGTTTGACTCGTTTGACTCGTTTCACTCGTTTGACTCGTTTCACTCGTTTGACTCGTTTCACTCGTTTCACTCGTTTCACTCGTTTCAATCGTTTTACTCGTTTCACTCGTTTCACTCGTTTGACTCGTTTGACTCGTTTGACTCGTTTGACTCGTTTGACTCGTTCGAGTCGTTTGACTCGTTCGAGTCGTTTGACTCGTTCGACTCGTTTGACTCGTTCGACCCGTTTGTCTCGTTTCTCTCGTTTGACTCGTTTAACTCGTTTCACTCGTTTGACTCGTTTGACTCGTTTGACTCGTTTGACTCGTTTCACTCGTTTGACTCGTTTGACTCGTTTGACTCGTTCGACCCGTTTGAATCGATTGTCCTGTTCGACCCGATTGACCCGTTTGACACGTTCGACCCATTTGACTCGTTTTACTCGTTTGACTCGTTTGACTCGTTTGACTCGTTTGACTCGTTTGACTCGTTTGACTCGTTCGAGTCGTTTGACTCGTTCGAGTCGTTTGACTCGTTCGACTCGTTTGACTCGTTCGACCCGTTTGTCTCGTTTCTCTCGTTTGACTCGTTTAACTCGTTTCACTCGTTTGACTCGTTTGACTCGTTTCACTCGTTTGACTCGTTTGACTCGTTTGACTCGTTTGACTCGTTTGACTCGTTTGACTCGTTTGACTCGTTTGACTCATTTGACTCGTTTCACTCGTTTGAATCGTTTGACTCGTTTGACTCGTTTCACTCGTTTGACTCGTTTGACTCGATTGTCCTGTTCGACCCGTTTGACTCGTTTGACTCGTTTGACTCGTTTGACTCGTTTCACTCGTTCGACTCGTTTGACTCGATTGTCCTGTTCGACGCGTTTGACTCGTTTGACTCGTTTGACTCGTTTGACTCGTTTGACTCGTTTGACTCGTTTGACTCGATTGTCCTGTTCGACGCGTTTGACTCGTTTGACTCGTTTGACTCGTTTGACTCGTTTGACTCGTTTGACTCATTTGACTCGTTTGACTCGATTGACTCGTTTGACTCGTTTGACTCGTTTGACTCGTTAGACTCGTTTGACTCGATTGTCCTGTTCGACCCGTTTGACCCGTTTGACACGTTTGACTCGTTTGACTCGTTTCACTCGTTTCACTCGTTTCACTCGTTTGACTCGTTTGACTCGTTTGACTCGTTTGACTCGTTTGACTCGTATGGTTCGTTTGACTCGTATGGCTCGTTTGACTCGTTTGACTCGTTTGACTCGTTTGGCTCGTTTATCTCGTTTGGCTCGTTTAACTCGCTTGACTCGATTGTCCTGTTCGCACCGTTTGACTCGTTTAACTCGCTTGACTCGATTGTCCTGTTCGAACCGTTTGACTCGTTTGACTCGTTTGACTCGTTTGACTCGCTTGACTCGTTTGACTCGCTTGACTCGTTTGACTCGTTTGACTCGTTTGACTCGTTTGACTCGTTTGACTCGTTTGACTCGTTTGACTCGTATGGTTCGTTTGACTCGTATGGCTCGTTTGACTCGTTTGACTCGTTTGACTCGTTTGGCTCGTTTATCTCGTTTGGCTCGTTTAACTCGCTTGACTCGATTGTCCTGTTCGCACCGTTTGACTCGTTTAACTCGCTTGACTCGATTGTCCTGTTCGAACCGTTTGACTCGTTTGACTCGTTTGACTCGTTTGACTCGCTTGACTCGTTTGACTCGCTTGACTCGTTTGACTCGTTTGACTCGTTTGACTCGTTTGACTCGTTTGACTCGTTTGACTCGTTTGACTCGTTTGACACGTTTGACACGTTTGACTCGTTTGACTCGTTTGACTCGTTTGACTCGTTTGACTCGTTTGACTCGTTTGACTCGTTTGACTCATTTGACTCGTTTGACTCGATTGACTCGTTTGACTCGTTTGACTCGTTTGACTCGTTAGACTCGTTTGACTCGTTTGACTCGTTTGACTCGTTTGACTCGTTTGACTCGTTTGACTCGTTTGGCTCGTTCAACTCGCTTGACTCGATTGTCCTGTTCGACTCGTTTGACTCGTAGGTCTCGTTTGACTCGTTTGACTCGTTTGACTCGTTTGACTCGTTTGACTCGTTTGACTCGTTTGACTCGTTTGACTCGTTTGACTCGTTTGACTCGTTTGACTCGTTTGACTCGTTTGACTCGTTTGACTCGTTTGACTCGTTTGACTCGTTTGACTCGTTTGACTCGTTTGACTCGTTTGACTCGTTTGACTCGTTTGACTCGTTTGACTCGTTTGACTCGTTTGACTCGTTTGACTCGTTTGACTCGTTTGACTCGTTTGACTCGTTTGACTCGTTTGACTCGATTGTCCTGTTCGACCCGTTCGACTCGTTCGACTCGTTCGACCCGTTTGACTCGTTCGACCCGTTTGACTCGTTCGACTCGATTGACTCGTTTGACTCGTTTCACTCGTTTGACTCGTTTGACTCGGTTGACTCGTTTGACTCGTTTGACTCGTTTGACTCGTTTGACTCGTTTGACTCGTTTGACTCGTTTGACTCGTTTGACTCGTTTGACTCGTTTGACTCGTTTGACTCGTTTGACTCGTTTGACTCGTTTGACTCGTTTGACTCGTTTGACTCGTTTGACTCGTTTGACTCGTTTGACTCGTTTGACTCGTTTGACTCGTTTGACTCGTTTGACTCGTTTGACTCGTTTGACTCGTTTGACTCGTTTGACTCGTTTGACTCGTTTGACTCGTTTGACTCGTTTGACTCGTTTGACTCGTTTGACTCGTTTGACTCGTTTGACTCGTTTGACTCGTTTGACTCGTTTGACTCGTTTGACTCGTTTGACTCGTTTGACTCGTTTGACTCGTTTGACTCGTTTGACTCGTTTGACTCGTTTGACTCGTTTGACTCGTTTGACTCGTTTGACTCGTTTGACTCGTTTGACTCGTTTGACTCGTTTGACTCGTTTGACTCGTTTGACTCGTTTGACTCGTTTGACTCGTTTGACTCGTTTGACTCGTTTGACTCGATTGTCCTGTTCGACCCGTTCGACTCGTTCGACTCGTTCGACCCGTTTGACTCGTTCGACCCGTTTGACTCGTTCGACTCGATTGACTCGTTTGACTCGTTTCACTCGTTTGACTCGTTTGACTCGGTTGACTCGTTTGACTCGTTTGACTCGTTTGACTCGTTTGACTCGTTTGACTCGTTTGACTCGTTTGACTCGTTTGACTCGTTTGACTCGTTTGACTCGTTTGACTCGTTTGACTCGTTTGACTCGTTTCACTCGTTTGACACGTTTGACTCGTTTGACTCGTTTGGCTCGTTCAACTCGCTTGACTCAATTGTCCTGTTCGACCCGTTTGACCCGTTTGACTCGTTTGGCACGTTCAACTCTCTTGACTCGATTGTCCTGTTCGACCCGTTTGACTCGTTTGACTCGTTTGACTCGTTTGACTCGTTTGACTCGTTTGACTCGTTTGGCTCGTTCAACTCGCTTGACTCGATTGTCCTGTTCGACTCGTTTGACTCGTAGGTCTCGTTTGACTCGTTTGACTCGTTTGACTCGTTTGACTCGTTTGACTCGTTTGACTCGTTTGACTCGTTTGACTCGTTTGACTCGTTTGACTCGTTTGACTCGTTTGACTCGTTTGACTCGTTTGACTCGTTTGACTCGTTTGACTCGTTTGACTCGTTTGACTCGTTTGACTCGTTTGACTCGTTTGACTCGTTTGACTCGTTTGACTCGTTTGACTCGTTTGACTCGTTTGACTCGTTTGACTCGTTTGACTCGTTTGACTCGTTTGACTCGATTGTCCTGTTCGACCCGTTCGACTCGTTCGACTCGTTCGACCCGTTTGACTCGTTCGACCCGTTTGACTCGTTCGACTCGATTGACTCGTTTGACTCGTTTCACTCGTTTGACTCGTTTGACTCGGTTGACTCGTTTGACTCGTTTGACTCGTTTGACTCGTTTGACTCGTTTGACTCGTTTGACTCGTTTGACTCGTTTGACTCGTTTGACTCGTTTGACTCGTTTGACTCGTTTGACTCGTTTGACTCGTTTGACTCGTTTGACTCGTTTGACTCGTTTGACTCGTTTGACTCGTTTGACTCGTTTGACTCGTTTGACTCGTTTGACTCGTTTGACTCGTTTGACTCGTTTGACTCGTTTGACTCGTTTGACTCGTTTGACTCGTTTGACTCGTTTGACTCGTTCGAGTCGTTTGACTCGTTCGAGTCGTTTGACTCGTTCGAGTCGTTTGACTCGTTCGAGTCGTTTGACTCGTTCGAGTCGTTTGACTCGTTCGAGTCGTTTGACTCGTTCGAGTCGTTTGACTCGTTCGACTCGTTTGACTCGTTCGACCCGTTTGTCTCGTTTCTCTCGTTTGACTCGTTTGACTCGTTTGACTCGTTTGACTCGTTTGACTCGTTTGACTCGTTTGACTCGTTTGACTCGTTTGACTCGTTTGACTCGTTCGACCCGTTTGAATCGATTGTCCTGTTCGACCCGATTGACCCGTTTGACACGTTCGACCCATTTGACTCGTTTTACTCGTTTGACTCGTTTGACTCGTTTGACTCGTTTGACTCGTTTGATTCGTTTGACTCGTTTGACTCGTTTGACTCGTTTGACTCGTTTGACTCGTTTGACTCGTTTGACTCGTTTGACTCGTTTGACTCGTTTCACTCGTTTGACCCGTTTGACTCGTTTGACTCGTTTGACACGTTTGACTCGTTTCACTCGTTTGACTCGTTTGACTCGTTTGACTCGATTGTCCTGTTCGACCCGGTTGACCCGTTTGACTCGTTAGACTCGTTTGACTCGTTTGACTCGTTTGACTCGTTTGACTCGTTTGACTCGTTTGACTCGTTTGACTCGTTTGACTCGTTTCACTCGTTTGTCTCGTTCGACTCGTTTGAATCGTTTGACTCGTTTCACTCGTTTGGCTCGTTCGACTCGTTTGACTCGTTAGACTCGTTCGACTCATTTGAGTCGACTCATTTGACTCGATTGTCCTGTTCGACCCGTTTGACTCGTTTGACTCGTTTGACTCGTTTGACTCGTTCGACTCGTTTGAGTCGTTTGACTCGTTTGACTCGTTATACTCGTTTGACTCGTTTGACTCGTTCGACTCGTTTGACTCGCTTGACTCGTTTAACTCGCTTGACTCGATTGTCCTGTCCGACCCGTTTGAC
The DNA here is from genome assembly GCA_910592295.1 of Andrena haemorrhoa. Taxonomy (NCBI): domain Eukaryota; kingdom Metazoa; phylum Arthropoda; class Insecta; order Hymenoptera; family Andrenidae; genus Andrena; species Andrena haemorrhoa. Next base: position 25,705,244 of record OU342943.1, read on the forward strand.
TCGTTTGACTCGTTTGACTCGTTTGACTCGTATGACTCGTTTGACACGTTTGACTCGTTTGACTCGTTTGACTCGTTTGACTCGTTTGACTCGTTTGACTCGTTTGACTCGTTTGACTCGTTTGATTCGCTTGGCTCGATTGTCCAGTTCGAACAGTTTGACTCGTTTGACTCGTTCGACTCGTTTGACTCGTTTGACTCGTTTGAGTCGTTCGACTCGTTTGAGTCGTTTGACTCGTTTGAATCGTTAGACTCGTTCGACTCGTTTGACTCGTTTGACTCGTTTGACCCGTTTGACTCGTTTGACTCGTTTGACTCGTTTGACTCGTTTGACTCGATTGACTCGTTTGTCTCGTTTGAAAGGTTCGACACGATTGACTCGATTGACTCGTCTGACACGTTCGACTAGTCTGTCACGTTTGACCCGTTTGACACGTTTGACTCGTTTGACTCGTTTGACTCGTTTGTGTCGTTTGACTCGTTTGACTCGATTGACTCATTTGACTCGTTTGACTCGTTTGACTCGTTTGACTCGTTTGACTCGATTGTCCTGTTCGACCCGTTTGACTCGCTTGACTCGATTGTCCTGTTCGACCCGTTTGACTCGGTTGACTCGTTTGACTCGTTTGACTCGTTTGACTCGTTTGACTCATTTGACTCGTTTCACTCGTTTGAATCGTTTGACTCGTTTGACTCGTTTCACTCGTTTCACTCGTTTGACTCGATTGTCCTGTTCGACCCGTTTGACTCGTTTGACTCGTTTGACTCGTTTGACTCGTTTCACTCGTTCGACTCGTTTGACTCGATTGTCCTGTTCGACGCGTTTGACTCGTTTGACTCGTTTGACTCGTTTGACTCGTTTGACTCGTTAGACTCATTTGACTCGTTTGACTCGATTGACTCGTTTGACTCGTTTGACTCGTTTGACTCGTTTGACTCGTTTGCCTCGTTTGACTCGTTTGACTCTTTGACCCGTTTGACACGTTTGACTCGTTTGACTCGTTTGACTCGTTTGTGTCGTTTGACTCGTTTGACTCGATTGACTCATTTGACTCGTTTGACTCGTTTGACTCGTTTGACTCGTTTGACTCGTTTCACTCGTTTGACCCGTTTGACTCGTTTGACTCGTTTGACACGTTTGACTCGTTTCACTCGTTTGACTCGTTTGACTCGTTTGACTCGATTGTCCTGTTCGACCCGGTTGACCCGTTTGACTCGTTAGACTCGTTTGACTCGTTTGACTCGTTTGACTCGTTTGACTCGTTTGACTCGTTTGACTCGTTTGACTCGTTTGACTCGTTTCACTCGTTTGTCTCGTTCGACTCGTTTGAATCGTTTGACTCGTTTCACTCGTTTGGCTCGTTCGACTCGTTTGACTCGTTAGACTCGTTCGACTCATTTGAGTCGACTCATTTGACTCGATTGTCCAGTTCGAACAGTTTGACTCGTTTGACTCGTTTGACTCGTTTGACTCGTTCGACTCGTTTGAGTCGTTTGACTCGTTTGACTCGTTATACTCGTTTGACTCGTATGACTCGTTTGGCTCGTTTAACTCGCTTGACTCGTTTAACTCGCTTGACTCGATTGTCCTGTCCGACCCGTTTGACTCGTTTGACTCGTTTGACTCGTTTGACTCGTATGACTCGTTTGACACGTTTGACTCGTTTGACTCGTTTGACTCGTTTGACTCGTTTGACTCGTTTGACTCGTTTGACTCGTTTGACTCGTTTGATTCGCTTGGCTCGATTGTCCAGTTCGAACAGTTTGACTCGTTTGACTCGTTCGACTCGTTTGACTCGTTCGACTCGTTTGAGTCGTTCGACTCGTTTGAGTCGTTTGACTCGTTTGAATCGTTAGACTCGTTTGACTCGTTTGACTCGTTTGACTCGTTTGACCCGTTTGACTCGTTTGACGCGTTTGACTCGTTTGACTCGTTTGACTCGATTGACTCGTTTGTCTCGTTTGAAAGGTTCGACACGATTGACTCGATTGACTCGTCTGACACGTTCGACTAGTCTGTCACGTTTGACCCGTTTGACACGTTTGACTCGTTTGACTCGTTTGACTCGTTTGTGTCGTTTGACTCGTTTGACTCGATTGACTCATTTGACTCGTTTGACTCGTTTGACTCGTTTGACTCGTTTGACTCGATTGTCCTGTTCGACCCGTTTGACTCGCTTGACTCGATTGTCCTGTTCGACCCGTTTGACTCGGTTGACTCGTTTGACTCGTTTGACTCGTTTGACTCGTTTGACTCATTTGACTCGTTTCACTCGTTTGAATCGTTTGACTCGTTTGACTCGTTTCACTCGTTTCACTCGTTTGACTCGATTGTCCTGTTCGACCCGTTTGACTCGTTTGACTCGTTTGACTCGTTTGACTCGTTTCACTCGTTCGACTCGTTTGACTCGATTGTCCTGTTCGACGCGTTTGACTCGTTTGACTCGTTTGACTCGTTTGACTCGTTTGACTCGTTAGACTCATTTGACTCGTTTGACTCGATTGACTCGTTTGACTCGTTTGACTCGTTTGACTCGTTTGACTCGTTTGCCTCGTTTGACTCGTTTGACTCTTTGACCCGTTTGACACGTTTGACTCGTTTGACTCGTTTGACTCGTTTGTGTCGTTTGACTCGTTTGACTCGATTGACTCATTTGACTCGTTTGACTCGTTTGACTCGTTTGACTCGTTTGACTCGTTTGACTCGTTTGACTCGTTTGACTCGTTTGACTCGTTAGACTCATTTGACTCGTTTGACTCGATTGACTCGTTTGACTCGTTTGACTCGTTTGACTCGTTTGACTCGTTTGCCTCGTTTGACTCGTTTGACTCTTTGACCCGTTTGACACGTTTGACTCGTTTGACTCGTTTGACTCGTTTGTGTCGTTTGACTCGTTTGACTCGATTGACTCATTTGACTCGTTTGACTCGTTTGACTCGTTTGACTCGTTTGACTCGTTTGACTCGTTTGACTCGATTGTCCTGTTCGACCCGTTTGACTCGCTTGACTCGATTGTCCTGTTCGACCCGTTTGACTCGGTTGACTCGTTTGACTCGTTTGACTCGTTTGACTCGTTTGACTCATTTGACTCGTTTCACTCGTTTGAATCGTTTGACTCGTTTGACTCGTTTGACTCGTTTGACTCGTTTGACTCGTTTGACTCGTTTGACTCGTTTGACTCGTTTGACTCGTTTGACTCGTTTGACTCGTTTGACTCGTTTGACTCGTTTGACTCGTTTGACTCGTTTGACTCGTTTGACTCGTTTGACTCGTTTGACTCGTTTGACTCGTTTGACTCGTTTGACTCGTTTGACTCGTTTGACTCGTTTGACTCGTTTGACTCGTTTGACTCGTTTGACTCGTTTGACTCGTTTGACTCGTTTGACTCGTTTGACTCGTTTGACTCGTTTGACTCGTTTGACTCGTTTGACTCGTTTGACTCGTTTGACTCGTTTGACTCGTTTGACTCGTTTGACTCGTTTGACTCGTTTGACTCGTTTGACTCGTTTGACTCGTTTGACTCGTTTGACTCGATTGACTCGTTTCACTCGTTTGACTCGTTTCACTCGATTGTCCTGTTCGACCCGTTTGACTCGTTTGCCTCGTTTGACTCGTTTCACTCGTTTCACTCGTTTGACTCGTTTGACTCGATTGTCCTGTTCGACCCGTTTGACTCGCTTGACTCGATTGTCCTGTTCGACCCGTTTGACTCGTTTGACTCGTTTGACTCGTTTGACTCGTTTGACTCGTTTGACTCAATTGACTCGTTTGACTCGATTGACTCGATTGACTCGTTTGACTCGTTTGACTCGTTAGACTCGTTTGACTCGATTGTCCTCTTCGACCCGTTTGACACGTTTGACACGTTTGACTCGTTTGACTCGTTTGACTCGTTTGAGTCGTTTGACTCGTTTGACTCGATTGACTCGTTTGACTCGTTTGACTCGTTTAACTCGATTGTCCTGTTCGACCCTTTTGACCCGTTTGACACGTTTGACTCGTTTGACTCGTTTGACTCGTTTGTGTCGTTTGACTCGTTTGACTCGATTGACTCGTTTGACTCGTTTGACTCGTTTGACTCGTTTGACTCGTTTGACTCGATTGTCCTGTTCGACCCGTTTGACTCGCTTGACTCGATTGTCCTGTTCGACCCGTTTGACTCGGTTGACTCGTTTGACTCGTTTGACTCGTTTGACTCGTTTGACTCATTTGACTCGTTTCACTCGTTTGAATCGTTTGACTCGTTTGACTCGTTTCACTCGTTTGACTCGTTTGACTCGATTGTCCTGTTCGACCCGTTTGACTCGTTTGACTCGTTTGACTCGTTTGACTCGCTTGACTCGCTTGACTCGCTTGACTCGCTTGACTCGCTTGACTCGTTTGACTCGTTTGACTCGTTTGACTCGTTTGACTCGTTTGACTCGTTTGACTCGTTTGACTCGTTTGACTCGATTGTCCTGTTCGACTCGTTCGACTCGTTTGACTCGTTTGACTCGTTTGACCTGTTTGACTCGTTTAACTCGCTTGAGTCGATTGTCCTGTCGACCCGTTCGATTCGTTTGACTCGTTCGACTCGTTTGACTCGTTTGACTCGATTGTCCTGTTCGACCCGTTTGACCCGTTTGACTCGTTTGTCTCGTTTGACTCGTTTGACTCGTTTGACTCGTTTGACTCGTTTGACTCGTTTGACGCGTTTGACTCGTTTGGCTCGTTCAACTCGCTTGACTCGATTGTCCTGTTCGACCCCTTTGACCCGTTTGACTCGTTTGACTCGTTTGACTCGTTTGACTCGTTTGACTCGTTTGACTCGTTTGACTCGTTTGACTCGTTTGACTGGTTTGACTCGTTTGACTCGTTTGACTCGTTTGACTCGTTTGACTCGTTTGACTCGTTTGACTCGTTCGACTCGTTTGACTCGTTCGACTCGTTTGACTCGTTCGACTCGTTTAACTCGTTTGACTCGATTGCCCTGTTCGACCCGTTTGACCCGTTTGACACGTTTGACTCGTTTGACTCGTTTGACTCGTTTGACTCGTTTGACTCGTTTGGCTCGTTTGACTCGTTTGACTCGTTTGACTCGTTTCACTCGTTTGTCTCGTTCGACTCGTTTGAATCGTTTGACTCGTTTCACTCGTTTGGCTCGTTCGACTCGTTTGACTCGTTAGACTCGTTCGACTCATTTGAGTCGTTTGACTCGTTTGACTCGTTAGACTCGCTTGACTCGATTGTCCAGTTCGAACAGTTTGACTCGTTTGACTCGTTTGACTCGTTTGACTCGTTCGACTCGTTTGAGTCGTTTGACTCGTTTGACTCGTTATACTCGTTTGACTCGTATGACTCGTTTGGCTCGTTTAACTCGCTTGACTCGTTTAACTCGCTTGACTCGATTGTCCTGTCCGACCCGTTTGACTCGTTTGACTCGTTTGACTCGTTTGACTCGTATGACTCGTTTGACACGTTTGACTCGTTTGACTCGTTTGACTCGTTTGACTCGTTTGACTCGTTTGACTCGTTTGACTCGTTTGACTCGTTTGATTCGCTTGGCTCGATTGTCCAGTTCGAACAGTTTGACTCGTTTGACTCGTTCGACTCGTTTGACTCGTTCGACTCGTTTGAGTCGTTCGACTCGTTTGAGTCGTTTGACTCGTTTGAATCGTTAGACTCGTTTGACTCGTTTGACTCGTTTGACTCGTTTGACCCGTTTGACTCGTTTGACGCGTTTGACTCGTTTGACTCGTTTGACTCGATTGACTCGTTTGTCTCGTTTGAAAGGTTCGACACGATTGACTCGATTGACTCGTCTGACACGTTCGACTAGTCTGTCACGTTTGACCCGTTTGACACGTTTGACTCGTTTGACTCGTTTGACTCGTTTGACTCGTTTGACTCGTTTGACTCGATTGACTCATTTGACTCGTTTGACTCGTTTGACTCGTTTGACTCGTTTGACTCGATTGTCCTGTTCGACCCGTTTGACTCGCTTGACTCGATTGTCCTGTTCGACCCGTTTGACTCGGTTGACTCGTTTGACTCGTTTGACTCGTTTGACTCGTTTGACTCATTTGACTCGTTTCACTCGTTTGAATCGTTTGACTCGTTTGACTCGTTTCACTCGTTTCACTCGTTTGACTCGATTGTCCTGTTCGACCCGTTTGACTCGTTTGACTCGTTTGACTCGTTTGACTCGTTTCACTCGTTCGACTCGTTTGACTCGATTGTCCTGTTCGACGCGTTTGACTCGTTTGACTCGTTTGACTCGTTTGACTCGTTTGACTCGTTTGACTCATTTGACTCGTTTGACTCGATTGACTCGTTTGACTCGTTTGACTCGTTTGACTCGTTTGACTCGTTTGACTCTTTGACTCGTTTGACTCGTTTGACTCGTTTGACTCGTTTGACTCGTTTGACTCGTTTGACTCGTTTGACTCGTTTCACTCGTTTCACTCGTTTCACTCGATTGTCCTGTTCGACCCGTTTGACTCGTTGGACTCGTTTGACTCGTTTGACTCGTTTGACTCGTTTCACTCGTTTGACTCGTTTCACTCGTTTGACTCGTTTCACTCGTTTGACTCGTTTCACTCGTTTGACTCGTTTCACTCGTTTGACTCGTTTCACTCGTTTGACTCGTTTCACTCGTTTGACTCGTTTCACTCGTTTGACTCGTTTCACTCGTTTGACTCGTTTCACTCGTTTGACTCGTTTCACTCGTTTGACTCGTTTCACTCGTTTGACTCGTTTCACTCGTTTGACTCGTTTCACTCGTTTGACTCGTTTCACTCGTTTGACTCGTTTCACTCGTTTGACTCGTTTCACTCGTTTGACTCGTTTCACTCGTTTGACTCGTTTCACTCGTTTGACTCGTTTCACTCGTTTGACTCGTTTCACTCGTTTGACTCGATTCACTCGTTTGACTCGTTTCACTCGTTTGACTCGTTTCACTCGTTTGACTCGTTTCACTCGTTTGACTCGTTTCACTCGTTTGACTCGTTTCACTCGTTTCACTCGTTTGACTCGTTTGACTCGTTTGACTCGTTTGACTCGTTTGACTCGTTTGACTCGTTTGACTCGTTTGACTCGTTTGACTCGTTTGACTCGTTTGACTCGTTTGACTCGTTTGACTCGTTTGACTCGTTTGACTCGTTTGACTCGTTTCACTCGTTTGACTCGTTTGACTCGTTTGACTCGTTTGGCTCGTTCAACTCGCTTGACTCAATTGTCCTGTTCGACCCGTTTGACCCGTTTGACTCGTTTGGCACGTTCAACTCTCTTGACTCGATTGTCCTGTTCGACCCGTTTGACTCGTTTGACTCGTTTGACTCGTTTGACTCGTTTGACTCGTTTGACTCGTTTGGCTCGTTCAACTCGCTTGTCTCGATTGTCCTGTTCGACTCGTTTGACTCGTAGGTCTCGTAGGTCTCGTTTGACTCGTTTGACTCGTTTGACTCGTTTGACTCGTTTGACTCGTTTGACTCGTTTGACTCGTTTGACTCGTTTGACTCGTTTGACTCGTTTGACTCGTTTGACTCGTTTGACTCGTTTGACTCGTTTGACTCGTTTGACTCGTTTGACTCGTTTGACTCGTTTGACTCGTTTGACTCGTTTGACTCGTTTGACTCGTTTGACTCGTTTGACTCGTTTGACTCGTTTGACTCGTTTGACTCGTTTGACTCGTTTGACTCGTTTGACTCGTTTGACTCGTTTGACTCGTTTGACTCGTTTGACTCGTTTGACTCGTTTGACTCGATTGTCCTGTTCGACTCGCTCGACTCGCTCGACTCGCTCGACTCGCTCGACTCGCTCGACTCGCTCGACTCGCTCGACTCGCTCGACTCGCTCGACTCGCTCGACTCGCTCGACTCGCTCGACTCGCTCGACTCGCTCGACTCGCTCGACTCGCTCGACTCGCTCGACTCGCTCGACTCGGTTGACTCGCTTGCCTCGCTTGACTCGTTTGACTCGTTTGACTCGATTGACTCGTTTGTCTCGTTTGACTCGTTTGACTCGTTTGACTCCTTTGACCCGTTTGACTCGTTTGACCCGTTTGACTCGTTTGACACGTTTGACTCGTTTGAAACGTTTGACTCGATTGACACGTTTGACTCGTTTGACTCGTTTCACTCGTTTCACTCGATTTACTCGTTTGATTCGATTTACTCGATTGACTCGTTTGACTCGTTTGACTCGATTGACTCGTTTCACTCGTTTGACTCGTTTGACTCGTTTGACTCGTTTGACTCGATTTACTCGTTTGACTCGTTTGACTCGTTTGACTCGTTTGACTCGTTTGACTCGTTTGACTCGTTTGACTCGTTTGACTCGTTTGACTCGTTTGACTCGTTTGACTCGTTTGACTCGTTTGACTCGTTTGACTCGTTTGACTCGTTTGACTCGTTTGACTCGTTTGACTCGTTAGACTCGTTTGACTCGTTTGACTCGTTTGACTCGTTTGACTCGTTTGACTCGTTTGACTCGTTTGACTCGTTTGACTCGTTTGACTCGTTTGACTCGTTTGACTCGTTTGACTCGTTTGACTCGTTTGACTCGTTTGACTCGTTTGACTCGATTGACTCGTTTGACTCGTTTGACTCGTTTGACTCGATTGACTCGTTTGACTCGTTAGACTGGTTTGTGTCGTTTGACTCGTTTGACACGTTTGACTCGTATGACTCGTTTGACTCGTACGACTGGTTTGTGTCGATTGACTCGTTTGACTCGTTTGACTCGTTTGTCTCGATTGACTCGTTTGACTCGTTTGTCTCGATTGACTCGTTTGACACGTACGACTCGTATGACTCGTTTGACACGTACGACTCGTATGACTCGTTTGACTCGTACAACAGGTTTGTGCCGTTTGACTCGTTTGACTCGATTGACTCGTTTGACTCGTTTGACTCGTTTCACTCGATTTACTCGTTTCACTCGATTTACTCGTTTGACTCGTTTGACTCGTTTGACTCGATTGACTCGTTTGACTCGTTTGACTCGTTTGACTCGATTGACTCGTTTGACTCGTTTGACTCGTTTGACTCGATTGACTCGTTTGACTCGATTGACTCGTTTGACTCGTTTGAATCGTTTGACTCGTTTGACTCGTTTGACTCGTTTGACTCGATTGACTCGTTTGACTCGTTTGACTCGATTCACTCGTTTGACTCGTTTGACTCGATTGACTCGTTTGACTCGTTTGACTCGTTTGACTCGATTGACTCGTTTGACTCGTTAGACTGGTTTGTGTCGTTTGACTCGTTTGACACGTTTGACTCGAATGACTCGTTTGACTCGTTTGACACGTTTGACTCGTATGACTCGTTTGTCTCGTTCGACTCGTTTGACTCGTTCGACTCGTTCGACTGGTTTGTGCCGATTGACTCGTTTGTGCCGTTTGACTCGTTTGTGCCGTTTGACTCGTTTGTGCCGTTTGACTCGTTTGACTCGTTTGACTCGTTTGACTCGTTTGACTCGTTTGACTCGTTTGACTCGTTTGACACGTTTGACTCGTTTGACTCGTTTGACTCGTTTGACTCGTTTGACTCGTTTGACTCGTTTGACTCGTTTGACACGTTTGACTCGTTTGACACGTTTGACTCGTTTGACTCGTTTGACTCGTTTGACTCGTTTGACTCGTTTGACTCGTTTGACTCGTTTGACTCGTTTGACTCGTTTGACTCGTTTGACTCGTTTGACTCGTTTGACTCGTTTGACTCGTTTGACTCGTTTGACTCGTTTGACTCGTTTGACTCGTTTGACTCGTTTGACTCGTTTGACTCGTTTGACTCGTTTGACTCGTTTGACTCGTTTGACTCGTTTGACTCGTTTGACTCGTTTGACTCGATTGACTCGTTTGACTCGATTGACTAGTTTGACTCGTTTGACTCGTTTGACTCGTTTGACTCGTTTGACTCGTTTGACTCGTTTGACTCGTTTGACTCGGCAGCCGTATTAAACACACTCGCCAGAGGAGTATCCGGGAAAAATATTCCCGCAGGATCAATTTCAATAATGGGAATTATGGACGAAGAAACCATCACCACATTAGCCGAGAATGCAGCAGCCAAATTCTGGAACGGATTCCTTAAATTTGGAACAGTCACCGCAGGACTCCTTGGAGTTTTTATTATCATTAAAATAATAAAAACAATATTTGATACCATTATACACGGATATCAAATACATGCAGTCTACGGATGCGGATTACACTTGTTAGGAGCAATTTGGACCTCCATAACAACTTTAATATTATATTTGGCCAAGAAAAAACAACCATCATCGCAGAATGCAGATCAACCAGCAACAACTGACGAGGGACGACAACCGACTCCAGCGGCAAGAGAATTCAAAGAAGCCATCCAAGAATTAAAACAAATTTCTTCTGGAAATTTGCTTTCTAAAGGGGGAGGTGTCACGTCCCGCGACGTAGAATCAAATATTATTTAACCTTTAATTCATTTTATTTACTATTCCGTACTCTGAGGTAATATAACAACCTCGTATGAAAACATCATACTAAATATTGTGCAACAAATTGCCGATAAGGCATTAGCATAATAAGTTACAATAAGAAGATATCGAGCAAGGGATATTCGAACGGCAACAGCGAACAGGACAAACAGCATCAAGGAGGTAGCGGACAGTCAGCAGTACACCCGCTCGTTGACCGCACGCACACGAAAGAGGCCCAGTCAACACCAGCTGACGTTCAGCATGGGACGGAGGGCCTTATCAACCAGCGGAGTCGACACCACCTTCGCAGAGCTGTGCCCCTGGTCCTCGCCAGAAGATTGCCCTCCCATTTATTTCCCGATACTCGATCACCGATACCCATATCATGTATTTAACTTCAGACCCTAGTACGTAAGCCGCACGGTATCAACCGTACAAAAAATATAATAAACATATAAATCCAAATATGTATAAAGAATCTTGCTATCGTCGCCGCTGGGAATCTAAAAATAATACATATTAGTCGCGAGGAAAGACACATAAAAGGCCACGGAGGAACGTGACTAAATCGTAAACAGATTCTCAGATAGCGCGATGGGAAGATTCTCCCTGGAAGATCCCAGGTGGAGGCTGTGGGGTGGGCTCTCCCACCTATGATTTGTCATGTGACAAATCCTAGAGTAGGAGTGACCAATTGCCCTATAAAAAGGGACTGACCACCCGCGGAGCTCATTACCATAATAATTACCGGAATCATCTAAAACATTCGCTTCAGTGTCCACGTTTTATTTTTCAAAGTGTAAAAGTTGTAAGTGAAGTTTTTATTATTAATAAAAGTGATAAAATCATATTTAACGCGTTCCAAGTGTTTTACTAGCCTTCCTAAGCTTTTGGGCATTCTGAGTGTTTTTTGAGTTACCGTAGAAATGAGAATAAAGAAATCCAGATTCTCCTCTGTTGAAAGTGTCATTGGCGAGCAGTCAGCTGCCCACTATGTCACTAGATACTAGAGATCAATCTGTATACGCGGTCAATTTAATACGAATCGATCCATCAATTCATAAAAAAAATGAATAATTAACGAACTATGGTTTGAGCTGATTCTTTAGAATCACTGGCGCGCAGACAGCTGCCCACCAGTGTCCTCTGGAGTGTAAGCGTAAACCGAGTTCCATTCGAACAAAACTAAAAGATTTAATTAATTCCCAGATGCCTAAGAGCAATCGTGCCGGGCGAAAGGTACAACTACGAAGAATAAACTATAATTATAAGTGCGCCCCAGTAATAGGATCCTCGTTGGGAGTCACCCCAACTCCCGTAATAAAAAACATCAAGCCAAGGGTTAAGGGAATCACGATCTACTGCGGCGATTGGGCCCAACAGAAATCCAACGCAGCTCTAGAAATTAACGGCATTCCGAACGCTCCCATCCCCTGGCGACTCATCGCATTATAAAAAGTAAGTATGTTCAATAATACGCGTAACAATCATTCTCAACTATCCCAGAGCGTTAAGTCCCAGGATTAGTTCAAAAGCGGATAGAAAATATAAATTCCCTAGAAATCGCGCTTAACTAAGGAAGTAGGGACGTAACAATAAAAATAGCTTAATAAAAATGGTGGCAGCGGTGGGATAATCCGCAATAGTTGAGAAGTAAAATCAGTAAAATCAAGCGTGTAAAATCAAGAATCATGTCGGACCACGGTGAAAACGACGACGAGGAGGAATTGCGAAGGCAAACAGAAATAATTCGACAAGCAAAGTCAGCTTTAGAAGCTAGGAGTGATTTATCCCCTGCCGAAACTTTATCTCAACTCCTCATAATATTAACATTGTGGGATGAAAAATTCGAGCATTTAGAAACAATAACAGCAAGAGTGAAAAGACTAGAGAAAAAAGGCGCCGAAGACATTCACAGTATCAAATCTGAAATAATTACCCCACATCCGGTCGAAAAACGTCCAGTATCGCGTGAATTGGAAATTCGCGACTCTAAACCTAAACAGGATCCGACGGACGGAAAAATTCCAATTAAACTCGCGTTAGAAGCAGTTCCTTTATTTGATGGCTATCGACCATCTGTTTTTCAATTTTTAAAAGCATGTGAACGGGCAAAATCAATGTTAGCCCCTCAGCAAGAAATGCAATTAACAAAATTACTAATGAACAAATTACGCGGACATGCTTTAATTGCGATAGGCGACTCCGATCTAACTACTTTAGACGAATTCGGAAATAAATTGAAACAGTACTTCGCGCCGTGTAAAAATGTTAATCAGTATAAAGGCGAATTGGGGAATACGTTTAAAAAACCAGGAGAAAATATTCTCGATTATATAACTCGCGTTCAAGATTTGCGTTTAGCTATAATGGACGGAGAAAAACGAGATCATGAGGAAATATCCGCTACAATTCAAGAAAACATTAATACGGACACACAGGAAGCTTTTATTAAAGGATTACCTCGAGAAATTTCTTTACGCTTGAGACAGGAGAGTCAAGAACTAGAGCTGGATGAGATCTATGCTCTAGCCCAGGCCTGCCCCATCGGGTGCAAATACCTCCTGAATTTCTGGGACCCGGGTAACAGCCGAGCACGGGACTGGTTACGTTGCTAACGACGGCATGGATTGCGGGAGAACTGCATGAGTGTGCGTCCATGTAGGCTCGTACCACGAGTCTGTAGCTTGGGCCCGGACGCCTCTTTGCGATTCTGGGCGCCGGGTCAGGAGTCAAGCGTTGAGCTATTCCTGCTATTCGTTGCTCAGCTCCACGCTCGGCGATGCAATTGTTTGCTACTGTGGGCATTTGATATGATTTGAATTGTACCGTCCTCAATGTGTGGATGATAGTAAGGAACCCCGAGATGATGCATATGTATAAGAAGCAACAAAATTGAAAATGTAGAAACGTATCTATTATAAAATTTCACCGAAACATAACATATTTAGAATGTTATTACTATATAAATAAATAAGTCGCAAAGAAAACGAACAAAATCGTATTTAACGATATATTATATTTGTCTAGGGGTCATCATTGCATTTAGCGATCGTTGCAAGCGCAAAATTATATGCATAATGAATGTATATGTACATTAGCGTCATACGAGGAATTAACAAAAATTTAGTGTGTTGAACTAATAAACCAATTATAATAATATATACATATATATATGCAGGAGCTGTACTTCTGAAAGGCACCAGTTGCCGATCGAGATGAAACTTGGTGGGGTTTTCCGAGGGGTGTGGATAGACCCCAAATATAAAATCTTAGCTTCGGGAATTAATGCGTTCAAAAGATGCAGGGGTAATTGTGCACAAAAGGGTACAGCACACCTTACCGATTTCGATGAAATTTAAAGGTGTTGTAAACCTCAATATTCTCAACAACTTTATCCTATATAACCGCCGCAGATTCTGAGATATTCATAAAAACTTTAGTCAACTTTTCCTCGTGGATTTGAACGAATTTTTTTAAGCGCTTTACTACTGTCACCCCTCTTAACAGTATTTCTGATGACTTATTTCGACACAACGCAATCCACTTTCTACACTGTCTCGGCTATTATATTGGTTGGGGCTAGATTAGTCGGGGGAGACGGGGCAGCGGCCGCGTCCCGCTTGCGGGCGCGTAAAGCATGATAGCGAACCGATGTGAGTTTGAGGATGCTAAAAATGAGACTGTAGTTACAAATATCGCGCGGGGGCTTGCAACAATTGTTTCTTTCCTGTTTTGGTCGAAAACAAACATAAATATTACACGCCCATCATGTAATGCTCCATGTCGCGCACAGCAATTACAGCTCCCCAAAGTAACTGAATCTTCCAAACGGGTGAACTCCCGAAGCTAAAATTTTATATTTGGGGTCTATCCACACCCCTCGGAAAACTCCACCAAGTTTCATCTCCATCGGCGACCGGTGCCTTTCAGAACCATATCTCATGCAGGTAAATACACATCATTGCACATATTGATACTACAACTACAAAATTATATACATAACTGCGATACACGTATAATTCAAGAAGAATACAAAGTGGGGTACGTAAGTATAGTTCCACTTGCATAACCGATTGTACATATACAATATATACAATATGTATGGAATTAAAATATATAGTGTCGTATTGTTTCTTTATCGGTACGTTTTACTATGTGTTGTCGTGTTTGCTTGCCTAAACGTGTTATGTTGGGAACCAAATTTCCACGTGTACATGGGGTATGGCAACCTGCCGTATTTATAAAACCAGAAATTTCCTGTCGAAGATGGAAGAACCGATTAAGAATTCTTCTGTCTTCTTTCTTGATATCAGTCAATCTATTCCAGATTGTCTCTGAATTTTGGAGTAGGGATGAAAGCTCGTTGGATGAACACATGTTTCTTAAAAACTACGTACCTGGTACCTCTTTGCCTTCTTGGGGGTGGAAGGGAATGGTCAATAAACTGTCGGTGTTGGAACCGTTACCGTCGCGCGAAAATTAATATGACCGGTTGCAGCCCACTCCTAAGTAAGAAAGTTGTAAACCGAGTTGGCCTGTAGGGCTGTAGGCCAGTGTAGGTCATGATGACAAAAATGCAGTAGAAATATGGGCTTCGAAGTGGTTAAAGTTAATTTGAAGGACGTTGGCTGCTGACAGATCTGTTGGCTTTATGAGTTTATTGCTGCCACGTGTATTTTGACGAATTCGTTGGATTTAGTTACGAGACACGAAATTAAATCGTAAAATCGTAGGAAGGTGTTTTTCAAATACTCTTAATTAATAACTTTATTACGATAATTGTTATCTCGCTCGCTAGCTCACAATGTTGTTGGAACATTCACGACCGCGCCGCGACGCCCCACTCATAACCCACTCATAGAAGGTGGAACACAGGTGTACCCGGGTACATGTAACATACTTATAAATTGTATTTATTTTAATCACATTAATGCAAAAATGACCACTGCAGCACAGAATTTAAATTACTGTATCTCTCAGATGTATAGGTACAGGCCACGGTGTTCGCGGTCCTAAAAAGTCTATATTGGGCCACGGCAATATGGACTTTTTAGGACCGCGAACTCCACAGAGTTAATGATTTATCGCCAGATGTACGATTTTATTTCGTGTCTCGTAACTAAATCCAACGAATTCGTCAAAAAACACGTAGCAGCAATAAACTCATAAAGCCAACAGATCTGTCAGCAGCCAACGTCCTTCAAATTAACTTTAACCACTTCGAAGCCCATATTTCTACTGCATTTTTGTCATCATGACCTACACTGGCCTACAGCCCTACAGGCCAACTCGGTTTACAACTTTCTTACTTAGGAGTGGGCTGCAACCGGTCATATTAATTTTCGCGCGACGGTAACGGTTCCAACACCGACAGTTTATTGACCATTCCCTTCCACCCCCAAGAAGGCAAAGAGGTACCAGGTACGTAGTTTTTAAGAAACATGTGTTCATCCAACGAGGTTTCATCCCTACTCCAAAATTCAGAGACATTCTGGAAAAGATTGACGGACGTCACTTTGGAAAAAGCTCCTCAAGTGTCAAGACGTTGAAGGAAATCTTTTAACACGTACATACAACGCGAAGTCATCCTGCATACCATATAGTACCAGTGTACCTCATCGCTTCGCTGCGAAGTGCTATCATTAGGATTATACAATATATATAGTGTTGTGCAAACTTACGTTTTAAAAAAAAATGGCTTCAACATCGGCAAGTGGGAGTCCACGGATTGTGAAGCCCATAAAGACCATATGGGAGGAACTGTTCTTCGTTACGGAGCATAGAGGTGCCGCTATATGCCTTGTGTGTTGCACGAAATTTAATTGCATTAGGAAATCTAGTGTCAAAAGACATTATGATAATCGTCACGCCAAGGACTTCAAAAATTTGACGGGTCGACGGCGGAAACAGAAAATTCATTCATTGAAAGAAAGCCTGAGTCAATGTGAGGGAGATTCATTGGACGAGGTAAGTCATTTTTCATCTTACGGATTATTTCATGTCAGATCGATCATCATTTCTTACGTGAAGACTATCGTTTATTGCGGGGGGTTCTTATTATGAAAATGGACTGCGCGTATGACCTAATTATGTTCTGGGACCGGGTCAAAACCGAGCGCGGAACTGTGAATGGAGTGTCGGTTCATTTTCTTCATATCAAAGGAAAAAGTGGCCAATTTAAGGGGGTATACCCGTTTGAACCCTCCGAAAATGTGTACATTTTGTGTCTTTTTTACAAGTCAACGGCTTGACGAAGATTTTCAGTTTTTTACGATCTTTACATAGTATTAGGAACTACTTAAAAAAAAGTTTCAGTTAAAAAACTATTGTTTTTCGGAAGTTATGGATACATATCTGAAAGTCTCTCGATTTCAGTCGGCTAAACGGTGGCCCTGAAAAAAGCTGTATGTCGTGTCTGAAATAAAAAACAGTACAATTTTCTTATAAAATATGTTAATAGCTATCGTCCTACGGGGCTGATTCTGAAAATTTTAGAAAATAAAGAAATGGTGAGAAATCAAAGGTAAAGTTAGATTAAATACGATTTTTGACAGTTTCAAACGGTTATAGCCCCTTGACGTGGAATAACCCATGTCCTGCCTTGTTCCAAGAATTTTCTTTCATTATCAATTCTTCTTTTCACTTTTAATTATTTTTTAACATTGACTGCCGATAGTAAATCATTGTTTTAATCATAGGAAAATAGTAGGACGAGTCGTGAAACTGTAACGCGCAGCTTCAAAATTGCGCTAAAAATAGCGAAAGCCTCACGACCATACACAGATGGAGAATTCGTGAAGGAGTGCCTGCTGGTTTGTGCAGAAGATCCAGAGCAGCACAAGAAATTCGAAACAATTAGTCTTGGGCGGAATACAGTCACGCGCCGCATTCAGGAGATGGCTGAAGATGTGACGCGCCAGTTACAGGATTTATGCCATAATTTTATTGCGTTCAGCCTAGCCGTGGATGAATCCACGGACATTTCGGGGACTCCGCAGATCGCGATATTTATTCGGGGGGTTAATGAAAATTTAATAGCAACGGAGGAACTGCTAAATTTTTGCCCCTTAAAAGACACCACAACAGGGGAAGACATCATGTCGTGTGTGGAGGAGGCGGTCGATAATTTGAATATAGAGTGGACAAAGCTAGTATCTGTCTGCACTGATGGTGCTCCTGCCATGGCTGGCAGGAATACAGGTTTCGTTGGCCGCCTCCGAAGAAAATTAGGAAATTTAGCAGTTCCTCAAGAAATTGACGCAATACATTGTACTATACATCAACAAAATTTGTGTGCAAAGAGTATTGAATTAGAACATGTTATGTCAGTGGTAATTCAAACCACAAATTATATTAGAACGAACTCCCTAAAACGACGGCAATTTAGAACACTTTTGGAAGACGTGAATTGGGATTGCGGCGAGCTACCATTGCACACCGAAATACGATGGCTTAGCAGGGGAAAAATTCTCGATAGATTTTTTAATTTGCGAGAAGAGATTTCTCATTTTGTGGACGCGGTAGGTCGGCCTGTACCCGAATTGGTCCAAAATAATTGGTTGTGCGATTTAGCATTCATGTCTGATTTGGCAGATCATTTAAATTCGTTAAATTTAGAATTGCAAGGAAAGGGCATCACAATTGTTGATTGCCACAAATCAATTTGCGCTTTTCAAGCGAAAATTGAATTGTGGAAAACGCAATTAATCGACAATAATGTCTCCCAATTTCCAAAATTAGGATCCCTAATCACGCCCAATATCAGTACTGATGTGTATAAAAATACATTAAAAAAGTTGGGTGATGAATTTTCAAAACGATTCGGTGATATAAAGGCGCTCCAAATTCAATTTCAGACACTTTCAAATCCATTTTCAATAGATATAAACACGGTTTCACCTGCGCTGCAATTAGAGCTACTAAATTTAAGATCCGACCTATTCTTGAAAGAGAAATTCTTTATTCAAAACGATCTGAGCAGTTTTTATAAAAATTTCCCAAAAATAAAATACCCCCATTTATATAAGACCGCATCGAAAATATTAGCAATGTTTGGTACAACTTATTTATGCGAACAGCTATTTTCTAACATGAAGAAAACGAAATCATCAAGTCGGGCATCATTGAAAGATTACAACTTAAGATGTAGTTTAATGCTAAGTGCACACAGAAATCTGGCCCCTGATATACCACGTTTAGTGAAACAAACACGACAACATTGACTAAAGACACAATAAAAATAGACTGACATGATATGTTCTAATTCCATATACATATATGCACCATTGCATATATTGTATGTGTACAATGGGTTACGCAACTGGAACTGCACTTTGGTTACTAAACTTTAATAACTTTAGTAACTAAAGTGTAGCTCCAGTTGCGTAACCCATTCTACACATACAATATCAAATTTGTACAACATTATATACATAATACGATACACGCAAAATTCAAAAGGAATACAAGGTCGGGTGCGCTATTGAATGTGCACAATGGGTTACGCAAGTGGAAGTAAAGTGTATCTCGGTTTGCATAACTGCCAATCGCCATAACCTATTGTACACATACAATATCGCACCCCACCTTCTATTCCTCTTGAATTTTGCGTGTATCATATTATGTATATAATTTTGTAGTCGATGTATATGTACAATGTTCTGCATTATCTGCATGGATATATGCGTGCGTGCGTGCATATATATATATTCATGCAGGTTTATTCAACCCATTTTATTTTCATTATTTCCCCGCATAACAGTAATGTACATACACATTCCTTATGTATAAAACTTTGCGCTTGCAACGATCGCTGAGTGCAATAAAGACTAATACACAAATGTATATATGTATATAATTTTGCGCTTGCATCGATCGCTGAGTGCAATAAAGACTAATACACAAATGTATATATGTATATAATTTTGCGCTTGCATCGATCGCTGAGTGCAATTAAGACTAATACACAAATGTATATAATATGTATGTATATATTTATTAGTATATAATTTTTTACTTTTGCAAATGTGTATATATATATATATATATATATATACATATATATGTATCGTTCAATACAATTCTGTTCTTTATCTTTGTAAGGTATTTATTTATATAGTAATAACATTCTAAACATGTTATGTTTCGGTGAAATTTTATAATACGTTTCTATATTTTCAATTTTATTGCTTGTTATACATATGCATCATCCCAGGGTTCCTTACCATAATCCTATAGTAGCAAAGAATAGCATAGCCGAGCGTGAAACCGAGCAACGAAATAGCTCCATGCTTGGCTCCTGACCCGGCGCCCAAAGTCGCAAAGAGGTCTCCGGGCCCAAGCTACAGACTCATGGTACGAGCCTACATGGACGCACATTCATGCAGTTCTCTCACAAATTTCGCAACGGGTAGCAATGGAACAGTCCCGCGCTCGGGTGTTACCCGGGTCCCAGAAATTCAGGAGGTATTTGCACCCGATGGGGCAGGCCTGCTCTAGCCGTTAAAATAGATAAAGAAGTCAAAATTGAAGACGAAAGAATGAAGACAAGTTCGTATAACCGTCAACAACCCGTGTCCCGCGATCAGAGAGGGTACCCGTCGGTACCCCAAAATAAACCAAACTTCGGTCCCCCTAGATACGAAGGAGCCATACCAAAATGGCAAAATAACCAACCGCGAAATAGTGGATGGCAAAGCAATCCTACGCGAAATAACGCGTGGCAATCAAATTCATCGCGAAACAACGGGGCAGCAGCTTCACCACCGAATCAATTAGAAATTTCTTGCAATTATTGTAAGAAACCGGGACATTTGATTAAGGATTGTTTCAAGTTCAAGGCTAAAATAGAGTCAGGAGAAATAGTCCCGTATTCAAGAATGAACCAGGGAAACGAGCAGGGCCATCCGGAAACGTCCGGCGCAATCCGGAGTGGGAACCCTCCACAGCGCCAGAAAATAATGAAAATAGAAGTCCCAAAAGCGGGAGAAATAAAACCATCAGGAAAATCAACGCCCTGGAAACCGACGTTGGAAATCGAGGAAAAGTCAGTGAAGGAAAAACAAACCAAGAGGGACTCAATGGAGGAAGAAGACGAAGAAATAGACGAACAGTAACTGTTCCAATAAATACCGTACGAAATATTCCAACAATACTAATAGCATCTCCTAATCTGGAAGGGAAGGCACGATTAATGATTGATTCGGGATCCGACGTCAACCTCATCAAGAAATCAATGGTAACAGCATCGACAATCGTCAACACACAAGAAATCATATACAGGGTGTCCCAGCTAACACTGGACAGCGCGATTTCTCCTAAACTATTGGAGATAAAAATATAAAAAAAATAGTGCATTGCATGGTTCGAGAGGGCCAATTTATTAGCCCGAACGAATTTTTTTTCGATTATTATTTTAAAAGATACGATGGTCAAGTTCGGATCTGTAAATGGCACTACGTTTTTTGAACACCTGAGTTGATAGTGCGTTCCAAGACAAATTCAATAAGC
The DNA here is from genome assembly GCA_910592295.1 of Andrena haemorrhoa. Taxonomy (NCBI): domain Eukaryota; kingdom Metazoa; phylum Arthropoda; class Insecta; order Hymenoptera; family Andrenidae; genus Andrena; species Andrena haemorrhoa. The sequence goes on from OU342943.1 coordinate 25,726,196, forward strand.
ATTAATGTATACACTTGATTTCCACTGGTTTTTGAGATATTGCGCTTGCAAATTTAGTGATTTTCACTGAAGAAATCCCACTGAAATAGCAAGGACCGGGGTTGGTCTTGCTGGCACTACGGAGGGGCCACGGAGGGCCTTGCCTGTTGAAACCGATACCTACCTGCCAAAGGTCGGCGCCAGACCCAAAGGCTGGACAATTCTTTTCCGTCAGAAATGCTTTTTAGGTAGGTACATCTGCGGTGTCAAGCGGCTTCTGCGCACCGTTACTTTTATTTCGCACTTGCTTCTACGCTCGGATGGCCGGTTCTTTTGGGAGGGATGCAAGCTCGGTTGGTTATGTTAGGAGGTGGGAAAGTTGCTAGACTAAATTTCAACCAAAAGGAGCAGATTGTATTAGAACCAATCGGATTTGCATCCTTCACAAACGGCTGCTCTCTTGAAGAGGCCCTCTTCACAGCAATACCTCCTCCCCAATGCACACCTTCTCTCGCACGGAATACGTCGACGCATGCTTTTGTTTTGATATTGAAGCTCGTGTTTATACTCGAGAGGACCACGCGTCGACAGCGGGCTACCCCGTTTCTTCCTGTGTCTCTCCGCGAGGAGTATTGAGGGTGGATTGAAGGAGCGTAGATGTCGGGATTCCAGTTATTGAATTCAGGAGACGATAGAAACACTTTATTAGGAAACACACATGTACTATAATTAAAGTAAATCGTATTCCTCTCGGGAAGAAGTACTGATAACGATCGAACTTGAGCCCCACTTCGCGCAGGCCGATTACACGGAGGGTAGTCGAGTCACACACTGCACAAATGATACAGGGTAATTCTGGAGCAACGCCCGTCAAGAAGATGCGGCCTGGTACCCCGTGGCGAGGACAGACCTTCGCAGTGCCTCATTCGAATTTTATGGCTTTTTCCGGAAAAAGGTACGAATCTTGGGCCGAACGTAGCGAATTGGGATCAGGCCCCCGCAGTGGAGGGATTACAGCGTATTAAGAAATTCTTTTCTTCATCGTATCGAAAGGGAAGTGTCGCCGATGGATTCCTTATGTTTTTCCGATGAAAATCATTACAAATGTCGTGTAAATCGGACAACTTTTACACAAGGAATACAAACAGCTTGTGTCAAATTAATCCGATTTGCATGATGTTTGATATGATTTTCATCGGAAAAACATAAGGAATCCATTGGCGTCACTTCCCCTTCGATACGATGAAGAAAAGAATTTCTTAATACGCTGTAATCCCTCCACTGCGGGGGCCTGATCCCAATTCGCTACGTTCGGCCCAAGATTCGTACCTTTTTCCGGAAAAAGCCATAAAAATCGGGTGAGGCACTGCGAAGGTCTGTCCTCGCCACGGGGTACCAGGCCGCATCTTCTTGACGGGCGTTGCTCCAGAATTACCCTGTATCATTTGTGCAGTGTGTGACTCGACTACCCTCCGTGTAATCGGCCTGCGCGAAGTGGGGCTCAAGTTCGATCGTTATCAGTACTCCTGCCCGAGAGGAATGCGATTTACTTTAATTATAGTACATGTGTGTTTCCTAATAAAGTGTTTCTATCGTCTCCTGAATTCAATAAATGGCATCCCGACATCTACGCTCCTACAATCAACCCTCAATACTCCTCGCGGAGAGACACAGGAAGAAACGGGGTAGCCCGCTGTCGACGCGTGGTCCTCTCGAGTATAAACACGAGCTTCAATATCAAAACAAAAGCATGCGTTGACGTATTCCGTGCGAGAGAAGGTGTGCATTGGGGAGGAGGTATTGCTGTGAAGAGGGCCTCTTCAAGAGAGCAGTCGTTTGTGAAGGATGCAAATCCGATTGGTTCTAATACAATCTGCTCCTTTTGGTTGAAATTTAGTCTAGCAACTTTCACACCTCCTAACATAACCAATCGAGCTTGCATCCCTCCCAAAAAAACTGGCCATCCGAGCGTAGAAGCAAGTGCGAAATAAAAGTAACGTTGCGCAGAAGCCGCTTGACATCGCAGATGTACCTACCTAAGAAGCATTTCTGACGGAAAAGAATTGTCCAGCCTTTGGGTCTAGCGCCGACCATTGGCAGGTAGGTATCGGTTTCAACAGGCAAGGCTCTCCGTGGCCCCTCCGTAGTGCCAGCAAGACCAACCCCGGTCCTTGCTATTTCAGTCGGTTTTCTTCAGTGAATATCACTAAATTTGCAAGCGCAATATCTCAAAAACCAGTGGAAATCAAGTGTATACATTAATGCTTATTGAATTTGTCTTGGAACGCACTATCAACTCAGGTGTTCAAAAAACGTAGTGCCATTTACAGATCCGAACTTGACCATCGTATCTTTTAAAATAATAATCGAAAAAAAAATTCGTTCGGGCTAATAAAGTGGCCCTCTCGAACCATGCAACGCACTATTTTTTTTATATTTTTATCTCCAATAGTTTAGGAGAAATCGCGCTGTCCAGTGTTAGCTGGGACACCCTGTATATCCGTGGAATAATCGATTCGAATCAAGCTACCTTAGGGACTGCATCAATAATGATTGCGAATCATCCAGTGAATTTCCACGTGGTAAACGACACACTGTTTGACGATGAAGACGGAATCTTAGGATCCGAATTTCTGTTACATCAAGAAGCTAGCATCGATTATGCAAAAAAGCAAATCAAGTGGGGAAAAACCTATATTCCCTTTAATACATACGAGAAGATATTCGTGCCAAAAAGAAGTTCAGTCCCTTTCCACATTAATATTGCAAATCCAGAACTGCGTGAAGGATACGTAGGAAAATTACACATAAAAGAAGGAATCTATTTGGGAAATGCATTAGTAACAAATCGAGAAGGAAAAGCTCATATGAGAATAGTAAATAGTACGGATGAAGATTATCACATTGTGGTACCTACAATCGAAATACTTCCATTTGAAGAACGTCCCACTAAACGATGTAATACGACAAAGATATCGAAGGAAAATCGATTTGAGGAAATCTTGAAACTACTGCGATTAGATCACTTAAACGAGGAAGAAAAGGAAAATGTGATGCAACTAATAAAGGAAAATGAAGATCGATTTCATTTAACAGGAGAAACTTTGGAAGGAACAGATAGTATACAACATAGAATTCATACTACGGATGATATACCGATAAATACTCAGCAGTATCGATATCCACCAATTCATAAAGACGAAATAAATCAACAAATAAAAGAACTATTGGAAACTGGTGTGGTAGAATCATCCACATCTCCATATAATTCTCCATTATGGATCGTTCCTAAAAAACCAGATTCAAAAGGTAAAAAACGATGGAGATTAGTAATCGATTATCGAAAATTAAATGAAAAGACGATAGGCGATGCGTATCCCCTACCAAATATTACTGAGATATTAGATCAATTAGGGAGTGCAAAATATTTCTCTACATTCGACTTAGCATCAGGGTTTCATCAGATTAAGATGGCACCAGAAGACGCACACAAGACAGCATTTTCTACACCATATGGACATTATCAGTTTACAAGAATGCCCTTTGGTTTGAAAAATGCACCTGCAACATTTCAACGCCTCATGAATAATGTTCTATCGGGACTTCAAGGAACCGAACTTTTTGTTTATCTGGATGACATTGTAATATATTCCAGATCTCTTCGTGAACACGAAATAAAATTTACAAGATTAATGAAAAGACTACGAGATGCAAAATTAATGCTTCAACCGGATAAATGCGAATTCTTACGACGTGAAGTGATGTACTTAGGACACATAATTGACGAACATGGAGTAAAACCAGATCCGAAGAAGATTGAAGCAGCAGAGAATTTTCCTAAACCCAAAACACCAAAGAACATTAAACAATTTTTGGGATTAATTGGATACTATAGACGATTTATACCGGAATTCTCAAGAAAATCGAAACCACTAACTAACTTATTGAAAAAGACAACGAAATTTATTTGGGGCAAAGAAGAAGAGGAAGCATTCCAAATATTAAAGAAGGCTCTAATATCCAAACCAATACTTCAATATCCAGATTTTTCACAGCCGTTCAAGGTAACGACGGACGCTTCAGGTTACGCCATAGGAGGAGTGCTTAGTCAGGATTTTACCGGCGACGATCTTCCTATTGCTTATGCGTCCCGGATATTAAATTCAGCAGAACAAAAATATTCCACGATTGAAAAGGAATGTTTAGCAATTATTTACTGCGTAACACATTTTCGACCTTATTTATATGGTCGTAAATTTAAAATAGAAACAGACCACAAACCTCTGGTATGGATGAATTCAATAAAAGATCCAAATTCTCGAATTTGGAAATGGAAACTTAAACTATCTGATTACGAATTCGAAATAAACTATAAAAAAGGAAAAAGTAACCTCAACGCTGATGCGTTGTCTCGAAACCCACCAGAAGTATGCCTACCAATAAGAGCAAGGGAGGAGGAGGATCCTCCAGAAGGCGAACCACCTCAAAAGAAAAACTTACCGTTAATTTTACCGGAAGACTTTAAAGGACCAATGACGAGAAGTAGACATTTGGCTTTTCCAAATAGGGAACTCAAACATTTAGAATTCCCAAAAAGAAGACGTAAACGTATACCAGTACAAGAAGAATCAGAAGATGAAGATATGGAATTAAATACATTATTACCAGAAACATCTCGAAGTTTGGAACAAAAACGGAAAAGAACTCTATCAAGTGATTCACCAATAGCTGGTCCTTCATTAAAAAGGAAACCTGTAGTGGAGCCAATAGAAATTACAGAAACGTCACTAGAAGAAGAATCAATTGAAACCACGGAAACACCACAAGAAGAAGAATCAATAGAAACAATAGATACACCTCCATCACCACCTCAATTATCACCTAGAACAACGACAAGTAGAAGCGAGGATACAATCCCTCATCAAAACCAATTAGTGATAAGAGAATCTAGAGATTCTTTGGCAAAAATAAAAGATAATAGAGTCATTTTCATTGGATTGGATGGAAATCCAATTGATAGAGGTGCCAAAGAATTAGAAACAGAAAATTTGCTACCAAATCATGTAGAACTTACCCTAGAAAGGGCACGGTCAGTATCAGATGGAACGAAATATATAATAAGTCTACCAATCAAAGAAGATTCAAGAACTCCTATACGACCTGATAACATTTTAAATAGTCTAGTGTCTTTATGGGACACAGTTACGGAATTTAACCTACAATCATTCTCCATAAGTAGAACTCATAATATAGAGGACGTACCATGGAAATATATTATAAACAGACTAAAAGACGTCTTCAAAGAACTACCAATAACAATTACAATTTGTACGGGTGATGTAGTAACACCACCCGAAAATCTGAGGGAACACATAATAAAAGAAAAACATACGTCGTCCAGTGGAGGACACAAGGGAGTTACAAAAACCTACCACAGAATACGTCAAAACTATTATTGGGAGAATATGAAAAAGGAAATTCAAAAATTCATTAGAGAATGTCAAGACTGTCAAATGAGGAAATTGACGAGAATAAAAACAAAACAACCAATGGTCTTGACAGACACTCCAGGCAAAGCGTTCGACAAAATCAGTATGGACATTGTTGGACCATTACCAAAAACTAGAAAAGGAAGAACACACATATTAACAATACAAGATTTGTTAACAAAATATTCAATAGCGATACCTTTAGCTCGAACCACCTCTGCCGATATAGCGGATGTATTTATAAAACGGTTTATTTGCCGATTCGGATCACCTAAAGCTATTTTAACCGATCAAGGAACAAATTTCACTTCAAATTTAATAAAAATCGTCGCTAAACGATTCAAAATTAAGCGTTATGTTACTACAGCCTATCATCCACAGAGTAACGGTTCGATAGAAAGATCGCATCACGTATTAACCGAATATTTAAAACAATATACGACGAACGACGAAAATTGGGACGATTGGATAGATTTAGCAATGTTTTCATATAATACCGCAGTACACGAGGGTACTAAATTTTCACCGCATGAATTAGTTTTCAGATGCATTGCACGAGAACCTTCGAGCGAAAAACCTATTGGTGAAGATTTGGAACCCACATATGCCGAATATCTTAGAGATTTATTTCGCAAAATAACTAATCTGCAAACTCAAGCCCGAGAAAATTTGATAAAGGCAAAAGCCAAATCTAAACAGTATTATGATCGGAAAATTAATCCGCAAAATTTTAAAGCAGGAGACTTAGTATATCTCATGAAAGAACCTCGGAGGACGAAGTTCGCAGATCAGTACTCAGAACCGTATAAAGTACTTGAATTGTTACCAAATCAGAATGTCAAAATATTATCTGATGGGACAACCCGTACAGTACATATAAATAAACTTAAACTTGCATATATTAGGTCCAATCCAGGTTGATTAGTAATTAAAACAAAATCGTATACAAAGTAATTAAACGATCAAATACTTAGAGTACGAAATACTAAAGGGAATATTATGAATCGTTGTTAAAATAACGATAGATCAAAACAAATTTTATTATTTTTTTTTATTAAAAGGGGAATTATCATGATTTTACCATGGATAATTCTAATCAACGTAAATCTCGTTTGGGCCCTCATTGGATACGATTGCAATGGGCAACATTTAAACGTGACAACCGTCTCATTAAATTCAGTAGGAGATTGCGAAATCAACCCAATCTCCACAACTACAAAGGAAATCTACATTCAACTTCTGCAACTCTCGGACTTCAACTACGTGGAAGTCATCCAATGCAAGCTGATAATTTCAAGAACCATTTATTATTGCGGAATGCATTCACACATTTCCGCAGTACACAACGGATTAAATGAATACCTCGAAGATTTAACCGAACGTCAATGCCGAGATATGCATGGATACGGATCCACCGTCATTGGTAACAACGTCTATTTGGTGGGACTCAAAATGAACCAAACATCAACCCGGACATTCACCATGGCCGGATCACTCACCGCAGATGGAAAATGTACCGGAGCACAATTTTCCGACCCTTATGGATCATGGGAAAAAGTAGTAGTACAAGCAATGGCGAAAATAACACTCAAAACTGCTCTAGTACCAGTACGACTGGAGCATAACAAAATCATATTGAAATCTGGAACTATATGCTATTTTCAAAACGGATTTTGCGTGGACAACGAGGACGGACACACGTTCTGGCACTCCTTTCCACCATCGACTTGCAAATTCGATCGCTATGATGTACTCTACGAAGGGCTGGCATCCAAAATTACCGATACCAGCCAAGCCGAAGAAAAATCACCTTCCGTATATGCATTGACTACACAAGATATTACGTTCGCTTTAACTCCAATAGGAGAGCAACATCTATGTGGTTATACGCTCATACAAACGGAACATCCAAAGTTATTTATCTTGGAAACAACGAAGGAAAGAATTTTTGCATCTTTACACAAAATCCCAGTAGAAAATTTAGATATTTTCACGTACGTGAATTCCAAATTTGTCTACGTGGAGAAACATATAAGAACTGAATTGAAAACCCTATACAGAGACATCATTTTACAAAAATGCTTATTGGAACAACAAATATTAAACAATGCTCTGATAATTGCTACGCTGAAACCAGACGAATTTGCTAATATAGTCACGAAAACACCGGGACATATGGCACTAGTAGCTGGCGAAGTGATTCACATTATAAAATGCATTTCTGTTCAAGTTAAAATACGCCAAACAGATGAATGCTATATAGAATTGCCTGTATGGTTAAAAAATAATTCAATGTTCTTAACACCGAAGACACATATTTTAACCACTCAAGGGACACATAGAGAATGTAGTCCCATTCTACCAGTCATGTATGAAATCGACCAAGCATGGCACAGAATTTCACCACATCCGATTGAAGTCCGTCCACCTCAATTATTACATCCAAAAACAAAACTCAGTTGGCACTACACATCTCCTTCGGATCTCGCAACCAGCGGGATATATACACAGAAGGAACTGGAAAATTTAAGGGACCACATTATGTTCCCTGCTGAAAAGGCAGCCGTATTAAACACACTCGCCAGAGGAGTATCCGGGAAAAATATTCCCGCAGGATCAATTTCAATAATGGGAATTATGGACGAAGAAACCATCACCACATTAGCCGAGAATGCAGCAGCCAAATTCTGGAACGGATTCCTTAAATTTGGAACAGTCACCGCAGGACTCCTTGGAGTTTTTATTATCATTAAAATAATAAAAACAATATTTGATACCATTATACACGGATATCAAATACATGCAGTCTACGGATGCGGATTACACTTGTTAGGAGCAATTTGGACCTCCATAACAACTTTAATATTATATTTGGCCAAGAAAAAACAACCATCATCGCAGAATGCAGATCAACCAGCAACAACTGACGAGGGACGACAACCGACTCCAGCGGCAAGAGAATTCAAAGAAGCCATCCAAGAATTAAAACAAATTTCTTCTGGAAATTTGCTTTCTAAAGGGGGAGGTGTCACGTCCCGCGACGTAGAATCAAATATTATTTAACCTTTAATTCATTTTATTTACTATTCCGTACTCTGAGGTAATATAACAACCTCGTATGAAAACATCATACTAAATATTGTGCAACAAATTGCCGATAAGGCATTATCATAATAAGTTACAATAAGAAGAGATCGAGCAAGGGATATTCGAACGGCAACAGCGAACAGGACAAACAGCATCAAGGAGGTAGCGGACAGTCAGCAGTACACCAGCTCGTTGACCGCACGCACACGAAAGAGGCCCAGTCAACACCAGCTGACGTTCAGCATGGGACGGAGGGCCTTATCAACCAGCGGAGTCGACACCACCTTCGCAGAGCTGTGCCCCTGGTCTTCGCCAGAAGATTGCCCTCCCATTTATTTCCCGATACTCGATCACCGATACCCATATCATGTATTTAACTTCAGACCCTAGTACGTAAGCCGCACGGTATCAACCGTACAAAAAATATAATAAACATATAAATCCAAATATGTATAAAGAATCTTGCTATCGTCGCCGCTGGGAATCTAAAAATAATACATATTAGTCGCGAGGAAAGACACATAAAAGGCCACGGAGGAACGTGACTAAATCGTAAACAGATTCTCAGATAGCGCGATGGGAAGATTCTCCCTGGAAGATCCCAGGTGGAGGCTGTGGGGTGGGCTCTCCCACCTATGATTTGTCATGTGACAAATCCTAGAGTAGGAGTGACCAATTGCCCTATAAAAAGGGACTGACCACCCGCGGAGCTCATTACCATAATAATTACCGGAATCATCTAAAACATTCGCTTCAGTGTCCACGTTTTATTTTTCAAAGTGTAAAAGTTGTAAGTGAAGTTTTTATTATTAATAAAAGTGATAAAATCATATTTAACGCGTTCCAAGTGTTTTACTAGCCTTCCTAAGCTTTTGGGCATTCTGAGTGTTTTTTGAGTTACCGTAGAAATGAGAATAAAGAAATCCAGATTCTCCTCTGTTGAAAGTGTCATTGGCGAGCAGTCAGCTGCCCACTATGTCACTAGATACTAGAGATCAATCTGTATACGCGGTCAATTTAATACGAATCGATCCATCAATTCATAAAAAAAATGAATAATTAACGAACTATGGTTTGAGCTGATTCTTTAGAATCACTGGCGCGCAGACAGCTGCCCACCAGTGTCCTCTGGAGTGTAAGCGTAAACCGAGTTCCATTTGAACAAAACTAAAAGATTTAATTAATTCCCAGATGCCTAAAAGCAATCGTGCCGGGCGAAAGGTACAACTACGAAGAATAAACTATAATTATAAGTGCGCCCCAGCAATAGGATCCTCGTTGGGAGTCACCCCAACTCCCGTAATAAAAAACATCAAGCCAAGGGTTAAGGGAATCACGATCTACTGCGGCGATTGGGCCCAACAGAAATCCAACGCAGCTCTAGAAATTATCGGCATTCCGAACGCTCCCATCCCCTGGCGACTCATCGCATTATAAAAAGTAAGTATGTTCAATAATACGCGTAACAATCATTCTCAACTATCCCAGAGCGTTAAGTCCCAGGATTAGTTCAAAAGCGGATAGAAAATATAAATTCCCTAGAAATCGCGCTTAAATAAGGAAGTAGGGACGTAACACTCGTTTGACTCGTTTGACTCGTTTGACTCGGTTGGCTCGTTTAACTTGCTTGACTCGATTGTCCTGTTCAAACCGTTTGACTCGTTTGACTCGTTTGACTCGTTTGACTCGATTGTCCTGTTGGACCCGTTCGACTCGTTCGACTCGTTCGACTCGTTCGACTCGTTCGACTCGTTCGACTCGTTCGACTCGTTCGACTCGATTGTGCTGTTCGACCCGTTTGACTCGTTTGACTCGGTTGACTCGTTCGACTCGGTTGACTCGTTCGCCTCGTTTGACTCGTTCGACTCGTTTGACTCGTTCGACTCGTTTGACTCGTTCGACTCGTTTGACTCGTTCGACTCGTTTGACTCGTTCGACTCGTTTGACTCGTTCGACTCGTTTGACTCGTTCGACTCGTTTGACTCGTTCGACTCGTTTGACTCGTTCGACTCGTTTGACTCGTTCGACTCGTTTGACTCGTTCGACTCGTTTGACTCGTTCGACTCGTTTGACTCGTTCGACTCGTTTGACTCGTTCGACTCGTTTGACTCGTTCGACTCGTTTGACTCGTTCGACTCGTTTGACTCGTTCGACTCGTTTGACTCGTTCGACTCGTTTGACTCGTTCGACTCGTTTGACTCGTTCGACTCGTTTGACTCGTTCGACTCGTTTGACTCGTTCGACTCGTTTGACTCGTTCGACTCGTTTGACTCGTTCGACTCGTTTGACTCGTTCGACTCGTTTGACTCGTTCGACTCGTTTGACTCGTTCGACTCGTTTGACTCGTTCGACTCGTTTGACTCGTTCGACTCGTTTGACTCGTTCGACTCGTTTGACTCGTTCGACTCGTTTGACTCGTTCGACTCGTTTGACTCGTTCGACTCGTTTGACTCGTTCGACTCGTTTGACTCGTTCGACTCGTTTGACTCGTTCGACTCGTTTGACTCGTTCGACTCGTTTGACTCGTTCGACTCGTTTGACTCGTTCGACTCGTTTGACTCGTTCGACTCGTTTGACTCGTTCGACTCGTTTGACTCGTTCGACTCGTTTGACTCGTTCGACTCGTTTGACTCGTTCGACTCGTTTGACTCGTTCGACTCGTTTGACTCGTTCGACTCGTTTGACTCGTTCGACTCGTTTGACTCGTTCGACTCGTTTGACTCGTTCGACTCGTTTGACTCGTTCGACTCGTTTGACTCGTTCGACTCGTTTGACTCGTTCGACTCGTTTGACTCGTTCGACTCGTTTGACTCGTTCGACTCGTTTGACTCGTTCGACTCGTTTGACTCGTTCGACTCGTTTGACTCGTTCGACTCGTTTGACTCGTTCGACTCGTTTGACTCGTTCGACTCGTTTGACTCGTTCGACTCGTTTGACTCGTTCGACTCGTTTGACTCGTTCGACTCGTTTGACTCGTTCGACTCGTTTGACTCGTTCGACTCGTTTGACTCGTTCGACTCGTTTGACTCGTTCGACTCGTTTGACTCGTTCGACTCGTTTGACTCGTTCGACTCGTTTGACTCGTTCGACTCGTTTGACTCGTTCGACTCGTTTGACTCGTTCGACTCGTTTGACTCTGTTACATGGGCCCTTCAGGTCCATCCCGTGCTCGCTATCCACGCGTCGCTTTCTTTCGACATCGGCGATTCAGCGGAATCGCCTCGCGCGCGGCAGGCAGGTCGCCGAACCGCGGAATCCAGGGTCGTCTGCACAACGTGACCGTCGACAGCCCGGGCCTCGATATTTCGAAATAGGGAGCGATCGAGGTGCCGACGGGGCGATTTCCCCCTACGGACTTCGAAAACGCGAGGCAAGAACGGTAGCAGGCGACTTGGGCCCGGGCATTCGATTTTGGGTTTTGGAGTCGGTCTGATCGACACGCGTACGCGCGGTAGGAACTCCACCCACCGATAGAACATTCTCATTCTTGAACTCGAGATAGGAAGTGACGACGGACCAGAGGACCGTCTAGATACCGCGATCACGTCTCCGCGTAGAGTCCGCGAAGTACGCTCGGCCGATAGAATTCGTGAGAAGGGTAACTCCGTCCGATATACTGGAAACGGCCTCGCCGGGAGAGCCCCTCGCGAAAATCGAAATCCGACGTTAGAGACAGTGCGCTACGACGGGCCCCAGGGCCACCGACTTCCGAGAGCACAGCGAGCGACCACGACCTACCCTTGGGTCAGCGACTCTGCGAGCGATTGAAACGCTAGACGGCAAGCGTGCCACGCGCGATACCCTAGCGTCAGCAGAGACGGAGCGCCGTCTCTGAGGTATGTAATTTATATTATCTTTACTCAGAATATATACTGAATTTTATCGTTGTTCCTTAAATCCCTTTGTAAACATTCATTTCAACCCCTTCCCCTTCCTGGTAAGTATAGTCAAGGTGGGCCTAAGCCCTTTAAAAGAGCAAGAACCCGGTAGATCATTCCAGCCGCTCGGGGTGATCTGCAGTCAGTCCCTTCAGGACGTAACAAACTGGTGTCAGAAGTGGGATCTGATTTTCTAATCAATCCCTATTAGGTGAAGAGCGCGCGGTCGCTACATATTGCGACACGTCGCGATTTTATCTGCTCGTAACTTGACTACGCTTCCTACTACTCAACGCCTTTTGCTGGGCAGTGCATAACAATGGTGGGTGGAATCACAAGATCCCCCGTATCACAACCGTTTAGCACTTCTCAAACCTCTGCTACCAATCCTCCCGAGGTCCCTCCTCCCGCACCACCAGCCTCGGGCAGTAGACCATCTTTTGGTTCTCGGACGAACGACCTAGAAATGTCTGCAATAGACGTATGGCGTTCCCGCGAGGACGAGGAGAGGGTGTATCGGGCGCTAGACAATGTTCCCCGTTTCGACCCTGATTCTGTATCCTTAGAGGACTTCGCTGCCTCGATACAGCGCGCTACGAAGCGTGTACCGCCCGGCCAGGAAGAAAGATTTCTGACCGAGCTAATATACAAATTAAAAGATCCTATTAGATTCTATGTCGAAGGGAAAGGTTGTCAAAGCGTAGCCGACCTACTATCCTTACTAAAGATCCGATACTCCCCATGCCGTGGCTATGAGGAGTTACGTTTAGAACTAGAACGTATAAGCATGTTTCCCCGGGAACGAATTATAGATTTTATTCATCGCGTAAGCCGCCTGTACCGACAGGTGACCTTAAGAGCTAAAGAATTAATCGGGGAAAATAATGAGAAAACCATGAGAGAACTGGAACGATTGGCTCGTTCCTCGTTTATCACGGGATTACCCCAAAGAATTGCGACTAGAATAACTATATCGAATCCAGAATCATTAGACGACGCGTTCGATTTAGCCCTACACGCGGAAAGGCGACAACAGGAAATGTCCGGCTTGTCGCGTGACGATACAGTCGGACGCACCCGAAGTGCGCGTCCCCCGTCCCCATACGATCCTCAACGAAATTGGACAGAATGGAGACAACCGGAGGAGGATGACTCTTACGAAGAGCCCAGGTCCTCGTACTCCGCCTATTCATATCCTCGCAACCGAGATTCAAATTATCGCGAATCGCGTTATCGCGACCAGTACCCTCGCGAACCAGATTATCGCGAGCCGACACCGCCGCGTCGTCCAACGGCCCTGCTGACGAGGCAAGGTGAGCGTTCGTTGGACTACGAACGTAAACCGTCCGCTCCACGGGGAAGATCTGAACGCGAGAGACCCCGAAATGATAGACGGTCACGACCTCACGATGCTAAAACATATGAACCTCGCGAGTCACGGACCTATGAACCTCGCGATCCGCGGTTATATGAACCCCGCGAGTCAAGAAGATATGAAAATCGCGAACCACCAAGACGGATGGAACGCGAGACTTCCTCTGAAAATCGCAATCATTTAAACTACCAGCGCGCCCGCCCGTTCAACCGGAACGAGGCGGGCGGGTCCTATTCACCGGCCCCAAGATCACCGCGAAACCAGAACCAGCGACAATTCTCGGACGCGCAGACTCCCCCCGCATCCGGGTCAAGGCCAAACAGCTGGAGAACGGCGAGGGAGAATTCATCGTAGACACGGGTTCCGCGTTGAATTTATTGGATATACGGTACGCGAGTTATGAGGCCCCAGTCTTAAGTATGGACCCCATCGAAGTCGGAGGCTTGAACGGAAAAGTCATGACTCTGGGTACCACTCGCTTGAAAATTAACGGCAGTTGGGCGCTATTCCACGTAATAAATATGCCTCACCTACCTGAAGGAGTTGCGGGCCTGATTGGGAGCCCGTACCTGCTTCAGGAAGAAGCCATTGTATCTTACCACCAACGTACGATGGTAACGGCGAACCGCCCGATCACGCCCATACACTTCTCCAACTCCAGAGAATTAGAAAGTACGTTAGAAGCATGCCAAAGAAGTCACGAGGACTTCCTGTCATACCTAAAGGAACATCCAGAACTGGAGCCCAGCGGGAGTGAAGTAAATGTATGTCTCCCCGAAAACCGCGATGGTCCCGATGACGACGAGTGGGTTTGCCCTTCTCCTCCCTTCGGAGAGGAGTTCGATGCCAATGAAGATCAGGATCTGGGAAATTATCGCGTCGAACGTAAACCCCCTGAAGAACGATTACAACACATCGTAACGACCCTGAAACTGGAAGAACTAGACCCGGAACCGCGTCGGTCGATTGAAGATTTAGTCATCAGACACTCGGACAGGTTTTTTGTACCTGGAGATCCGCTGGAGGCAACAACGACCATAGAACACACCATCCCGGTGACTGACCCCACGTCTGTATTCACAAGACAATATCCGCACTCCCCGTTGTTGGACGAGGAGATCGCCAAGCAGGTGCACAACCTAGAAGAGCTGGGTATAATCACCGCGTCTTCGTCACCAAATAACTCACCCCTGCACGTGGTCCCGAAAGGAGAGGACGCAGAAGGAAAGAAACGATGGAGGGTAGTGGCAGATTTCAGATTT
This sequence comes from Andrena haemorrhoa, assembly GCA_910592295.1. NCBI lineage: Eukaryota > Metazoa > Arthropoda > Insecta > Hymenoptera > Andrenidae > Andrena > Andrena haemorrhoa. The sequence continues at coordinate 25,741,266 of OU342943.1, forward strand.
CTAAACGCTATAACGATTGACGACCGTTTTCCCCTTCCGCGTATTTCAGACATACTCGATCGCTTGGGTGGAGCCAGATATTTTTCAATTTTCGATTTAGCGAACGGGTTCCACCAAATTCCTATGGCCCCCGAAGATCGCGCAAAACCCGCGTTTACCACCCCGGACGGACATTACGAATATCTCCGCATGCCCTTCGGATTAAAAAACGCACCGGCCACCTTTCAACGATTAATGAATCGGGTGCTAAAAGGGCTTATCGGCAAAGAATTATTCGTGTATCTAGACGACGTGGTAGTATATTCGCGTACTCTCGAGGAGCATGAACACCGACTCGAGAGATTCTTCGAACGCTTACGCGAGCATAACCTGACGCTACAGACGGAGAAGGCCAAGTTCCTAAAGGACAAGGTCATCTACTTAGGCCATATCATAGCAGCTGATGGGGTAAGACCCAATCCCGAGAAGATCAAGGCTGTCGCTGCCTTCCCCGTACCTAAAACCCGAAAAAACCTAAAACAGTTCCTTGGCCTCGTAAATTACTATCGTCGCTTTATACCGGAAATGGCTAAACGCGCTAGACCACTCACAAATTTGACAAGTACGAAAATTCCATTCCTTTGGACCGACAAACAACAGGAAAGTTTCGAAGACCTGCGCCAAGCACTCTGCAAGGAACCGGTCTTACGTTATCCAAATTTTGACGAACCATTTATAATTACAACCGACGCGTCTGACGTAGCCGTCGGCGCGATTTTGAGTCAAGGAAAAATAGGCGAAGACCCGCCAATAGCGTACGCCTCGCAAGTGCTAACCCCTTGCCAAGAAAATTATTCAACCACAGAAAGGGAATGTCTCGCGATAATTTACGCTGTGAAACAATTTCGAACGTACATTTATGGACGAAAATTTTTCTTAGTAACCGACCACCGGCCACTACAATGGCTATCCTCGATAAAGGATCCGGTGTCGCGACTCGCCCGATGGAAAATTACGCTCGCCGATTATCAATACGAAATTGTCTATAAGCCGGGACGCGTTAATGCAAACGCGGACGCACTCTCACGAAACCCGGTATCGCACGCGTTTCCGACTACCACCGAAGAAACCCCGCCGGAGAGCAAAGAGGAAGGTATAGGAACTCGCGTAGGCGCTCGTCGTCAAGACATGCCCAGACCAAATTACGCTGAACCTCCATCGTTCGATTCTACGCTAGAAGGATACGATCTCGAACAGGGGACGCAACCAACAGAAACCGACAACACCGCCGATATAGAGAGCAGGGCGAACTCCACCGTTTTAGATACAACAGAAGGGCAGACAGGAATGCCCGAGTTCCTGGACACTGAAAAACGACGATCCAGACGAAAGTAAAGAGAGCTCAGCCATATTAAGCGATGACTCGTACATAGGCCCAATTACCCAAGAAGAAATCACCATCTTGAAGAGTATGGACGAAGAATACCCCACCCAGGGAAAAGGGGAAACATCGGACCCCCACGGAAACGTCAGCCCTCTGAAAACGGACCCAACATCAGGCCCAAAGAAGCGAGTGTCATGGGGAATACCTCTGCATGCAGAAGCCTTAGACATCCCGCAGTCGACCATGATTTGCCCGGAGGGCGAGAGCCTGGAGGAGCAGGAAGACCAATCGCCTCCCAAGGAAAATTCGAGTATGAGCCTCAGGCCTGATATAATCGAGGTGCCCGACCTAACGGAGTTCCAAGAAGTGAACTACGGGCCATTCATCAACCCCCCAAATTTTCCATCAACCATACGGGAATTACCCGGAGACAAGACAGACGTCCTGGATACTGCGGAACGCGAAGCACAGCCAACGTTATGCGAAATAAGAATCGTAAAGACCACACTGGCATCCGCCCCAGACAACTACGCTCATTTTATATCATCTGACAGAATATTCACGAGCCTAAATTGTAAAACCTTAAAAGCTATCGGACTCCTCGACGAAACAAAATTATTATCCGAGGAATTAACCAAGAACAGCATAATAATCACCCGCAATGAAGAAGGGACAATTTTCAGTGTCGTCGGAGCAAGCAGTTTCTACCACGAAATGGGAGAAGGTGAGCTAACGTCAGCTTTGACAGCGCTCAGGAACGCGGCAGAGAACGAACGCGTCCGCTCGTTTCGGGTAGCAGCGCACGGCGAAACCCTACACCAATTTGACGCCGAAACGCTCCGAAGACAATTCAAACGCATTTTCGAACAAATACCCATTACAATTACAATTTGCACGGGCGAAATTCAATTACCTCCAGAAAACGAACGGGAGGATATCATCCGATACTATCACGAGAGCTTGATAGGAGGACATAAGGGCGTGACAAAGACGTATCGACGCATACGCAGCCTATTCGACTGGCCGCGCTTACGCCGCGACGTAGAAGACTACATACGAAGTTGTCAGAGCTGTCAAGAACAAAAGCTCGTACGCATCAAAACTCGAGAACCAATGTTAATCACCGATACCCCCGCAAGGCCCTTCGATAAAGTAGCTTTGGACACAGTAGGACCGCTTCCCCCTACCCCGAGCGGAAACCGTCACGTTCTCACCATGCAATGTCAATTATCAAAATTCTGTATGGCCGTTCCTTTACCGGACATACGAGCCGTCACCGTGGCCGATGCGTTATCGCGTTACTTTATCGCGATCTTCGGCGCACCACGAGCAATACTAACGGACCGCGGGACGAGTTTCATCAATAATATAATCCGGGGAATAGCTCAAACTTTCAAAATCAAACATGTTACCACCTCGGGATATCGTCCGCAGACTAACGGTTCCCTCGAAAGAAGTCACATCGTCTTAACCGAATACCTCAAACACTATTTGGAAAGATATGAGGACTGGGACCTGCTACTCCCATTCGCTATGTACTCGTACAATACCTCGGTACACGAAGCGACAAAATTCACCCCATACGAGGTAGTTTTCGGACAACTAGCTCGAGATCCATTTACGCCTATGTCCCGCGAAGAGTTACTAACGTACCCGACATACGTACAGAATTTGGTAGAGCGATTAGACGAAATCCGAAAGACCACGCGATCAAATTTAGACACTAGCAAATCGCGTTCAAAAGACATATATGACCGGAAAAGTAACCAGGTTACATTCAAAATTGACGACCTTGTTTACGTACAGAAAGAGCCTCGGCTCCATAAATTCGATCCACATTACATTGGCCCTTACAGGATCAAAGCAATTACCGATCAAAATAACGCAATACTAATTTCGGACGAGGGCCACCAAATCATCAAACATTTCGATAATCTGAAACATGCTTATATTAAAGATAAACCACCTTGACGCCAATGGAGCGTATTCAATGGTTTAAGCTTACAACGGACCGGCGACAGAGCTCAAAAATGCTGACTCTCATAGCCAAGGTCCCACACTCCATGTAAATTCTTTCCTTTTTCCCCACCCTTTTCCTTTATCTCACTTGTTTTTGTATTTGCAGTAGTCATCTACTAAAAACAATAGAATTCCCACCCTTTTCCTTTATCTCACTTGTTTTTGTATTTGCAGTAGACATCTACTAAAAACAATAGAATTCCCACCCTTTTCCTTTATCTCACTTGTTTTTGTATTTGCAGTAGTCATCTACTAAAAACAATAGAATTCCCACCCTTTTCCTTTATCTCACTTGTTTTTTGTATTTGCAGTAGTCATCTACTAAAAACAATAGAATTCCCACCCTTTCCTTTATCTCACTTGTTTTTCGTATTTGCAGTAGTCAGCTACTAAAAACAATAGAACCCCTCGCGAAAACTCATTTCGGAAAATCCTCGATACGAACACCATGGATGGACGTGGCCTAATTTTGCTCACGTTCCTTTGGACGATCGCCACCGCGAACGTCGTCGACGGGGATTACCGAATATGGCAGTTAAAAAACAACCCGGGCTTGTACTATGAAAAGATTCGACCTCTTCGAGTTTTCATACTCAGTGGAGACTGGTCACGGGTATAGGAGTCGCGGAAGTATTGTCCTCGCGACCAGAAACCCAACCCCAGATCAACCGGATGAAGACCATGTGTACGGCGTACAATTGGACGTCTTGCCCAGCCAACGCCCTTAACTCAGCCTTACAACGAAAACTTCTCGACGCAAACCGCTACGAAGAATTATTACTAGGCATATTGGGAAAGCCTCAGATTCACCGTACCAAGCGATCGGTGCCCTTGGGATTCATCGGATCGCTGAGTAAGGCCCTTTTCGGAACACTGGACAGCGACGACGCGCAATATTATAATCAGGAAATAGATAAACTCTACAAAGATCAGAACCACCTCGCCGAATTGCTAGGAAACCAAACTCATATTATAAAATCCGAATTTCAAGATATACACGAAGCACTAAAATCTGTATCTGGTTCCGTACAAACCATGAGCGATAGAATTAAGGAAATAGAATCGGGTATCCGTCAATTGGACGAACGCGAAACGAAAATAGAATTAGAATTAGCCTTTTCGTCATGGACATTTTTAATGACCAGACACGTGGACGAATATGTAGCCGCGCTGATCATAATCACGGACGCGCTAACGTTCGCGAAACTCGGTATATTACATCCGGCCGTATTGTCCCCAAGTCAGCTTGCGCGGACTTGCGAAAGAATTCGCGAAACCACGCCATACGAATTTCCGCTGACACCAGAAGAATTAAATTCGGAACAATTACAAGGGGTGACCAAATTGAACGTAGCTTATTCACAAGGGCGAATTCTCTTGTCTCTAGACATTCCTCTATTGGACCAAATTCCCTTCGATCTTTATTACATTCAACCGTGCCCTTCGTTCCAAACTATATCGACCAATGTCTCTACCCCTATATTCATAAAACCACGAACACCTTACCTAGCCGTCAGTCAAATCAACTTCCAATACTTCATGCCGGACGAAAACTACATCACAGGATGCAGAAAACATCATCGCATGTACATGTGCGAACTCAGCCTGCCACTACAGGATTTGGAAAAAACACCAAGCTGCGAAACGGATGCCCTACTAAGACCACAAAACATCAAATGGCCTAGTTGCAACATCCAAGCTCTCACCGGAAGTCGAGCCTTCCTCAAGAAGATGGTCGCACCCAACACCTGGTTGTATTCCATCAAGGGCACCTTGGCACTACAGGTTCAATGCAACAAGCATGCGGCCGGATACGAAGTGCTCCAGGGTGCAGGAATATTGCAACTGAGGAAGGGGTGTCAAGCCAAAATCGGGAACGACCAGATCTGGGCATCCGGAGTCGACACCGAAGAACTAACAACCATCTACAAACCATCTATTGGCATCAATATTTCGGAAATCCTGCCAACACTCACAGAACATCACGTAAAAATCCTAGCCGACCATCAAGAAAAGGAACCTCAAGGGACCCTTCAGGATACTCATGCGAAAGCAAACGCAATCGCACTGGAGGACATAGAGAGGCAAGCAAGGGAGCTGGCCACTCATCACCGAACCGAAAATCTGTTAAATTACGTCACCTACGGAATGCCAGGACTGGGAGGACTTTTCGTCATCCTCCTGATTGTCTGGATTGGATACCGTTTTTGGAGGGCACGTCGGACACAACATCGAGAGCCCTCAAGAAAAGAGACAAAGGTCAACATAGAAATGATACCACCCCGCCCTCCTCCTCAAATAATTTCACGACCCCGTCCTCTTGCTATTACCTCTTTTCCTTCTGACCTACCCGTTATACCGTCCACGAGGACAAGAGAAGGAGCCCACGTGGAACGAGCGAGAAGTCTCGCGGGTACCGAGCCATACTTCGAAATATTCTAGGGCGTGGTTTTGCTGATCACAGCGGAAAACCCCGCGCGTTAGTCTTAAGACCGACCCCCGCGATGCGCTCTGCTGCGATAATTAGGTAGTAGGGATAATAGCATATAAGACCCGAATCAAGCAAAGCGAGGCACAGTCATTATAAAAATTTTACAAGTGCAAAAAAAAAACAGAAGAGACAAATATGGAGTGCCCCACTTTCAACGACAAGCGAGTCAGTAGAAGGAGCCTGGCAGACGCAGTACTGCCACGGCAACTCCATGCACCCTTCGCGAGAAGACTATGCGTGACGAACATCTCAGGCGAACGCCCTTTCCACAACGTAAAGACGAAACAGGTGATCTGTTTCCCCTGCGCTTGGCTGAGACAGCCGAAGAACTTTGCCGAATATCGCAGAATGCCGGTGCACCTACTCACCAGAGAAAGCAGGGTGTTGTACGTGATCCAGTGTGCACAATGCAAGGACAGGGTTCTGCGATATGAGGAGGCCAGCAACTGCGTAGGCTGCATAAGGGCAATGTTGGACACCCCGCCACAGTACCTGCCGGCCCTGTCCATCATACGGGCCCCAGACGCGAGGGACGACGTCGAGGGTCCGAAGGAGGTACCATGGCCCTCGGCCTAGGAGTACATTCTGCCCACGTTATAGGTATTTACACAAGCAACTGTCATCAACTCTAGACAATGAGGACCTTTACTAAAAGCCTCATTCCTTTTGTATTCGCAGCAGAGAGAGCTGCGCCCTAACCGGATCTTCCGATTATTCATTCAAATTACGAATTACCGATAATCATATAAATTTGTAACAATATACCGATTCTTTTCTCCGCCTAATTACGGATCATTTATTAGAAACCCCTTTTGCGCCCCCTTTTAGTTTTAATAGCGTAAATCGTAAATTTAAATCGTGTATCGAAAGAAACGCGTGAACAGCATCACACGGGCAACGACGAAACGGACTCACGAGACCGTTTCGTGTCTAAGTGGGGAGGTGTTACATGGGCCCTTCAGGTCCATCCCGTGCTCGCTATCCACGCGTCGCTTTCTTTCGACATCGGCGATTCAGCGGAATCGCCTCGCGCGCGGCAGGCAGGTCGCCGAACCGCGGAATCCAGGGTCGTCTGCACAACGTGACCGTCGACAGCCCGGGCCTCGATATTTCGAAATAGGGAGCGATCGAGGTGCCGACGGGGCGATTTCCCCCTACGGACTTCGAAAACGCGAGGCAAGAACGGTAGCAGGCGACTTGGGACCGGGCATTCGATTTTGGGTTTTGGAGTCGGTCTGATCGACACGCGTACGCGCGGTAGGAACTCCACCCACCGATAGAACATTCTCATTCTTGAACTCGAGATAGGAAGTGACGACGGACCAGAGGACCGTCTAGATACCGCGATCACGTCTCCGCGTAGAGTCCGCGAAGTACGCTCGGCCGATAGAATTCGTGAGAAGGGTAACTCCGTCCGATATACTGGAAACGGCCTCGCCGGGAGAGCCCCTCGCGAAAATCGAAATCCGACGTTAGAGACAGTGCGCTACGACGGGCCCCAGGGCCACCGACTTCCGAGAGCACAGCGAGCGACCACGACCTACCCTTGGGTCAGCGACTCTGCGAGCGATTGAAACGCTAGACGGCAAGCGTGCCACGCGCGATACCCTAGCGTCAGCAGAGACGGAGCGCCGTCTCTGAGGTATGTAATTTATATTATCTTTACTCAGAATATATACTGAATTTTATCGTTGTTCCTTAAATCCCTTTGTAAACATTCATTTCAACCCCTTCCCCTTCCTGGTAAGTATAGTCAAGGTGGGCCTAAGCCCTTTAAAAGAGCAAGCACCCGGTAGATCATTCCAGCCGCTCGGGGTGATCTGCAGTCAGTCCCTTCAGGACGTAACAACTCGTTCGACTCGTTTGACTCGTTCGACTCGTTTGACTCGTTTGACTCGTTTGACTCGTTTGACTCGTTTGACTGGTTTGACTCGTTTGACACGTTTGACACGTTTGACTCGTTTGACTCGCTTGACTCGTTTGACTCGTTTGACTCGTTTGAGTCGTTTGAATCGATTGTCCTGTTCGACCCGTTTGACCCTTATGACTCGTTTGACTCGTTTGACTCGTTTGACTCGTATGACTCGTTTGACTCGTTTGACTCGTTTGACTCGTATGACTCGTTTGACTCGTTTGACTCGTTTGACTCGTTTGACCCGTTTGACTCGTTTCACTCGTTTCACTCGTTTCACTCGTTTGACTCGTTTGACTCGTTTGACTCGTTTGACTCGTTTGACTCGTTTGACTCGTTTGACTCGTTTGACTCGTTTGACTCGTTTGACACGTTTGACTCGTTTGACACGTTTGACTCGTTTGACTCGTTTGACTCGTTTGACTCGTTTGACTCGTTTGACTCGTTTGACTCGTTTGACTCGGTTGACTCGTTTGACTCGTTTGACTCGTTTGACTCGTTTGACTCGTTTGACTCGTTTGACTCGTATGACTCGTTTGACTCGTTTGACTCGTTTGACTCGTTTGACTCGTTTGACTCGTTTGACTCGTATGACTCGCTTGACTCGTATGACTCGTTTGGCTCGTTCAACTCGCTTGACTCGATTGTCCTGTTCGACCCGATTGACTCGTTTGACTGGTTTGACCCGATTGACTCGTTTGACTCGTTGGACTCTTTTGACTCGTTTGACTCGTTGGACTCTTTTGACTCGTTTGACTCGTTTGACTCGTTTGACTCGTTTGACTCGTTTGACTCGTTTGACTCGTTTGACTCGTTTGACTCGTTTGACTCGTTTGACTCGTTTGACTCGTTTGACTCGTTTGACTCGTTTGACTCGTTTGACTCGTTTGACTCGTTTGACTCGTTTGACTCGTTTGACTCGTTTGACTCGTTTGACTCGTTTGACTCGTTTGACTCGTTTGACTCGTTTGACTCGTTTGACTCGTTTGACTCGTTTGACTCGTTTGACTCGTTTGACTCGTTTGTCTCGTTTGACTCGTTTGACTCGTTTGACTCGTTTGACTCGTTTGACTCGTTTGACTCGTTTGACTCGTTTGACTCGTTTGACTCGTTTGACTCGTTTGACTCGTTTGACTCGTTTGACTCGTTTGACTCGTTTGACTCGTTTGACTCGTTTGACTCGTTTGACTCGTTTGACTCGTTTGACTCGTTTGACTCGTTTGACTCGTTTGACTCGTTTGACTCGTTTGACTCGTTTGACTCGTTTGACTCGTTTGACTCGTTTGACTCGTTTGACTCGTTTGACTCGTTTGACTCGTTTGACTCGTTTGACTCGTTTGACTCGTTTGACTCGTTTGACTCGTTTGACTCGTTTGACTCGTTTGACTCGTTTGACTCGTTTGACTCGTTTGACTCGTTTGACTCGTTTGACTCGTTTGACTCGTTTGACTCGTTTGACTCGTTTGACTCGTTTGACTCGTTTGACTCGTTTGACTCGTTTGACTCGTTTGACTCGTTTGACTCGTTTGACTCGTTTGACTCGTTTGACTCGTTTGACTCGTTTGACTCGTTTGACTCGTTTGACTCGTTTGACTCGTTTGACTCGTTTGACTCGTTTGACTCGTTTGACTCGTTTGACTCGTTTGACTCGTTTGACTCGTTTGACTCGTTTGACTCGTTTGACTCGTTTGACTCGTTTGACTCGTTTGACTCGTTTGACTCGTTTGACTCGTTTGACTCGTTTGACTCGTTTGACTCGTTTGACTCGTTTGACTCGTTTGACTCGTTTGACTCGTTTGACTCGTTTGACTCGTTTCTCTCGTTTCACTCGTTTCACTCGTTTCACTCGTATGACTCGTTTGACTCGTTTGACTCGTTTGACTCGTTTGACTCGTTTGACTCGTTTGACTCGTTTGACTCGTTTGACTCGTTTGACTCGTTTGACTCGTTTGACTCGTTTGACTCGTTTGACTCGTTTGACTCGTTTGACTCGTTTGACTCGTTTGACTCGTTTGACTCGTTTGACTCGTTTGACTCGTTTGACTCGTTTGACTCGTTTGACTCGTTTGACTCGTTTGACTCGTTTGACTCGTTTGACTCGTTTGACTCGTTTGACTCGTTTGACTCGTTTGACTCGTTTGACTCGTTTGACTCGTTTGACTCGTTTGACTCGTTTGACTCGTTTGACTCGTTTGACTCGTTTGACTCGTTTGACTCGTTTGACTCGTTTGACTCGTTTGACTCGTTTGACTCGTTTGACTCGTTTGACTCGTTTGACTCGTTTGACTCGTTTGACTCGTTTGACTCGTTTGACTCGTTTGACTCGTTTGACTCGTTTGACTCGTTTGACTCGTTTGACTCGTTTGACTCGTTTGACTCGTTTGACTCGTTTGACTCGTTTGACTCGTTTGACTCGTTTGACTCGTTTGACTCGTTTGACTCGTTTGACTCGTTTGACTCGTTTGACTCGTTTGACTCGTTTGACTCGTTTGACTCGTTTGACTCGTTTGACTCGTTTGACTCGTTTGACTCGTTTGACTCGTTTGACTCGTTTGACTCGTTTGACTCGTTTGACTCGTTTGACTCGTTTGACTCGTTTAAGTCGTTTAAGTCGTTTGACCCGTTTGACTCGTTTGACTCGTTTGGCTCGTTTGGCTCGTTTGGCTCGTTTGGCTCTTTTGAGTCGTTTGACTCGTTTGACTCGTTTGACTCGTTTGACTCGTTTGACTCGTTTGACTCGTTTGACTCGTTTGACTCGTTTGACTCGTTTGACTCGTTTGACTCGTTTGACTCGTTTGACTCGTTTGACTCGTTTGACTCGTTTGACTCGTTTGACTCGTTTGACTCGTTTGACTCGTTTGACTCGTTTGACTCGTTTGACTCGTTTGACTCGTTTGACTCGTTTGACTCGTTTGACTCGTTTGACTCGTTTGACTCGTTTGACTCGTTTGACTCGTTTGACTCGTTTGACTCGTTTGACTCGTTTGACTCGTTTGACTCGTTTGACTCGTTTGACTCGTTTGACTCGTTTGACTCGTTTGACTCGTTTGACTCGTTTGACTCGTTTGACTCGTTTGACTCGTTTGACTCGTTTGACTCGTTTGACTCGTTTGACTCGTTTGACTCGTTTGACTCGTTTGACTCGTTTGACTCGTTTGACTCGTTTGACTCGTTTGACTCGTTTGACTCGTTTGACTCGTTTGACTCGTTTGACTCGTTTGACTCGTTTGACTCGTTTGACTCGTTTGACTCGTTTGACTCGTTTGACTCGTTTGACTCGTTTGACTCGTTTGACTCGTTTGACTCGTTTGACTCGTTTGACTCGTTTGACTCGTTTGACTCGTTTGACTCGTTTGACTCGTTTGACTCGTTTGACTCGTTTGACTCGTTTGACTCGTTTGACTCGTTTGACTCGTTTGACTCGTTTGACTCGTTTGACTCGTTTGACTCGTTTGACTCGTTTGACTCGTTTGACTCGTTTGACTCGTTTGACTCGTTTGACTCGTTTGACTCGTTTGACTCGTTTGACTCGTTTGACTCGTTTGACTCGTTTGACTCGTTTGACTCGTTTGACTCGTTTGACTCGTTTGACTCGTTTGACTCGTTTGACTCGTTTGACTCGTTTGACTCGTTTGACTCGTTTGACTCGTTTGACTCGTTTGACTCGTTTGACTCGTTTGACTCGTTTGACTCGTTTGACTCGTTTGACTCGTTTGACTCGTACGTCTCGTATGACTCGTTTGACCCGCTTGACCCGCTTGACTCGTTTGACCCGTTTGACCCGTTTGACTCGTTTGACTCGTTTGACTCGTTTGACTCGTTTGACTCGTTTGACTCGTTTGACTCGTTTGACTCGTTTGACTCGTTTGACTCGTTTGACTCGTTTGACTCGTTTGACTCGTTGACTCGTTTGACTCGTTTGACCCCTTTGACTCGTTTGACTCGTTCGACTCGTTTGACTCGTTTGACTCGTTTGACTCGTTGACTCGTTTGACGCGTATGACTCGTTTGACTCGTTTAACTCGTTTGACTCGTTTGCCTCCTTTGACTCGTTTGACTCGTTTGACTCGTTTGGCTCGTTTGACTCGTTTGACTCCTTTGACTCGGTTGGCTCGTTTGGCTCGTTTGACTCGTTTGAGTCGTTTGGCTCCTTTGACTCGTTTGGCTCGTTTGGCTCGTTTGGCTCGTTTGACTCGTTTGAGTTGTTTGAGTCGTTTGACTCGATTGACTCGTCTAACTCGATAGACTCGATTGACTCGTTTGAGTCGAATGAGTCGAATGAGTCGAATGAGTCGAATGAGTCGAATGAGTCGAATGAGTCGAATGAGTCGAATGAGTCGAATGAGTCGAATGAGTCGAATGAGTCGAATAAGTCGTTTGACTCGCTTGACTCGTTTGACTCGCTTGACTCGTTTGACTCGCTTGACTCGTTTGACTCGCTTGACTCGTTTGACTCGCTTGACTCGTTTGACTCGTTTGACTCGTTTGACTCGTTTGACTCGTTTTGCTCGTTAGCAACGAGGGTCAACGAGTCAAACGAGTCAAACGAGTCAAACGAGTCAAACGAGTCAAACGAGTCAAACGAGTCAAACGAGTCAAACGAGTCAAACGAGTCAAACGAGTCAAACGAGTCAAACGAGTCAAACGAGTCAAACGAGTCAAACGAGTCAAACGAGTCAACCGAGTCAACCGAGTCAACCGAGTCAAACGGGTCGAACAGGACAATCGAGTCAAGCGAGTTGAACGAGCCAAACGAGTCATACGAGTCAAGCGAGTCATACGGGTCAAACGAGTCAAACGAGTCAAACGAGTGAAACGAGTCAAACGTGTCAAACGAGTCAAACGAGTGAAACGAGTCAAACGAGTGAAACGAGTCAAACGAGTGAAACGAGTCAAACGAGTGAAACGAGTCAAACGAGTGAAACGAGTCAAACGAGAGAAACGAGTCAAACGAGTGAAACGAATCAAACGAGTGAATCGAGTCAAACGAGTGAAACGAGTCAAACGAGTCAAACGAGTCAAACGAGTCAACCGAGTCAAACGGGTCGAACAGTACAATCGAGTCAAACGAGTCAAACGAGTCAAACGAGTCAAACGAGTCAAACGAGTAAACCGAGTCGAACGAGTCAAGCGAGTTGAACGAGCCAAACGAGTCAAACGAGTCAAACGAGTCAAACGAGTCAAACGAGTCAAACGAGTCAAACGAGTCAAACGAGTCAAACGAGTGAAACGAGTCAAACGAGTCAAACGAGTGAAACGAGTCAAACGAGTGAAACGAGTCATACGAGTCAAACGAGTCCATCGAGTCAAACGGTTCGAACAGGACAATCGTGTCAAGCGAGTTGAATGAGCCAAACGAGTCAAACGAGTCAAACGAGTCAAACGAGTCAAACGAGTGAAACGAGTCAAACGAGTCAAACGAGTCAAACGAGTCAAACGAGTGAAACGAGTCAAACGAGTGAAACGAGTCAAACGAGTGAAACGAGTGAAACGAGTCAAACGAGTCAAACGAGTCAAACGAGTGAAACGAGTCAAACGAGTGAAACGAGTCAAACGAGTCAAACGAGTCAAACGAGTCAAACGAGTCAAACGAGTCAAACGAGTCAAACGAGTCAAACGAGTCAAACGAGTCCATCGAGTCAAACGAGTCCATCGAGTCAAACGGGTCGAACAGGACAATCGAGTCAAGCGAGTTGAATGAGCCAAACGAGTCAAACGTGTCAAACGAGTCAAACAAGTCAAACGAGTCAAACGAGTCAAACGAGTCAAACGAGTCAAACGAGTCAAACGAGTCAAACGAGTCAAACGAGTCAAACGAGTCAAACGAGTCAAACGAGTCAAACGAGTCAAACGAGTCAAACGAGTCAAACGAGTCAAACGAGTCAATCGAGTCAAACGAGTCAATCGAGTCAAACGAGTCAAACGGGTCGAACAGGATAATCGAGTCAAGCGAGTTGATCGAGCCAAACGAGTCAAACGGGTCAAACGGGTCGAACAGGACAATCGAGTCAAACGAGTCAAACGAGTCAATCGAGTCAAACGAGTCAAACGAGTCAAACGAGTCAAACGAGTCAAACGGTTCGATCAGGACAATCGAGTCAAACGAGTCAAACGAGTCAAACGAGTCAAACGAGTCAAACGAGTCAAACGAGTCAAACGAGTCAAACGAGTCAAACGAGTCAAACGAGTCAAACGAGTCAAACGAGTCAAACGAGTCAAACGAGTCAAACGAGTCAAACGAGTCAAACTTGTCAAACGAGTCAAACGAGTCAAACGGGTCAAACGGGTCGAACAGGACAATCGAGTCAATCGATTCAATCGAGTCAAATGAGTCAAACGAGTCAAACGAGTCAAACGTGTCAAATGGGTCAAACGAGTCAAGCGAGTCAAACGAGTCAAACGATTCATTCGAGTAAACGAGTTAAACGAGTCTAACGAGTCAAACGGGTCAAACGAGTCAAACGAGTCAAACGAGTCAAACGAGTCAAACGAGTCAAACGAGTCAAACGAGTCAATCGAGTCAAACGAGTCAAACGAGTCAAACGAATCAAACGAGTCAAACGGTTCGATCAGGACAATCGAGTCAAACGAGTCAAACGAGTCAAACGAGTCAAACGAGTCAAACGAGTCAAACGAGTCAAACGAGTCAAACGAGTCAAACGAGTCAAACGAGTCAAACGAGTCAAACGAGTCAAACGAGTCAAACGAGTCAAACGAGTCAAACGAGTCTAACGTGTCAAACGAGTCAAACGAGTCAAACGGGTCAAACGGGTCGAACAGGACAATCGAGTCAAGCGAGTTAAACGAGTCAAACGAGTCAAACGAGTCGAACGAGTCAAACGAGTCAAACGTGTCAAATGGGTCAAACGAGTCAAGCGAGTCAAACGAGTCAAACGATTCATTCGAGTAAACGAGTTAAACGAGTCTAACGAGTCAAACGGGTCAAACGAGTCAAACGAGTCAAACGAGTCAAACGAGTCAAACGAGTCAAACGAGTCAATCGAGTCAAACGAGTCAAACGAGTCAAACGAGTCAAACGAGTCAAACGAGTCAAACGAGTCAAACGAGTCAAACGAGTCAAACGAGTCAAACGAGTCAAACGAGTCAAACGAGTCAAACGAGTCAAACGAGTCAAACGAGTCAAACGAGTCAAACGAGTCAAACGAGTCAAACGAGTCAAACGAGTCAAACGAGTCAAACGAGTCAAACGAGTCAAACGAGTCAAACGAGGCAAACAAGTCAAACGAGTCAAACGGTTCGATCAGGACAATCGAGTCAAACGGTTCGATCAGGACAATCGAGTCAAACGAGTCAAACGAGTCAAACGAGTCAAACGAGTCAAACGAGTCAAACGAGTCAAACGAGTCAAACGTGTCAAACGAGTCAAACGAGTCAAACGGGTCAAACGGGTCGAACAGGACAATCGAGTCAAGCGAGTTAAACGAGTCAAACGAGTCAAACGAGTCGAACGAGTCAAACGAGTCAAACGAGTCACACGAGTCAAACGAGTCAAACGAGTCACACGAGTCAAACGAGTCAAACGAGTCAAACGAGTCAAACGAGTCAAACGAGTCAAACGAGTCAAACGAGTCAACCGAGTCGAACGAGTCAACCGAGTCGAACGAGTCGAACGAGTCAAACGAGTCAAACGAGTCAAACGAGTCAAACGAGTCAAACGAGTCAAACGAGTCAAACGAGTCAAACGAGTCAAACGAGGCAAACAAGTCAAACGAGTCAAACGGTTCGATCAGGACAATCGAGTCAAACGGTTCGATCAGGACAATCGAGTCAAACGAGTCAAACGAGTCAAACGAGTCAAACGAGTCAAACGAGTCAAACGAGTCAAACGAGTCAAACGAGTCAAACGAGTCAAACGTGTCAAACGAGTCAAACGAGTCAAACGGGTCAAACGGGTCGAACAGGACAATCGAGTCAAGCGAGTTAAACGAGTCAAACGAGTCAAACGAGTCGAACGAGTCAAACGAGTCAAACGAGTCACACGAGTCAAACGAGTCAAACGAGTCAAACGAGTCAAACGAGTCAAACGAGTCAAACGAGTCAAACGAGTCGAACGAGTCAACCGAGTCGAACGAGTCAACCGAGTCGAACGAGTCGAACGAGTCAAACGAGTCAAACGAGTCAAACGAGTCAAACGAGTCAAACGAGTCAAACGAGTCAAACGAGTCAAACGAGTCAAACGAGTCAAACGTGTCAAACGAGTCAAACGAGTCAAACGGGTCAAACGGGTCGAACAGGACAATCGAGTCAAGCGAGTTAAACGAGTCAAACGAGTCAAACGAGTCGAACGAGTCAAACGAGTCTAACGAGTCACACGAGTCAAACGAGTCAAACGAGTCAAACGAGTCAAACGAGTCAAACGAGTCAAACGAGTCGAACGAGTCAACCGAGTCGAACGAGTCAACCGAGTCGAACGAGTCGAACGAGTCAAACGAGTCAAACGAGTCAAACGAGTCAAACGAGTCAAACGAGTCAAACGAGTCAAACGAGTCAAACGAGTCAAACGAGTCAAACGAGTCAAACGAGTCAAACGAGTCAAACGAGTCAAACGAGTCAAACGAGTCAAACGAGTCAAACGAGTCAAACGAGTCAAACGAGTCAAACGAGTCAAACGAGTCAAACGAGTCAAACGAGTCAAACGAGTCAAACGAGTCAAACGAGTCAAACGAGTCAAACGAGTCGAACAGGACAATCGAGTCAAACGATTCAATCGAGTCAAACGAGTCAAACGAGTCAAACTGGTCAAACGTGTCAAACGGGTCAAACGAGTCAAGCGAGTCAAACGAGTCAAACGATTCATTCGAGTCAAACGAGTTAAACGAGTCTAACGAGTCAAACGGGTGAAACGAGACAAAAGAGTCAAACGAGTCAAACGAGTCAAACGAGTCGAACGGGTCGAACAGGACAATCGAGTCAAGCGAGTTAAACGAGCCAAACGAGTCAAACGATTCAGACGAGTCAGACGGGTCAGACGAGTCAGACGGGTCATACGAGTCAGACGGGTCAGACGGGTCAGACGGGTCAAACGAGTCCATCGAGTCAAACGGTTCGAACAGGACAATCGTGTCAAGCGAGTTGAATGAGCCAAACGAGTCAAACGAGTCAAACGAGTCAAACGAGTCAAACGAGTCAAACGAGTCAAACGAGTGAAACGAGTCAAACGAGTCAAACGAGTCAAACGAGTCAAACGAGTGAAACGAGTCAAACGAGTGAAACGAGTGAAACGAGTGAAACGAGTCAAACGAGTGAAACGAGTCAAACGAGTCAAACGAGTCAAACGAGTGAAACGAGTCAAACGAGTGAAACGAGTCAAACGAGTCAAACGAGTCAAACGAGTCAAACGAGTCCATCGAGTCAAACGAGTCCATCGAGTCAAACGGGTCGAACAGGACAATCGAGTCAAGCGAGTTGAATGAGCCAAACGAGTCAAACGTGTCAAACGAGTCAAACAAGTCAAACGAGTCAAACGAGTCAAACGAGTCAAACGAGTCAAACGAGTCAAACGAGTCAAACGAGTCAAACGAGTCAAACGAGTCAAACGAGTCAAACGAGTCAAACGAGTCAAACGAGTCAAACGAGTCAAACGAGTCAAACGAGTCAAACGAGTCAAACGAGTCAAACGAGTCAATCGAGTCAAACGAGTCAATCGAGTCAAACGAGTCAAACGGGTCGAACAGGACAATCGAGTCAAGCGAGTTGATCGAGCCAAACGAGTCAAACGGGTCAAACGGGTCGAACAGGACAATCGAGTCAAACGAGTCAAACGAGTCAATCGAGTCAAACGAGTCAAACGAGTCAAACGAGTCAAACGAGTCAAACGAGTCAAACGAGTCAAACGAGTCAAACGAGTCAAACGAATCAAACGAGTCAAACGGTTCGATCAGGACAATCGAGTCAAACGAGTCAAACGAGTCAAACGAGTCAAACGAGTCAAACGAGTCAAACGAGTCAAACGAGTCAAACGAGTCAAACGAGTCAAACGAGTCAAACGAGTCAAACGAGTCAAACGAGTCAAACGAGTCAAACGAGTCAAACGAGTCAAACGAGTCAAACGTGTCAAACGAGTCAAACGAGTCAAACGGGTCAAACGGGTCGAACAGGACAATCGAGTCAATCGATTCAATCGAGTCAAATGAGTCAAACGAGTCAAACGAGTCAAACGTGTCAAATGGGTCAAACGAGTCAAGCGAGTCAAACGAGTCAAACGATTCATTCGAGTAAACGAGTTAAACGAGTCTAACGAGTCAAACGGGTCAAACGAGTCAAACGAGTCAAACGAGTCAAACGAGTCAAACGAGTCAAACGAGTCAAACGAGTCAATCGAGTCAAACGAGTCAAACGAGTCAAACGAATCAAACGAGTCAAACGGTTCGATCAGGACAATCGAGTCAAACGAGTCAAACGAGTCAAACGAGTCAAACGAGTCAAACGAGTCAAACGAGTCAAACGAGTCAAACGAGTCAAACGAGTCAAACGAGTCAAACGAGTCAAACGAGTCAAACGAGTCAAACGAGTCAAACGAGTCAAACGAGTCAAACGAGTCAAACGAGTCAAACGAGTCTAACGTGTCAAACGAGTCAAACGAGTCAAACGGGTCAAACGGGTCGAACAGGACAATCGAGTCAAGCGAGTTAAACGAGTCAAACGAGTCAAACGAGTCAAACGAGTCAAACGAGTCAAACGTGTCAAATGGGTCAAACGAGTCAAGCGAGTCAAACGAGTCAAACGATTCATTCGAGTAAACGAGTTAAACGAGTCTAACGAGTCAAACGGGTCAAACGAGTCAAACGAGTCAAACGAGTCAAACGAGTCAAACGAGTCAAACGAGTCAATCGAGTCAAACGAGTCAAACGAGTCAAACGAATCAAACGAGTCAAACGAGTCAAACGTGTCAAACGCGTCAAACGGGTCAAACGAGTCAAACGAGTCAAACAATTCAAACGAGTCAAACGAGTCAAACGAGTCAAACGAGTCAAACGAGTCAAACGAGTCAACCGAGTCGAACGAGTCAACCGAGTCGAACGAGTCGAACGAGTCAAACGAGTCAAACGAGTCAAACGAGTCAAACGAGTCAAACGAGTCAAACGAGTCAAACGAGTCAAACGAGTCAAACGAGTCAAACGAGTCAAACCAGTCAAACGAGTCAAACGAGTCAAACGAGTCAAACGAGTCAAACGAGTCAAACGAGTCAAACGAGTCAAACGAGTCAAACGAGTCAAACGAGTCAAACGAGTCAAACGAGTCAAACGAGTCAAACGAGTCAAACGAGTCAAACGAGTCAAACGAGTCAAACGAGTCAAACGAGTCAAACGAGTCAAACGAGTCAAACGAGTCAAACGAGGCAAACAAGTCAAACGAGTCAAACGGTTCGATCAGGACAATCGAGTCAAACGGTTCGATCAGGACAATCGAGTCAAACGAGTCAAACGAGTCAAACGAGTCAAACGAGTCAAACGAGTCAAACAGTCAAACGAGTCAAACGTGTCAAACGAGTCAAACGAGTCAAACGGGTCAAACGGGTCGAACAGGACAATCGAGTCAAGCGAGTTAAACGAGTCAAACGAGTCAAACGAGTCGAACGAGTCAAACGAGTCAAACGAGTCACACGAGTCAAACGAGTCAAACGAGTCACACGAGTCAAACGAGTCAAACGAGTCAAACGAGTCAAACGAGTCAAACGAGTCAAACGAGTCAAACGAGGCAAACAAGTCAAACGAGTCAAACGGTTCGATCAGGACAATCGAGTCAAACGGTTCGATCAGGACAATCGAGTCAAACGAGTCAAACGAGTCAAACGAGTCAAACGAGTCAAACGAGTCAAACGAGTCAAACGAGTCAAACGAGTCAAACGAGTCAAACGTGTCAAACGAGTCAAACGGGTCAAACGGGTCGAACAGGACAATCGAGTCAAGCGAGTTAAACGAGTCAAACGAGTCAAACGAGTCGAACGAGTCAAACGAGTCAAACGAGTCACACGAGTCAAACGAGTCAAACGAGTCACACGAGTCAAACGAGTCAAACGAGTCAAACGAGTCAAACGAGTCAAACGAGTCAAACGAGTCAAACGAGTCAACCGAGTCGAACGAGTCAACCGAGTCGAACGAGTCGAACGAGTCAAACGAGTCAAACGAGTCAAACGAGTCAAACGAGTCAAACGAGTCAAACGAGTCAAACGAGTCAAACGTGTCAAACGAGTCAAACGAGTCAAACGGGTCAAACGGGTCGAACAGGACAATCGAGTCAAGCGAGTTAAACGAGTCAAACGAGTCAAACGAGTCGAACGAGTCAAACGAGTCAAACGAGTCACACGAGTCAAACGAGTCAAACGAGTCAAACGAGTCAAACGAGTCAAACGAGTCAAACGAGTCGAACGGGTCGAACAGGACAATCGAGTCAAGCGAGTTAAACGAGCCAAACGAGTCAAACGATTCAGACGAGTCAGACGGGTCAGACGAGTCAGACGGGTCATACGAGTCAGACGGGTCAGACGGGTCAGACGGGTCAAACGAGTCCATCGAGTCAAACGGTTCGAACAGGACAATCGTGTCAAGCGAGTTGAATGAGCCAAACGAGTCAAACGAGTCAAACGAGTCAAACGAGTCAAACGAGTCAAACGAGTCAAACGAGTGAAACGAGTCAAACGAGTCAAACGAGTCAAACGAGTCAAACGAGTGAAACGAGTCAAACGAGTGAAACGAGTGAAACGAGTGAAACGAGTCAAACGAGTGAAACGAGTCAAACGAGTCAAACGAGTCAAACGAGTGAAACGAGTCAAACGAGTGAAACGAGTCAAACGAGTCAAACGAGTCAAACGAGTCAAACGAGTCCATCGAGTCAAACGAGTCCATCGAGTCAAACGGGTCGAACAGGACAATCGAGTCAAGCGAGTTGAATGAGCCAAACGAGTCAAACGTGTCAAACGAGTCAAACAAGTCAAACGAGTCAAACGAGTCAAACGAGTCAAACGAGTCAAACGAGTCAAACGAGTCAAACGAGTCAAACGAGTCAAACGAGTCAAACGAGTCAAACGAGTCAAACGAGTCAAACGAGTCAAACGAGTCAAACGAGTCAAACGAGTCAAACGAGTCAATCGAGTCAAACGAGTCAATCGAGTCAAACGAGTCAAACGGGTCGAACAGGATAATCGAGTCAAGCGAGTTGATCGAGCCAAACGAGTCAAACGGGTCAAACGGGTCGAACAGGACAATCGAGTCAAACGAGTCAAACGAGTCAATCGAGTCAAACGAGTCAAACGAGTCAAACGAGTCAAACGAGTCAAACGAGTCAAACGAGTCAAACGAGTCAAACGAGTCAAACGAATCAAACGAGTCAAACGGTTCGATCAGGACAATCGAGTCAAACGAGTCAAACGAGTCAAACGAGTCAAACGAGTCAAACGAGTCAAACGAGTCAAACGAGTCAAACGAGTCAAACGAGTCAAACGAGTCAAACGAGTCAAACGAGTCAAACGAGTCAAACGAGTCAAACGAGTCAAACGAGTCAAACGAGTCAAACGTGTCAAACGAGTCAAACGAGTCAAACGGGTCAAACGGGTCGAACAGGACAATCGAGTCAATCGATTCAATCGAGTCAAATGAGTCAAACGAGTCAAACGAGTCAAACGTGTCAAATGGGTCAAACGAGTCAAGCGAGTCAAACGAGTCAAACGATTCATTCGAGTAAACGAGTTAAACGAGTCTAACGAGTCAAACGGGTCAAACGAGTCAAACGAGTCAAACGAGTCAAACGAGTCAAACGAGTCAAACGAGTCAAACGAGTCAATCGAGTCAAACGAGTCAAACGAGTCAAACGAATCAAACGAGTCAAACGGTTCGATCAGGACAATCGAGTCAAACGAGTCAAACGAGTCAAACGAGTCAAACGAGTCAAACGAGTCAAACGAGTCAAACGAGTCAAACGAGTCAAACGAGTCAAACGAGTCAAACGAGTCAAACGAGTCAAACGAGTCAAACGAGTCAAACGAGTCAAACGAGTCAAACGAGTCAAACGAGTCAAACGAGTCTAACGTGTCAAACGAGTCAAACGAGTCAAACGGGTCAAACGGGTCGAACAGGACAATCGAGTCAAGCGAGTTAAACGAGTCAAACGAGTCAAACGAGTCGAACGAGTCAAACGAGTCAAACGTGTCAAACGAGTCAAACGAGTCAAGCGAGTCAAACGAGTCAAACGATTCATTCGAGTAAACGAGTTAAACGAGTCTAACGAGTCAAACGGGTCAAACGAGTCAAACGAGTCAAACGAGTCAAACGAGTCAAACGAGTCAAACGAGTCAAACGAGTCAAACGAGTCAAACGAGTCAAACGAATCAAACGAGTCAAACGAGTCAAACGTGTCAAACGCGTCAAACGGGTCAAACGAGTCAAACGAGTCAAACAATTCAAACGAGTCAAACGAGTCAAACGAGTCAAACGAGTCAAACGAGTCAAACGAGTCAACCGAGTCGAACGAGTCAACCGAGTCGAACGAGTCGAACGAGTCAAACGAGTCAAACGAGTCAAACGAGTCAAACGAGTCAAACGAGTCAAACGAGTCAAACGAGTCAAACGAGTCAAACGAGTCAAACGAGTCAAACCAGTCAAACGAGTCAAACGAGTCAAACGAGTCAAACGAGTCAAACGAGTCAAACGAGTCAAACGAGTCAAACGAGTCAAACGAGTCAAACGAGTCAAACGAGTCAAACGAGTCAAACGAGTCAAACGAGTCAAACGAGTCAAACGAGTCAAACGAGTCAAACGAGTCAAACGAGTCAAACGAGGCAAACAAGTCAAACGAGTCAAACGGTTCGATCAGGACAATCGAGTCAAACGGTTCGATCAGGACAATCGAGTCAAACGAGTCAAACGAGTCAAACGAGTCAAACGAGTCAAACGAGTCAAACAGTCAAACGAGTCAAACGAGTCAAACGAGTCAAACGAGTCAAACGGGTCAAACGGGTCGAACAGGACAATCGAGTCAAGCGAGTTAAACGAGTCAAACGAGTCAAACGAGTCGAACGAGTCAAACGAGTCAAACGAGTCACACGAGTCAAACGAGTCAAACGAGTCACACGAGTCAAACGAGTCAAACGAGTCAAACGAGTCAAACGAGTCAAACGAGTCAAACGAGTCAAACGAGGCAAACAAGTCAAACGAGTCAAACGGTTCGATCAGGACAATCGAGTCAAACGGTTCGATCAGGACAATCGAGTCAAACGAGTCAAACGAGTCAAACGAGTCAAACGAGTCAAACGAGTCAAACGAGTCAAACGAGTCAAACGAGTCAAACGAGTCAAACGTGTCAAACGAGTCAAACGGGTCAAACGGGTCGAACAGGACAATCGAGTCAAGCGAGTTAAACGAGTCAAACGAGTCAAACGAGTCGAACGAGTCAAACGAGTCAAACGAGTCACACGAGTCAAACGAGTCAAACGAGTCACACGAGTCAAACGAGTCAAACGAGTCAAACGAGTCAAACGAGTCAAACGAGTCAAACGAGTCAAACGAGTCAACCGAGTCGAACGAGTCAACCGAGTCGAACGAGTCGAACGAGTCAAACGAGTCAAACGAGTCAAACGAGTCAAACGAGTCAAACGAGTCAAACGAGTCAAACGAGTCAAACGTGTCAAACGAGTCAAACGAGTCAAACGGGTCAAACGGGTCGAACAGGACAATCGAGTCAAGCGAGTTAAACGAGTCAAACGAGTCAAACGAGTCGAACGAGTCAAACGAGTCAAACGAGTCACACGAGTCAAACGAGTCAAACGAGTCAAACGAGTCAAACGAGTCAAACGAGTCAAACGAGTCAAACGAGTCAACCGAGTCGAACGAGTCAACCGAGTCGAACGAGTCGAACGAGTCAAACGAGTCAAACGAGTCAAACGAGTCAAACGAGTCAAACGAGTCAAACGAGTCAAACGAGTCAAACGAGTCAAACGAGTCAAACGAGTCAAACGAGTCAAACGAGTCAAACGAGTCAAACGAGTCAAACGAGTCAAACGAGTCAAACGAGTCAAACGAGTCAAACGAGTCAAACGAGTCAAACGAGTCAAACGAGTCAAACGAGTCAAACGAGTCAAACGAATCAAACGAGTCAAACGAGTCAAACGAGTCGAACAGGACAATCGAGTCAAACGATTCAATCGAGTCAAACGAGTCAAACGAGTCAAACTGGTCAAACGAGTCAAACGAGTCAAACGAGTCAAACGAGTCAAACGAGTCAAACGAGTCAAACGAGTCAAACGAGTCAAACGAGTCAATCGATTCAATCGAGTCAAACGAGTCAAACGAGTCAAACGAGTCAAACGTGTCAAATGGGTCAAACGAGTCAAGCGAGTCAAACGAGTCAAACGATTCATTCGAGTCAAACGAGTTAAACGAGTCTAACGAGTCAAACGGGTCAAACGAGTCAAACGAGTCAAACGAGTCAAACGAGTCAAACGAGTCAAACGAGTCAATCGAGTCAAACGAGTCAAACGAGTCAAACGAGTCAAACGAGTCAAACGAGTCAAACGAGTCAAACGAGTCAAACGAGTCAAACGAGTCAAACGAGTCAAACGAGTCAAACGAGTCAAACGAGTCAAACGAGTCAAACGAGTCAAACGAGTCAAACGAGTCAAACGAGTCAAACGAGTCAAACGAGTCAAACGAGTCAAACGAGTCAAACGAGTCAATCGATTCAATCGAGTCAAACGAGTCAAACGAGTCAAACGAGTCAAACGTGTCAAATGGGTCAAACGAGTCAAGCGAGTCAAACGAGTCAAACGATTCATTCGAGTCAAACGAGTTAAACGAGTCTAACGAGTCAAACGGGTCAAACGAGTCAAACGAGTCAAACGAGTCAATCGAGTCAAACGAGTCAAACGAGTCAAACGAGTCAAACGAGTCAATCGAGTCAAACGAGTCAAACGAGTCAAACGAGTCAAACGAGTCAAACGAGTCAAACGAGTCAAACGAGTCAATCGAGTCAAACGAGTCAAACGAGTCAAACGAGTCAAACGAGTCAAACGAGTCAAACGAGTCAAACGAGTCAAACGAGTCAAACGAGTCAAACGAGTCAATCGATTCAATCGAGTCAAACGAGTCAAACGAGTCAAACGAGTCAAACGTGTCAAATGGGTCAAACGAGTCAAGCGAGTCAAACGAGTCAAACGATTCATTCGAGTCAAACGAGTTAAACGAGTCTAACGAGTCAAACGGGTCAAACGAGTCAAACGAGTCAAACGAGTCAAACGAGTCAAACGAGTCAAACGAGTCAATCGAGTCAAACGAGTCAAACGAGTCAAACGAATCAAACGAGTCAAACGAGTCAAACATGTCAAACGGGTCAAACGGGTCAAACGAGTCAAACGAGTCAAACAATTCAAACGAGTCAAACGAGTCAAACGAGTCAAACGAGTCAAACAGGACAATCGAGTCAAGCGAGTTAAACGAGCCAAACGAGTCAAACGAGTCAAACGAGTCAAACGAGTCAAACGAGTCAAACGAGTCAAACGAGTCAAACGAGTCAAACGAGTCAAACGAGTCAAACGAGTCAAACGAGTCAAACGAGTCAAACGAGTCAAACGAGTCAAACGAGTCAAACGAGTCAAACGAGTCAAACGAGTCAAACGAGTCAAACGAGTCAAACGAGTCAAACGAGTCAAACGAGTCAATCGATTCAATCGAGTCAAACGAGTCAAACGAGTCAAACGAGTCAAACGTGTCAAATGGGTCAAACGAGTCAAGCGAGTCAAACGAGTCAAACGATTCATTCGAGTCAAACGAGTTAAACGAGTCTAACGAGTCAAACGGGTCAAACGAGTCAAACGAGTCAAACGAGTCAAACGAGTCAAACGAGTCAAACGAGTCAAACGAGTCAAACGAGTCAAACGAGTCAAACGAGTCAAACGAGTCAAACGAGTCAAACGAGTCAAACGAGTCAAACGAGTCAAACGAGTCAAACGAGTCAAACGAATCAAACGAGTCAAACGAGTCAAACGAGTCGAACAGGACAATCGAGTCAAACGATTCAATCGAGTCAAACGAGTCAAACGAGTCAAACTGGTCAAACGAGTCAAACGAGTCAAACGAGTCAAACGAGTCAAACGAGTCAAACGAGTCAAACGAGTCAAACGAGTCAAACGAGTCAATCGATTCAATCGAGTCAAACGAGTCAAACGAGTCAAACGAGTCAAACGTGTCAAATGGGTCAAACGAGTCAAGCGAGTCAAACGAGTCAAACGATTCATTCGAGTCAAACGAGTTAAACGAGTCTAACGAGTCAAACGGGTCAAACGAGTCAAACGAGTCAAACGAGTCAAACGAGTCAAACGAGTCAAACGAGTCAATCGAGTCAAACGAGTCAAACGAGTCAAACGAGTCAAACGAGTCAAACGAGTCAAACGAGTCAAACGAGTCAAACGAGTCAAACGAGTCAAACGTGTCAAACGAGTCAAACGAGTCAAACGGGTCAAACGGGTCGAACAGGACAACCGAGTCAAGCGAGTTAAACGAGTCAAACGAGTCAAACGAGTCGAACGAGTCAAACGAGTCAAACGAGTCACACGAGTCAAACGAGTCAAACGAGTCAAACGAGTCAAACGAGTCGAACGAGTCAAACGAGTCGAACGAGTCAACCGAGTCGAACGAGTCGAACGAGTCAAACGAGTCGAACGAGTCAAACGAGTCGAACGAGTCAAACGAGTCGAACGAGTCAAACGAGTCGAACGTGTCAAACGAGTCGAACGAGTCAAACGAGTCGAACGAGTCAAACGAGTCGAACGTGTCAGACGAGTCAATCGAGACAATCGTGTCGAACCAATCAAACGAGTCGAACGAGTCAAACGAGTCAAACGAGTCATACGAGTCGAACGAGTCAGACGAGTCAAACGAGTCAAACGGGTCGAACGAGTCAATCGAGTCAAACGAGTCAAACGAGTCAAACGAGTCAAAAGAGTCAAACGAGTCAAACGAGTCAAACGAGTCAAACGAGTCAAACGAGACAAACGAGTCAAACGAGCCAAACGAGTCAAACGAGTCAAACGAGTCAAACGAGTCAAACGAGTCAAACGAGTCAAACGAGTCAAACGAGTCAAACGAGTCAAACGAGTCAAACGAGTCAAACGAGTCAAACGAGTCAAACGAGTCAAACGAGTCAAACGAGTCAAACGAGTCAAACGAGTCAAACGAGTCAAACGAGTCAAACGAGTCAAACGAGTCAAACGAGTCAAACGAGTCAAACGAGTCAAACGAGTCAAACGAGTCAAACGAGTCAAACGAGTCAAACGAGTCAAACGAGTCAAACGAGTCAAACGAGTCAAACGAGTCAAACGAGTCAAACGAGTCAAACGAGTCAAACGAGTCAAACGGGTCAAACGAGTGAAACGACTCAATCGAGTCAAACGAGTCAATCGAGTCAAACGAGTCAATCGAGTCAAATGAGTCGAACGAGTCAAACGAGTCGAACGAGTCAAACGAGTCGAACGAGACGAACGGGTCGAACAGGACAATCGAGTCAAGCGATTTGAACGAGCCAAACGAGTCAAACGAGTCAAACGAGTCAAACGAGTCAAACGAGTCAAACGAGTCAAACGAGTCAAACGAGTCAAACGAGTCAAACGAGTCATACGAGTCAAACGAGTCATACGAGTCAATCGAGTCAAACGAGTCAAACGAGTCAAACGAGTCAAACGAGTCAAACGAGTCAAACGAGTCAAACGAGTGTTGTGTCAAGGCGCCTGGGGTCGAGATTCTGGCTAGAATCTCGGGGTGCTCCGGGTCGTCCTTCACAGTCGTCGTCCAACGGGTTCCGAAAGTTTCGGGTGATAACGCCGGGACGAGGATATTCGGTTAGAAACCGAAGGTAGGGGATCGTTGCGGGTTAAAGAGTTGGAACTCACCGTAAGGTTAAACAAGTTTATTCTGTCCCGATCTGGGTGACAGTCGGACCGCGTACTGTATCGAGTGTCTGGTCTTAATCAGAGAGCCTCTGCTCGTAGTTTGTACAGAGTCTTATAGCTAGTTCGGGGCGAAGCGGGGACCAGCGGGGTCACCGTCTTCGACTCGCTTTTCGCGCTGGGAACGCTGACGTTGCTCGGGGTTGTTGCCCGTGCTTGGCGCCCGCGCGTGTTATCGGAATGCGCGACGGTTGTAATTCTCGGTCGTTGACCGGGTTACAACATCCCCCCCCCCTTGAAGCTTAGGGGGAAATTTTTACAATTTTGGAAATTTCCCCCGCGCCCTAGTTCGTTACTATCTCCGCATAGATGCATTCGCGTCCCGTTGGTTCGTGTGATCCCGGGTCGGGTGCGGTGTTTGTGCTTTGCGCCCTCGGATTTTTAGCTAATTTGAGTGTTTGTTGTTTTCGTCGCGATGTATAATCTCGTATCATTAAATAAATTAAGCCTATGAACATTATGGCTTGTACAATTGTTGTGGTCGTCGGGTATGCTATGTTCCATGAAATTTTATTTAATGGTTCCTGGTCTGTTTTTTCTGTTAGTACGCTTTGTTCTTGGTTGAGTTGCTTATACAGATTTGTGAATTCGGATGGGTTTTTTAGGATCTTGTGCAATTCTATTCGCGAGAGGGGTTTCGTTATGTTCGCCCCTATTGTGGCGTTTATCTGTGTCGTTATGTCGTACAGGGGCGCCGTTAACAGTTCGGTGACCTGGTTGTACATTGTTTTCTGTTTGTGGATTATCATGTCTTTGCTTGTGACTTTACAAGTGTCTGTTACCTTTAGAATTCCTGATTTATCTATTGTAACCCGTTCTGGTGATCGTTCATCGCATTCGAATGTTAATGTTTCGGCTTGTTGTGCTGCGAAAATCCATGTGTCCGGTCGCGATGTCCCTATCCATAACGTGTGGTTCGCTGTGATATGACTAATTTCGCAGTTCTTTGGGGATTCATCCGAAGGTTGTAACCAAAGGTTTACTACGCATTCGCGATCGGCGTTAATGTTATGAGCTATCATTGGTTGTTCGCAGTAATATTGTGTGGCTATTTGCTTACATTCTTTTAGATCGTTGTCCTTTTCAAGCATATATTGGTTATTTGATGAATCTAGTACAATAATGGGTGTATTTACAACTAGTAGCGCGTACGTGTTATCGCGTATGTACATCGGGACTGGGTTCGCCTCGATGACGGTGAAAGTTTGTGCGCTTATTAACGGAACAGTTATTACAGCTACGAGTGTATTTTTGTCGAAATATGCTGCGGTTGTTGACAGTTTTTCAATTATGTTTACGTTTGCTACGTTTGGCGCTATTGGGAAAACCAAACCGTTAGGTAGATGCTGCACGGCGACTTGCAGCAGGTTGATTATCTGTGCGCTTGACAATACATTTGTGCCTATTATGCCTGTTCTTAGGTTAGTGTAGAATTGCAGTATATCGTCAACGTCTTGTGTTAGGTCTGTTATCAAAGATTGTAGTGTATTGAAGTGATCGAGTAGGTCTGCTCTCTGAACTTGATATACAAAAGCAGATTCTATACGTTCCCGTAAAAGTCTCGTCTGTTCGTTTAGCAGTCTTTCGTTGTCTTCTATTGTCTCTTCTACGTTATGTAAGTGGTGTAATGTGTTGTTTGTGATTTGGATTTGCTTTTTCATTGCGGTCATTAGTGCTGTTTGTGTTCCGTCTAATTGTGCTAGGTGATAATTAATCTGTTCGGCGTCGTCGGCGTCCATTGTACCGAATAAGGTTTTCGCTAAGGACCCTAGCCCGTTGATTAATCCTCTGCGCTTGTCGGGTACGTGGCTTGGTATTCCCGATATTTGTTTCAGGCGCGTCGCGAGTTTATCTGACCTTCTGATTATTACGTCTAGATAGTTGTTACATGAATTTCTGACTTCTGTTTTCCCTGGTTTTTCGTTACATATTTTTCTGATGTTGTCTACATACGGCAGTAGTTGTTGCCCTCGTCCGAAGAGTGTGTCTGTTTTCACATGGGTGACAATCTTCCATGAGTCGGTTATCATGTGTAGTTTGCCCAGGTGGGTAAAGTGGACTCCTGCTTTATGTTTAATTGGTGTTATCACGTAAGGGGCCCGGCCGCTAGTTGGCGCCGCTTCGATTAGGCCCCGCGTCAGTGTGATCATCCTGAAACAGTGCAGTCGTATCTATCCCTTCCATTTCCTAATGAATTCGCGCGTGGTATATATATATTTTATTGTCCTTCCTAACCAGTTCCTTGCTCCCGCATATAGTTTTAAGATACGTAATGATTTTTTTTTTTTGTATGACTTCTCGATCTTGTTACTCGATGAAGTGTTTCAATCGGTTCGCTTGCGTGCGTAGCGTTTTCTTTCCCTTTTTGATGGTTATATTTACTTTCGAATTTTTTTCTATTATTTCGTATGGGCCTACCCATTTATTATCTAGTTTTTTCGATCTTCCGCGGCGTACGGATTCGTCGTAAAGTAAAACTTTATCTCCTATATTGAATTCTATTTCACGCGTTTTCTTATCGTAGTTTTCCTTTGACTTTTCTTTTGCGTGTTGGAGTCGTTCCCGTGCTATTTCGTTTGCCGTTCGTATACGTTCTCTCGTTTGTTGCGCGTAGTCCTCGTAGTTATACGTATGTTTTGGTGGGCTTTTTAACGCGGTTGGTAGTGATGCTATTCGCCCGTAAACGAGTTCGTGTGGTGAATAACCTGTCGCGGTATGAGGGGTTGTATTGTATGTGAACATCGCGTAGGGTAGCCATCTATCCCAATCTGTTTGGTCGTTATCAATGTAATGCCGTAAATATTCTATTAGGGTTCTGTGTGATCTTTCTAATGCTCCATTGGATTCTGGATGGTACGCGGTTGTTTGTAGTTTTTTAATACGGAGTAGTTTGCAAATATTTTTGAACATTTCGCTGAGAAAGTTTGTTCCTTGGTCTGTTAGTATTTTTTCGGGTATTCCGTATTCGCAGATTATTTTTTCGACGACTGCCTCGGCTACCGTCGTCGCTTCTTGGTTGGGTAAAGCGATTGCCTTGCTAAATTTTGTGAGGAGGTCTTGGAATGTTAATATATATATGTTCCCTTGTTCGCTTTTTGGGAGGGGTCCTACTATATCCAATGCTATTTTTTCAAATGGTTCCTGTGGCGTATCGGTGATTTCCATGGGTGCTCTAGTTTTTCGACCTAATTTGTTCTTTTGGCAAAGGCTACATTTTTGTATATATTCTTCGATGTCTTTATTCATACCTGGCCATTTGTACTTCTGCTTTATTCGTTTCGTGGTTCGTTGAATACCTTGGTGACCTCCCGTGGGTGTGCAGTGGTATTCGTAGAGAATTTGTTGTCTTTCGTTCTCTTCGTGAACCTCGGTTGGCATGGCTTCCTTCCCGCTGTTTTGCAACGCGTGCACATTCCTGCTCAGCGCGTCCGCGTTAGTGTTGTTTTTTCCTGCTTTATGGATAATTTCGTAGTCGTGTTCGGCTAATAAAATTCTCCATCTAGTTAATCTGGATCCGGGGTCCTGTACTCTAAATAGCCATACTAATGCTTTGTGATCTGTAACCACTTTGAATGAAGTTCCGTAGACATACGGTCGGAAGTGTTTAACTGCCCAGACTATGGCTAACAGTTCCTTTTCCGTTGTACTGTAATTTCGTTCTGCTTTGTTCAGTATTCGACTCGCGTAAGCTATCGGTTTATCCTCACCTATCTTTCCTTGCGACAGTATTGCGCCTATTGCTACGTCGGATGCGTCGGTCGTTACTATGAATTCTTTCGTGAAATCTGGATAAATTAATAGGGGTGCCGTAGTCAATGCCTCTTTCAATGTGTCCAAGGCGTTTTGTTGCTCGGCTGTCCAGATGAATTCGACCTTGTTGCTGGTGATGCTAGATAAGGGTTTGGCTATTTTTGAGTAGTCCGGAATGAATCTGCGGTAATATCCTGCTAGTCCCAGAAAAGCTTGTAGTTCCTTTAGTTTAGTCGGAACAGGAGATTCTTTTACGGCCCTTGTTTTTTCGGGGTTTGGTTTAATTCCGTCGGGGGTAATTATGTGCCCTAAGAATCCTACTTCCTTTCGCAGGAACGCGCATTTTTCGGGTTGTAACTTTAGGTTGTATTTGCGAAGTGTGTCTAAGACTTTCCGTAGTCGTGTATTATGTTCTTTTAAGCTTGCTCCGTGGACTACGATGTCGTCGAGGTAAACGAAACAGTCTATTCCTTGTAATCCGATGAGCGCGGCGTTCATGGCTCGCTGGAACGTTGCAGGTGCGTTTTTCAGTCCGAAAGGCATGCGATTGAATTCGTAGTGGCCTTGAGGAGTTGAAAATGCTGTCTTGCATTTATCACGTTCGTCCATCGGAATTTGGTGGTATCCAGACGCTAAATCGAGGGTGGTGAAATATTGCGCTTTTCCTAATTGATCTAGTATGTCTGTGATATTAGGCAATGGGAATGAATCGCCTATGGTGACTTCATTGAGCTTTCTATAGTCGACTACTACGCGATATTTAATGTTTCCCTCTGAGTCTGGTTTTTTAGGTACTACCAGTAATGGTGCGTTCCACGGACTAGCGCTATGTCGGATGATGCCGTCTTGTAGCATCTGTTCCACTTGCTTTTGCACTTCCCGTTTATGAAGGTCGGGTAATCGGTATGGTTTGACATTACAAGGTGCTGTGTCGCTTTTTACGGGGACCCGGTGGCCGGTTACGGTGGCCGTGGTCAGTCGGTCTCCCGGTAAATGAAACGTGTCGTGATACTCTTTGCATATTTCACTCATGGTTGTCTTCTCTTCCTCGTTCATGTGTCCGCAGTCTACCTGGTCTATGACTCGAGCAATGCGCGTAGTCAGCGATTCGTTCACGGTCAAGGCGCGAACAGCTGCGGCGCTATCGCTGCATCGGACTATTTCGTTGGTTATTATTTCGCTTAATTTAACTTGCGGTATGATTATTGTTTTTGTTTCCGCGGTTGTATTCATAATGCATGCTACGCATTTCCCATTTTCGGGTGTTGTCAGTCCTTCTCCTAAATAGATGCCTTCGGCTAGTTGCTGTTTTTCTATTATCCCGTCCAGTTTGCTATCCGTCGGGACTAGTATCAATTGTTGTGCGCGTGCGGGTATAGTTATTTCCATGCTTCTATCTAGGGTTTTCCAAGGTTTCCTATCGGTTAGGAGGCTCTGACTAGGGTAATCTATGGTTATTTTGTTATCCTTGAGAAAATCTACTCCTAATATTCCGTCTGCGTTCGTTAGGATGTTTCCTTCTATGACGTGCAAGGGGTATTTGACTTCTTTTCCGTTTATGCAGAACGTGGCGTTAATTTTCCCTAACGTCTTCGTTTTTTCTCCCGAAAATGAAATTAAAAGAACGTCGCTTTGTTCCATTAATACGTCTTCGTGGGCGCCCTGCCTACTATGTGATAATTCCCTTTGTACGGTCGAGGCCGTACGTGGAGGCTTGTACACCGAAGTCAGTACGTCCTCTAGGTCCTGCATCGACGTTATACGACGCACCTGTACTTCGGCTAGGGCGGTACGCTTGATCCGCATTGATATTATTCCCCTTAAAATTTGTGCCTTTTCTTCTGCCGTTCGGGATGAGTGGTAAACGTATTTGCAAGCAGTCAGAAAACCGGGCAATTCTAGAGGGTCCGTCCCATCGAACGTGGGTATGGCCCTTAGTGCGTTGACGAATTTGTAATTGTCTATGTTCGTCGGTACGTCTGGTATGTCGTCTGTTTCAAAGTTAGTTGGGACGAATGGGACGAATAGACTAGCGCGTCTCGGTACGTCCTCTGGTCCGTGGACATTGTCGAAGCGGACCGCAGTCCTGCCTGAAGGGCCCGGAGTTGCGTGTGTGGTGTCTATGGTTTCCCTTAGTCTCTCTATTTCGCGATCTACTGAGTCCAGTAAGGGACCTTCCCTAGCCTCTATCGCTCCTAACCTATCGTTTATCGCTAACATTCCGTCGGTCATGCTCGCTAGGGAGGCTGTTACTCCTGCGAGCAGTCTTTCTAGGTTCGCGAAACGATCTCCGTTTCCTAGGGGGCTCTGTGCCGCGTCCCCATTTGCGGCTCCCGCGATAGGGTTCGACATTTCGTTATGAGTTTCTAGATCTTCCCTCGGAATTAAACTATAATCCAGTTCGTCGAACGGGTATAGTCTCCTAGCGGTTACGTGTTTGGTGTGACTCGACGCAATCGGAAATTCGGCCGAAACGCTGTGATTATCGCTAGTTTCAGATTCTATGGCAAGTCGCGTACGTTCCCTGATTTCGCGTAACGCTTCGAATGTCGCGTCGAAAAGCGGTGCGTCGGAGGGTTTTCGCAGGTGTACTTTACAAAATCTACGCGGAGTACTTCGGCGAAGTGTTCTAGGCGAAAGAATTTCCTTTCGTTCGGTTAGTTCTAGATTACGCTCGATATTCGCGTCTAATGATTTTACTCGGCGCATGAGAGTAACGGCGTGCAGCCTGAATTCGCTGAGAGTGGTATTTCGCACTTACAGCACGTAGATCAGGTGATGCATCGTTCGTCTCTGCTTGGACAGGCGGACTTTCCTGGCGGCGTCTTCTGCAGACGTCTGTCGATACTGCGAAGTAGGTTGCCCAGCTGCTATGTGGGTCGTTGTCTCCGCTAAGTCCTGTTGTCTCCGTCGGTCAGGCTTGTTCCCTACGTTGGCAAGATCCCACCGCTGCCACCAATTTTGTTGTGTCAAGGCGCCTGGGGTCGAGATTCTGGCTAGAATCTCGGGGTGCTCCGGGTCGTCCTTCACAGTCGTCGTCCAACGGGTTCCGAAAGGTTCGGGTGATAACGCCGGGACGAGGATATTCGGTTAGAAACCGAAGGTAGGGGATCGTTGCGGGTTAAAGAGTTGGAACTCACCGTAAGGTTAAACAAGTTTATTCTGTCCCGATCTGGGTGACAGTCGGACCGCGTACTGTATCGAGTGTCTGGTCTTAATCAGAGAGCCTCTGCTCGTAGTTTGTACAGAGTCTTATAGCTAGTTCGGGGCGAAGCGGGGACCAGCGGGGTCACCGTCTTCGACTCGCTTTTCGCGCTGGGAACGCTGACGTTGCTCGGGGTTGTTGCCCGTGCTTGGCGCCCGCGCGTGTTATCGGAATGCGCGACGGTTGTAATTCTCGGTCGTTGACCGGGTTACAACACGAGTCAAACGAGTCAAACGAGTCAAACGAGACAAACGAGTCAAACGAGTCAAACGAGTCAAACGAGTCAAACGTGTCAAACGAGTCAAACGAGTCAAACGGGTCGAACAGGAGAATCGAGTCAAGCGAGTTGAACGAGCCAAACGAGTCCAACGAGTCGAACGAGTCTAACGAGTCGAACGAGTCGAACTAGACAAACGAGTCAATCGAGTCGAACGAGTCGAACGAGTCAAACGAGTCAAACGAGTCAAACGAGTCAAACGAGTCAAACGAGTCAAACAAGTCAAACGAGTCAAACGAGTCAAACGAGTCAAACGAGTCAAACGAGTCAAACGAGTCAAACGAGTCAAACGGGTCGAACAGGACAATCGAGTTAAGCGAGTTGAACGAGCCAAACGAGTCAAACGGGTCGAACAGTACAATCGAGTCAAGCGAGTTGAACGAGCCAAACGAGTCAAACGAGTCAAACGAGTCAAATGGGTCAAACGGGTCGAACAGGACAATCGAGTCAAACGACTCAAACGAGTCAAACGAGTCAAACGAGTCAAACGAGTCAAACGAGTCAAACGAGTCAAACGAGTCAAACGAGTCAAACCAGTCAAACGAGTCAAACGCGTCAAACCAGTCAAACGAGTCAAACCAGTCAAACGAGTCAAACGAGTCAAACGAGTCAAACGAGTCAAACGAGTCAAACGAGTCAAACGAGTCAAACGAGTCAAACGAGTCAATCGAGTCAAACGAGTCAAACGAGTCAAACGAGTCAAACGAGTCAAACGAGTCAAACGAGTCAAACGAGTCAAACGAGTCAATCGAGTCAAACGAGTCAAACGAGTCAAACGAGTCAAACGAGTCAAACGAGTCAAACGAGTCAAACGAGTCAAACGAGACAAACGAGTCAAACGAGTCAAACGAGTCAAAAGAGTCAAACGAGTCAAACGGGTCGAAGAGGACAATCGAGTCAAACGGGTCGAACAGGACAATCGAGTCAAACGGGTCGAACAGGACAATCGAGTCAAGCGAGTTAAACGAGCCAAACGAGTCAAACGAGTCAAACGTGTCAGACGAATCAATCGAGTCAATCGTGTCGAACCAATCGAACGAGTCAAACGAGTCAAACGAGTCAAACGAGTCAAACGAGTCAAACGAGTCAAACGAGTCAAACGAGTCAAACGAATCAAACGAGTCATACGAGTCAAACGACTCAAACGAGTCAAACGACTGAAACGAGTCAAACGAGTCACACGAGTCAAACGACTCAAACGAGTCAAACGAGTCAAACGAGTCAAACGAGTCACACGAGTCAAACGACTCAAACGAGTCAAACGAGTCAAACGAGTTAAACGTGTCATACGAGTCAATCGAGTCAATCGTGTCAAACGAGACAAACGAGTCCAACGAGTCAAACGAGTCAAACGAGTCAAACGAGTCAAACGAGTCAAACGAGTCAAACGAGTCAAACGAGTCAAACGAGTCAAACGAGTCAAACGAGTCAAACGAGTCAAACGAGTCAAACGAGTCAAACGAGTCAAACGAGTCAAACGAGTCAAACGAGTCAAACGGGTCGAACAGGACAATCGAGTTAAGCGTGTTGAACGAGCCAAACGAGTCAAACGGGTCGAACAGGACAATCGAGTCAAGCGAGTTGAACGAGCCAAACGAGTCAAACGAGTCAAACGAGTCAAATGGGTCAAACGGGTCGAACAGGACAATCGAGTCAAACGACTCAAACGAGTCAAACGAGTCAATCGAGTCAAACGAGTCAAACGAGTCAAACGAGTCAAACGAGTCAAACGAGTCAAACCAGTCAAACGAGTCAAACGAGTCAAACCAGTCAAACGAGTCAAACCAGTCAAACGAGTCAAACGAGTCAAACGAGTCAAACGAGTCAAACGAGTCAAACGAGTCAAACGAGTCAAACGAGTCAAACGAGTCAAACGAGTCAAACGAG
This sequence comes from Andrena haemorrhoa, assembly GCA_910592295.1. Classification (NCBI taxonomy): domain Eukaryota; kingdom Metazoa; phylum Arthropoda; class Insecta; order Hymenoptera; family Andrenidae; genus Andrena; species Andrena haemorrhoa. Next base: position 25,778,121 of record OU342943.1, read on the forward strand.
TCAAACGAGTCAAACGAGTCAAACGAGTCAAACGAGTCAAACGTGTCATACGAGTCAATCGAGTCAATCGTGTCAAACGAGACAAACGAGTCCAACGAGTCAAACGAGTCAAACGAGTCAAACGAGTCAAACGAGTCAAACGAGTCAAACGAGTCAAACGAGTCAAACGAGTCAAACGAGTCAAACGAGTCAAACGAGTCAAACGTGTCATACGAGTCAATCGAGTCAATCGTGTCAAACGAGACAAACGAGTCCAACGAGTCAAACGAGTCAAACGAGTCAAACGAGTCAAACGAGTCAAACGAGTCAAACGAGTCAAACGAGTCAAACGAGTCAAACGAGTCAAACGAGTCAAACGAGTCAAACGGGTCGAACAGGACAATCGAGTTAAGCGTGTTGAACGAGCCAAACGAGTCAAACGGGTCGAACAGGACAATCGAGTCAAGCGAGTTGAACGAGCCAAACGAGTCAAACGAGTCAAACGAGTCAAATGGGTCAAACGGGTCGAACAGGACAATCGAGTCAAACGACTCAAACGAGTCAAACGAGTCAATCGAGTCAAACGAGTCAAACGAGTCAAACGAGTCAAACGACTCAAACGAGTCAAACGAGTCAATCGAGTCAAACGAGTCAAACGAGTCAAACGAGTCAAACGAGTCAAACGAGTCAAACCAGTCAAATGAGTCAAACGAGTCAAACCAGTCAAACGAGTCAAACCAGTCAAACGAGTCAAACGAGTCAAACGAGTCAAACGAGTCAAACGAGTCAAACGAGTCAAACGAGTCAAACGAGTCAAACGAGTCAAACGAGTCAAACGAGTCAAACGAGTCAAACGAGTCAAACGAGTCAAACGAGTCAAACGAGTCAAACGAGTCAAACGAGTCAAACGAGTCAAACGAGTCAAACGAGTCAAACGAGTCAAACGAGTCAAACGAGTCAAACGAGTCAAACGAGTCAAACGAGTCAAACGAGTCAAACGAGTCAAACGAGTCAAACGAGTCAAACGAGTTAACGAGTCAAACGAGTCAAACGAGTCAAACGAGTCAAACGAGTCAAACGAGTCAAACGAGTCGAACTAGACAAACGAGTCAATCGAGTCGAACGAGTCGAACGAGTCAAACGAGTCAAACGAGTCAAACGAGTCAAACGAGTCAAACGAGTCAAACGAGTCAAACGAGTCAAACGAGTCAAACGAGTCAAACGAGTCAAACGAGTCAAACGAGTCAAACGAGTCAAACGAGTCAAACAGGACAATCGAGTTAAGCGAGTTGAACGAGCCAAACGAGTCAAACGGGTCGAACAGTACAATCGAGTCAAGCGAGTTGAACGAGCCAAACGAGTCAAACGAGTCAAACGAGTCAAATGGGTCAAACGGGTCGAACAGGACAATCGAGTCAAACGACTCAAACGAGTCAAACGAGTCAATCGAGTCAAACGAGTCAAACGAGTCAAACGAGTCAAACGAGTCAAACGAGTCAAACCAGTCAAACGAGTCAAACGAGTCAAACCAGTCAAACGAGTCAAACCAGTCAAACGAGTCAAACGAGTCAAACGAGTCAAACGAGTCAAACGAGTCAAACGAGTCAAACGAGTCAAACGAGTCAATCGAGTCAAACGAGTCAAACGAGTCAAACGAGTCAAACGAGTCAAACGAGTCAAACGAGTCAAACGAGTCAAACGAGTCAATCGAGTCAAACGAGTCAAACGAGTCAAACGAGTCAAACGAGTCAAACGAGTCAAACGAGTCAAACGAGTCAAACGAGACAAACGAGTCAAACGAGTCAAACGAGTCAAAAGAGTCAAACGAGTCAAACGGGTCGAAGAGGACAATCGAGTCAAACGGGTCGAACAGGACAATCGAGTCAAACGGGTCGAACAGGACAATCGAGTCAAGCGAGTTAAACGAGCCAAACGAGTCAAACGAGTCAAACGTGTCAGACGAGTCAATCGAGTCAAACGTGTCGAACCAATCAAACGAGTCAAACGAGTCAAACGAGTCAAACGAGTCAAACGAGTCAAACGAGTCAAACGAGTCAAACGAGTCAAACGAATCAAACGAGTCATACGAGTCAAACGACTCAAACGAGTCAAACGACTGAAACGAGTCAAACGAGTCACACGAGTCAAACGACTCAAACGAGTCAAACGAGTCAAACGAGTCAAACGAGTCACACGAGTCAAACGACTCAAACGAGTCAAACGAGTCAAACGAGTTAAACGTGTCATACGAGTCAATCGAGTCAATCGTGTCAAACGAGACAAACGAGTCCAACGAGTCAAACGAGTCAAACGAGTCAAACGAGTCAAACGAGTCAAACGAGTCAAACGAGTCAAACGAGTCAAACGAGTCAAACGAGTCAAACGAGTCAAACGAGTCAAACGAGTCAAACGAGTCAAACGAGTCAAACGAGTCAAACGGGTCGAACAGGACAATCGAGTTAAGCGTGTTGAACGAGCCAAACGAGTCAAACGGGTCGAACAGGACAATCGAGTCAAGCGAGTTGAACGAGCCAAACGAGTCAAACGAGTCAAACGAGTCAAATGGGTCAAACGGGTCGAACAGGACAATCGAGTCAAACGACTCAAACGAGTCAAACGAGTCAATCGAGTCAAACGAGTCAAACGAGTCAAACGAGTCAAACGAGTCAAACGAGTCAAACGAGTCAAACGAGTCAAACGAGTCAAACGAGTCAAACGAGTCAAACGAGTCAAACGAGTCAAACGAGTCAAACGAGTCAAACGAGTCAAACGAGTCGAACTAGACAAACGAGTCAATCGAGTCGAACGAGTCGAACGAGTCAAACGAGTCAAACGAGTCAAACGAGTCAAACGAGTCAACCGAGTCAAACGAGTCAAACGAGTCAAACGAGTCAAACGAGTCAAACGAGTCAAACGAGTCAAACGAGTCAAACGAGTCAAACGAGTCAAACAGGACAATCGAGTTAAGCGAGTTGAACGAGCCAAACGAGTCAAACGGGTCGAACAGTACAATCGAGTCAAGCGAGTTGAACGAGCCAAACGAGTCAAACGAGTCAAACGAGTCAAATGGGTCAAACGGGTCGAACAGGACAATCGAGTCAAACGACTCAAACGAGTCAAACGAGTCAATCGAGTCAAACGAGTCAAACGAGTCAAACGAGTCAAACGAGTCAAACGAGTCAAACCAGTCAAACGAGTCAAACGAGTCAAACCAGTCAAACGAGTCAAACCAGTCAAACGAGTCAAACGAGTCAAACGAGTCAAACGAGTCAAACGAGTCAAACGAGTCAAACGAGTCAAACGAGTCAATCGAGTCAAACGAGTCAAACGAGTCAAACGAGTCAAACGAGTCAAACGAGTCAAACGAGTCAAACGAGTCAAACGAGTCAATCGAGTCAAACGAGTCAAACGAGTCAAACGAGTCAAACGAGTCAAACGAGTCAAACGAGTCAAACGAGTCAAACGAGACAAACGAGTCAAACGAGTCAAACGAGTCAAAAGAGTCAAACGAGTCAAACGGGTCGAAGAGGACAATCGAGTCAAACGGGTCGAACAGGACAATCGAGTCAAACGGGTCGAACAGGACAATCGAGTCAAGCGAGTTAAACGAGCCAAACGAGTCAAACGAGTCAAACGTGTCAGACGAATCAATCGAGTCAATCGTGTCGAACCAATCGAACGAGTCAAACGAGTCAAACGAGTCAAACGAGTCAAACGAGTCAAACGAGTCAAACGAGTCAAACGAGTCAAACGAGTCAAACGAGTCAAACGAATCAAACGAGTCATACGAGTCAAACGACTCAAACGAGTCAAACGACTGAAACGAGTCAAACGAGTCACACGAGTCAAACGACTCAAACGAGTCAAACGAGTCAAACGAGTCAAACGAGTCACACGAGTCAAACGACTCAAACGAGTCAAACGAGTCAAACGAGTTAAACGTGTCAAACGAGTCAATCGAGTCAATCGTGTCAAACGAGACAAACGAGTCCAACGAGTCAAACGAGTCAAACGAGTCAAACGAGTCAAACGAGTCAAACGAGTCAAACGAGTCAAACGAGTCAAACGAGTCAAACGAGTCAAACGAGTCAAACGAGTCAAACGAGTCAAACGAGTCAAACGAGTCAAACGAGTCAAACGAGTCAAACGGGTCGAACAGGACAATCGAGTTAAGCGTGTTGAACGAGCCAAACGAGTCAAACGGGTCGAACAGGACAATCGAGTCAAGCGAGTTGAACGAGCCAAACGAGTCAAACGAGTCAAACGAGTCAAATGGGTCAAACGGGTCGAACAGGACAATCGAGTCAAACGACTCAAACGAGTCAAACGAGTCAATCGAGTCAAACGAGTCAAACGAGTCAAACGAGTCAAACGAGTCAAACGAGTCAAACGAGTCAAACCAGTCAAACGAGTCAAACCAGTCAAACGAGTCAAACGAGTCAAACGAGTCAAACGAGTCAAACGAGTCAAACGAGTCAAACGAGTCAAACGAGTCAAACGAGTCAAACGAGTCAAACGAGTCAAACGAGTCAAACGAGTCAAACGAGTCAAACGAGTCAAACGAGTCAAACGAGTCAAACGAGTCAAACGAGTCAAACGAGTCAAACGAGTCAAACGAGTCAAACGAGTCAAACGAGTCAAACGAGTCAAACGAGTCAAACGAGTCAAACGAGTCAAACGAGTCAAACGAGTCAAACGAGTCAAACGAGTCAAACGAGTCAAACGAGTCAAACGAGTCAAACGAGTCAAACGAGTCAAACGAGTCAAACGAGTCAAACGAGTCAAACGAGTCAAACGAGTCAAACGAGTCAAACGAGTCAAACGAGTCAAACGAGTCAAACGAGTCAAACGAGTCAAACGAGTCAAACGAGTCAAACGAGTCAAACGAGTCAAACGAGTCAAACGAGTCAAACGAGTCAAACGAGTCAAACGAGTCAAACGAGTCAAACGAGTTAAACGTGTCATACGAGTCAATCGAGTCAATCGTGTCAAACGAGACAAACGAGTCCAACGAGTCAAACGAGTCAAACGAGTCAAACGAGTCAAACGAGTCAAACGAGTCAAACGAGTCAAACGAGTCAAACGAGTCAAACGAGTCAAACGAGTCAAACGAGTCAAACGAGTCAAACGAGTCAAACGGGTCGAACAGGACAATCGAGTTAAGCGTGTTGAACGAGCCAAACGAGTCAAACGGGTCGAACAGGACAATCGAGTCAAGCGAGTTGAACGAGCCAAACGAGTCAAACGAGTCAAACGAGTCAAATGGGTCAAACGGGTCGAACAGGACAATCGAGTCAAACGACTCAAACGAGTCAAACGAGTCAATCGAGTCAAACGAGTCAAACGAGTCAAACGAGTCAAACGACTCAAACGAGTCAAACGAGTCAATCGAGTCAAACGAGTCAAACGAGTCAAACGAGTCAAACGAGTCAAACGAGTCAAACCAGTCAAATGAGTCAAACGAGTCAAACCAGTCAAACGAGTCAAACCAGTCAAACGAGTCAAACGAGTCAAACGAGTCAAACGAGTCAAACGAGTCAAACGAGTCAAACGAGTCAAACGAGTCAAACGAGTCAAACGAGTCAAACGAGTCAAACGAGTCAAACGAGTCAAACGAGTCAAACGAGTCAAACGAGTCAAACGAGTCAAACGAGTCAAACGAGTCAAACGAGTCAAACGAGTCAAACGAGTCAAACGAGTCAAACGAGTCAAACGAGTCAAACGAGTCAAACGAGTCAAACGAGTCAAACGAGTCAAACGAGTCAAACGAGTCAAACGAGTCAAACGAGTCAAACGAGTCAAACGAGTCAAACGAGTCAAACGAGTCAAACGAGTCAAACGAGTCAAACGAGTCAAACGAGTCAAACGAGTCAAACGAGTCAAACGAGTCAAACGAGTCAAACGAGTCAAACGAGTCAAACGAGGCAAACGAGTCAAACGAGTCAAACGAGTCAAACGAGTCAAACGAGTCAAACGAGTCAAACGAGTCAAACGAGTCAAACGAGTCAAACGAGTCAAACGAGTCAAACGAGTCAAACGAGTCAAACGAGTCAAACGAGTCAAACGGGTCAAACGGGTCGAACAGGACAATCGAGACAAACGAGTCAAACGAGTCAAACGAGTCAAACGAGTCAAACGAGTCAAACGAGTCAAACGAGTCAAGCGAGTCAAGCGAGTCAAGCGAGTCAAGCGAGTCAAGCGAGTCAAGCGAGTCAAGCGAGTCAAGCGAGTCAAGCGAGTCAAGCGAGTCAAGCGAGTCAAGCGAGTCAAGCGAGTCAAGCGAGTCAAGCGAGTCAAGCGAGTCAAGCGAGTCAAGCGAGCCAAGCGAGTCAAGCGAGTCAAGCGAGTCAAGCGAGTCAAGCGAGTCAAGCGAGTCAAGCGAGTCAAGCGAGTCAAGCGAGTCAAGCGAGTCAAGCGAGTCAAGCGAGTCAAGCGAGTCAAGCGAGTCAAGCGAGTCAAACGAGTCAAACGAGTCAAACGAGTCAAACGCGTCGAACAGGACAATCGAGTCAAACGAGTCGAACGAGTGAAACGAGTCAAACGAGTCAAACGAGTCAAACGAGTCAAACGAGTCAAACGAGTCAAACGGGTCGAACAGGACAATCGAGTCAAACGAGTCAAACGAGTGAAACGAGTCAAACGAGTCAAACGATTCAAACGAGTGAAACGAGTCAAATGAGTCAAACGAGTCAAACGAGTCAAACGAGTCAAACGAGTCAACCGAGTCAAACGGGTCGAACAGGACAATCGAGTCAAGCGAGTCAAACGGGTCGAACAGGACAATCGAGTCAAACGAGTCAAACGAGTCAAACGAGTCAAACGAGTCAAATGAGTCAAACGAGTCAAACGGGTCGAACAGGACAATCGAGTCAAGCGAGTTGAACGAGCCAAACGAGTCGAACGAGTCGAACGAGTCAAACGAGTCAAACGAGTCAAACGAGTCAAACGAGTCAAACGAGTCAAACGAGTCAAACGAGTCAAACGAGTCAAACGAGTCAATCGAGTCAAACGAGTCAATCGAGTCAAACGAGTAAATCGAGTCAAACGAGTAAAACGAGTCAAACGAGTCAAACGAGTCGAACGAGTCAAACGAGTCGAACGAGTCAAACGAGTCGAACGAGTCAAACGAGTCGAACGAGTCAAACGGGTCGAACGAGTCGAACGGGTCGAACAGGACAATCGAGTCAAACGAGTGAAACGAGTGAAACGAGTCAAACGAGTCAAACGAGTCAAACGAGTCAAACGAGTCAAACGAGTCAAACGAGTCAAACGAGTCAAACGAGTCAAACGAGTCAAAGAGTCAAACGAGTCAAACGAGTCAAACGAGTCAAACGAGTCAAACGAGTCAAACGAGTCAAACGAGTCAGACGAGTCAAACGAGTCAGACGAGTCAAACGAGTCAAACGAGTCAAACGAGTCAAACGAGTCAAACGAGTCAAACGAGTCAAACGAGTCAAACGACTCAAATGAGTCAAACGTGTCAGACCAGTCAAACGTGTCAGACGTGTCAATCGAGTCAATCGTGTCGAACCAATCAAACGAGACAAACGAGTCAAACGAGTCAAACGAGTCAAACGAGTCAAACGAGTCAAACGAGTCAAACGAGTCAAACGAGTCAAACGAGTCAAACGAGTCAAACGAGTCAAACGAGTCAAACGAGTCAATCGAGTCAAACGAGTCAAACGAGTCAAACGAGTAAATCGAGTCAAACGAGTAAAACTAGTCAAACGAGTAAATCGAGTGAAACGAGTGAAACGAGTGAAACGAGTCAAACGAGTCCAACGAGTCGAACGGGTCGAACGGGTCGAACGGGTCGAACGAGTCGAACGGGTCGAACGGGTCGAACGGGTCGAACGGGTCGAACGGGTCGAACGGGTCGAACGGGTCGAACGGGTCGAACGGGTCGAACGGGTCGAACGGGTCGAACGGGTCGAACGGGTCGAACGGGTCGAACGGGTCGAACGGGTCGAACGGGTCGAACGGGTCGAACGGGTCGAACGGGTCGAACGGGTCGAACGAGTCGAACGAGTCGAACGAGTCGAACGAGTCGAACGAGTCGAACGAGTCGAACGAGTCGAACGAGTCGAACGAGTCGAACGAGTCGAACGAGTCGAACGAGTCGAACGAGTCGAACGGGTCGAACGGGTCGGACAGGACAATCGAGTCAAACGAGCCAAACGAGCCAAACGAGTCAACAGAGTCAACAGAGTCAACAGAGTCAACAGAGTCAACAGAGTCAACAGAGTCAACAGTGTCAACAGAGTCAACAGAGTCAACAGAGTCAACAGAGTCAACAGAGTCAACAGAGTCAACAGAGTCAACAGAGTCAACAGAGTCAACAGAGTCAACAGAGTCAACAGAGTCAACAGATTCAACAGTGTCAACAGTGTCAACAGTGTCAACAGTGTCAACAGAGTCAACAGAGTCAACAGAGTCAACAGAGTCAACAGAGTCAACAGAGTCAACAGAGTCAACAGAGTCAACAGAGTCAACAGAGTCAACAGAGTCAACAGAGTCAACAGAGTCAACAGAGTCAACAGAGTCAACAGAGTCAACAGAGTCAACAGAGTCAACAGAGTCAACAGAGTCAACAGAGTCAACAGAGTCAACAGAGTCAACAGAGTCAACAGAGTCAACAGAGTCAACAGAGTCAACAGAGTCAACAGAGTCAACAGAGTCAACAGAGTCAACAGAGTCAACAGAGTCAACAGAGTCAACAGAGTCAACAGAGTCAACAGAGTCAACAGAGTCAACAGAGTCAACAGAGTCAACAGAGTCAACAGAGTCAACAGAGTCAACAGAGTCAACAGAGTCAACAGAGTCAACAGAGTCAACAGAGTCAACAGAGTCAACAGAGTCAACAGAGTCAACAGAGTCAACAGAGTCAACAGAGTCAACAGAGTCAACAGAGTCAACAGAGTCAACAGAGTCAACAGAGTCAACAGAGTCAACAGAGTCAACAGAGTCAACAGAGTCAACAGAGTCAACAGAGTCAACAGAGTCAACAGAGTCAACAGAGTCAACAGAGTCAACAGAGTCAACAGAGTCAACAGAGTCAACAGAGTCAACAGAGTCAACAGAGTCAACAGAGTCAACAGAGTCAACAGAGTCAACAGAGTCAACAGAGTCAACAGAGTCAACAGAGTCAACAGAGTCAACAGAGTCAACAGAGTCAACAGAGTCAACAGAGTCAACAGAGTCAACAGAGTCAACAGAGTCAACAGAGTCAACAGAGTCAACAGAGTCAACAGAGTCAACAGAGTCAACAGAGTCAACAGAGTCAACAGAGTCAACAGAGTCAACAGAGTCAACAGAGTCAACAGAGTCAACAGAGTCAACAGAGTCAACAGAGTCAACAGAGTCAACAGAGTCAACAGAGTCAACAGAGTCAACAGAGTCAACAGAGTCAACAGAGTCAACAGAGTCAACAGAGTCAACAGAGTCAACAGAGTCAACAGAGTCAACAGTGTAACGTTCTCTAACGTGACGTTGCCGTTAATTACAGGTGTTTTCACAAGTAGAGCGGTTTACCTGTGAAATTGTGGGATTGGTTCGTTTGGCATGCGATTAAGAATTGAATTTCAAGAAACCAGAGTCCTTCCTTTAACAATAATAACAATGATTTATTCTAAATAGTGGTTTTTGACGCTAGGTCGATTTGTACATATGATTCGACTCTCAGTCGTTTGAATATAATGAACATTAATTGATTATGTCGCTACTCGTCTGTCGAACATTTAAGTAATTGTGATTATGCGCTAAACGGATCTAGAAATTAACTAATAATTCGCTTGGTCGGTTAAACGGAATACAAATCGACTAACTCTTATTATAAATTAATAGTATGATATAGTTTACGATTCTAAATCGTAAATGAACATGAATCTCGATACTAAGTCGATATTATAGAAATGACTCTTGGTCAAAATATAGTTTAATGTTTGAGAGGATTACTTCTCTCGGAGTATAAAGTTTACTGGTGCCTATAAGCTGGCCCAACGCTTTATAGATTGGAATTGTGGAGCTAATTAAAGCTTCCTTGGATTTAGGAATTATGGAGCTAGCTAAAGCTTCCTTGGATTTGGTAATTATGGAGCTAGTAAAAGCTACCTTGGATTTGGTAATTATGGAGCTAGTAAAAGCTACCTTGGATTTGATAATTATGGAGCTAGTAAAAGCTTCCTTGGATTTGGTAATTATGGAGCTAGTAAAAGCTTCTTTGGATTTAGGAGTTACGGAGCTAGTTAAAGCTTCCTTGAAAGGAGTTTTAAACGTCCTGGGAAAGGTTGGGTGTCAGGACCCAATCTTGACTGCACTGCTTGACTGCTGTAGGCATGCCTATATTTATACTCCTCGGTGGAGCTAATTCCGCACCAATGAGATGCTGTGCGATTACGTGCACCAATAGTAATTCGCTTCCGGTTCCCGCCGGTCGTATACTACGCTGGGTTTAATCGGCGTCCGGTAGAACGTGCGGTTTGCGCGTGCGCGCTTAAGTCGTTTGCGGCGCTGAATTGGGTTTGAACGGGCGGTTGCGCGCATGCGTTGCGCGTGAATGAATTTAGGTATTTCCCGCTATGGGCGTGACGCACGCAAGAGTTAGTTTATCTTAATACTAATATAATAATACAGAAACAATTAAAAAGGGGAAAAAAACGTGGTGGTGGGTAGCGGTACGTTACTTCTCACCGCCCGGTTTTTCTCTCGTCCTCGAGAGATGCTGCATGGACCACGGGGTTGAGTGAGGCGGTCTGGCGATCTACTTCCTCTTCGATGTCCTTGAATGCCTCAGCTTCCTTGTTTTCCTTGACCGGTCCTCCAGTGGTCGGGGGTGGTGCTTTTCCCGTCCCGAATAGAAATATATATTTCCACGCACGCCTCCGTGGATCAGAATGGGTTAGTTGGGTGTATGGCTGCCAATCCACCTCTGGTATAGTTATTGTTTGTAATTTCCAGGGTGTAGAGCTCGACGGTTTTGTAACTAATCGCGTTGGATTTGACTGGGAAAAACTTAAATGAGTAAAACTGGGTGGGGTTAAAGCTAGCGCTGCTTTTAATTTCCTTATTTCTCTTCCCGCTCGTTTGGGCATTTTGATTTAATTATATGAATTTATTTCGACTATACACGACTGAGTCTCACGATCGAATGAAGCTTACTGTAACGATATCCTTTCAATACCTATCATTCTCCTTACGCGGTATTATTATGAATCTATCCCTGTATTGCCTACACATTCCCCTAAATATTCTGTCTCTTTTTATTTACTATCGGCTCTATTCGCACAACGTTCTTATTCCGCTAGTCCTTATAAAATTCCGAGAAAGTCCCTTGTCCTGCTTTATTTACAATGCTACCCTATTTCTTAATGTTTCAGGAGTACACGGTTTGTTTACATCGCGAGCTTGCTGACCTCTGTCTATGACTATCCTTCTTACGCTTAATAATAATTGTTCTGGCTCATTTGGATGGGGTACGAAGATAGGATAGAATAATTTGAATAGGTATGTGGAAAAAATATAAATTTATTATTGAGGCCTTGTTTCGCCTCTCTCATGGGCTTCTAGGACATTGAGAGAAAGCCCCAAATTTAAAGCTTCTTCATTGTTAGCACTTATGTGCAAGAAGCTTTCGATACAGTCGGGGCATTGTGCCGCTACACCTATCTTATAGATTGGTCTAGTACAAATTATGCAATATTTGAAATTTGTTATATTTCTCCTGAGGGTTAGCAGGTGTCGGATAGCTGGTGAATAATATTGAGTTTCCTCAGCAAAAAGGTTCTTGTAGCACGGACAGCAGATCTTTCTTCTATATAAGTCACTCCTGTCGGTCCGTAAACCGGGCCACTTCGCTTTGAGGCAGATCATCCCTAGGAGTCTTAAATACGGGTCTTCTAATCTCTCCTCCTCGCGAGGGCGGTGAATATAATTTTCTTCTGGCGATTTTGCCATATCTCTGTGTCGGCACACCACGCGTTCATTTTAATAATTTGATTTGATTTGCTTATTTTTAGTTTTTTAATTAATATTTGTTTATTGCTGTTCCTACCTTACTTCCTTCTCGACTGGAGAGCTCCTGAATCTTTTCTTTAATAATTTGTCTTTCTTCGATTTTGTTGCAAAAATTACGTGCGCACGGCAGGCTATCAGTTTTCGAAATGGGAGCTTGGGTACTCCCCACCACTTTGAGTTTAGCGGTGCGAAGTTGCTAGTGCTTTGTTAAATTGTCCCTAGGGACGCCATGTTCTGGTGGAGTGTAGGCGTTTTTAATTCTATCCTGATGGACAACCTTAGTACTACGGGGGCTCACAGCTATCTTTACATTGTTGTTTTCTAAGATCTCCATGATTGTGTACGGCCCGCTGTATTCGTCGCTGAATTTGTTCCTTTTTGAGTTTAAAAGCAAAACTTTTTCGCCCTTGTGATACTTGATTGAAGATATTTTATGGTCATAGTAGTATTTTTGTCGATATTTTGAGCCTTCTAAATTGCGTCGTCCCAGTTCGCGAATATTCAACAACTTTGTAACTAACCTATCTACAAAATCCGGATATGTTGTTATTCTGTCATTTGGTGTTAAACTTGACGGTTGTCTGGCCTTTTTACCGTATATTAGCTCATAGGGAGTGTATTTAGTTCCCTCATGTACACTAGTGTTATAAGAGAACATGGCCTGTGGTAACCACTGGTCCCATTGTTTCTCTTTTGTGATATAATGCTTTAAATATTCAATCAAAACATGATGGCTTCTTTCCAGGGAACCGTTTGACTGTGGATGGAATGCTGAGGTTTTGTACTGCTTTATGTTGAGAGGCTTTGCGAATTTCCGCATGAGAGAGCTAATGAATGATGATCCCTGATCCGTGAGGATGGCTTTTGGGCATCCGTATTGACATATAAAGTGTGTGGTGAATGCTTAGGCTATTTCTTCGCTTGTAAATGAGACTAATGGTATAGCTAACGAGAATTTTGTTAAATTATCCTGTACGGTAAGTATGTATGTTTTCCCTGATTTTGTGAGTGGCAGTGGTCCCACAATATCCATGGATATTTTGTCAAAAGCGTCTAGTGGTGTGTCTGTTATTATCATTGGCTCTTTAGTTTTTACTCGCACGAGCTTTTTCTTTTGGCAACTTATGCATGTTTTAATAAACTGCCTTACTTCTTTTTTCATATTTGGCCAATGGTACAAATTTCTAATTCTGTTATAGGTTTTTCTTACTCCTTTATGTCCCCCTACTGGTGACTCGTGGTTTTCTTTTATTATCGTTAAACGATCCTGTTCTGTTGGCAGCTGTACAGTACCATTGCAGATCGTAATGCTGATATTTGTTAGTAAGAACCTTAAATTAATCATATGTTTTAACTTTTCCCATGCTATATTAATTTCTGTTTTCGGTAATGAAATTTTATTAATGTTTTCTTGTGTTAATTTATTATATAGGTTTCGAATTATGGTATGATAAGCTTCTTCATTTGGAGGATCTGGCATTACCATTCCTAAGATGGTCTGTCCTGGTTTGTGAATTTCTATTATACTTCCTGCCTGGAGTGGTAGGGGTAAGGTAATTTTAATTTGTTCCTTAATTATGAATTCTTTGCTTTCCTTGCCCACTGGTTTCCCATACGTTGTAATGAATATTCCTGCAGTTTCCCTTCTCATCCATAGGTGATCTCCAATTTCCTTGATCCTGCCTTGAATTGGTTCCTGGTTAACTATTTTTGGTAATGTTCGTTGTTGAGGAGGTATTTGCTGTCGCGGTAATCCTTGTCGTGGTAGTCCGTGTCGTCGCGATGATATTTGTTGTCGGGGTGGTCCCGTAAATGCCTTGAAATTGTTATTTGAATCTCTTCTTATTGTTACTGGAGATAATGGTCCGGTGAGTGTTCCACTGGAATCTCTACTACAGTACTTCCTACCTCTTATTGGTGGGCTATTCTTTTTACTGCTGCTACTATTGCTAGAGTTTATTTTGGGAGGCTCTCTATATGTATGACTCCTAGGAATCTTTACGTTTTCGCTTATTTCCATTATTTCATCAAAATCGTTCTTCGTTATTTCAATTTCCATTCGTTGTGGAGGGTGGTTGTCCATGGTTGGTCTAGGCACTGGTGGTGTAGAACTGGTTTGTCCAGCAGTGGTGGGGTGAACCTCTACTGATAGCTGGATGTCCTTTCTTACTTCAAAGCTGTCGGTAGATACATCCATTTCCGCTGATTTCCTTTTTGGTGTGATTCCTCTTTTTTTATTACCGGTCGACTTGACGATGTGGTTGTTGTGGTTTTTAGCTTTCTCTTTAATTTCCTTTTGACTGGTATCTGTCTGGGATTGAATTCGGATGACGAAGTGGAGGATGAATTGTCTCCTTTTGGTTGCTTCATGGGGGTTGGGTTTGGGGATCCGGGAGTCGTTATGGATTGGGAACGTGATCGTTTCCCTTCTATTTGTAATGGGAGTGCATTTACTGGGTTTCGTGATAGTGCATCCGCATTAGTGTTATATCTTCCTAGCTTGTATATTTGTCTATTAATTTCTTCTTTATGAACTTGGGGATATCGATACTGTTTTATGTTAACCGGTGCCTCATTTTCGGTTATTATTCTGTAAGACACAGCGTTCGTTGCTTCTAATTCGCTACTAGGGAGATGAAATCTGTCCGCATATTTTTCGATTAAGTTTTCAATGTTAGCTCTTTCTTCAGGATTTAAGTGATTTAAACGAAGTAGTTCGAGTACTTGTTTAATATGGTTTGGAGATGCTAATTCCCCTTCGAATTTTACTTCCTCGAATGGTTGTATACCTGGTCGAATACGGTTGGTATTTCTATTTTTATTTCTTTGGATGATGTGTTAATGACGAACAAATATCCTATTCCGTCGTTATTTGATACTATCGCGTCTCCTATTAGTATATCTGGGTGTATATCTAATCTGGGTACATATCCCGTCTTTAGATGCGTGCTTTTAATTTTAATTGGTATTTGGTATCTCATTCGGGGTGGTACTGCTATTTCCCCGTCTTTAAATGGAAGTAACTCGTTTCCTATTATGACACCTAGCCTAGAGTAATCTATCGTCGCTCCGTTGTCCCTGAAAAAATATGTTCCCAAAATTCCATCCTGTCCTAGAGGGAGAGTCTTGACTACATGGATCTCTACTTCCGTGCTTAGTATTCTCGCTTTTATATACCCCATAGTTGGTAGTGAACCTTCTGTTATTCCCCTTAGATCATATACTACGTCTGTATGGATTAGTGTGCCTGGAGAGACGGTTTCTTCTTTTATAATGCTCAAATCTGCTCCTGTGTCTATCATCATTAATGCCTTGTTTTGTTTAAATTCCGGACTGGACAATGCTATACTTGGGGCTATCCCAATTTCTAGGGGTTTAAGTGTGAGTACGGCTTGTCTGCGTGTAGGATTTTTGGAAGGATTCGATGTTTGCTGGCTGAAATTAGGTGGTTCCTCGGAATTTCTCCTGTTGTTATACATTTTCTTACGACATTCTTCGATACTATGTCCCCTGTTTTTGCAATATTTACATTCTACTTGTGATTGACGCGGCGCGGGATTACGCGGCATCATTCGCGACCCAGTATTGTACGACCACGGCCTTGACCCAGAGCTATATTGTGTTGATCGCGGTGCGGTGTTTATCTTTCGACATTCCTGAATATTATGACCTACCTTTCGGCAATGATCGCAATATATTGTTTGCCAACTAATTTGAGCTATTTGCCCTACTGGAATTTTACTGCTACAATCACTCGTTGAATGCCCGTACCCGTAGCAATTAGTACACTGCCCGGAGTGCGATAGACCTTCTGCGAATCTATTTCTCATTATGTTTTCCTGACACTCGGCCTCTGCTTTGATTGCGGTGCTAATTGCGGTATCGAGGTCGGCGAATTCGACAATACGCATTCGTGCGTAGATTTCTGGTTTTAAACCCGTTAAAAATGCCTTAATTGAATTTGTTTCGGCTGATTCATTATACTGTGCGACATGTTGGGGAACCTCTACCTCATTACAGTGTTTTAATTGTAGGAGAATCCCAGAGACTCGACTGCTATAATCTACAGTAGCTTCATTCGGCATTTGTGCTATTTTCGACATTTCTCCATATAACTGGATTGAAGAATGTAATGGTGCGAAACGAGAGCTGAGGACCTTAATTACTTCCTCTATTGTATTATAATCGCCGTTAAGTATTACTCGAGAGGCTTGTCCGAACAATTTACATTTTATTAATTGAACTAAACCGTATTCGGCGTTTGCTGCTATCATAAGTTTTGCGTTTCTACAGCATTTAGTGAATTGATGGATTGTAATGTTTCGCCCGTCGAAAGCCGGGACCGTGTCTGCGGCATCTCGAATTCTAGTATGCGGTTGACGCGCATTATCCTGACTAATTTGTAATCGTTGTAACTCTTCTACAACCGCGTCTACCTTAACTGCGCTACCAGTTGCTTCGTTATTAACCATGTTTGATTGATTTTAACACGCCTGACTTAGGAAGAAAGAAGGAGTCTTGTTCTTCGCTAGGAGGTTGAATCTCCCTTGCCACGCGTTTTGCGGTTACAAGCAAAATTTTTTACGATTTTATCGCGTTTAATCCCAACCGCTGTCACCAAATTTATTGCTACCTGTAACGTTCTCTAACGTGACGTTGCCGTTAATTACAGGAGTTTTCACAAGTAGAGCGGTTTACCTGTGAAATTGTGGGATTGGTTCGTTTGGCATGCGATTAAGAAATGACTTTCAAGAAACCAGAGTCCTTCCTTTAACCTAATAACAATGATTTATTCTAACTCAGTCGTTTGAATATAATGAACATTAATTGATTATGTCGCTACTCGTCTGTCGAACATTTAAGTAATTGTGATTATGCGCTAAACGGAACTAGAAATTAACTAATAATTCGCTTGGTCGGTTAAACGGAATACAAATCGACTAACTCTTATTATAAATTAATAGTATGATATAGTTTACGATTCTAAATCGTAAATGAACATGAATCTCGATACTAAGTCGATATTATAGAAATGACTCTTGGTCAAAATATAGATTAATGTTTGAGGGGATTACTTCTCTCGGAGTATAAAGTTTACTGGTGCCTATAAGCTGGCCCAACGCTTTATAGATTGGAATTGTGGAGCTAATTAAAGCTTCCTTGGATTTAGGAGTTACGGAGCTAGTTAAAGCTTCCTTGAAAGGATTTGTAAACGTCCTGGGAAAGGTTGGGTGTCAGGACACAATCTTGACTGCACTGCTTGACTGCTGTAGGCAAGCCTATATTTATACTCCTCGGTGGAGCTAATTCCGCACCAATGAGATGCTGTGCGATTACGCGCACCAATAGTAATTCGCTTCCGGTTCCCGCCGGTCGTATACAACGCTGGGTTTAATCGGCGTCCGGTAGAACGTGCGGTTTGCGCGTGCGCGGTTAAGTCGTTTGCGGCGCTGAATTGGGTTTGAACGGGCGGTTGCGCGCATGCGTTGCGCGTGAATGAATTTAGGTATTTCCCGCTATGGGCGTGACGCACGCAAGAGTTAGTTTATCTTAATACTAATATAATAATACAGAAACAATTAAAAAGGGGAAAAAATGTGGTGGTGGGTAGCGGTACGTTACAACAGAGTCAACACAGTCAACAGAGTCAACAGAGTCAAACGAGTCAAACGGGTCAAACGAGTCAAACGTGTCAAACGGGTCGAACAGGAGAATCGAGTCAAACGAGTCAAACGAGTCAAACGAGTCAAACGAGTCAAACGAGTCAAACGAGTCAAACGAGTCAAACAAGTCAAAAGAGTCAAACGAGTCAAACGCGTCAAACGAGTCAAACCGAGTCAAACGAGTCAAACGAGTCAAACGAGTCAAACGAGTCAAACGAGTCAAACGAGTCATACGACTCAAACGAGTCAACGAGTCGAACGAGTCGAACGAGTCGAACGAGTCGAACGAGTCGAACGAGTCGAACGAGTCGAACGAGTCGAACGAGTCGAACGAGTCGAACGAGTCGAACGAGTCGAACGAGTCGAACGAGTCGAACGAGTCGAACGAGTCGAACGAGTCGAACGAGTCGAACGAGTCGAACGAGTCGAACGAGTCGAACGAGTCGAACGAGTCGAACGAGTCGAACGAGTCGAACGAGTCGAACGAGTCGAACGAGTCGAACGAGTCGAACGAGTCGAACGAGTCGAACGAGTCGAACGAGTCGAACGAGTCGAACGAGTCGAACGAGTCGAACGAGTCGAACGAGTCGAACGAGTCGAACGAGTCGAACGAGTCGAACGAGTCGAACGAGTCGAACGAGTCGAACGAGTCGAACGAGTCGAACGAGTCGAACGAGTCGAACGAGTCGAACGAGTCGAACGAGTCGAACGAGTCGAACGAGTCGAACGAGTCGAACGAGTCGAACGAGTCGAACGAGTCGAACGAGTCGAACGAGTCGAACGAGTCGAACGAGTCGAACGAGTCGAACGAGTCGAACGAGTCGAACGAGTCGAACGAGTCGAACGAGTCGAACGAGTCGAACGAGTCGAACGAGTCGAACGAGTCGAACGAGTCGAACGAGTCGAACGAGTCGAACGAGTCGAACGAGTCGAACGAGTCGAACGAGTCGAACGAGTCGAACGAGTCGAACGAGTCGAACGAGTCGAACGAGTCGAACGAGTCGAACGAGTCGAACGAGTCGAACGAGTCGAACGAGTCGAACGAGTCGAACGAGTCGAACGAGTCGAACGAGTCGAACGAGTCGAACGAGTCGAACGAGTCGAACGAGTCGAACGAGTCGAACGAGTCGAACGAGTCGAACGAGTCGAACGAGTCGAACGAGTCGAACGAGTCGAACGAGTCGAACGAGTCGAACGAGTCGAACGAGTCGAACGAGTCGAACGAGTCGAACGAGTCGAACGAGTCGAACGAGCCAAACGAGTCAAACGAGTCAAACGTGTCAAACGTGTCAAACGAGTCAAACGGGTCGAACACGACAATCGAGTCAAGCGAGTTGAACGAGCCAAACGAGTCAAACGAGTCAGTCGAGTCAAACGATTCAAACGAGTCAAACGACTCAAACGAGTCAAACGAGTCAAACGAGTCAAACGTGTCAAACGGGTCAAACTGGTCGAACAGGGCAATCGAGTCAAACGAGTCAAACGAGTCAAACGAGTCAAACGAGTCAAACGAGTCAAACGAGTCAAACGGGTCGAACAGAACAATCGAGTCAAGCGAGTTGAACGAGTCAAACGAGTCAAACGAGTCAAACGAGTCAAACGAGTCAAACGAGTCAAACGAGTCAAACGAGTCAAACGGTTCGATCAGGACAATCGAGTCAAACGAGTCAAACGAGTCAAACGAGTCAAACGAGTCAAACGAGTCAAACGAGTCAAACGAGTCAAACGAGTCAAACGAGTCAAACGAGTCAAACGAGTCAAACGAGTCAAACGAGTCAAACGAGTCAAACGAGTCAAACGAGTCAAACGAGTCAAACGAGTCAAACGAGTCAAACGAGTCAAACGAGTCAAACGAGTCAAACGAGTCAAACGAGTCAAACGAGTCAAACGAGTCAAACGAGTCAAACGAGTCAAACGAGTCAAACGAGTCAAACGAGTCAAACGAGTCAAACGAGTCAAACGAGTCAAACGAGTCAAACGAGTCAAACGAGTCAAACGAGTCAAACGAGTCAAACGAGTCAAACGAGTCAAACGAGTCAAACGAGTCAAACGAGTCAAACGAGTCAAACGAGTCAAACGAGTCAAACGAGTCAAACGAGTCAAACGAGTCAAACGAGTCAAACGGGTCGAACAGGACAATCGAGTCAAGCGAGTTGAACGAGCCAAACGAGTCAAACGAGTCAAACGAGTCAAACGAGTCAAACGAGTCAAACGAGTCAAACGAGTCAAACGAGTCAAACGAGTCAAACGAGTCAAACGAGTCAAACGAGTCAAACGAGTCAAACGAGTCAATCGAGTCAAACGAGTCAAACGAGTCAAACGAGTCAAACGAGTCGAACGAGTCAAACGAGTCGAACGAGTCGAACGAGTCGAACGAGTCGAACGAGTCGAACGAGTCGAACGAGTCGAACGAGTCGAACGAGTCGAACGAGTCGAACGAGTCGAACGAGTCGAACGAGTCGAACGAGTCGAACGAGTCGAACGAGTCGAACGAGTCGAACGAGTCGAACGAGTCGAACGGGTCGAACGAGTCAAACGGGTCGAACAGGACAATCGAGTCAAGCGAGTCGAACGAGCCAAACGAGTCAAACGAGTCGAACGAGTGAAACGAGTCAAACATGTCAACCGAGTGAAACGAGTGAAACGAGTGAAACGAGTGAAACGAGTGAAACGAGTCAAACGAGTCAAACGTTTCAAGCGAGTCAAACGAGTCAAACGAGTCAAACGAGTCAAACGAGTCAAACGAGTCAAACGAGTCAATCGAGTCAATCGAGTCAATCGAGTCAAACGAGTTAATCGAGTCAAACGAGTTGAACGAGCCAAACGAGTCAAACGAGTCAAATGAGTCAAACGGGTCGAACAGGACAATCGAGTCAAGCGAGTTGAACGAGCCAAACGAGTCAAACGAGTCAAACGAGTCAAATGGGTCAAACGAGTCAAACGAGTCAATCGAGTCAAACGAGTCAAACGAGTGAAACGAATCAAACGAGTCAATCGAGTCAAACCAGTCAAACGAGTCAATCGAGTCAAACGAGTCAATCGAGTCAAACGAGTCAATCGGGGCAAACGGCTCGAACAGGACAATCGAGACAAACGAGTCAAACGAGTCAAACGAGTCAAACGAGTCAAAAGAGTCAAACGAGTCAAACGGGTCGAACAGGACAATCGAGTCAAACGAGTCAAACGAGTCAAACGAGTCAAACGGGTCGAACAGGACAATCGAGTCAAACGAGTCAAACGTGTCAAACGGGGCAAACGGCTCGAACAGGACAATCGAGACAAACGAGTCAAACGAGTCAAACGAGTCAAACGAGTCAAAAGAGTCAAACGAGTCAAACGGGTCGAACAGGACAATCGAGTCAAACGAGTCAAACGAGTCAAACGAGTCAAACGGGTCGAACAGGACAATCGAGTCAAACGAGTCAAACGTGTCAAACGAGTCAAACGAGTCAAACGAGTCATACGAGTCAAACTAGTCAGACGAGTCAGACGAGTCAGACGGGTCAGACGAGTCAGACGGGTCAGACGGGTCAGACGGGTCAGACGGGTCAGACGGGTCTAACGAGTCAATCAAGTCAAAATAGTCTAACGAGTCAATCGAGTCAAACGAGTCAAACGAGTCAAACGGGTCATTCTGGTCGAACAGGGCAATCGAGTCAAACGAGTCAAACGACTCAAACGAGTCGAACGAGTCAAACGAGTCGAACGAGTCAAACGAGTCGAACGAGTCAAACGAGTCGAACGAGTCAAACGAGTCGAACGAGTCAAACGAGTCGAACGAGTCAAACGAGTCGAACGAGTCAAACGAGTCGAACGAGTCAAACGAGTCGAACGAGTCAAACGAGTCAAACGAGTCAAACGAGTCAATCGAGTCAATCGAGTCAATCGAGTCAAACGAGTCAATCGAGTCAAACGAGTTGAACGAGCCAAACGAGTCAAACGAGTCAAATGAGTCAAACGGGTCGAACAGGACAATCGAGTCAAGCGAGTTGAACGAGCCAAACGAGTCAAACGAGTCAAACGAGTCAAATGGGTCAAACGAGTCAAACGAGTCAATCGAGTCAAACGAGTCAAACGAGTGAAACGAATCAAAAGAGTCAAACGAGTCAAACGGGTCGAACAGGACAATCGAGTCAAACGAGTCAAACGAGTCAAACGAGTCAAACGGGTCGAACAGGACAATCGAGTCAAACGAGTCAAACGTGTCAAACGGGGCAAACGGCTCGAACAGGACAATCGAGACAAACGAGTCAAACGAGTCAAACGAGTCAAACGAGTCAAAAGAGTCAAACGAGTCAAACGGGTCGAACAGGACAATCGAGTCAAACGAGTCAAACGAGTCAAACGAGTCAAACGGGTCGAACAGGACAATCGAGTCAAACGAGTCAAACGTGTCAAACGAGTCAAACGAGTCAAACGAGTCATACGAGTCAAACTAGTCAGACGAGTCAGACGAGTCAGACGGGTCAGACGAGTCAGACGGGTCAGACGGGTCAGACGGGTCAGACGGGTCAGACGGGTCTAACGAGTCAATCAAGTCAAAATAGTCTAACGAGTCAATCGAGTCAAACGAGTCAAACGAGTCAAACGGGTCAATCTGGTCGAACAGGGCAATCGAGTCAAACGAGTCAAACGAGTCAAACGAGTCGAACGAGTCGAACGAGTCGAACGAGTCGAACGAGTCGAACGAGTCGAACGAGTCGAACGAGTCGAACGAGTCGAACGAGTCGAACGAGTCGAACGAGTCGAACGAGTCGAACGAGTCGAACGAGTCGAACGAGTCGAACGAGTCGAACGAGTCGAACGAGTCGAACGAGTCGAACGAGTCGAACGAGTCGAACGAGTCGAACGAGTCGAACGAGTCGAACGAGTCGAACGAGTCGAACGAGTCGAACGAGTCGAACGAGTCGAACGAGTCGAACGAGTCGAACGAGTCGAACGAGTCGAACGAGTCGAACGAGTCGAACGAGTCGAACGAGTCGAACGAGTCGAACGAGTCGAACGAGTCGAACGAGTCGAACGAGTCGAACGAGTCGAACGAGTCGAACGAGTCGAACGAGTCGAACGAGTCGAACGAGTCGAACGAGTCGAACGAGTCGAACGAGTCGAACGAGTCGAACGAGTCGAACGAGTCGAACGAGTCGAACGAGTCGAACGAGTCGAACGAGTCGAACGAGTCGAACGAGTCGAACGAGTCGAACGAGTCGAACGAGTCGAACGAGTCGAACGAGTCGAACGAGTCGAACGAGTCGAACGAGTCGAACGAGTCGAACGAGTCGAACGAGTCGAACGAGTCGAACGAGTCGAACGAGTCGAACGAGTCGAACGAGTCGAACGAGTCGAACGAGTCGAACGAGTCGAACGAGTCGAACGAGTCGAACGAGTCGAACGAGTCGAACGAGTCGAACGAGTCGAACGAGTCGAACGAGTCGAACGAGTCGAACGAGTCGAACGAGTCGAACGAGTCGAACGAGTCGAACGAGTCGAACGAGTCGAACGAGTCGAACGAGTCGAACGAGTCGAACGAGTCGAACGAGTCGAACGAGTCGAACGAGTCGAACGAGTCGAACGAGTCGAACGAGTCGAACGAGTCGAACGAGTCGAACGAGTCGAACGAGTCGAACGAGTCGAACGAGTCGAACGAGTCGAACGAGTCGAACGAGTCGAACGAGTCGAACGAGTCGAACGAGTCGAACGAGTCGAACGAGTCGAACGAGTCGAACGAGTCGAACGAGTCGAACGAGTCGAACGAGTCGAACGAGTCGAACGAGTCGAACGAGTCGAACGAGTCGAACGAGTCGAACGAGTCGAACGAGTCGAACGAGTCGAACGAGTCGAACGAGTCGAACGAGTCGAACGAGTCGAACGAGTCGAACGAGTCGAACGAGTCGAACGAGTCGAACGAGTCGAACGAGTCGAACGAGTCGAACGAGTCGAACGAGTCGAACGAGTCGAACGAGCCAAACGAGTCAAACGAGTCAAACGTGTCAAACGTGTCAAACGAGTCAAACGGGTCGAACACGACAATCGAGTCAAGCGAGTTGAACGAGCCAAACGAGTCAAACGAGTCAGTCGAGTCAAACGATTCAAACGAGTCAAACGACTCAAACGAGTCAAACGAGTCAAACGAGTCAAACGTGTCAAACGGGTCAAACTGGTCGAACAGGGCAATCGAGTCAAACGAGTCAAACGAGTCAAACGAGTCAAACGAGTCAAACGGGTCGAACAGAACAATCGAGTCAAGCGAGTTGAACGAGTCAAACGAGTCAAACGAGTCAAACGAGTCAAACGAGTCAAACGAGTCAAACGAGTCAAACGAGTCAAACGAGTCAAACGGTTCGATCAGGACAATCGAGTCAAACGAGTCAAACGAGTCAAACGAGTCGAACGAGTCGAACGAGTCGAACGAGTCGAACGAGTCGAACGAGTCGAACGAGTCGAACGAGTCGAACGAGTCGAACGAGTCGAACGAGTCGAACGAGTCGAACGAGTCGAACGAGTCGAACGAGTCGAACGAGTCGAACGAGTCGAACGAGTCGAACGAGTCGAACGAGTCGAACGAGTCGAACGAGTCGAACGAGTCGAACGAGTCGAACGAGTCGAACGAGTCGAACGAGTCGAACGAGTCGAACGAGTCGAACGAGTCGAACGAGTCGAACGAGTCGAACGAGTCGAACGAGTCGAACGAGTCGAACGAGTCGAACGAGTCGAACGAGTCGAACGAGTCGAACGAGTCGAACGAGTCGAACGAGTCGAACGAGTCGAACGAGTCGAACGAGTCGAACGAGTCGAACGAGTCGAACGAGTCGAACGAGTCGAACGAGTCGAACGAGTCGAACGAGTCGAACGAGTCGAACGAGTCGAACGAGTCGAACGAGTCGAACGAGTCGAACGAGTCGAACGAGTCGAACGAGTCGAACGAGTCGAACGAGTCGAACGAGTCGAACGAGTCAAACGGGTCGAACGAGTCAAACGGGTCGAACAGGACAATCGAGTCAAGCGAGTCGAACGAGCCAAACGAGTCAAACGAGTCGAACGAGTCAAACGAGTCAAACGTGTCAAACGAGTGAAACGAGTGAAACGAGTGAAACGAGTCAAACGAGTCAAACGTTTCAAACGAGTCAAACGAGTCAAACGAGTCAAACGAGTCAAACGAGTCAAACGAGTCAATCGAGTCAATCGAGTCAATCGAGTCAAACGAGTCAATCGGGTCAAACGAGTTGAACGAGCCAAACGAGTCAAACGAGTCAAACGAGTCAAACGGGTCGAACAGGACAATCGAGTCAAGCGAGTTGAACCAAGCCAAACGAGTCAAACGAGTCAAACGAGTCAAATGGGTCAAACGAGTCAAACGAGTCAATCGAGTCAAACGAGTCAAACGAGTGAAACGAATCAAACGAGTCAATCGAGTCAAACGAGTCAAACGAGTCAATCGAGTCAAACGAGTCAATCGAGTCAAACGAGTCAATCGAGTCAAACGTGTCAAACGAGTCAAACGTGTCAAACGGGTCAGACGGGTCGAACAGGACAATCGAGTCAAACGAGTCAAACGAGTCAAACGAGTCAAACGAGTCAAACGAGTCAAACGAGTCAAACGAGTCAAACGAGTCAAACGAGTCAAACGAGTCAAACGAGTCAAACGAGTCAAACGAGTCAAACGAGTCAAACGAGTCAAACGAGTCAAACGAGTCAAACGAGTCAAACGAGTCAAACGAGTCAATCGAGTCAAACGAGTCAAACGAGTCAAACGAGTCAAACGAGTCAAACGAGTCAAACGAGTCAAACGAGTCAAACGAGTCAAACGAGTCAAACGAGTCGAACGAGTCAAACGAGTCGAACGAGTCGAACGAGTCGAACGAGTCGAACGAGTCGAACGGGTCGAACGAGTCAAACGGGTCGAACAGGACAATCGAGTCAAGCGAGTCGAACGAGCCAAACGAGTCAAACGAGTCGAACGAGTGAAACGAGTCAAACATGTCAACCGAGTGAAACGAGTGAAACGAGTGAAACGAGTCAAACGAGTCAAACGTTTCAAGCGAGTCAAACGAGTCAAACGAGTCAAACGAGTCAAACGAGTCAAACGAGTCAATCGAGTCAATCGAGTCAATCGAGTCAAACGAGTTAATCGAGTCAAACGAGTTGAACGAGCCAAACGAGTCAAACGAGTCAAATGAGTCAAACGGGTCGAACAGGACAATCGAGTCAAGCGAGTTGAACGAGCCAAACGAGTCAAACGAGTCAAACGAGTCAAATGGGTCAAACGAGTCAAACGAGTCAATCGAGTCAAACGAGTCAAACGAGTGAAACGAGTCAAACGAGTGAAACGAATCAAACGAGTCAATCGAGTCAAACGAGTCAAACGAGTCAATCGAGTCAAACGAGTCAATCGAGTCAAACGAGTCAATCGGGGCAAACGGCTCGAACAGGACAATCGAGACAAACGAGTCAAACGAGTCAAACGAGTCAAACGAGTCAAAAGAGTCAAACGAGTCAAACGGGTCGAACAGGACAATCGAGTCAAACGAGTCAAACGAGTCAAACGAGTCAAACGGGTCGAACAGGACAATCGAGTCAAACGAGTCAAACGTGTCAAACGGGGCAAACGGCTCGAACAGGACAATCGAGACAAACGAGTCAAACGAGTCAAACGAGTCAAACGAGTCAAAAGAGTCAAACGAGTCAAACGGGTCGAACAGGACAATCGAGTCAAACGAGTCAAACGAGTCAAACGAGTCAAACGGGTCGAACAGGACAATCGAGTCAAACGAGTCAAACGTGTCAAACGAGTCAAACGAGTCAAACGAGTCATACGAGTCAAACTAGTCAGACGAGTCAGACGAGTCAGACGGGTCAGACGAGTCAGACGGGTCAGACGGGTCAGACGGGTCAGACGGGTCAGACGGGTCTAACGAGTCAATCAAGTCAAAATAGTCTAACGAGTCAATCGAGTCAAACGAGTCAAACGAGTCAAACGGGTCATTCTGGTCGAACAGGGCAATCGAGTCAAACGAGTCAAACGACTCAAACGAGTCGAACGAGTCAAACGAGTCGAACGAGTCAAAAGAGTCGAACGAGTCAAACGAGTCGAACGAGTCAAACGAGTCGAACGAGTCAAACGAGTCGAACGAGTCAAACGAGTCGAACGAGTCAAACGAGTCGAACGAGTCAAACGAGTCGAACGAGTCAAACGAGTCGAACGAGTCAAACGAGTCGAACGAGTCAAACGAGTCAATCGAGTCAATCGAGTCAATCGAGTCAAACGAGTTGAACGAGCCAAACGAGTCAAACGAGTCAACCGAGTCAAGCGAGTCGAGCGAGTCGAGCGAGTCGAGCGAGTCGAGCGAGTCGAGCGAGTCGAGCGAGTCGAGCGAGTCGAGCGAGTCGAGCGAGTCGAGCGAGTCGAACAGGACAATCGAGTCAAACGAGTCAAACGAGTCAAACGAGTCAAACGAGTCAAACGAGTCAAACGAGTCAAACGAGTCAAACGAGTCAAACGAGTCAAACGAGTCAAACGAGTCAAACGAGTCAAACGAGTCAAACGAGTCAAACGAGTCAAACGAGTCAAACGAGTCAAACGAGTCAAACGAGTCAAACGAGTCAAACGAGTCAAACGAGTCAAACGAGTCAAACGAGTCAAACGAGTCAAACGAGTCAAACGAGTCAAACGAGTCAAACGAGTCAAACGAGTCAAACGAGACCTACGAGACCTACGAGTCAAACGAGTCGAACAGGACAATCGAGTCAAGCGAGTTGAACGAGCCAAACGAGTCAAACGAGTCAAACGAGTCAAACGAGTCAAACGAGTCAAACGAGTCAAACGGGTCGAACAGGACAATCGAGTCAAGAGAGTTGAACGTGCCAAACGAGTCAAACGGGTCAAACGGGTCGAACAGGACAATTGAGTCAAGCGAGTTGAACGAGCCAAACGAGTCAAACGAGTCAAACGAGTCAAACGAGTGAAACGAGTCAAACGAGTCAAACGAGTCAAACGAGTCAAACGAGTCAAACGAGTCAAACGAGTCAAACGAGTCAAACGAGTGAAACGAGTCAAACGAGTGAAACGAGTCAAACGAGTGAAACGAGTCAAACGAGTGAAACGAGTCAAACGAGTGAAACGAGTCAAACGAGTGAAACGAGTCAAACGAGTGAAACGAGTCAAACGAGTGAAACGAGTCAAACGAGTGAAACGAGTCAAACGAGGGAAACGAGTCAAACGAGTGAAACGAGTCAAACGAGTGAAACGAGTCAAACGAGTGAAACGAGTCAAACGAGTGAAACGAGTCAAACGAGTGAAACGAGTCAAACGAGTGAAACGAGTCAAACGAGTGAAACGAGTCAAACGAGTGAAACGAGTCAAACGAGTGAAACGAGTCAAACGAGTGAAACGAGTCAAACGAGTGAAACGAGTCAAACGAGTGAAACGAGTCAAACGAGTGAAACGAGTCAAACGAGTGAAACGAGTCAAACGAGTCAAACGAGTCAAACGAGTCAAACGAGTCAAACGAGTCAAACGAGTCAAACGAGTCAAACGAGTCAAACGAGTCAAACGAGTCAAACGAGTGAAACGAGTCAAACGAGTCAAACGAGTCAAACGAGTGAAACGAGTCAAACGAGTCAAACGAGTCAAACGAGTCAAACGAGTCAAACGAGTCAAACGAGTCAAACGGGTCGAACAGGACAATCGAGTGAAACGAGTCGAACGAGTGAAACGAGTCAAACGAGTCAAACGAGTCAAACGAGTCAAACGGGTCGAACAGGACAATCGAGTCAAACGAGTGAAACGAGTGAAACGAGTCAAACGAGTCAAACGATTCAAACGAGTGAAACGAGTCAAATGAGTCAAACGAGTCAAACGAGTCAAACGAGTCAAACGAGTCAACCGAGTCAAACGGGTCGAACAGGACAATCGAGTCAAGCGAGTCAAACGGGTCGAACAGGACAATCGAGTCAAACGAGTCAAACGAGTCAAACGAGTCAAACGAGTCAAATGAGTCAATCGAGTCAAACGAGTCAAACGACACAAACGAGTCAAACGAGTCAAACGAGTCAAACGTGTCAAACGGGTCAAACGTGACAGACTAGTCGAACGTGTCAGACGAGTCAATCGAGTCAATCGTGTCGAACCTTTCAAACGAGACAAACGAGTCAATCGAGTCAAACGAGTCAAACGAGTCAAACGCGTCAAACGAGTCAAACGGGTCAAACGAGTCAAACGAGTCAAACGAGTCAAACGAGTCTAACGATTCAAACGAGTCAAACGACTCAAACGAGTCGAACGACTCAAACGAGTCGAACGAGTCAAACGAGTCGAACGAGTCAAACGAGTCAAACTGTTCGAACTGGACAATCGAGCCAAGCGAATCAAACGAGTCAAACGAGTCAAACGAGTCAAACGAGTCAAACGAGTCAAACGAGTCAAACGAGTCAAACGAGTCAAACGTGTCAAACGAGTCATACGAGTCAAACGAGTCAAACGAGTCAAACGAGTCAAACGGGTCGGACAGGACAATCGAGTCAAGCGAGTTAAACGAGTCAAGCGAGTTAAACGAGCCAAACGAGTCATACGAGTCAAACGAGTATAACGAGTCAAAAGAGTCAAACGACTCAAACGAGTCGAACGAGTCAAACGAGTCAAACGAGTCAAACGAGTCAAACTGTTCGAACTGGACAATCGAGTCAAGCGAGTCTAACGAGTCAAACGAGTCAAACGACTCAAATGAGTCGAACGAGTCTAACGAGTCAAACGAGTCGAACGAGCCAAACGAGTGAAACGAGTCAAACGATTCAAACGAGTCGAACGAGACAAACGAGTGAAACGAGTCAAACGAGTCAAACGAGTCAAACGAGCCAAACGAGTCAAACGAGTCAAACGAGTCAAACGAGTCAAACGAGTCAAACGTGTCAAACGGGTCAAACGGGTCGAACAGGGCAATCGAGTCAAACGAGTTAAACGAGTCGAACGAGTCAAACGAGTCGAACGAGTCAAACGAGTCGAACGAGTCAAACGAGTCAAACGAGTCAAACGAGTCAAACGAGTCAAACGAGTCAAACGAGTCAAACCAGTCAAACGAGTCAAACGAGTCAAACGAGTCAAACGAGTCAAACGAGTCAAACGAGTCAAACGAGTCAAACGAGTCAAACGGGTCAAAGGGGTCGAACAGGACAATCGAGTCAAGCGAGTTGAACGAGCCAAACGAGTCAAACGCGTCAAACGAGTCAAACGAGTCAAACGAGTCAAACGAGTCAAACGAGTCAAACGAGACAAACGAGTCAAACGGGTCAAACGGGTCGAACAGGACAATCGAGTCAAACGAGTCAAACGAGTCGAACGAGTCAAACGAATCGAACGGGTCGACAGGACAATCGACTCAAGCGAGTTAAACGAGTCAAACAGGTCAAACGAGTCAAACGAGTCAAACGAGTCGAACGAGTCGAACAGGACAATCGAGTCAAACGAGTCAAACGAGTCAAACGAGTCAAACGAGTCAAACGAGTCAAACGAGTCAAACGAGTCAAACGAGTCAAGCGAGTCAAGCGAGTCAAGCGAGTCAAGCGAGTCAAGCGAGTCAAGCGAGTCAAACGAGTCAAACGAGTCAAACGAGTCAAACGGGTCGAACAGGACAATCGAGTCAAACGAGTCAAACGAGTGAAACGAGTCAAACGAGTCAAACGATTCAAACGAGTGAAACGAGTCAAATGAGTCAAACGAGTCAAACGAGTCAAACGAGTCAAACGAGTCAACCGAGTCAAACGGGTCGAACAGGACAATCGAGTCAAGCGAGTCAAACGGGTCGAACAGGACAATCGAGTCAAACGAGTCAAACGAGTCAAACGAGTCAAACGAGTCAAATGAGTCAATCGAGTCAAACGAGTCAAACGACACAAACGAGTCAAACGAGTCAAACGAGTCAAACGTGTCAAACGGGTCAAAAGGGTCGAACAGGACAATCGAGTTAAACGAGTCAAACGAGTCAAACGAGTCAATCGAGTCAAACGAGTCAAACGACTCAAACGAGTCAAACGAGTCAAACGAGTCAAACGTGTCAAACGTGTCAAACGGGTCGAAGAGGACAATCGAGTCAAACGAGTCTAACGAGTCAAACGAGTCAAACGAGTCAATCGAGTCAATCGAGTCAAACGAGTCAATTGAGTCAAACGAGTCAAACGAGTCAAACGAGTCAAACGAGTCAAACGAGTCAAACGAGTCAAACGGGTCGAACAGGACAATCGAGTCAAGCGAGTCAAACGGGTCGAACAGGACAATCGAGTCAAACGAGTCAAACGAGTGAAACGAGTGAAACGAGTCAAACGAGGCAAACGAGTCAAACGGGTCGAACAGGACAATCGAGTGAAACGAGTCAATCGAGTCAAACGAGTCAAACGAGTCAAACGAGTCAAACGAGTCAAACGAGTCAAACGAGTCAAACGAGTCAAACGAGTCAAACGAGTCAAACGAGTCAAACGAGTCAAACGAGTCAAACGAGTCAAACGAGTCAAACGAGTCAAACGAGTCAAACGAGTCAAACGAGTCAAACGAGTCAAACGAGTCAAACGAGTCAAACGAGTCAAACGAGTCAAACGAGTCAAACGAGTCAAACGAGTCAAACGAGTCAAACGAGTCAAACGAGTCAAACGAGTCAAACGAGTCAAACGAGTCAAACGAGTCAAACGAGTCAAACGAGTCAAACGAGTCAAACGAGTCAAACGAGTCAAACGAGTCAAACGAGTCAAACGAGTCAAACGAGTCAAACGAGTCAAACGAGTCAAACGAGTCAAACGAGTCAAACGAGTCAAACGAGTCAAACGAGTCAAACGAGTCAAACGAGTCAAACGAGTCAAACGAGTCAAACGAGTCAAACGAGTCAAACGAGTCAAACGAGTCAAACGAGTCAAACGAGTCAAACGAGTCAAACGAGTCAAACGAGTCAAACGATTCAAACGAGTGAAACGAGTCAAATGAGTCAAACGAGTCAAACGAGTCAAACGAGTCAAACGAGTCAACCGAGTCAAACGGGTCGAACAGGACAATCGAGTCAAGCGAGTCAAACGGGTCGAACAGGACAATCGAGTCAAACGAGTCAAACGAGTCAAACGAGTCAAACGAGTCAAACGAGTCAAACGAGTCAAACGAGTCAAACGAGTCAAACGAGTCAAACGAGTCAAACGAGTCAAACGAGTCAAACGAGTCAAACGAGTCAAACGAGTCAAACGAGTCAAACGAGTCAAACGAGTCAAACGAGTCAAACGAGTCAAACGAGTCAAACGAGTCAAACGAGTCAAACGAGTCAAACGAGTCAAACGAGTCAAACGAGTCAAACGAGTCAAACGAGTCAAACGAGTCAAACGAGTCAAACGAGTCAAACGAGTCAAACGAGTCAAACGAGTCAAACGAGTCAAACGAGTCAAACGAGTCAAACGAGTCAAACGAGTCAAACGAGTCAAACGAGTCAAACGAGTCAAACGAGTCAAACGAGTCAAACGAGTCAAACGAGTCAAACGAGTCAAACGAGTCAAACGATTCAAACGAGTGAAACGAGTCAAACGAGTCAATCGAGTCAAACGAGTCAAATGAGTCTAACGAGTCAAACGAGTCAAACGAGTCAAACGAGTCAAACGAGTCAAACGAGTCAAACGCGTCGAACAGGACAATCGAGTCAAACGAGTCGAACGAGTGAAACGAGTCAAACGAGTCAAACGAGTCAAACGAGTCAAACGGGTCGAACAGGACAATCGAGTCAAACGAGTGAAACGAGTGAAACGAGTCAAACGAGTCAAACGATTCAAACGAGTGAAACGAGTCAAATGAGTCAAACGAGTCAAACGAGTCAAACGAGTCAAACGAGTCAACCGAGTCAAACGGGTCGAACAGGACAATCGAGTCAAGCGAGTCAAACGGGTCGAACAGGACAATCGAGTCAAACGAGTCAAACGAGTCAAACGAGTCAAACGAGTCAAATGAGTCAATCGAGTCAAACGAGTCAAACGACACAAACGAGTCAAACGAGTCAAACGAGTCAAACGTGTCAAACGGGTCAAACGTGACAGACTAGTCGAACGTGTCAGACGAGTCAATCGAGTCAATCGTGTCGAACCTTTCAAACGAGACAAACGAGTCAATCGAGTCAAACGAGTCAAACGAGTCAAACGCGTCAAACGAGTCAAACGGGTCAAACGAGTCAAACGAGTCAAACGAGACAAACGAGTCTAACGATTCAAACGAGTCAAACGACTCAAACGAGTCGAACGACTCAAACGAGTCGAACGAGTCAAACGAGTCGAACGAGTCAAACGAGTCAAACTGTTCGAACTGGACAATCGAGCCAAGCGAATCAAACGAGTCAAACGAGTCAAACGAGTCAAACGAGTCAAACGAGTCAAACGAGTCAAACGAGTCAAACGAGTCAAACGTGTCAAACGAGTCATACGAGTCAAACGAGTCAAACGAGTCAAACGAGTCAAACGGGTCGGACAGGACAATCGAGTCAAGCGAGTTAAACGAGTCAAGCGAGTTAAACGAGCCAAACGAGTCATACGAGTCAAACGAGTATAACGAGTCAAACGAGTATAACGAGTCAAACGAGTCAAACGACTCAAACGAGTCGAACGAGTCAAACGAGTCAAACGAGTCAAACGAGTCAAACTGTTCGAACTGGACAATCGAGTCAAGCGAGTCTAACGAGTCAAACGAGTCAAACGACTCAAATGAGTCGAACGAGTCTAACGAGTCAAACGAGTCGAACGAGCCAAACGAGTGAAACGAGTCAAACGATTCAAACGAGTCGAACGAGACAAACGAGTGAAACGAGTCAAACGAGTCAAACGAGTCAAACGAGCCAAACGAGTCAAACGAGTCAAACGAGTCAAACGAGTCAAACGAGTCAAACGAGTCAAACGAGTCAAACGAGTCAAACGAGTCAAACCAGTCAAACGAGTCAAACGAGTCAAACGAGTCAAACGAGTCAAACGAGTCAAACGAGTCAAACGAGTCAAACGAGTCAAACGGGTCAAACGAGACAAACGAGTCAAACGGGTCAAACGGGTCGAACAGGACAATCGAGTCAAACGAGTCAAACGAGTCGAACGAGTCAAACGAATCGAACGGGTCGACAGGACAATCGACTCAAGCGAGTTAAACGAGTCAAACAGGTCAAACGAGTCAAACGAGTCAAACGAGTCGAACGAGTCGAACAGGACAATCGAGTCAAACGAGTCAAACGAGTCAAACGAGTCAAACGAGTCAAACGAGTCAAACGAGTCAAACGAGTCAAACGAGTCAAGCGAGTCAAGCGAGTCAAGCGAGTCAAGCGAGTCAAGCGAGTCAAACGAGTCAAACGAGTCAAACGAGTCAAACGGGTCGAACAGGACAATCGAGTCAAACGAGTCAAACGAGTGAAACGAGTCAAACGAGTCAAACGATTCAAACGAGTGAAACGAGTCAAATGAGTCAAACGAGTCAAACGAGTCAAACGAGTCAAACGAGTCAAACGAGTCAACCGAGTCAAACGGGTCGAACAGGACAATCGAGTCAAGCGAGT
This sequence comes from Andrena haemorrhoa, assembly GCA_910592295.1. Lineage (NCBI taxonomy): Eukaryota > Metazoa > Arthropoda > Insecta > Hymenoptera > Andrenidae > Andrena > Andrena haemorrhoa. Next base: position 25,812,310 of record OU342943.1, read on the forward strand.
CAAACGGGTCGAACAGGACAATCGAGTCAAACGAGTCAAACGAGTCAAACGAGTCAAACGAGTCAAATGAGTCAATCGAGTCAAACGAGTCAAACGACACAAACGAGTCAAACGAGTCAAACGAGTCAAACGTGTCAAACGGGTCAAAAGGGTCGAACAGGACAATCGAGTTAAACGAGTCAAACGAGTCAAACGAGTCAATCGAGTCAAACGAGTCAAACGACTCAAACGAGTCAAACGAGTCAAACGAGTCAAACGTGTCAAACGTGTCAAACGGGTCGAAGAGGACAATCGAGTCAAACGAGTCTAACCAGTCAAACGAGTCAAACGAGTCAATCGAGTCAATCGAGTCAAACGAGTCAATTGAGTCAAACGAGTCAAACGAGTCAAACGAGTCAAACGAGTCAAACGAGTCAAACGGGTCGAACAGGACAATCGAGTCAAGCGAGTCAAACGGGTCGAACAGGACAATCGAGTCAAACGAGTCAAACGAGTGAAACGAGTGAAACGAGTCAAACGAGGCAAACGAGTCAAACGGGTCGAACAGGACAATCGAGTGAAACGAGTCAAACGAGTGAAACGAGTCAATCGAGTCAAACGAGTCAAACGAGTCAAACGAGTCAAACGAGTCAAACGAGTCAAACGAGTCAAACGAGTCAAACGAGTCAAACGAGTCAAACGAGTCAAACGAGTCAAACGAGTCAAACGAGTCAAACGAGTCAAACGAGTCAAACGAGTCAAACGAGTCAAACGAGTCAAACGAGTCAAACGAGTCAAACGAGTCAAACGAGTCAAACGAGTCAAACGAGTCAAACGAGTCAAACGAGTCAAACGAGTCAAACGAGTCAAACGAGTCAAACGAGTCAAACGAGTCAAACGAGTCAAACGAGTCAAACGAGTCAAACGAGTCAAACGAGTCAAACGAGTCAAACGAGTCAAACGAGTCAAACGAGTCAAACGAGTCAAACGAGTCAAACGAGTCAAACGAGTCAAACGAGTCAAACGAGTCAAACGAGTCAAACGAGTCAAACGAGTCAAACGAGTCAAACGAGTCAAACGAGTCAAACGAGTCAAACGAGTCAAACGAGTCAAACGAGTCAAACGAGTCAAACGAGTCAAACGATTCAAACGAGTGAAACGAGTCAAATGAGTCAAACGAGTCAAACGAGTCAAACGAGTCAAACGAGTCAAACGGGTCGAACAGGACAATCGAGTCAAGCGAGTCAAACGGGTCGAACAGGACAATCGAGTCAAACGAGTCAAACGAGTCAAACGAGTCAAACGAGTCAAATGAGTCAATCGAGTCAAACGAGTCAAACGACACAAACGAGTCAAACGAGTCAAACGAGTCAAACGTGTCAAACGGGTCAAAGAGTCAAACGAGTCAAACGAGGCAAACGAGTCAAACGAGTCAAACGAGTCAAACGAGTCAAACGAGTCAATCGAGTCAAACGAGTCAAATGAGTCTAACGAGTCAAACGAGTCAAACGAGTCAAACGAGTCAAACGAGTCAAACGCGTCGAACAGGACAATCGAGTCAAACGAGTCGAACGAGTGAAACGAGTCAAACGAGTCAAACGAGTCAAACGAGTCAAACGGGTCGAACAGGACAATCGAGTCAAACGAGTGAAACGAGTGAAACGAGTCAAACGAGTCAAACGATTCAAACGAGTGAAACGAGTCAAATGAGTCAAACGAGTCAAACGAGTCAAACGAGTCAAACGAGTCAACCGAGTCAAACGGGTCGAACAGGACAATCGAGTCAAGCGAGTCAAACGGGTCGAACAGGACAATCGAGTCAAACGAGTCAAACGAGTCAAACGAGTTAAACGAGTCAAATGAGTCAATCGAGTCAAACGAGTCAAACGACACAAACGAGTCAAACGAGTCAAACGAGTCAAACGTGTCAAACGGGTCAAACGTGACAGACTAGTCGAACGTGTCAGACGAGTCAATCGAGTCAATCGTGTCGAACCTTTCAAACGAGACAAACGAGTCAATCGAGTCAAACGAGTCAAACGAGTCAAACGCGTCAAACGAGTCAAACGGGTCAAACGAGTCAAACGAGTCAAACGAGTCAAACGAGTCTAACGATTCAAACGAGTCAAACGACTCAAACGAGTCGAACGACTCAAACGAGTCGAACGAGTCAAACGAGTCGAACGAGTCAAACGAGTCAAACTGTTCGAACTGGACAATCGAGCCAAGCGAATCAAACGAGTCAAACGAGTCAAACGAGTCAAACGAGTCAAACGAGTCAAACGAGTCAAACGAGTCAAACGAGTCAAACGTGTCAAACGAGTCATACGAGTCAAACGAGTCAAACGAGTCAAACGAGTCAAACGGGTCGGACAGGACAATCGAGTCAAGCGAGTTAAACGAGTCAAGCGAGTTAAACGAGCCAAACGAGTCATACGAGTCAAACGAGTATAACGAGTCAAACGAGTCAAACGACTCAAACGAGTCGAACGAGTCAAACGAGTCAAACGAGTCAAACGAGTCAAACTGTTCGAACTGGACAATCGAGTCAAATGAGTCGACTCAAATGAGTCGAACGAGTCTAACGAGTCAAACGAGTCGAACGAGCCAAACGAGTGAAACGAGTCAAACGATTCAAACGAGTCGAACGAGACAAACGAGTGAAACGAGTCAAACGAGTCAAACGAGTCAAACGAGTCAAACGAGTCAAACGAGTCAAACGAGTCAAACGAGTCAAACGAGTCAAACGAGTCTAACGAGTCAAACGGGTCAACCGGGTCGAACAGGACAATCGAGTCAAACGAGTCAAACGAGTCAAACGAGTGAAACGAGTCAAACGTGTCAAACGAGTCAAACGAGTCAAACGGGTCAAACGAGTGAAACGAGTCAAACGAGTCAAACGAGTCAAACGAGTCAAACGAGTCAAACGAGTCAAACGAGTCAAACGAGTCAAACGAGTCAAACGAATCAAACGAGTCAAACGAGTCAAACGAGTCAAACGAGTCAAACGAGTAAAACGAGTCAAATGGGTCGAACGTGTCAAACGGGTCAATCGGGTCGAACAGGACAATCGATTCAAACGGGTCGAACGAGTCAAACGAGTCAAACGAGTCAAACGAGTCAAACGAGTCAAACGAGTCAAACGAGTCAAACGAGTCAAACGAGTCAAACGAGTCAAACGAGTCAAACGAGTCAAACGAGTCAAACGAGTCAAACGAGTCAAACGAGTCAAACGAGTCAAACGAGTCAAACGAGTCAAACGAGTCAAACGAGAGAAACGAGACAAACGGGTCGAACGAGTCAAACGAGTCGAACGAGTCAAACGACTCGAACGAGTCAAACGACTCGAACGAGTCAAACGACTCGAACGAGTCAAACGACTCGAACGAGTCAAACGACTCGAACGAGTCAAACGACTCGAACGAGTCAAACGACTCGAACGAGTCAAACGACTCGAACGAGTCAAACGACTCGAACGAGTCAAACGAGTCGAACGAGTCAAACGAGTCAAACGAGTCAAACGAGTCAAACGAGTCAAACGAGTCAAACGAGTCAAACGAGTCAAACGAGTCAAACGAGTCAAACGAGTCAAACGAGTCAAACGAGTCAAACGAGTCAAACGAGTCAAACGAGTCAAACGAGTCAAACGAGTCAAACGAGTCAAACGAGTCAAACGAGTCAAACGAGTCAAACGAGTCAAACGAGTCAAACGAGTCAAACGAGTCAAACGAGTCAAACGAGTCAAACGAGTCAAACGAGTCAAACGAGTCAAACGAGTCAAACGAGTCAACCGAGTCAAACGAGTCAAACGAGTGAAACGAGTCAAACGAGTCAATCGAGTCGAACGAGTCAAACGGGTCGAACGAGTCAAACGGGTCGAACGAGTCGAACGGGTCGAACGAGTCGAACGAGTCGAACGGGTCGAACAGGACAATCGAGTCAAACGAGTCAAACGAGTCAAACGAGTCAAACGAGTCAAACGAGTCAAACGAGTCAAACGAGTCAAACGAGTCAAACGAGTCAAACGAGTCAAACGAGTCAAACGAGTCAAACGAGTCAAACGAGACCTACGAGTCAAACGAGTCGAACAGGACAATCGAGTCAAGCGAGTTGAACGAGCCAAACGAGTCAAACGAGTCAAACGAGTCAAACGAGTCAAACGAGTCAAACGAGTCAAACGGGTCGAACAGGACAATCGAGTCAAGAGAGTTGAACGTGCCAAACGAGTCAAACGGGTCAAACGGGTCGAACAGGACAATTGAGTCAAGCGAGTTGAACGAGCCAAACGAGTCAAACGAGTCAAACGTGTCAAACGAGTGAAACGAGTCAAACGAGTCAAACGAGTCAAACGAGTCAAACGAGTCAAACGAGTCAAACGAGTCAAACGAGTCAAACGAGTCAAACGAGTCAAACGAGTCAAACGAGTCAAACGAGTCAAACGAGTGAAACGAGTGAAACGAGTCAAACGAGTCAAACGAGTCAAACGAGTCAAACGAGTCAAACGAGTCAAACGAGTCAAACGAGTCAAACGAGTCAAACGAGTCAAACGAGTCAAACGAGTCAAACGAGTCAAACGAGTCAAACGAGTCAAGCGAGTCAAACGAGTCAAGCGAGTCAAACGAGTCAAACGAGTCAAACGAGTCAAACGGTTCGAACAGGACAATCGAGTCAAGCGAGTTAAACGAGTCAAACGGTGCGAACAGGACAATCGAGTCAAGCGAGTTAAACGAGCCAAACGAGATAAACGAGCCAAACGAGTCAAACGAGTCAAACGAGTCAAACGAGCCATACGAGTCAAACGAACCATACGAGTCAAACGAGTCAAACGAGTCAAACGAGTCAAACGAGTCAAACGAGTGAAACGAGTGAAACGAGTCAAACGAGTCAAACGAGTCAAACGTGTCAAACGGGTCAAACGGGTCGAACAGGACAATCGAGTCAAACGAGTCTAACGAGTCAAACGAGTCAAACGAGTCAAACGAGTCAATCGAGTCAAACGAGTCAAATGAGTCAAACGAGTCAAACGAGTCAAACGAGTCAAACGAGTCAAACGAGTCAAACGCGTCGAACAGGACAATCGAGTCAAACGAGTCAAACGAGTCAAACGAGTCAAACGAGTCAAACGAGTCAAACGAGTCAAACGAGTCAAACGAGTCAAACGCGTCGAACAGGACAATCGAGTCAAACGAGTCGAACGAGTGAAACGAGTCAAACGAGTCAAACGAGTCAAACGAGTCAAACGGGTCGAACAGGACAATCGAGTCAAACGAGTCAAACGAGTGAAACGAGTCAAACGAGTCAAACGATTCAAACGAGTGAAACGAGTCAAATGAGTCAAACGAGTCAAACGAGTCAAACGAGTCAAACGAGTCAAACGAGTCAAACGAGTCAAACGAGTCAACCGAGTCAAACGGGTCGAACAGGACAATCGAGTCAAACGGGTCGAACGAGTCAAACGAGTCAAACGAGTCAAACGAGTCAAACGAGTGAAACGAGTCAAACGAGTCAAACGAGTGAAACGAGTTAAACGAGTCAAACGAGAGAAACGAGACAAACGGGTCGAACGAGTCAAACGAGTCGAACGAGTCAAACGACTCGAACGAGTCAAACGACTCGAACGAGTCAAACGAGTCAAACGAGTCAAACGAGTCAAACGAGTCAAACGAGTCAAACGAGTAAAACGAGTCAAATGGGTCGAACGTGTCAAACGGGTCAATCGGGTCGAACAGGACAATCGATTCAAACGGGTCGAACGAGTCAAACGAGTCAAACGAGTCAAACGAGTGAAACGAGTCAAACGAGTGAAACGAGTCAAACGAGTCAAACGAGTGAAACGAGTTAAACGAGTCAAACGAGAGAAACGAGACAAACGGGTCGAACGAGACAAACGGGTCGAACGAGTCAAACGAGTCGAACGAGTCAAACGACTCGAACGAGTCAAACGACTCGAACGAGTCAAACGACTCGAACGAGTCAAACGAGTCGAACGAGTCAAACGAGTCAAACGAGTCAAACGAGTCAAACGAGTCAAACGAGTGAAACGAGTGAAACGAGTAAAACGATTGAAACGAGTGAAACGAGTGAAACGAGTGAAACGAGTCAAACGAGTGAAACGAGTCAAACGAGTGAAACGAGTCAAACGAGTCAAACGAGTCAAACGAGTCAAACGAGTCAAACGAGTCCATCGAGTCAAACGGGTCGAACAGGACAATCGAGTCAAGCGAGTTGAATGAGCCAAACGAGTCAAACGAGTCAAACGAGTCAAACGAGTCAAACGAGTCAAACGAGTCAAACGAGTCAAACGAGTCAAACGAGTCAAACGAGTCAAACGAGTCAAACGAGTCAAACGAGTCAAACGAGTCAAACGAGTCAAACGAGTCAAACGAGTCAAACGAGTCAAACGAGTCAAACGAGTCAAACGAGTCAAACGAGTCAAACGAGTCAAACGAGTCAAACGAGTCAAACGAGTCAAACGAGTCAAACGAGTCAAACGAGTCAAACGAGTCAAACGAGTCAAACGAGTCAAACGAGTCAAACGAGTCAAACGAGTCAAACGAGTCAAACGAGTCAAACGAGTCAAACGAGTCAAACGAGTCAAACGAGTCAAACGAGTCAAACGAGTCAAACGAGTCAAACGAGTCAAACGAGTCAAACGAGTCAAACGAGTCAAACGAGTCAAACGAGTCAAACGAGTCAAACGAGTCAAACGAGTCAAACGAGTCAAACGAGTCAAACGAGTCAAACGAGTCAAACGAGTCAAACGAGTCAAACGAGTCAAACGAGTCAAACGAGTCAAACGAGTCAAACGAGTCAAACGAGTCAAACGAGTCAAACGAGTCAAACGAGTCAAACGAGTCAAACGAGTCAAACGAGTCAAACGAGTCAAACGAGTCAAACGAGTCAAACGAGTCAAACGAGTCAAACGAGTCAAACGAGTCAAACGAGTCAAACGAGTCAAACGAGTCAAACGAGTCAAACGAGTCAAACGAGTCAAACGAGTCAAACGAGTCAAACGAGTCAAACGAGTCAAACGAGTCAAACGAGTCAAACGAGTCCATCGAGTCAAACGGGTCGAACAGGACAATCGAGTCAAGCGAGTTGAATGAGCCAAACGAGTAAAACGATGTCAAACGAGTCAAACGAGTCAAACGAGTCAAACGAGTCAATCGAGTCAAACGAGTCAATCGAGTCAAACGAGTCAAACGAGTCAAACGAGTCAAACGAGTCAAACGAGTCAAACGAGTCAAACGAGTCAAACGAGTCAAACGAGTCAAACGAGTCAAACGAGTCAAAAGAGTCAAACGAGTCAAACGAGTCAAACGAGTCAAACGAGTCAAACGAGTCAAACGAGTCAAACGAGTCAAACGAGTCAAACGAGTCAAACGAGTCAAACGAGTCAAACGAGTCAAACGAGTCAAACCGAGTCAAACGAGTCAAACGAGTCAAACGAGTCAAACGAGTCAAACGAGTCAAACGAGTCAAACGAGTCAAACCAAACGAGTCAAACGAGTCAAACGAGTCAAACGAGTCAAACGAGTCAAACGAGTCAAACGAGTCAAACGAGTCAAACGAGTCAAACGAGTCAAACGAGTCAAACGAGTCAAACGAGTCAAACGAGTCAAACGAGTCAAACGAGTCAAACGAGTCAAACGAGTCAAACGAGTCAAACGAGTCTCAAACGAGTCAAACGAGTCAAACGAGTCAAACGAGTCAAACGAGTCAAACGAGTCAAACGAGTCAAACGAGTCAAACGAGTCAAACGAGTCAAACGAGTCAAACGAGTCAAACGAGTCAAACGAGTCAAACGAGGTCAACGAGTCAAACGAGTCAAACGAGTCAAACGAGTCAAACGAGTCAAACGAGTCAATTGAGTCAATCGCGTCTAACGAGTCAATCGAGTCAAACGAGTCAATCGAGTCAAACGAGTCAATCGAGTCAAGCGAGTCAAACGACTCAAATGAGTCAAACGTGTCAGGCCAGTCAAACGTGTCAGACGTGTCAATCGAGTCAAACGTGTCGAACCAATCAAACGAGACAAACGAGTCAAACGAGTCAAACGAGTCAAACGAGTCAAACGAGTCAAACGAGTCAAACGAGTCAAACGAGTCAAACGAGTCAAACGAGTCAATCGAGTCAAACGAGTCAAACGATTCAAACGAGTCAAACGAGTCAAACGAGTCAAACGAGTCAAACGAGTCAAACGAGTCAAACGAGTCAAACGAGTCAGACGAGTCAAACGAGTCAAATGAGTCAAACGAGTCAAACGGGTCGAACAGGACAATCGAGTCAAGCGAGTTGAACGAGCCAAACGAGTCGAACGAGTCGAACGAGTCAAACGAGTCAAACGAGTCAAACGAGTCAAACGAGTCAAACGAGTCAAACGAGTCAAACGAGTCAAACGAGTCAAACGAGTCAAACGAGTCAAACGAGTCAAACGAGTCAAACGAGTCAAACGAGTCAAACGAGTCAATCGAGTCAAACGAGTCAAACGAGTCAAACGAGTAAATCGAGTCAAACGAGTAAAACTAGTCAAACGAGTAAATCGAGTGAAACGAGTGAAACGAGTCCAACGAGTCGAACGGGTCGAACGGGTCGAACGGGTCGAACGAGTCGAACGGGTCGAACGGGTCGAACGGGTCGAACGGGTCGAACGGGTCGAACGGGTCGAACGGGTCGAACGGGTCGAACGGGTCGAACGGGTCGAACGGGTCGAACGGGTCGAACGGGTCGAACGGGTCGAACGAGTCGAACGAGTCGAACGAGTCGAACGAGTCGAACGAGTCGAACGAGTCGAACGAGTCGAACGAGTCGAACGAGTCGAACGAGTCGAACGAGTCGAACGAGTCGAACAGGTCGAACGGGTCGGACAGGACAATCGAGTCAAACGAGCCAAACGAGCCAAACGAGTCAACAGAGTCAACAGAGTCAACAGAGTCAACAGAGTCAACAGAGTCAACAGAGTCAACAGAGTCAACAGAGTCAACAGTGTCAACAGAGTCAACAGAGTCAACAGAGTCAACAGAGTCAACAGAGTCAACAGAGTCAACAGAGTCAACAGAGTCAACAGAGTCAACAGAGTCAACAGAGTCAACAGAGTCAACAGAGTCAACAGAGTCAACAGAGTCAACAGAGTCAACAGAGTCAACAGAGTCAACAGAGTCAACAGAGTCAACAGAGTCAACAGAGTCAACAGAGTCAACAGAGTCAACAGAGTCAACAGAGTCAACAGAGTCAACAGAGTCAACAGAGTCAACAGAGTCAACAGAGTCAACAGAGTCAACAGAGTCAACAGAGTCAACAGAGTCAACAGAGTCAACAGAGTCAACAGAGTCAACAGAGTCAACAGAGTCAACAGAGTCAACAGAGTCAACAGAGTCAACAGAGTCAACAGAGTCAACAGAGTCAACAGAGTCAACAGAGTCAACAGAGTCAACAGAGTCAACAGAGTCAACAGAGTCAACAGAGTCAACAGAGTCAACAGAGTCAACAGAGTCAACAGAGTCAACAGAGTCAACAGAGTCAACAGAGTCAACAGAGTCAACAGAGTCAACAGAGTCAACAGAGTCAACAGAGTCAACAGAGTCAACAGAGTCAACAGAGTCAACAGAGTCAACAGAGTCAACAGAGTCAACAGAGTCAACAGAGTCAACAGAGTCAACAGAGTCAACAGAGTCAACAGAGTCAACAGAGTCAACAGAGTCAACAGAGTCAACAGAGTCAACAGAGTCAACAGAGTCAACAGAGTCAACAGAGTCAACAGAGTCAACAGAGTCAACAGAGTCAACAGAGTCAACAGAGTCAACAGAGTCAACAGAGTCAACAGAGTCAACAGAGTCAACAGAGTCAACAGAGTCAACAGAGTCAACAGAGTCAACAGAGTCAACAGAGTCAACAGAGTCAACAGAGTCAACAGAGTCAACAGAGTCAACAGTGTCAACAGTGTCAACAGTGTCAACAGTGTCAACAGAGTCAACAGAGTCAACAGAGTCAACAGAGTCAACAGAGTCAACAGAGTCAACAGAGTCAACAGAGTCAACAGAGTCAACAGAGTCAACAGAGTCAACAGAGTCAACAGAGTCAACAGAGTCAACAGAGTCAACAGAGTCAACAGAGTCAACAGAGTCAACAGAGTCAACAGAGTCAACAGAGTCAACAGAGTCAACAGAGTCAACAGAGTCAACAGAGTCAACAGAGTCAACAGAGTCAACAGAGTCAACAGAGTCAACAGAGTCAACAGAGTCAACAGAGTCAACAGAGTCAACAGAGTCAACAGAGTCAACAGAGTCAACAGAGTCAACAGAGTCAACAGAGTCAACAGAGTCAACAGAGTCAACAGAGTCAACAGAGTCAACAGAGTCAACAGAGTCAACAGAGTCAACAGAGTCAACAGAGTCAACAGAGTCAACAGAGTCAACAGAGTCAACAGAGTCAACAGAGTCAACAGAGTCAACAGAGTCAACAGAGTCAACAGAGTCAACAGAGTCAACAGAGTCAACAGAGTCAACAGAGTCAACAGAGTCAACAGAGTCAACAGAGTCAACAGAGTCAACAGAGTCAACAGAGTCAACAGAGTCAACAGAGTCAACAGAGTCAACAGAGTCAACAGAGTCAACAGAGTCAACAGAGTCAACAGAGTCAACAGAGTCAACAGAGTCAACAGAGTCAACAGAGTCAACAGAGTCAACAGAGTCAACAGAGTCAACAGAGTCAACAGAGTCAACAGAGTCAACAGAGTCAACAGAGTCAACAGAGTCAACAGAGTCAACAGAGTCAACAGAGTCAACAGAGTCAACAGAGTCAACAGAGTCAACAGAGTCAACAGAGTCAACAGAGTCAACAGAGTCAACAGAGTCAACAGAGTCAACAGAGTCAACAGAGTCAACAGAGTCAACAGAGTCAACAGAGTCAACAGAGTCAACAGAGTCAACAGTGTAACGTTCTCTAACGTGACGTTGCCGTTAATTACAGGTGTTTTCACAAGTAGAGCGGTTTACCTGTGAAATTGTGGGATTGGTTCGTTTGGCATGCGATTAAGAATTGAATTTCAAGAAACCAGAGTCCTTCCTTTAACAATAATAACAATGATTTATTCTAAATAGTGGTTTTTGACGCTAGGTCGATTTGTACATATGATTCGACTCTCAGTCGTTTGAATATAATGAACATTAATTGATTATGTCGCTACTCGTCTGTCGAACATTTAAGTAATTGTGATTATGCGCTAAACGGATCTAGAAATTAACTAATAATTCGCTTGGTCGGTTAAACGGAATACAAATCGACTAACTCTTATTATAAATTAATAGTATGATATAGTTTACGATTCTAAATCGTAAATGAACATGAATCTCGATACTAAGTCGATATTATAGAAATGACTCTTGGTCAAAATATAGTTTAATGTTTGAGAGGATTACTTCTCTCGGAGTATAAAGTTTACTGGTGCCTATAAGCTGGCCCAACGCTTTATAGATTGGAATTGTGGAGCTAATTAAAGCTTCCTTGGATTTAGGAATTATGGAGCTAGCTAAAGCTTCCTTGGATTTGGTAATTATGGAGCTAGTAAAAGCTACCTTGGATTTGGTAATTATGGAGCTAGTAAAAGCTACCTTGGATTTGATAATTATGGAGCTAGTAAAAGCTTCCTTGGATTTGGTAATTATGGAGCTAGTAAAAGCTTCTTTGGATTTAGGAGTTACGGAGCTAGTTAAAGCTTCCTTGAAAGGAGTTTTAAACGTCCTGGGAAAGGTTGGGTGTCAGGACCCAATCTTGACTGCACTGCTTGACTGCTGTAGGCATGCCTATATTTATACTCCTCGGTGGAGCTAATTCCGCACCAATGAGATGCTGTGCGATTACGTGCACCAATAGTAATTCGCTTCCGGTTCCCGCCGGTCGTATACTACGCTGGGTTTAATCGGCGTCCGGTAGAACGTGCGGTTTGCGCGTGCGCGCTTAAGTCGTTTGCGGCGCTGAATTGGGTTTGAACGGGCGGTTGCGCGCATGCGTTGCGCGTGAATGAATTTAGGTATTTCCCGCTATGGGCGTGACGCACGCAAGAGTTAGTTTATCTTAATACTAATATAATAATACAGAAACAATTAAAAAGGGGAAAAAAACGTGGTGGTGGGTAGCGGTACGTTACTTCTCACCGCCCGGTTTTTCTCTCGTCCTCGAGAGATGCTGCATGGACCACGGGGTTGAGTGAGGCGGTCTGGCGATCTACTTCCTCTTCGATGTCCTTGAATGCCTCAGCTTCCTTGTTTTCCTTGACCGGTCCTCCAGTGGTCGGGGGTGGTGCTTTTCCCGTCCCGAATAGAAATATATATTTCCACGCACGCCTCCGTGGATCAGAATGGGTTAGTTGGGTGTATGGCTGCCAATCCACCTCTGGTATAGTTATTGTTTGTAATTTCCAGGGTGTAGAGCTCGACGGTTTTGTAACTAATCGCGTTGGATTTGACTGGGAAAAACTTAAATGAGTAAAACTGGGTGGGGTTAAAGCTAGCGCTGCTTTTAATTTCCTTATTTCTCTTCCCGCTCGTTTGGGCATTTTGATTTAATTATATGAATTTATTTCGACTATACACGACTGAGTCTCACGATCGAATGAAGCTTACTGTAACGATATCCTTTCAATACCTATCATTCTCCTTACGCGGTATTATTATGAATCTATCCCTGTATTGCCTACACATTCCCCTAAATATTCTGTCTCTTTTTATTTACTATCGGCTCTATTCGCACAACGTTCTTATTCCGCTAGTCCTTATAAAATTCCGAGAAAGTCCCTTGTCCTGCTTTATTTACAATGCTACCCTATTTCTTAATGTTTCAGGAGTACACGGTTTGTTTACATCGCGAGCTTGCTGACCTCTGTCTATGACTATCCTTCTTACGCTTAATAATAATTGTTCTGGCTCATTTGGATGGGGTACGAAGATAGGATAGAATAATTTGAATAGGTATGTGGAAAAAAATAGGTATGTGGAAAAAATATAAATTTATTATTGAGGCCTTGTTTCGCCTCTCTCATGGGCTTCTAGGACATTGAGAGAAAGCCCCAAATTTAAAGCTTCTTCATTGTTAGCACTTATGTGCAAGAAGGTTTCGATACAGTCGGGGCATTGTGCCGCTACACCTATCTTATAGATTGGTCTAGTACAAATTATGCAATATTTGAAATTTGTTATATTTCTCCTGAGGGTTAGCAGGTGTCGGATAGCTGGTGAATAATATTGAGTTTCCTCAGCAAAAAGGTTCTTGTAGCACGGACAGCAGATCTTTCTTCTATATAAGTCACTCCTGTCGGTCCGTAAACCGGGCCACTTCGCTTTGAGGCAGATCATCCCTAGGAGTCTTAAATACGGGTCTTCTAATCTCTCCTCCTCGCGAGGGCGGTGAATATAATTTTCTTCTGGCGATTTTGCCATATCTCTGTGTCGGCACACCACGCGTTCATTTTAATAATTTGATTTGATTTGCTTATTTTTAGTTTTTTAATTAATATTTGTTTATTGCTGTTCCTACCTTACTTCCTTCTCGACTGGAGAGCTCCTGAATCTTTTCTTTAATAATTTGTCTTTCTTCGATTTTGTTGCAAAAATTACGTGCGCACGGCAGGCTATCAGTTTTCGAAATGGGAGCTTGGGTACTCCCCACCACTTTGAGTTTAGCGGTGCGAAGTTGCTAGTGCTTTGTTAAATTGTCCCTAGGGACGCCATGTTCTGGTGGAGTGTAGGCGTTTTTAATTCTATCCTGATGGACAACCTTAGTACTACGGGGGCTCACAGCTATCTTTACATTGTTGTTTTCTAAGATCTCCATGATTGTGTACGGCCCGCTGTATTCGTCGCTGAATTTGTTCCTTTTTGAGTTTAAAAGCAAAACTTTTTCGCCCTTGTGATACTTGATTGAAGATATTTTATGGTCATAGTAGTATTTTTGTCGATATTTTGAGCCTTCTAAATTGCGTCGTCCCAGTTCGCGAATATTCAACAACTTTGTAACTAACCTATCTACAAAATCCGGATATGTTGTTATTCTGTCATTTGGTGTTAAACTTGACGGTTGTCTGGCCTTTTTACCGTATATTAGCTCATAGGGAGTGTATTTAGTTCCCTCATGTACACTAGTGTTATAAGAGAACATGGCCTGTGGTAACCACTGGTCCCATTGTTTCTCTTTTGTGATATAATGCTTTAAATATTCAATCAAAACATGATGGCTTCTTTCCAGGGAACCGTTTGACTGTGGATGGAATGCTGAGGTTTTGTACTGCTTTATGTTGAGAGGCTTTGCGAATTTCCGCATGAGAGAGCTAATGAATGATGATCCCTGATCCGTGAGGATGGCTTTTGGGCATCCGTATTGACATATAAAGTGTGTGGTGAATGCTTAGGCTATTTCTTCGCTTGTAAATGAGACTAATGGTATAGCTAACGAGAATTTTGTTAAATTATCCTGTACGGTAAGTATGTATGTTTTCCCTGATTTTGTGAGTGGCAGTGGTCCCACAATATCCATGGATATTTTGTCAAAAGCGTCTAGTGGTGTGTCTGTTATTATCATTGGCTCTTTAGTTTTTACTCGCACGAGCTTTTTCTTTTGGCAACTTATGCATGTTTTAATAAACTGCCTTACTTCTTTTTTCATATTTGGCCAATGGTACAAATTTCTAATTCTGTTATAGGTTTTTCTTACTCCTTTATGTCCCCCTACTGGTGACTCGTGGTTTTCTTTTATTATCGTTAAACGATCCTGTTCTGTTGGCAGCTGTACAGTACCATTGCAGATCGTAATGCTGATATTTGTTAGTAAGAACCTTAAATTAATCATATGTTTTAACTTTTCCCATGCTATATTAATTTTTGTTTTCGGTAATGAAATTTTATTAATGTTTTCTTGTGTTAATTTATTATATAGGTTTCGAATTATGGTATGATAAGCTTCTTCATTTGGAGGATCTGGCATTACCATTCCTAAGATGGTCTGTCCTGGTTTGTGAATTTCTATTATACTTCCTGCCTGGAGTGGTAGGGGTAAGGTAATTTTAATTTGTTCCTTAATTATGAATTCTTTGCTTTCCTTGCCCACTGGTTTCCCATACGTTGTAATGAATATTCCTGCAGTTTCCCTTCTCATCCATAGGTGATCTCCAATTTCCTTGATCCTGCCTTGAATTGGTTCCTGGTTAACTATTTTTGGTAATGTTCGTTGTTGAGGAGGTATTTGCTGTCGCGGTAATCCTTGTCGTGGTAGTCCGTGTCGTCGCGATGATATTTGTTGTCGGGGTGGTCCCGTAAATGCCTTGAAATTGTTATTTGAATCTCTTCTTATTGTTACTGGAGATAATGGTCCGGTGAGTGTTCCACTGGAATCTCTACTACAGTACTTCCTACCTCTTATTGGTGGGCTATTCTTTTTACTGCTGCTACTATTGCTAGAGTTTATTTTGGGAGGCTCTCTATATGTATGACTCCTAGGAATCTTTACGTTTTCGCTTATTTCCATTATTTCATCAAAATCGTTCTTCGTTATTTCAATTTCCATTCGTTGTGGAGGGTGGTTGTCCATGGTTGGTCTAGGCACTGGTGGTGTAGAACTGGTTTGTCCAGCAGTGGTGGGGTGAACCTCTACTGATAGCTGGATGTCCTTTCTTACTTCAAAGCTGTCGGTAGATACATCCATTTCCGCTGATTTCCTTTTTGGTGTGATTCCTCTTTTTTTATTACCGGTCGACTTGACGATGTGGTTGTTGTGGTTTTTAGCTTTCTCTTTAATTTCCTTTTGACTGGTATCTGTCTGGGATTGAATTCGGATGACGAAGTGGAGGATGAATTGTCTCCTTTTGGTTGCTTCATGGGGGTTGGGTTTGGGGATCCGGGAGTCGTTATGGATTGGGAACGTGATCGTTTCCCTTCTATTTGTAATGGGAGTGCATTTACTGGGTTTCGTGATAGTGCATCCGCATTAGTGTTATATCTTCCTAGCTTGTATATTTGTCTATTAATTTCTTCTTTATGAACTTGGGGATATCGATACTGTTTTATGTTAACCGGTGCCTCATTTTCGGTTATTATTCTGTAAGACACAGCGTTCGTTGCTTCTAATTCGCTACTAGGGAGATGAAATCTGTCCGCATATTTTTCGATTAAGTTTTCAATGTTAGCTCTTTCTTCAGGATTTAAGTGATTTAAACGAAGTAGTTCGAGTACTTGTTTAATATGGTTTGGAGATGCTAATTCCCCTTCGAATTTTACTTCCTCGAATGGTTGTATACCTGGTCGAATACGGTTGGTATTTCTATTTTTATTTCTTTGGATGATGTGTTAATGACGAACAAATATCCTATTCCGTCGTTATTTGATACTATCGCGTCTCCTATTAGTATATCTGGGTGTATATCTAATCTGGGTACATATCCCGTCTTTAGATGCGTGCTTTTAATTTTAATTGGTATTTGGTATCTCATTCGGGGTGGTACTGCTATTTCCCCGTCTTTAAATGGAAGTAACTCGTTTCCTATTATGACACCTAGCCTAGAGTAATCTATCGTCGCTCCGTTGTCCCTGAAAAAATATGTTCCCAAAATTCCATCCTGTCCTAGAGGGAGAGTCTTGACTACATGGATCTCTACTTCCGTGCTTAGTATTCTCGCTTTTATATACCCCATAGTTGGTAGTGAACCTTCTGTTATTCCCCTTAGATCATATACTACGTCTGTATGGATTGGTGTGCCTGGAGAGACGGTTTCTTCTTTTATAATGCTCAAATCTGCTCCTGTGTCTATCATCATTAATGCCTTGTTTTGTTTAAATTCCGGACTGGACAATGCTATACTTGGGGCTATCCCAATTTCTAGGGGTTTAAGTGTGAGTACGGCTTGTCTGCGTGTAGGATTTTTGGAAGGATTCGATGTTTGCTGGCTGAAATTAGGTGGTTCCTCGGAATTTCTCCTGTTGTTATACATTTTCTTACGACATTCTTCGATACTATGTCCCCTGTTTTTGCAATATTTACATTCTACTTGTGATTGACGCGGCGCGGGATTACGCGGCATCATTCGCGACCCAGTATTGTACGACCACGGCCTTGACCCAGAGCTATATTGTGTAGATCTCGGTGCGGTGTTTATCTTTCGACATTCCTGAATATTATGACCTACCTTTCGGCAATGATCGCAATATATTGTTTGCCAACTAATTTGAGCTATTTGCCCTACTGGAATTTTACTGCTACAATCACTCGTTGAATGCCCGTACCCGTAGCAATTAGTACACTGCCCGGAGTGCGATAGACCTTCTGCGAATCTATTTCTCATTATGTTTTCCTGACACTCGGCCTCTGCTTTGATTGCGGTGCTAATTGCGGTATCGAGGTCGGCGAATTCGACAATACGCATTCGTGCGTAGATTTCTGGTTTTAAACCCGTTAAAAATGCCTTAATTGAATTTGTTTCGGCTGATTCATTATACTGTGCGACATGTTGGGGAACCTCTACCTCATTACAGTGTTTTAATTGTAGGAGAATCCCAGAGACTCGACTGCTATAATCTACAGTAGCTTCATTCGGCATTTGTGCTATTTTCGACATTTCTCCATATAACTGGATTGAAGAATGTAATGGTGCGAAACGAGAGCTGAGGACCTTAATTACTTCCTCTATTGTATTATAATCGCCGTTAAGTATTACTCGAGAGGCTTGTCCGAACAATTTACATTTTATTAATTGAACTAAACCGTATTCGGCGTTTGCTGCTATCATAAGTTTTGCGTTTCTACAGCATTTAGTGAATTGATGGATTGTAATGTTTCGCCCGTCGAAAGCCGGGACCGTGTCTGCGGCATCTCGAATTCTAGTATGCGGTTGACGCGCATTATCCTGACTAATTTGTAATCGTTGTAACTCTTCTACAACCGCGTCTACCTTAACTGCGCTACCAGTTGCTTCGTTATTAACCATGTTTGATTGATTTTAACACGCCTGACTTAGGAAGAAAGAAGGAGTCTTGTTCTTCGCTAGGAGGTTGAATCTCCCTTGGCACGCGTTTTGCGGTTACAAGCAAAATTTTTTACGATTTTATCGCGTTTAATCCCAACCGCTGTCACCAAATTTATTGCTACCTGTAACGTTCTCTAACGTGACGTTGCCGTTAATTACAGGAGTTTTCACAAGTAGAGCGGTTTACCTGTGAAATTGTGGGATTGGTTCGTTTGGCATGCGATTAAGAAATGACTTTCAAGAAACCAGAGTCCTTCCTTTAACCTAATAACAATGATTTATTCTAAATAGTGGTTTTTGACGCTAGGTCGATTTGTACATATGATTCGACTCTCAGTCGTTTGAATATAATGAACATTAATTGATTATGTCGCTACTCGTCTGTCGAACATTTAAGTAATTGTGATTATGCGCTAAACGGAACTAGAAATTAACTAATAATTCGCTTGGTCGGTTAAACGGAATACAAATCGACTAACTCTTATTATAAATTAATAGTATGATATAGTTTACGATTCTAAATCGTAAATGAACATGAATCTCGATACTAAGTCGATATTATAGAAATGACTCTTGGTCAAAATATAGATTAATGTTTGAGGGGATTACTTCTCTCGGAGTATAAAGTTTACTGGTGCCTATAAGCTGGCCCAACGCTTTATAGATTGGAATTGTGGAGCTAATTAAAGCTTCCTTGGATTTAGGAGTTACGGAGCTAGTTAAAGCTTCCTTGAAAGGATTTGTAAACGTCCTGGGAAAGGTTGGGTGTCAGGACACAATCTTGACTGCACTGCTTGACTGCTGTAGGCAAGCCTATATTTATACTCCTCGGTGGAGCTAATTCCGCACCAATGAGATGCTGTGCGATTACGCGCACCAATAGTAATTCGCTTCCGGTTCCCGCCGGTCGTATACAACGCTGGGTTTAATCGGCGTCCGGTAGAACGTGCGGTTTGCGCGTGCGCGGTTAAGTCGTTTGCGGCGCTGAATTGGGTTTGAACGGGCGGTTGCGCGCATGCGTTGCGCGTGAATGAATTTAGGTATTTCCCGCTATGGGCGTGACGCACGCAAGAGTTAGTTTATCTTAATACTAATATAATAATACAGAAACAATTAAAAAGGGGAAAAAATGTGGTGGTGGGTAGCGGTACGTTACAACAGAGTCAACACAGTCAACAGAGTCAACAGAGTCAAACGAGTCAAACGGGTCAAACGAGTCAAACGTGTCAAACGGGTCGAACAGGAGAATCGAGTCAAACGAGTCAAACGAGTCAAACGAGTCAAACGAGTCAAACGAGTCAAACGAGTCAAACGAGTCAAACAAGTCAAAAGAGTCAAACGAGTCAAACGCGTCAAACGAGTCAAACGAGTCAAACGAGTCAAACGAGTCAAACGAGTCAAACGAGTCAAACGAGTCATACGACTCAAACGAGTCAACGAGTCGAACGAGTCGAACGAGTCGAACGAGTCGAACGAGTCGAACGAGTCGAACGAGTCGAACGAGTCGAACGAGTCGAACGAGTCGAACGAGTCGAACGAGTCGAACGAGTCGAACGAGTCGAACGAGTCGAACGAGTCGAACGAGTCGAACGAGTCGAACGAGTCGAACGAGTCGAACGAGTCGAACGAGTCGAACGAGTCGAACGAGTCGAACGAGTCGAACGAGTCGAACGAGTCGAACGAGTCGAACGAGTCGAACGAGTCGAACGAGTCGAACGAGTCGAACGAGTCGAACGAGTCGAACGAGTCGAACGAGTCGAACGAGTCGAACGAGTCGAACGAGTCGAACGAGTCGAACGAGTCGAACGAGTCGAACGAGTCGAACGAGTCGAACGAGTCGAACGAGTCGAACGAGTCGAACGAGTCGAACGAGTCGAACGAGTCGAACGAGTCGAACGAGTCGAACGAGTCGAACGAGTCGAACGAGTCGAACGAGTCGAACGAGTCGAACGAGTCGAACGAGTCGAACGAGTCGAACGAGTCGAACGAGTCGAACGAGTCGAACGAGTCGAACGAGTCGAACGAGTCGAACGAGTCGAACGAGTCGAACGAGTCGAACGAGTCGAACGAGTCGAACGAGTCGAACGAGTCGAACGAGTCGAACGAGTCGAACGAGTCGAACGAGTCGAACGAGTCGAACGAGTCGAACGAGTCGAACGAGTCGAACGAGTCGAACGAGTCGAACGAGTCGAACGAGTCGAACGAGTCGAACGAGTCGAACGAGTCGAACGAGTCGAACGAGTCGAACGAGTCGAACGAGTCGAACGAGTCGAACGAGTCGAACGAGTCGAACGAGTCGAACGAGTCGAACGAGTCGAACGAGTCGAACGAGTCGAACGAGTCGAACGAGTCGAACGAGTCGAACGAGTCGAACGAGTCGAACGAGTCGAACGAGTCGAACGAGTCGAACGAGTCGAACGAGTCGAACGAGTCGAACGAGTCGAACGAGTCGAACGAGTCGAACGAGTCGAACGAGTCGAACGAGTCGAACGAGCCAAACGAGTCAAACGAGTCAAACGTGTCAAACGTGTCAAACGAGTCAAACGGGTCGAACACGACAATCGAGTCAAGCGAGTTGAACGAGCCAAACGAGTCAAACGAGTCAGTCGAGTCAAACGATTCAAACGAGTCAAACGACTCAAACGAGTCAAACGAGTCAAACGAGTCAAACGTGTCAAACGGGTCAAACTGGTCGAACAGGGCAATCGAGTCAAACGAGTCAAACGAGTCAAACGAGTCAAACGAGTCAAACGGGTCGAACAGAACAATCGAGTCAAGCGAGTTGAACGAGTCAAACGAGTCAAACGAGTCAAACGAGTCAAACGAGTCAAACGAGTCAAACGAGTCAAACGAGTCAAACGGTTCGATCAGGACAATCGAGTCAAACGAGTCAAACGAGTCAAACGAGTCAAACGAGTCAAACGAGTCAAACGAGTCAAACGAGTCAAACGAGTCAAACGAGTCAAACGAGTCAAACGAGTCAAACGAGTCAAACGAGTCAAACGAGTCAAACGAGTCAAACGAGTCAAACGAGTCAAACGAGTCAAACGAGTCAAACGAGTCAAACGAGTCAAACGAGTCAAACGAGTCAAACGAGTCAAACGAGTCAAACGAGTCAAACGAGTCAAACGAGTCAAACGAGTCAAACGGGTCGAACAGGACAATCGAGTCAAGCGAGTTGAACGTGCCAAACGAGTCGAACGAGTCAAACGAGTCGAACGAGTCAAACGAGTCAAACGAGTCAAACGAGTCAAACGAGCCGAACGAGTGAAACGAGTCACTCGAGTGAAACGAGTCAAACGAGTCAAACGAGTCGAACGAGTCGAACGAGTCGAACGAGTCGAACGAGTCGAACGAGTCGAACGAGTCGAACGAGTCGAACGAGTCGAACGAGTCGAACGAGTCGAACGAGTCGAACGAGTCGAACGAGTCGAACGAGTCGAACGAGTCGAACGAGTCGAACGAGTCGAACGAGTCGAACGAGTCGAACGAGTCGAACGAGTCGAACGAGTCGAACGAGTCGAACGAGTCGAACGAGTCGAACGAGTCGAACGAGTCGAACGAGTCGAACGAGTCGAACGAGTCGAACGAGTCGAACGAGCCGAACGAGCCGAACGAGCCGAACGAGCCGAACGAGCCGAACGAGCCGAACGAGCCGAACGAGTCGAACGAGTCGAACGAGTCGAACGAGTCGAACGAGTCGAACGAGTCGAACGAGTCGAACGAGTCGAACGAGTCGAACGAGTCGAACGAGTCGAACGAGTCGAACGAGTCGAACGAGTCGAACGAGTCGAACGAGTCGAACGAGTCGAACGAGTCGAACGAGTCGAACGAGTCGAACGAGTCGAACGAGTCGAACGAGTCGAACGAGTCGAACGAGTCGAACGAGTCGAACGAGTCGAACGAGTCGAACGAGTCGAACGAGTCGAACGAGTCGAACGAGTCGAACGAGTCGAACGAGTCGAACGAGTCGAACGAGTCGAACGAGTCGAACGAGTCGAACGAGTCGAACGAGTCGAACGAGTCGAACGAGTCGAACGAGTCGAACGAGTCGAACGAGTCGAACGAGTCGAACGAGTCGAACGAGTCGAACGAGTCGAACGAGTCGAACGAGTCGAACGAGTCGAACGAGTCGAACGAGTCGAACGAGTCGAACGAGTCGAACGAGTCGAACGAGTCGAACGAGTCGAACGAGTCGAACGAGTCGAACGAGTCGAACGAGTCGAACGAGTCGAACGAGTCGAACGAGTCGAACGAGTCGAACGAGTCGAACGAGTCGAACGAGTCGAACGAGTCGAACGAGTCGAACGAGTCGAACGAGTCGAACGAGTCGAACGAGTCGAACGAGTCGAACGAGTCGAACGAGTCGAACGAGTCGAACGAGTCGAACGAGTCGAACGAGTCGAACGAGTCGAACGAGTCGAACGAGTCGAACGAGTCGAACGAGTCGAACGAGTCGAACGAGTCGAACGAGTCGAACGAGTCGAACGAGTCGAACGAGTCGAACGAGTCGAACGAGTCGAACGAGTCGAACGAGTCGAACGAGTCGAACGAGTCGAACGAGTCGAACGAGTCGAACGAGTCGAACGAGTCGAACGAGTCGAACGAGTCGAACGAGTCGAACGAGTCGAACGAGTCGAACGAGTCGAACGAGTCGAACGAGTCGAACGAGTCGAACGAGTCGAACGAGTCGAACGAGTCGAACGAGTCGAACGAGTCGAACGAGTCGAACGAGTCGAACGAGTCGAACGAGTCGAACGAGTCGAACGAGTCGAACGAGTCGAACGAGTCGAACGAGTCGAACGAGTCGAACGAGTCGAACGAGTCGAACGAGTCGAACGAGTCGAACGAGTCGAACGAGTCGAACGAGTCGAACGAGTCGAACGAGTCGAACGAGTCGAACGAGTCGAACGAGTCGAACGAGTCGAACGAGTCGAACGAGTCGAACGAGTCGAACGAGTCGAACGAGTCGAACGAGTCGAACGAGTCGAACGAGTCGAACGAGTCGAACGAGTCGAACGAGTCGAACGAGTCGAACGAGTCGAACGAGTCGAACGAGTCGAACGAGTCGAACGAGTCGAACGAGTCGAACGAGTCGAACGAGTCGAACGAGTCGAACGAGTCGAACGAGTCGAACGAGTCGAACGAGTCGAACGAGTCGAACGAGTCGAACGAGTCGAACGAGTCGAACGAGTCGAACGAGTCGAACGAGTCGAACGAGTCGAACGAGTCGAACGAGTCGAACGAGTCGAACGAGTCGAACGAGTCGAACGAGTCGAACGAGTCGAACGAGTCGAACGAGTCGAACGAGTCGAACGAGTCGAACGAGTCGAACGAGTCGAACGAGTCGAACGAGTCGAACGAGTCGAACGAGTCGAACGAGTCGAACGAGTCGAACGAGTCGAACGAGTCGAACGAGTCGAACGAGTCGAACGAGTCGAACGAGTCGAACGAGTCGAACGAGTCGAACGAGTCGAACGAGTCGAACGAGTCGAACGAGTCGAACGAGTCGAACGAGTCGAACGAGTCGAACGAGTCGAACGAGTCGAACGAGTCGAACGAGTCGAACGAGTCGAACGAGCCAAACGAGTCAAACGAGTCAAACGAGTCAAACGAGTCAAACGAGTCAAACGAGTCAAACGAGTCAAACGAGTCAAACGAGTCAAACGAGTCAATCGAGTCAAACGAGTCAAACGAGTCAAACGAGTCAAACGAGTCAAACGAGTCAAACGAGTCAATCGAGTCAATCGAGTCAATCGAGTCAAACGAGTCAATCGGGTCAAACGAGTTGAACGAGCCAAACGAGTCAAACGAGTCAAACGAGTCAAACGGGTCGAACAGGACAATCGAGTCAAGCGAGTTGAACCAAGCCAAACGAGTCAAACGAGTCAAACGAGTCAAATGGGTCAATCGAGTCAAACGAGTCAAACGAGTGAAACGAATCAAACGAGTCAATCGAGTCAAACGAGTCAAACGAGTCAATCGAGTCAAACGAGTCAATCGAGTCAAACGAGTCAATCGAGTCAAACGTGTCAAACGAGTCAAACGTGTCAAACGGGTCAGACGGGTCGAACAGGACAATCGAGTCAAACGAGTCAAACGAGTCAAACGAGTCAAACGAGTCAAACGAGTCAAACGAGTCAAACGAGTCAAACGAGTCAAACGAGTCAAACGAGTCAAACGAGTCAAACGAGTCAAACGAGTCAAACGAGTCAAACGAGTCAAACGAGTCAAACGAGTCAAACGAGTCAATCGAGTCAAACGAGTCAAACGAGTCAAACGAGTCAAACGAGTCAAACGAGTCAAACGAGTCAAACGAGTCAAACGAGTCGAACGAGTCAAACGAGTCGAACGAGTCGAACGAGTCGAACGAGTCGAACGAGTCGAACGAGTCGAACGAGTCGAACGGGTCGAACGAGTCAAACGGGTCGAACAGGACAATCGAGTCAAGCGAGTCGAACGAGCCAAACGAGTCAAACGAGTCGAACGAGTGAAACGAGTCAAACATGTCAACCGAGTGAACCGAGTGAAACGAGTGAAACGAGTGAAACGAGTCAAACGAGTCAAACGAGTCAAACGTTTCAAGCGAGTCAAACGAGTCAAACGAGTCAAACGAGTCAAACGAGTCAAACGAGTCAATCGAGTCAATCGAGTCAATCGAGTCAAACGAGTTAATCGAGTCAAACGAGTTGAACGAGCCAAACGAGTCAAACGAGTCAAATGAGTCAAACGGGTCGAACAGGACAATCGAGTCAAGCGAGTTGAACGAGCCAAACGAGTCAAACGAGTCAAACGAGTCAAATGGGTCAAACGAGTCAAACGAGTCAATCGAGTCAAACGAGTCAAACGAGTGAAACGAGTCAAACGAGTGAAACGAATCAAACGAGTCAATCGAGTCAAACGAGTCAAACGAGTCAATCGAGTCAAACGAGTCAATCGAGTCAAACGAGTCAATCGGGGCAAACGGCTCGAACAGGACAATCGAGACAAACGAGTCAAACGAGTCAAACGAGTCAAACGAGTCAAACGAGTCAAACGAGTCAAACGGGTCGAACAGGACAATCGAGTCAAACGAGTCAAACGAGTCAAACGAGTCAAACGGGTCGAACAGGACAATCGAGTCAAACGAGTCAAACGTGTCAAACGGGGCAAACGGCTCGAACAGGACAATCGAGACAAACGAGTCAAACGAGTCAAACGAGTCAAACGAGTCAAAAGAGTCAAACGAGTCAAACGGGTCGAACAGGACAATCGAGTCAAACGAGTCAAACGAGTCAAACGAGTCAAACGGGTCGAACAGGACAATCGAGTCAAACGAGTCAAACGTGTCAAACGAGTCAAACGAGTCAAACGAGTCATACGAGTCAAACTAGTCAGACGAGTCAGACGAGTCAGACGGGTCAGACGAGTCAGACGGGTCAGACGGGTCAGACGGGTCTAACGAGTCAATCAAGTCAAAATAGTCTAACGAGTCAATCGAGTCAAACGAGTCAAACGAGTCAAACGGGTCATTCTGGTCGAACAGGGCAATCGAGTCAAACGAGTCAAACGACTCAAACGAGTCGAACGAGTCAAACGAGTCGAACGAGTCGAACGAGTCGAACGAGTCGAACGAGTCGAACGAGTCGAACGAGTCGAACGGGTCGAACGAGTCAAACGGGTCGAACAGGACAATCGAGTCAAGCGAGTCGAACGAGCCAAACGAGTCAAACGAGTCGAACGAGTGAAACGAGTCAAACATGTCAACCGAGTGAACCGAGTGAAACGAGTGAAACGAGTGAAACGAGTCAAACGAGTCAAACGAGTCAAACGTTTCAAGCGAGTCAAACGAGTCAAACGAGTCAAACGAGTCAAACGAGTCAAACGAGTCAATCGAGTCAATCGAGTCAATCGAGTCAAACGAGTTAATCGAGTCAAACGAGTTGAACGAGCCAAACGAGTCAAACGAGTCAAATGAGTCAAACGGGTCGAACAGGACAATCGAGTCAAGCGAGTTGAACGAGCCAAACGAGTCAAACGAGTCAAACGAGTCAAATGGGTCAAACGAGTCAAACGAGTCAATCGAGTCAAACGAGTCAAACGAGTGAAACGAGTCAAACGAGTGAAACGAATCAAACGAGTCAATCGAGTCAAACGAGTCAAACGAGTCAATCGAGTCAAACGAGTCAATCGAGTCAAACGAGTCAATCGGGGCAAACGGCTCGAACAGGACAATCGAGACAAACGAGTCAAACGAGTCAAACGAGTCAAACGAGTCAAAAGAGTCAAACGAGTCAAACGGGTCGAACAGGACAATCGAGTCAAACGAGTCAAACGAGTCAAACGAGTCAAACGGGTCGAACAGGACAATCGAGTCAAACGAGTCAAACGTGTCAAACGGGGCAAACGGCTCGAACAGGACAATCGAGACAAACGAGTCAAACGAGTCAAACGAGTCAAACGAGTCAAAAGAGTCAAACGAGTCAAACGGGTCGAACAGGACAATCGAGTCAAACGAGTCAAACGAGTCAAACGAGTCAAACGGGTCGAACAGGACAATCGAGTCAAACGAGTCAAACGTGTCAAACGAGTCAAACGAGTCAAACGAGTCATACGAGTCAAACTAGTCAGACGAGTCAGACGAGTCAGACGGGTCAGACGAGTCAGACGGGTCAGACGGGTCAGACGGGTCTAACGAGTCAATCAAGTCAAAATAGTCTAACGAGTCAATCGAGTCAAACGAGTCAAACGAGTCAAACGGGTCATTCTGGTCGAACAGGGCAATCGAGTCAAACGAGTCAAACGACTCAAACGAGTCGAACGAGTCAAACGAGTCGAACGAGTCAAACGAGTCGAACGAGTCAAACGAGTCGAACGAGTCAAACGAGTCGAACGAGTCAAACGAGTCGAACGAGTCAAACGAGTCGAACGAGTCAAACGAGTCGAACGAGTCAAACGAGTCGAACGAGTCAAACGAGTCAAACGAGTCAAACGAGTCAATCGAGTCAATCGAGTCAATCGAGTCAAACGAGTCAATCGAGTCAAACGAGTTGAACGAGCCAAACGAGTCAAACGAGTCAAATGAGTCAAACGGGTCGAACAGGACAATCGAGTCAAGCGAGTTGAACGAGCCAAACGAGTCAAACGAGTCAAACGAGTCAAATGGGTCAAACGAGTCAAACGAGTCAATCGAGTCAAACGAGTCAAACGAGTGAAACGAATCAAACGAGTCAATCGAGTCAAACGAGTCAAACGAGTCAATCGAGTCAAACGAGTCAATCGAGTCAAACGAGTCAATCGGGGCAAACGGCTCGAACAGGACAATCGAGACAAACGAGTCAAACGAGTCAAACGAGTCAAACGAGTCAAAAGAGTCAAACGAGTCAAACGGGTCGAACAGGACAATCGAGTCAAACGAGTCAAACGAGTCAAACGAGTCAAACGGGTCGAACAGGACAATCGAGTCAAACGAGTCAAACGTGTCAAACGGGGCAAACGGCTCGAACAGGACAATCGAGACAAACGAGTCAAACGAGTCAAACGAGTCAAACGAGTCAAAAGAGTCAAACGAGTCAAACGGGTCGAACAGGACAATCGAGTCAAACGAGTCAAACGAGTCAAACGAGTCAAACGGGTCGAACAGGACAATCGAGTCAAACGAGTCAAACGTGTCAAACGAGTCAAACGAGTCAAACGAGTCAAACGAGTCAAACTAGTCAGACGAGTCAGACGAGTCAGACGGGTCAGACGAGTCAGACGGGTCAGACGGGTCAGACGGGTCAGACGGGTCAGACGGGTCTAACGAGTCAATCAAGTCAAAATAGTCTAACGAGTCAATCGAGTCAAACGAGTCAAACGAGTCAAACGGGTCAATCTGGTCGAACAGGGCAATCGAGTCAAACGAGTCAAACGACTCAAACGAGTCGAACGAGTCGAACGAGTCGAACGAGTCGAACGAGTCGAACGAGTCGAACGAGTCGAACGAGTCGAACGAGTCGAACGAGTCGAACGAGTCGAACGAGTCGAACGAGTCGAACGAGTCGAACGAGTCGAACGAGTCGAACGAGTCGAACGAGTCGAACGAGTCGAACGAGTCGAACGAGTCGAACGAGTCGAACGAGTCGAACGAGTCGAACGAGTCGAACGAGTCGAACGAGTCGAACGAGTCGAACGAGTCGAACGAGTCGAACGAGTCGAACGAGTCGAACGAGTCGAACGAGTCGAACGAGTCGAACGAGTCGAACGAGTCGAACGAGTCGAACGAGTCGAACGAGTCGAACGAGTCGAACGAGTCGAACGAGTCGAACGAGTCGAACGAGTCGAACGAGTCGAACGAGTCGAACGAGTCGAACGAGTCGAACGAGTCGAACGAGTCGAACGAGTCGAACGAGTCGAACGAGTCGAACGAGTCGAACGAGTCGAACGAGTCGAACGAGTCGAACGAGTCGAACGAGTCGAACGAGTCGAACGAGTCGAACGAGTCGAACGAGTCGAACGAGTCGAACGAGTCGAACGAGTCGAACGAGTCGAACGTGTCGAACGAGTCGAACGAGTCGAACGAGTCGAACGAGTCGAACGAGTCGAACGAGTCGAACGAGTCGAACGAGTCGAACGAGTCGAACGAGTCGAACGAGTCGAACGAGTCGAACGAGTCGAACGAGTCGAACGAGTCGAACGAGTCGAACGAGTCGAACGAGTCGAACGAGTCGAACGAGTCGAACGAGTCGAACGAGTCGAACGAGTCGAACGAGTCGAACGAGTCGAACGAGTCGAACGAGTCGAACGAGTCGAACGAGTCGAACGAGTCGAACGAGTCGAACGAGTCGAACGAGTCGAACGAGTCGAACGAGTCGAACGAGTCGAACGAGTCGAACGAGTCGAACGAGTCGAACGAGTCGAACGAGTCGAACGAGTCGAACGAGTCGAACGAGTCGAACGAGTCGAACGAGTCGAACGAGTCGAACGAGTCGAACGAGTCGAACGAGTCGAACGAGTCGAACGAGTCGAACGAGTCGAACGAGTCGAACGAGTCGAACGAGTCGAACGAGTCGAACGAGTCGAACGAGTCGAACGAGTCGAACGAGTCGAACGCGTCGAACGAGTCGAACGAGTCGAACGAGTCGAACGAGTCGAACGAGTCGAACGAGTCGAACGAGTCGAACGAGTCAAACGAGTCAAACTGTTCGAACTGGACAATCGAGTCAAGCGAGTCACACGAGTCAAACGAGTCAAACGAGTCAAACGAGTCAAACGGGTCAATCGAGTCAAACGAGTCAAACGAGTCAAACGTATCAAACGAGTCAAACGGGTCAAACGAGTCTATCGAGTCAAACGAGTCAAACGACTCAAACGAGTCGAACGAGTCAAACGAGGCAAACGAGTCGAACGAGTCGAACGAGTCGAACGGGTCGAACGAGTCCAACGGGTCGAACGAGTCGAACGAGTCGAACGAGTCGAACGAGTCAAACGAGTCAAACGAGTCAAACTGTTCGAACTGGACAATCGAGTCAAGCGAGTCACACGAGTCAAACGAGTCAAACGAGTCAAACGAGTCAAACGGGTCAATCGAGTCAAACGAGTCAAACGAGTCAAACGTATCAAACGAGTCAAACGGGTCAAACGAGTCTATCGAGTCAAACGAGTCAAACGACTCAAACGAGTCGAACGAGTCAAACGAGGCAAACGAGTCAAACGAGTCAAACGAGTCAAACGAGTCAAACGAGTCAAACGAGTCAAACGAGTCAATCGAGTCAAACGAGTCAAACAAGTCAAACGGGTCAAACGAGTCAAACGAGTCAAACGAGTCAAACGAGTCAAACGAGTCAAACGAGTCAAACGAGTCAAACGAGTGAAACGAGTCAAACGTGTCAAACGAGGCAAACCAGTCAAACGAGTCAAACGAGTCAAACGGGTCGAACAGGACAATCGAGTCAAGCGAGTTGAACGAGCCAAACGAGTCAAACGAGTCGAACGAGTCGAACGATTCAAACGAGTGAAACGAGTCAAACGGGTCAAACGGGTCAAACGGGTCAAACGAGTCAAACGAGTCAAACGAGTCAAACGAGTCAAACGGGTCAAACGACTCGAACGAGTCGAACGAGTCGAACGAGTCGAACGAGTCGAACGAGTCGAACGAGTCGAACGAGTCGAACGAGTCGAACGAGTCGAACGAGTCGAACGAGTCGAACGAGTCGAACGAGTCAAACGAGTCAATCGAGTCAAACGAGTCAATCGGGGCAAACGGCTCGAACAGGACAATCGAGACAAACGAGTCAAACGAGTCAAACGAGTCAAACGAGTCAAAAGAGTCAAACGAGTCAAACGGGTCGAACAGGACAATCGAGTCAAACGAGTCAAACGAGTCAAACGAGTCAAACGGGTCGAACAGGACAATCGAGTCAAACGAGTCAAACGTGTCAAACGGGGCAAACGGCTCGAACAGGACAATCGAGACAAACGAGTCAAACGAGTCAAACGAGTCAAACGAGTCAAAAGAGTCAAACGAGTCAAACGGGTCGAACAGGACAATCGAGTCAAACGAGTCAAACGAGTCAAACGAGTCAAACGGGTCGAACAGGACAATCGAGTCAAACGAGTCAAACGTGTCAAACGAGTCAAACGAGTCAAACGAGTCATACGAGTCAAACTAGTCAGACGAGTCAGACGAGTCAGACGGGTCAGACGAGTCAGACGGGTCAGACGGGTCAGACGGGTCAGACGGGTCAGACGGGTCTAACGAGTCAATCAAGTCAAAATAGTCAAACGAGTCAATCGAGTCAAACGAGTCAAACGAGTCAAACGGGTCAATCTGGTCGAACAGGGCAATCGAGTCAAACGAGTCAAACGACTCAAACGAGTCGAACGAGTCGAACGAGTCGAACGAGTCGAACGAGTCGAACGAGTCGAACGAGTCGAACGAGTCGAACGAGTCGAACGAGTCGAACGAGTCGAACGAGTCGAACGAGTCGAACGAGTCGAACGAGTCGAACGAGTCGAACGAGTCGAACGAGTCGAACGAGTCGAACGAGTCGAACGAGTCGAACGAGTCGAACGAGTCGAACGAGTCGAACGAGTCGAACGAGTCGAACGAGTCGAACGAGTCGAACGAGTCGAACGAGTCGAACGAGTCGAACGAGTCGAACGAGTCGAACGAGTCGAACGAGTCGAACGAGTCGAACGAGTCGAACGAGTCGAACGAGTCGAACGAGTCGAACGAGTCGAACGAGTCGAACGAGTCGAACGAGTCGAACGAGTCGAACGAGTCGAACGAGTCGAACGAGTCGAACGAGTCGAACGAGTCGAACGAGTCGAACGAGTCGAACGAGTCGAACGAGTCGAACGAGTCGAACGAGTCGAACGAGTCGAACGAGTCGAACGAGTCGAACGAGTCGAACGAGTCGAACGAGTCGAACGAGTCGAACGAGTCGAACGAGTCGAACGAGTCGAACGAGTCGAACGAGTCGAACGAGTCGAACGAGTCGAACGAGTCGAACGAGTCGAACGAGTCGAACGAGTCGAACGAGTCGAACGAGTCGAACGAGTCGAACGAGTCGAACGAGTCGAACGAGTCGAACGAGTCGAACGAGTCGAACGAGTCGAACGAGTCGAACGAGTCGAACGAGTCGAACGAGTCGAACGAGTCGAACGAGTCGAACGAGTCGAACGAGTCGAACGAGTCGAACGAGTCGAACGAGTCGAACGAGTCGAACGAGTCGAACGAGTCGAACGAGTCGAACGAGTCGAACGAGTCGAACGAGTCGAACGAGTCGAACGAGTCGAACGAGTCGAACGAGTCGAACGAGTCGAACGAGTCGAACGAGTCGAACGAGTCGAACGCGTCGAACGAGTCGAACGAGTCGAACGAGTCGAACGAGTCGAACGAGTCGAACGAGTCGAACGAGTCGAACGAGTCGAACGAGTCGAACGAGTCAAACGAGTCAAACTGTTCGAACTGGACAATCGAGTCAAGCGAGTCACACGAGTCAAACGAGTCAAACGAGTCAAACGAGTCAAACGGGTCAATCGAGTCAAACGAGTCAAACGAGTCAAACGTATCAAACGAGTCAAACGGGTCAAACGAGTCTATCGAGTCAAACGAGTCAAACGACTCAAACGAGTCGAACGAGTCAAACGAGGCAAACGAGTCGAACGAGTCGAACGAGTCGAACGGGTCGAACGAGTCCAACGGGTCGAACGAGTCGAACGAGTCGAACGAGTCGAACGAGTCAAACGAGTCAAACGAGTCAAACTGTTCGAACTGGACAATCGAGTCAAGCGAGTCACACGAGTCAAACGAGTCAAACGAGTCAAACGAGTCAAACGGGTCAATCGAGTCAAACGAGTCAAACGAGTCAAACGTATCAAACGAGTCAAACGGGTCAAACGAGTCTATCGAGTCAAACGAGTCAAACGACTCAAACGAGTCGAACGAGTCAAACGAGGCAAACGAGTCAAACGAGTCAAACGAGTCAAACGAGTCAAACGAGTCAAACGAGTCAAACGAGTCAATCGAGTCAAACGAGTCAAACAAGTCAAACGGGTCAAACGAGTCAAACGAGTCAAACGAGTCAAACGAGTCAAACGAGTCAAACGAGTCAAACGAGTCAAACGAGTGAAACGAGTCAAACGTGTCAAACGAGGCAAACCAGTCAAACGAGTCAAACGAGTCAAACGGGTCGAACAGGACAATCGAGTCAAGCGAGTTGAACGAGCCAAACGAGTCAAACGAGTCGAACGAGTCGAACGATTCAAACGAGTGAAACGAGTCAAACGGGTCAAACGGGTCAAACGGGTCAAACGAGTCAAACGAGTCAAACGAGTCAAACGGGTCAAACGACTCGAACGAGTCGAACGAGTCGAACGAGTCGAACGAGTCGAACGAGTCGAACGAGTCGAACGAGTCGAACGAGTCGAACGAGTCGAACGAGTCGAACGAGTCGAACGAGTCGAACGAGTCGAACGAGTCGAACGAGTCGAACGAGTCGAACGAGTCGAACGAGTCGAACGAGTCGAACGAGTCGAACGCGTCGAACGAGTCGAACGAGTCGAACGAGTCGAACGAGTCGAACGAGTCGAACGAGTCGAACGAGTCGAACGAGTCGAACGAGTCGAACGAGTCGATCGAGTCGAACGAGTCGAACGAGTCGAACGAGTCGAACGAGTCGAACGAGTCGAACGAGTCGAACGAGTCGAACGAGTCGAACGAGTCGAACGAGTCGAACGAGTCGAACGAGTCGAACGAGTCGAACGAGTCGAACGAGTCGAACGAGTCGAACGAGTCGAACGAGTCGAACGAGTCGAACGAGTCGAACGAGTCGAACGAGTCGAACGAGTCGAACGAGTCGAACGAGTCGAACGAGTCGAACGAGTCGAACGAGTCGAACGAGTCGAACGAGTCGAACGAGTCGAACGAGTCGAACGAGTCGAACGAGTCGAACGAGTCGAACGAGTCGAACGAGTCGAACGAGTCGAACGAGTCGAACGAGTCGAACGAGTCGAACGAGTCGAACGAGTCGAACGAGTCGAACGAGTCGAACGAGTCGAACGAGTCGAACGAGTCGAACGAGTCGAACGAGTCGAACGAGTCGAACGAGTCGAACGAGTCGAACGAGTCGAACGAGTCGAACGAGTCGAACGAGTCGAACGAGTCGAACGAGTCGAACGAGTCGAACGAGTCGAACGAGTCGAACGAGTCGAACGAGTCGAACGAGTCGAACGAGTCGAACGAGTCGAACGAGTCGAACGAGTCGAACGAGTCGAACGAGTCGAACGAGTCGAACGAGTCGAACGAGTCGAACGAGTCGAACGAGTCGAACGAGTCGAACGAGTCGAACGAGTCGAACGAGTCGAACGAGTCGAACGAGTCGAACGAGTCGAACGAGTCGAACGAGTCGAACGAGTCGAACGAGTCGAACGAGTCGAACGAGTCGAACGAGTCGAACGAGTCGAACGAGTCGAACGAGTCGAACGAGTCGAACGAGTCGAACGAGTCGAACGAGTCGAACGAGTCGAACGAGTCGAACGAGTCGAACGAGTCGAACGAGTCGAACGAGTCGAACGAGTCGAACGAGTCGAACGAGTCGAACGAGTCGAACGAGTCGAACGAGTCGAACGAGTCGAACGAGTCGAACGAGTCGAACGAGTCGAACGAGTCGAACGAGTCGAACGAGTCGAACGAGTCGAACGAGTCGAACGAGTCGAACGAGTCGAACGAGTCGAACGAGTCGAACGAGTCGAACGAGTCGAACGAGTCGAACGAGTCGAACGAGTCGAACGAGTCGAACGAGTCGAACGAGTCGAACGAGTCGAACGAGTCGAACGAGTCGAACGAGTCGAACGAGTCGAACGAGTCGAACGAGTCGAACGAGTCGAACGAGTCGAACGAGTCGAACGAGTCGAACGAGTCGAACGAGTCGAACGAGTCGAACGAGTCGAACGAGTCGAACGAGTCGAACGAGTCGAACGAGTCGAACGAGTCGAACGAGTCGAACGAGTCGAACGAGTCGAACGAGTCGAACGAGTCGAACGAGTCGAACGAGTCGAACGAGTCGAACGAGTCGAACGAGTCGAACGAGTCGAACGAGTCGAACGAGTCGAACGAGTCGAACGAGTCGAACGAGTCGAACGAGTCGAACGAGTCGAACGAGTCGAACGAGTCGAACGAGTCGAACGAGTCGAACGAGTCGAACGAGTCGAACGAGTCGAACGAGTCGAACGAGTCGAACGAGTCGAACGAGTCGAACGAGTCGAACGAGTCGAACGAGTCGAACGAGTCGAACGAGTCGAACGAGTCGAACGAGTCGAACGAGTCGAACGAGTCGAACGAGTCGAACGAGTCGAACGAGTCGAACGAGTCGAACGAGTCGAACGAGTCGAACGAGTCGAACGAGTCGAACGAGTCGAACGAGTCGAACGAGTCGAACGAGTCGAACGAGTCGAACGAGTCGAACGAGTCGAACGAGTCGAACGAGTCGAACGAGTCGAACGAGTCGAACGAGTCGAACGAGTCGAACGAGTCGAACGAGTCGAACGAGTCGAACGAGTCGAACGAGTCGAACGAGTCGAACGAGTCGAACGAGACAAACGTGTCGAACAGGACAATCGAGTCAAGCGAGTTAAACGAGTCGAACGAGTCGAACGAGTCGAACGAGTCGAACGAGTCGAACGAGTCGAACGAGTCGAACGAGTCGAACGAGTCAAACGAGTCAAATGAGTCAAACGAGTCAACCGTGTCAAACGACTCAAACGAGTCAAACGAGTCAACCGTAACAAACGACTCAAACGAGTCAAACGTGACAGACTAGTCGAACGTGTCAGACGAGTCAATCGAGTCAATCGAGTCAAACGTGTCAAACGAGTCAAACGAGTCAAACGAGTCAAACGGGTCAAACGAGTCAAACGAGTCAAACGAGTCAAACGAGTCTAACGATTCAAACTGTTCGAACTGGACAATCGAGTCAAGCGAGTCAAACGAGTCAAACGAGTCAAACGAGTCAAACGAGTCAAATGAGTCAAACGAGTCAACCGTGTCAAACGACTCAAACGAGTCAAACGAGTCAACCGTAACAAACGACTCAAACGAGTCAAACGTGACAGACTAGTCGAACGTGTCAGACGAGTCAATCGAGTCAATCGAGTCAAACGTGTCAAACGAGTCAAACGAGTCAAACGAGTCAAACGGGTCAAACGAGTCAAACGAGTCAAACGAGTCAAACGAGTCTAACGATTCAAACTGTTCG
Source organism: Andrena haemorrhoa (assembly GCA_910592295.1). Lineage (NCBI taxonomy): Eukaryota > Metazoa > Arthropoda > Insecta > Hymenoptera > Andrenidae > Andrena > Andrena haemorrhoa. Next base: position 25,848,010 of record OU342943.1, read on the forward strand.
AACTGGACAATCGAGTCAAACGAGTCAAACGAGTCAAACGAGTCAAACGAGTCAAACGAGTCAAACGAGTCAAACGGGTCGGACAGGACAATCGAGTCAAGCGACTTAAACGAGCCAAACGAGTCAAACGAGTCAAACGAGTCAAACGTGTCAAACGAGTCAAACGAGTCAAACGAGTCAAACGAGTCAAACGAGTCAAACGAGTCAAACGGGTCGAACGGGTCGAACAGGACAATCTTGTCAAACGAGTCAAACGACTCAAACGAGTCAAACGAGTCAAACGAGTCAAACGAGTCAAACGGGTCAAACGGGTCGAACAGGACAATCGAGTCAAACGAGTCAAACGAGTCAAACGAGTTAAACGGGTCGAACAGGGCAATCGAGTCAAGCGAGATAAACGAGCCAAACGAGTCAAACGAGTCAAACGAGTCAAACGAGTCAAACGAGTCAAACGAGTCAAACGAGTCAAACGAGTCAGACGAGTCAAACGAGTCAAACGAGTCAAACGAGTCAAACGAGTCAAACGAGTCAAACGAGTCAAACGAGTCAAACGAGTCAAACGAGTCAAACGAGTCAATCGAGTCGAACGAGTCAAACGAGTCGAACGAGTCAAACGAGTCGAACGAGTCAAACGAGTCGAACGAGTCAAAATGGTCAAACGCGTCGAACAGGACAATCGAGTCAAACGAGTCAAACGAGTCAAACGAGTCAAACTAGTCAAACGAGTCTAACGAGTCAAACGAGTCAAACGAGTCAAACGAGTCCAACGAGTCAATCGGGTCAAACGAATCAAACGAGTCAAACGAGTCAAACGAGTCAAACGAGTCAAACGGGTCAAACGAGTCAAACGAGTCAAACGAGTCAAACGAGTCAAACGAGTCAAACGAGTCGAACGAGTCGAACGAGTCGAACGAGTCGAACGAGTCGAACGAGTCGAACGAGTCGAACGAGTCGAACGAGTCGAACGAGTCGAACGAGTCGAACGAGTCGAACGAGTCGAACGAGTCGAACGAGTCGAACGAGTCGAACGAGTCGAACGAGTCGAACGAGTCAAACGAGTCAAACGAGTCAAACGGGTCAAACGGGTCGAACAGGACAATCGAGTCAAACGAGTCAAACGAGTCAAACGAGTCAAACGAGTCAAACGAGTCAAACGAGTCATACGAGTCAAGCGAGTCATACGAGTCAAACGAGTCAAACGAGTCAAACGGGTCGAAGGGGTCGAACGAGTCAAACGAGTCAAACGGTTCGATCAGGACAATCGAGTCAAACGAGTCAATCGAGTCAAACGAGTCGAACGAGTCAAACGAGTCGAACGAGTCAAACGAGTCGGACGAGTCAAACGAGTCAAACGGGTCAAACGGGTCGAACAGTACAATCGAGTCAAACGAGTCAAACGAGTCAAACGAGTCAAACGAGTCAAACGAGTCAAACGGGTCAAACGAGTCAAACGGGTCAAACGAGTCAAACGGGTCAAACGAGTCAAACGAGTCGAACGAGTCGAACGAGTCGAACGAGTCGAACGAGTCGAACGAGTCGAACGAGTCGAACGAGTCGAACGAGTCGAACGAGTCGAACGAGTCGAACGAGTCGAACGAGTCGAACGAGTCGAACGAGTCGAACGAGTCGAACGAGTCGAACGAGTCGAACGAGTCGAACGAGTCGAACGAGTCGAACGAGTCGAACGAGTCGAACGAGTCGAACGAGTCGAACGAGTCGAACGAGTCGAACGAGTCGAACGAGTCGAACGAGTCGAACGAGTCGAACGAGTCGAACGAGTCGAACGAGTCGAACGAGTCGAACGAGTCGAACGAGTCGAACGAGTCGAACGAGTCGAACGAGTCGAACGAGTCGAACGAGTCGAACGAGTCGAACGAGTCGAACGAGTCGAACGAGTCGAACGAGTCGAACGAGTCGAACGAGTCGAACGAGTCGAACGAGTCGAACGAGTCGAACGAGTCGAACGAGTCGAACGAGTCGAACGAGTCGAACGAGTCGAACGAGTCGAACGAGTCGAACGAGTCGAACGAGTCGAACGAGTCGAACGAGTCGAACGAGTCGAACGAGTCGAACGAGTCGAACGAGTCGAACGAGTCGAACGAGTCGAACGAGTCGAACGAGTCGAACGAGTCGAACGAGTCGAACGAGTCGAACGAGTCGAACGAGTCGAACGAGTCGAACGAGTCGAACGAGTCGAACGAGTCGAACGAGTCGAACGAGTCGAACGAGTCGAACGAGTCGAACGAGTCGAACGAGTCGAACGAGTCGAACGAGTCGAACGAGTCGAACGAGTCGAACGAGTCGAACGAGTCGAACGAGTCGAACGAGTCGAACGAGTCGAACGAGTCGAACGAGTCGAACGAGTCGAACGAGTCGAACGAGTCGAACGAGTCGAACGAGTCGAACGAGTCGAACGAGTCGAACGAGTCGAACGAGTCGAACGAGTCGAACGAGTCGAACGAGTCGAACGAGTCGAACGAGTCGAACGAGTCGAACGAGTCGAACGAGTCGAACGAGTCGAACGAGTCGAACGAGTCGAACGAGTCGAACGAGTCGAACGAGTCGAACGAGTCGAACGAGTCGAACGAGTCGAACGAGTCGAACGAGTCGAACGAGTCGAACGAGTCGAACGAGTCGAACGAGTCGAACGAGTCGAACGAGTCGAACGAGTCGAACGAGTCGAACGAGTCGAACGAGTCGAACGAGTCGAACGAGTCGAACGAGTCGAACGAGTCGAACGAGTCGAACGAGTCGAACGAGTCGAACGAGTCGAACGAGTCGAACGAGTCGAACGAGTCGAACGAGTCGAACGAGTCGAACGAGTCGAACGAGTCGAACGAGTCGAACGAGTCGAACGAGTCGAACGAGTCGAACGAGTCGAACGAGTCGAACGAGTCGAACGAGTCGAACGAGTCGAACGAGTCGAACGAGTCGAACGAGTCGAACGAGTCGAACGAGTCGAACGAGTCGAACGAGTCGAACGAGTCGAACGAGTCGAACGAGTCGAACGAGTCGAACGAGTCGAACGAGTCGAACGAGTCGAACGAGTCGAACGAGTCGAACGAGTCGAACGAGTCGAACGAGTCGAACGAGTCGAACGAGTCGAACGAGTCGAACGAACGAGTCGAACGAGTCAAACGAGTCAAACGAGTCAATCGAGTCAAACGAGTCGAACGAACGAGTCGAACGAGTCAAACGAGTCAATCGAGTCAAACGAGTCAAACGAGTCAAACGAGTCAAACGTGTTAAACGGCACAAACCAGTCGTACGAGTCAAACGAGTCAAACGAGTCAAACGAGACAAACGAGTCAAACGAGTCAAACGAGTCAAACGAGGCAAACGAGTCAAACGAGGCAAACGAGTCAAACGAGCCAAACGAGTCAACCGTGTCAAACGACTCAAACGAGTCAAACGAGTCAACCGTATCAAACGAGTGAAACGAGTCAAACGAGTGAAACGAGTGAAACGAGTGAAACGAGTCAAACGACTGAAACGAGTCAAACGAGTCAAACGAGTCAATCGAGTCAAACGGGTCGAACAGGACAATCGAGTCAAGCGAGTTGAACGAGCCAAACGAGTCAAACGAATCAAACGAGTCAAAAGGGTCGAACGAGTCGAACGAGTCGAACGAGTCGAACGAGTCGAACGAGTCAAACGAGTCAAACTGTTCGAACTGGACAATCGAGTCAAGCGAGTCAAGCGAGGGAAACGAGTCAAACGAGTCAAACGAGTCAAACGAGTCAAACGGGTCAAACGAGTCAAACGAGTCAATCGAGTCAAACGGGTCGAACGGGTCGAACAGGACAATCGAGTCAAGCGAGTTGAACGAGCCAAACGAGTCAAACGAATCAAACGAGTCAAAAGGGTCAAACGGGTCGAACAGGACAATCGAGTCAAACGACTCAAACGAGTGAAACGAGTCAAACGAGTGAAACGAGTCAAACGAGTGAAACGAGTCAAACGAGTGAAACGAGTCAAACGAGTCAAACGAGTCAAACGAGTGAAACGAGTGAAACGAGTGAAACGAGTCAAACGAGTGAAACGAGTGAAACGAGTGAAACGAGTCAAACGACTGAAACGAGTCAAACGAGTCAAACGAGTCAATCGAGTCAAACGGGTCGAACAGGACAATCGAGTCAAGCGAGTTGAACGAGCCAAACGAGTCAAACGAATCAAACCAGTCAAAAGGGTCGAACGAGTCGAACGAGTCGAACGAGTCGAACGAGTCGAACGAGTCAACCGAGTCAAACGAGTCAATCGAGTCAAACGAGTCGAACGAACGAGTCGAACGAGTCAAACGAGTCAATCGAGTCAAACGAGTCAAACGAGTCAAACGAGTCAAACGTGTTAAACGGCACAAACCAGTCGTACGAGTCAAACGAGTCAAACGAGTCAAACGAGACAAACGAGTCAAACGAGTCAAACGAGTCAAACGAGTCAAACGAGTCAAACGAGTCAAACGAGTCAAACGAGTCAAACGGGTCGAACAGGACAATCGAGTCAAGCGAGTTAAACGAGTCAAACGAGTCAAACGTGTGAAACGAGTCAAACGAGTGAAACGAGTCAAACGAGTCAAACGAGTCAATCGAGTCAAACGAGTCAAACGAGTCAAGCGAGTGAAACGAGTCAATCGAGTGAAACGAGTCAAGCGAGTGAAACGAGTCAAGCGAGTGAAACGAGTCAAGCGAGTGAAACGAGTCAAGCGAGTGAAACGAGTCAAGCGAGGGAAACGAGTGAAACGAGTCAAACGGGTCAAACGAGTGAAACGAGTGAAACGAGTGAAACGAGTGAAACGAGTGAAACGAGTGAAACGAGTGAAACGAGTCAAACGAGTCAAACGAGTCAAACGAGTCAAACGAGTCAAACGAGTCAATCGAGTCAAACGAGTCAAACGAGTCAAACGAGTCAAACGAGTCAAACGAGTCAAACGAGTCAAGCGAGTGAAACGAGTCAAACGAGTGAAACGAATCAAGCGAGTGAAACGAGTCAAGCGAGTGAAACGAGTCAAGCGAGTGAAACGAGTCAAGCGAGTGAAACGAGTCAAGCGAGGGAAACGAGTCAAACGAGTCAAACGAGTCAAACGAGTCAAACGAGTCAACCGAGTCAAACGAGTCAAACGAGTCAAACGAGTCAAACGAGTCAAACGAGTCAAACGGGTCAATCGAGTCAAACGGGTCAAACGAGTCAAACGAGTCAAACGAGTCAAACGAGTCAAACGAGTCAAAGGAGTCAAGCGAGTGAAACGAGTCAAACGAGTGAAACGAGTCAAGCGAGTGAAACGAGTCAAGCGAGTCAAACGAGTCAAGCGAGGGAAACGAGTCAAGCGAGGGGAACGAGTCAAGCGAGGGAAACGAGTCAAGCGAGTCAAGCGAGGGAAACGAGTCAAACGAGTCAAACGAGGCAAACGAGGCAAACGAGGCAAACGAGTCAAACGAGGCAAACGAGTCAAACGAGCCAAACGAGTCAACCGTGTCAAACGACTCAAACGAGTCAAACGAGTCAACCGTATCAAACGACTCAAACGAGTCAAACGTGACAGACTAGTCGAACGTGTCAGACGAGTCAATCGAGTCAATCGTGTCGAACCTTTCAAACGAGACAAACGAGTCAATCGAGTCAAACGTGTCAAACGAGTCAAACGAGTCAAACGAGTCAAACGAATCAAACGGGTCAAACGAGTCAAACGAGTCAAACGGGTCAAACGAGTCAAACGAGTCATACGAGTCAATCGAGTCAAACGAGTCAAACAAGTCAAACGGGTCAAACGAGTCAAACGAGCCAAACGAGTCGAACGAGTGAAACGAGTCAAACGAGTGAAACGAGTCAAACGAGTCAAACGAGTCAAACGAGTCAAACGAGTCAAACGAGTGAAACGAGTCAAACGTGTCAAACGAGGCAAACGTGTCAAACGGGTCAAACGGGTCGAACAGGACCATCGAGTCAAACGAGTCAAACGAGTCAAACGAGTCAAACGTGTCAAACGAGTCAAACGAGTCAAACGGGTCGAACGGGTCGAACAGGACAATCGAGTCAAGCGAGTTGAACGAGCCAAACGAGTCAAACGAGTCAAACGAGTCAAACGAGTCAAACGAGTCAAACGAGTCAAACGAGTCAAACGAGTCAAACGAGTCAAACGAATCAAACGAGTCAAACGAGTCAAACGAGTCAAACGAGTCAAACGAGTCAAACGAGTCAAACGGGTCAAACGAGTCAAGCGGGTCAAACGAGTCATACGAGACGTACGAGTCAAACGAGTCAAACGAGTCAAACGAGTCAAACGAGTAAAACGAGTCAAACGACTCATACGACTCAAACGACTCAAACGAGTCCATCGAGTCTAACGAGTCAAACGACTCAATCGAGTCAGACGACTCAAACGAGCCAAACGAGTCAAACGAGTCAAACGAGAGAAACGAGAGAAACGAGCCAAACGAGTCAAAGGAGTCAAGCGAGTCAAGCGAGTCAAACGAGTCAAACGAGTCAAACGAGTCAAACGACTGAAACGAGTCAAACGACTGAAACGAGTCAAACGACTGAAACGAGTCAAACGACTGAAACGAGTCAAACGACTGAAACGAGTCAAACGACTGAAACGAGTCAAACGACTGAAACGTGTCAAACGACTGAAACGAGTTAAACGACTGAAACGAGTCAAACGACTGAAACGAGTCAAACGACTGAAAGGAGTCAAACGACTGAAAGGAGTCAAACGACTGAATCGAGTCAAACGACTGAAACGAGTCAAACGAGTCAAACGAGTCAAACGGGTCAAACGACTTAAACGACTTAAACGAGTCAAACGACTTAAACGAGTCAAACGACTGAAACGAGTCAAACGACTGAAACGAGTCAAACGACTGAAACGAGTCAAACGAGTCAAACGAGTCAAACGGGTCAAACGACTTAAACGACTTAAACGAGTCAAACGACTTAAACGAGTCAAACGTGTCAAACGAGTCAAACGAGTCAAACGAGTCAAACGAGTCAAACGAGTCAAACGAGTCAAACGAGTCAAACGAGTCAAACGTGTCAAACGAGTCAAACGAGTCAAACGAGTCAAACGAGTCAAACGAGTCAAACTAGTCAAACGAGTCAAACGAGTCAAACGAGTCAAACGAGTCAAACGAGTCAAACGAGTCAAACGAGTCAAACGAGTCAAACGAGTCAAACGAGTCAAACGAGTCAAACGAGTCAAACGAGTCAAACGAGTCAAACGAGTCAAACGAGTCAAACGAGTCAAACGAGTCAAACGAGTCAAACGAGTCAAACGAGTCAAACGAGTCAAACGAGTCAAACGAGTCAAACGAGTCAAACGAGTCAAACGAGTCAAACGAGTCAAACGAGTCAAACGAGTCAAACGAGTCAAACGAGTCAAACGAGTCAAACGAGTCAAACGAGTCAAACGAGTCAAACGAGTCAAACGAGTCAAACGAGTCAAACGAGTCAAACGAGTCAAACGAGTCAAACGAGTCAAACGAGTCAAACGAGTCAAACGAGTCAAACGAGTCAAACGGGTCAAACGAGTCAATCGGGTCAAACGAGTCAAGCGAGTCAAACGAGTCAAGCGAGTCAAACGAGTCAAGCGAGTCAAACGAGTCAAGCGAGTCAAACGACTTATTCGACTCATTCGACTCATTCGACTCATTCGACTCATTCGACTCATTCGACTCATTCGACTCATTCGACTCATTCGACTCATTCGACTCATTCGACTCAAACGAGTCAATCGAGTCTATCGAGTTATACGAGTCAATCGAGTTAAACGACTCAAACGACTCAAACGAGTCAAACGAGCCAAACGAGCCAAACGAGTCAATGGAGCCAAACGACTCAAACGAGTCAAACGAGCCCAACGAGCCAACCGAGTCAAAGGAGTCAAACGAGTCAAACGAGCCAATCGAGCCAAACGAGCCAAACGAATCAAACGACTCAAACGAGAGAAACGAGCCAAACGAGTCAAAGGAGTCAAACGAGTCAAAGGAGGCAAACGAGTCAAACGAGTTAAACGAGTCAAACGAGTCATACGCGTCAAACGAGTCAACGAGTCAAACGAGTCAATCGAGTCAAACGAGTCAAACGAGTCAAACGAGTCAAACGGGTCAAACGAGTCAAACGAGTCAAACGAGTCAAACGAGTCAAACGAGTCAAACGAGTCGAACGAGTCAAACGAGTCAAACGAGTCAAACGAGTCAAACGAGTGAAACGAGTCAAACGAGTGAAACGAGTCAAACGAGTCAAACGAGTCAAACGAGTCAAACGAGTCAAACGAGTGAAACGAGTCAAACGTGTCAAACGAGGCAAACGTGTCAAACGGGTCAAACGGGTCGAACAGGACCATCGAGTCAAACGAGTCAAACGAGTCAAACGAGTCAAACGTGTCAAACGAGTCCAACGAGTCAAACGAGTCAAACGAGTCAAACGAGTCAAACGAGTCAAACGAGTAAAACGAGTCAAACGACTCATACGACTCAAACGACTCAAACGAGTCCATCGAGTCTAACGAGTTATACGAGTCAATCGAATCAAACGACTCAATCGAGTCAGACGACTCAAACGAGCCAAACGAGTCAAACGAGTCAAACGAGAGAAACGAGAGAAACGAGCCAAACGAGTCAAAGGAGTCAAGCGAGTCAAGCGAGTCAAACGAGTCAAACGAGTCAAACGAGTCAAACGACTGAAACGAGTCAAACGACTGAAACGAGTCAAACGACTGAAACGAGTCAAACGACTGAAACGAGTCAAACGACTGAAACGAGTCAAACGACTGAAACGAGTCAAACGACTGAAACGTGTCAAACGACTGAAACGAGTTAAACGACTGAAACGAGTCAAACGACTGAAACGAGTCAAACGACTGAAACGAGTCAAACGACTGAAAGGAGTCAAACGACTGAAAGGAGTCAAACGACTGAATCGAGTCAAACGACTGAAACGAGTCAAACGAGTCAAACGAGTCAAACGGGTCAAACGACTTAAACGACTTAAACGAGTCAAACGACTTAAACGAGTCAAACGACTGAAACGAGTCAAACGACTGAAACGAGTCAAACGACTGAAACGAGTCAAACGAGTCAAACGAGTCAAACGGGTCAAACGACTTAAACGACTTAAACGAGTCAAACGACTTAAACGAGTCAAACGTGTCAAACGAGTCAAACGAGTCAAACGAGTCAAACGAGTCAAACGAGTCAAACGAGTCAAACGAGTCAAACGAGTCAAACGTGTCAAACGAGTCAAACGAGTCAAACGAGTCAAACGAGTCAAACGAGTCAAACTAGTCAAACGAGTCAAACGAGTCAAACGAGTCAAACGAGTCAAACGAGTCAAACGAGTCAAACGAGTCAAACGAGTCAAACGAGTCAAACGAGTCAAACGAGTCAAACGAGTCAAACGAGTCAAACGAGTCAAACGAGTCAAACGAGTCAAACGAGTCAAACGAGTCAAACGAGTCAAACGAGTCAAACGAGTCAAACGAGTCAAACGAGTCAAACGAGTCAAACGAGTCAAACGAGTCAAACGAGTCAAACGAGTCAAACGAGTCAAACGAGTCAAACGAGTCAAACGAGTCAAACGAGTCAAACGAGTCAAACGAGTCAAACGAGTCAAACGAGTCAAACGAGTCAAACGAGTCAAACGAGTCAAACGAGTCAAACGAGTCAAACGAGTCAAACGAGTCAAACGAGTCAAACGAGTCAAACGAGTCAAACGAGTCAAACGAGTCAAACGAGTCAAACGAGTCAAACGGGTCAAACGAGTCAATCGGGTCAAACGAGTCAAGCGAGTCAAACGAGTCAAGCGAGTCAAACGAGTCAAGCGAGTCAAACGACTTATTCGACTCATTCGACTCATTCGACTCATTCGACTCATTTGACTCATTCGACTCATTCGACTCATTCGACTCATTCGACTCATTCGACTCATTCGACTCAAACGAGTCAATCGAGTCTATCGAGTTATACGAGTCAATCGAGTTAAACGACTCAAACGACTCAAACGAGTCAAACGAGCCAAACGAGCCAAACGAGTCAATGGAGCCAAACGACTCAAACGAGTCAAACGAGCCAAACGAGCCAACCGAGTCAAAGGAGTCAAACGAGTCAAACGAGCCAATCGAGCCAAACGAGCCAAACGAATCAAACGACTCAAACGAGAGAAACGAGCCAAACGAGTCAAAGGAGTCAAACGAGTCAAAGGAGGCAAACGAGTCAAACGAGTTAAACGAGTCAAACGAGTCATACGCGTCAAACGAGTCAACGAGTCAAACGAGTCAATCGAGTCAAACGAGTCAAACGAGTCAAACGAGTCAAACGGGTCAAACGAGTCAAACGAGTCAAACGAGTCAAACGAGTCAAACGAGTCAAACGAGTCGAACGAGTCAAACGAGTCAAACGAGTGAAACGAGTCAAACGAGTGAAACGAGTCAAACGAGTGAAACGAGTCAAACGAGTAAAACGAGTCAAACGAGTCAAACGAGTCAAACGAGTCAAACGAGTCAAACGAGTCAAACGAGTCAAGCGAGTCAAGCGAGTCAAGCGAGTCAAGCGAGTCAAGCGAGTCAAGCGAGTCAAGCGAGTCAAACGAGTCAAACAAGCCAACCGAGTCAAACGAGTCAAACGAGCCAAACGAGCCAAACGAGCCAAACGAGTCAAACGACTCAAACGAGAGAAACGAGCCAAACGAGTCAAAGGAGTCAAACGAGTCAAAGGAGGCAAACGAGTCATACGCGTCAAACGAGTCAACGAGTCAATCGAGTCAAACGAGTCAAACGAGTCAAACGAGTCAAACGAGTCAATCGGGTCAAACGAGTCAATCGGGTCAAACGAGTCAAGCGTGTCAAACGAGTCAAACGTGTCAAACGAGTCAAACGACTCAAACGAGTCAAACGAGTCAAACGAGTCAAACGAGTCAAACGTGTCAAACGAGTCAAACGAGTCAAACGTGTCAAACGAGTCAAACGAGTCAAACGAGTCAAACGAGTCAAACGAGTCCAACGAGTCAAACGAGTCAAACGAGTCAAACGAGTCAAACGAGTCAAACGAGTCAAACGAGTCAAACGAATCAAACGAGTCAAACGAGTCGAACGAGTCGAACGAGTCGAACGAGTCGAACGAGTCGAACGAGTCGAACGAGTCAAACGAGTCGAACGAGTCAAACGGGTCGAACAAGACAATCGAGTCAAACGAGTTAAACGAGTCAAACGAGTCAAACGAGTCACACGAGTCAAACGAGTCAAACGAGTCAAACGAGTCAAACGAGTCAAACGAGTCAAACGAGTCAAACGAGTCAAACGAGTCAATCGGGTCAAACGAGTCAATCGGGTCAAACGAGTCAAGCGAGTCAAACGAGTCAAGCGAGTCAAACGAGTCAAGCGAGTCAAACGAGTCAAGCGAGTCAAACGAGTCAAACGAGTCAAACGAGTCGAACGAGTCAAACGAGTCAAACGTGTCAAACGAGTCAAACGTGTCAAACGAGTCAAACGAGTCAAACGAGTCAAACGAGTCAAACGAGTCAAACGAGTCAAACGAGTCAAACGAGTCAAACGAGTCAAACGAGTCAAACGAGTCAAACGAGTCAAACGAGTCAAACAAGTCAAACGTGTCAAACGGGTCAATCGAGACAATCGTGTTGAACCAATCAAACGAGTCAAACGAGTCAAACGAGTCAAACGAGTCATACGAGTCAAACGAATCAAGCGAGTCGAACGAGCCAAACGAGTCAAACGAGTCGAACGAGTCAAACGAGTCAAACGAGCCAAACGAGTCAAAGGAGTCAAGCGAGTCAAAGGAGTCAAGCGAGTCAAACGAGTCAAGCGAGTCAAACGAGTCAAACGGGTCAAACGAGTCGAACGAGTCGAACGAGTCGAACGAGTCGAACGAGTCGAACGAGTCGAACGAGTCGAACGAGTCGAACGAGTCGAACGAGTCGAACGAGTCGAACGAGTCGAACGAGTCGAACGAGTCGAACGAGTCGAACGAGTCGAACGAGTCGAACGAGTCGAACGAGTCGAACGAGTCGAACGAGTCGAACGAGTCGAACGAGTCGAACGAGTCGAACGAGTCGAACGAGTCGAACGAGTCGAACGAGTCGAACGAGTCGAACGAGTCGAACGAGTCGAACGAGTCGAACGAGTCGAACGAGTCGAACGAGTCGAACGAGTCGAACGAGTCGAACGAGTCGAACGAGTCGAACGAGTCGAACGAGTCGAACGAGTCGAACGAGTCGAACGAGTCGAACGAGTCGAACGAGTCGAACGAGTCGAACGAGTCGAACGAGTCGAACGAGTCGAACGAGTCGAACGAGTCGAACGAGTCGAACGAGTCGAACGAGTCGAACGAGTCGAACGAGTCGAACGAGTCGAACGAGTCGAACGAGTCGAACGAGTCGAACGAGTCGAACGAGTCGAACGAGTCGAACGAGTCGAACGAGTCGAACGAGTCGAACGAGTCGAACGAGTCGAACGAGTCGAACGAGTCGAACGAGTCGAACGAGTCGAACGAGTCGAACGAGTCGAACGAGTCGAACGAGTCGAACGAGTCGAACGAGTCGAACGAGTCGAACGAGTCGAACGAGTCGAACGAGTCGAACGAGTCGAACGAGTCGAACGAGTCGAACGAGTCGAACGAGTCGAACGAGTCGAACGAGTCGAACGAGTCGAACGAGTCGAACGAGTCGAACGAGTCGAACGAGTCGAACGAGTCGAACGAGTCGAACGAGTCGAACGAGTCGAACGAGTCGAACGAGTCGAACGAGTCGAACGAGTCGAACGAGTCGAACGAGTCGAACGAGTCGAACGAGTCGAACGAGTCGAACGAGTCGAACGAGTCGAACGAGTCGAACGAGTCGAACGAGTCGAACGAGTCGAACGAGTCGAACGAGTCGAACGAGTCGAACGAGTCGAACGAGTCGAACGAGTCGAACGAGTCGAACGAGTCGAACGAGTCGAACGAGTCGAACGAGTCGAACGAGTCGAACGAGTCGAACGAGTCGAACGAGTCGAACGAGTCGAACGAGTCGAACGAGTCGAACGAGTCGAACGAGTCGAACGAGTCGAACGAGTCGAACGAGTCGAACGAGTCGAACGAGTCGAACGAGTCGAACGAGTCGAACGAGTCGAACGAGTCGAACGAGTCGAACGAGTCGAACGAGTCGAACGAGTCGAACGAGTCGAACGAGTCGAACGAGTCGAACGAGTCGAACGAGTCGAACGAGTCGAACGAGTCGAACGAGTCGAACGAGTCGAACGAGTCGAACGAGTCGAACGAGTCGAACGAGTCGAACGAGTCGAACGAGTCGAACGAGTCGAACGAGTCGAACGAGTCGAACGAGTCGAACGAGTCGAACGAGTCGAACGAGTCGAACGAGTCGAACGAGTCGAACGAGTCGAACGAGTCGAACGAGTCGAACGAGTCGAACGAGTCGAACGAGTCGAACGAGTCGAACGAGTCGAACGAGTCGAACGAGTCAAACGAGGCAAACGAGTCAAACGAGTCAAACCAGTCAAACGAGTCAATCGAGTCAAACGAGTCAAACGAGTCAAGCGAGTCAAACGAGTCAAACGAGTCTAACGAGTCAAACGGGTCGAACAGGACAATCGAGTCAAGCGAGTTGAACGAGCCAAACGAGTCAAACGGGTCGAACAGGACAATCGAGTCAAGCGAGTTGAACGAGCCAAACGAGTCGAACGAGTCAAACGAGTCAAATGGGTCAAACGGGTCGAACAGGACAATCGAGTCAAACGACTCAAACGAGTCAAACGAGTCAAACGAGTCAAACGAGTCGAACAAGTCAAAGGAGTGAAACGAGTCATACGAGTCAATCGTGTCAATCGTCTCAATCGTGTCAAATGAGTCAAACGAGTCAATCGACTCAAACGACTCAAACGACTCAAACGAGTCAACCGAGTCAAACCAGTCAAACGGGTCAAACGAGTCAAACGAGTTAAAAGAGTCAAACGAGTCAAACGAGTAAAACGGATCAAACCGGCCTAACGAGTCGAACGAGTCGAACGAGTCGAACGAGTCGAACGAGTCGAACGAGTCGAACGAGTCGAACGAGTCGAACGAGTCGAACGAGTCGAACGAGTCGAACGAGTCGAACGAGTCGAACGAGTCGAACGAGTCGAACGAGTCGAACGAGTCGAACGAGTCGAACGAGTCGAACGAGTCGAACGAGTCGAACGAGTCGAACGAGTCGAACGAGTCGAACGAGTCGAACGAGTCGAACGAGTCGAACGAGTCGAACGAGTCGAACGAGTCGAACGAGTCGAACGAGTCGAACGAGTCGAACGAGTCGAACGAGTCGAACGAGTCGAACGAGTCGAACGAGTCGAACGAGTCGAACGAGTCGAACGAGTCGAACGAGTCGAACGAGTCGAACGAGTCGAACGAGTCGAACGACTCGAACGAGTCAAACGAGCCAAACGAGTCGATCGAGTCGAACGAGTCGAACGAGTCGAACGAGTCGAACGAGTCAAACGACTCGAACGAGTCAAACGACTCGAACGAGTCAAACGAGTCGAACGAGTCAAACGAGTCGAACGAGTCAAACGTGTCGAACGAGTCGAACGAGTCGAACGAGTCAAACGAGTCGAACGGATCAAACGGGTCGAACAGGACAATCGAGTCAAACGAGTCAAACGAGTGAAACGAGTGAAACGAGTCAAACGAGTCAAACGAGTCAAACGAGTCAAACGAGTGAAACGAGTCAAACGAGTCGAACGAGTCAAACGAGTCGAACGAGTCAAACGAGTCGAACGAGTCAAACGAGTCGAACGAGTCAAACGAGTCGAACGAGTCAAACGAGTCGAACGAGTCAAACGAGTCGAACGAGTCAAACGAGTCGAACGAGTCAAACGACTCGAACGAGTCGAACGACTCGAACGAGTCGAACGAGTCGAACGAGTCGAACGAGTCGAACGAGTCGAACGAGTCGAACGAGTCGAACGAGTCGAACGAGTCGATCGAGTCGAACGAGTGAAACGAGTCAAACGTGTCAACCGAGTGAAACGAGTGAAACGAGTGAAACGAGTGAAACGAGTGAAACGAGTGAAACGAGTGAAACGAGTCAAACGAGTCAAACGAGTCAAACGTTTCAAACGAGTCAAACGAGTCAAACGAGTCAAACGAGTCAAACGAGTCAAACGAGTCAAACGAGTCATTCGAGTCAATCGAGTCAATCGAGTCAAACGAGTCAATCGAGTCAAACGAGTTGAACGAGCCAAACGAGTCAAACGAGTCAAACGAGTCAAACGGGTCGAACAGGACAATCGAGTCAAGCGAGTTGAACGAGCCAAACGAGTCAAACGAGTCAAACGAGTCAAATGGGTCAAACGAGTCAAACGAGACAATCGAGTCAAACGAGTCAATCGAGTCAAACGAGTGAAACGAATCAAACGAGTCAATCGAGTCAAACGAGTCAATCGAGTCAAACGAGTCAATCGAGTCAAACGAGTCAATCGAGTCAAACGTGTCAAACGAGTCAAACGTGTCAAACGGGTCAAACGGGTCGAACAGGACAATCGAGTCAAACGAGTCGAACGAGTCGAACGAGTCGAACGAGTCGAACGAGTCGAACGAGTCGAACGAGTCGAACGAGTCGAACGAGTCGAACGAGTCGAACGAGTCGAACGAGTCGAACGAGTCGAACGAGTCGAACGAGTCGAACGAGTCGAACGAGTCGAACGAGTCGAACGAGTCGAACGAGTCGAACGAGTCGAACGAGTCGAACGAGTCGAACGAGTCGAACGAGTCGAACGAGTCGAACGAGTCGAACGAGTCGAACGAGTCGAACGAGTCGAACGAGTCGAACGAGTCGAACGAGTCGAACGAGTCGAACGAGTCGAACGAGTCGAACGAGTCGAACGAGTCGAACGAGTCGAACGAGTCGAACGAGTCGAACGAGTCGAACGAGTCGAACGAGTCGAACGAGTCGAACGAGTCGAACGAGTCGAACGAGTCGAACGAGTCGAACGAGTCGAACGAGTCGAACGAGTCGAACGAGTCGAACGAGTCGAACGAGTCGAACGAGTCGAACGAGTCGAACGAGTCGAACGAGTCGAACGAGTCGAACGAGTCGAACGAGTCGAACGAGTCGAACGAGTCGAACGAGTCGAACGAGTCGAACGAGTCGAACGAGTCGAACGAGTCGAACGAGTCGAACGAGTCGAACGAGTCGAACGAGTCGAACGAGTCGAACGAGTCGAACGAGTCGAACGAGTCGAACGAGTCGAACGAGTCGAACGAGTCGAACGAGTCGAACGAGTCGAACGAGTCGAACGAGTCGAACGAGTCGAACGAGTCGAACGAGTCGAACGAGTCGAACGAGTCGAACGAGTCGAACGAGTCGAACGAGTCGAACGAGTCGAACGAGTCGAACGAGTCGAACGAGTCGAACGAGTCGAACGAGTCGAACGAGTCGAACGAGTCGAACGAGTCGAACGAGTCGAACGAGTCGAACGAGTCGAACGAGTCGAACGAGTCGAACGAGTCGAACGAGTCGAACGAGTCGAACGAGTCGAACGAGTCGAACGAGTCGAACGAGTCGAACGAGTCGAACGAGTCGAACGAGTCGAACGAGTCGAACGAGTCGAACGAGTCGAACGAGTCGAACGAGTCGAACGAGTCGAACGAGTCGAACGAGTCGAACGAGTCGAACGAGTCGAACGAGTCGAACGAGTCGAACGAGTCGAACGAGTCGAACGAGTCGAACGAGTCGAACGAGTCGAACGAGTCGAACGAGTCGAACGAGTCGAACGAGTCGAACGAGTCGAACGAGTCGAACGAGTCGAACGAGTCGAACGAGTCGAACGAGTCGAACGAGTCGAACGAGTCGAACGAGTCGAACGAGTCGAACGAGTCGAACGAGTCGAACGAGTCGAACGAGTCGAACGAGTCGAACGAGTCGAACGAGTCGAACGAGTCGAACGAGTCGAACGAGTCGAACGAGTCGAACGAGTCGAACGAGTCGAACGAGTCGAACGAGTCGAACGAGTCGAACGAGTCGAACGAGTCGAACGAGTCGAACGAGTCGAACGAGTCGAACGAGTCGAACGAGTCGAACGAGTCGAACGAGTCGAACGAGTCGAACGAGTCGAACGAGTCGAACGAGTCGAACGAGTCGAACGAGTCGAACGAGTCGAACGAGTCGAACGAGTCGAACGAGTCGAACGAGTCGAACGAGTCGAACGAGTCGAACGAGTCGAACGAGTCGAACGAGTCGAACGAGTCGAACGAGTCGAACGAGTCGAACGAGTCGAACGAGTCGAACGAGTCGAACGAGTCGAACGAGTCGAACGAGTCGAACGAGTCGAACGAGTCGAACGAGTCGAACGAGTCGAACGAGTCGAACGAGTCGAACGAGTCGAACGAGTCGAACGAGTCGAACGAGTCGAACGAGTCGAACGAGTCGAACGAGTCGAACGAGTCGAACGAGTCGAACGAGTCGAACGGGTCGAACGGGTCGAACGGGTCGAACGGGTCGAACGGGTCGAACGGGTCGAACGGGTCGAACGGGTCGAACGGGTCGAACGGGTCGAACGGGTCGAACGGGTCGAACGGGTCGAACGGGTCGAACGAGTCGAACGGGTCGAACGAGTCGAACGGGTCGAACGAGTCGAACGGGTCGAACGGGTCGAACGAGTCGAACGGGTCGAACGGGTCGAACGGGTCGAACGGGTCGAACGGGTCGAACGGGTCGAACGGGTCGAACGGGTCGAACGGGTCGAACGGCTCGAACAGGACAATCGAGTCAAACGAGTCAAACGAGTCAAACGAGTCAAACGAGTCAAACGTATGTTACATGGGCCCTTCAGGTCCATCCCGTGCTCGCTGTCCACGCATTGCTTTCTTTCGACGTCGGCGATTCAGCGGAATCGCCTCGCGCGCGGCAGGCAGGTCGCCGAACCGCGGAATCCAGGGTCGTCTGCACAACGTGACCGTCGACAGCCCGGGCCTCGATATTTCGAAATAGGGAGCGATCGAGGTGCCGACGGGGCGATTTCCCCCTACGGACTTCGAAAACGCGAGGCAAGAACGGTAGCAGGCGACTTGGGACCAGGCATTCGATTTTGGGTTTTGGAGTCGGTCTGATCGACACGCGTACGCGCGGTAGGAACTCCACCCACCGATAGAACATTCTCATTCTTGAACTAGAGATAGGAAGTGACGACGGACCAGAGGACCGTCTAGATACCGCGATCACGTCTCCGCGTAGAGTCCGCGAAGTACGCTCGGCCGATAGAATTCGTGAGAAGGGTAACTCCGTCCGATATACTGGAAACGGCCTTGCCGGGAGAGCCCCTCGCGAAAATCGAAATCCGACGTTAGAGACAGTGCGCTACGACGGGCCCCAGGGCCACCGACTTCCGAGAGCACAGCGAGCGACCACGACCTACCCTTGGGTCAGCGACTCTGCGAGCGATTGAAACGCTAGACGGCAAGCGTGCCACGCGCGATACCCTAGCGTCAGCAGAGACGGAGCGCCGTCTCTGAGGTATGTAATTTATATTATCTTTACTCAGAATATATACTGAATTTTATCGTTGTTCCTTAAATCCCTTTGTAAACATTCATTTCAACCCCTTCCCCTTCCTGGTAAGTATAGTCAAGGTGGGCCTAAGCCCTTTAAAAGAGCAAGAACCCGGTAGATCATTCCAGCCGCTCGGGGTGATCTGCAGTCAGTCCCTTCAGGACGTAACAAACTGGTGTCAGAAGTGGGATCTGATTTTCTAATCAATCCCTATTAGGTGAAGAGCGCGCGGTCGCTACATATTGCGACACGTCGCGATTTTATCTGCTCGTAACTTGACTACGCTTCCTACTACTCAACGCCTTTTGCTGGGCAGTGCATAACAATGGTGGGTGGAATCACAAGATCCCCCGTATCACAACCGTTTAGCACTTCTCAAACCTCTGCTACCAATCCTCCCGAGGTCCCTCCTCCCGCACCACCAGCCTCGGGCAGTAGACCATCTTTTGGTTCTCGGACGAACGACCTAGAAATGTCTGCAATAGACGTATGGCGTTCCCGCGAGGACGAGGAGAGGGTGTATCGGGCGCTAGACAATGTTCCCCGTTTCGACCCTGATTCTGTATCCTTAGAGGACTTCGCTGCCTCGATACAGCGCGCTACGAAGCGTGTACCGCCCGGCCAGGAAGAAAGATTTCTGACCGAGCTAATATACAAATTAAAAGATCCTATTAGATTCTATGTCGAAGGGAAAGGTTGTCAAAGCGTAGCCGACCTACTATCCTTACTAAAGATCCGATACTCCCCATGCCGTGGCTATGAGGAGTTACGTTTAGAACTAGAACGTATAAGCATGTTTCCCCGGGAACGAATTATAGATTTTATTCATCGCGTAAGCCGCCTGTACCGACAGGTGACCTTAAGAGCTAAAGAATTAATCGGGGAAAATAATGAGAAAACCATGAGAGAACTGGAACGATTGGCTCGTTCCTCGTTTATCACGGGATTACCCCAAAGAATTGCGACTAGAATAACTATATCGAATCCAGAATCATTAGACGACGCGTTCGATTTAGCCCTACACGCGGAAAGGCGACAACAGGAAATGTCCGGCTTGTCGCGTGACGATACAGTCGGACGCACCCGAAGTGCGCGTCCCCCGTCCCCATACGATCCTCAACGAAATTGGACAGAATGGAGACAACCGGAGGAGGATGACTCTTACGAAGAGCCCAGGTCCTCGTACTCCGCCTATTCATATCCTCGCAACCGAGATTCAAATTATCGCGAATCGCGTTATCGCGACCAGTCCCCTCGCGAACCAGATTATCGCGAGCCGACACCGCCGCGTCGTCCAACGGCCCTGCTGACGAGGCAAGGTGAGCGTTCGTTGGACTACGACCGTAAACCGTCCGCCCCACGGGGAAGATCTGAACGCGAGAGACCCCGAAATGATAGACGGTCACGACCTCACGATGCTAAAACATATGAACCTCGCGAGTCACGGACCTATGAACCTCGCGATCCGCGGTTATATGAACCCCGCGAGTCAAGAAGATATGAAAATCGCGAACCACCAAGACGGATGGAACGCGAGACTTCCTCTGAAAATCGCAATCATTTAAACTACCAGCGCGCCCGCCCGTTCAACCGGAACGAGGCGGGCGGGTCCTATTCACCGGCCCCAAGATCACCGCGAAACCAGAACCAGCGACAATTCTCGGACGCGCAGACTCCCCCCGCATCCGGGTCAAGGCCAAACAGCTGGAGAACGGCGAGGGAGAATTCATCGTAGACACGGGTTCCGCGTTGAATTTATTGGATATACGGTACGCGAGTTATGAGGCCCCAGTCTTAAGTATGGACCCCATCGAAGTCGGGGGCTTGAACGGAAAAGTCATGACTCTGGGTACCACTCGCTTGAAAATTAACGGCAGTTGGGCGCTATTCCACGTAATAAATATGCCTCACCTACCTGAAGGAGTTGCGGGCCTGATTGGGAGCCCGTACCTGCTTCAGGAAGAAGCCATTGTATCTTACCACCAACGTACGATGGTAACGGCGAACCGCCCGATCACGCCCATACACTTCTCCAACTCCAGAGAATTAGAAAGTACGTTA
This sequence comes from Andrena haemorrhoa, assembly GCA_910592295.1. Taxonomy (NCBI): domain Eukaryota; kingdom Metazoa; phylum Arthropoda; class Insecta; order Hymenoptera; family Andrenidae; genus Andrena; species Andrena haemorrhoa. Next base: position 25,868,596 of record OU342943.1, read on the forward strand.
GAAGCATGCCAAAGAAGTCACGAGGACTTCCTGTCATACCTAAAGGAACATCCAGAACTGGAGCCCAGCGGGAGTGAAGTAAATGTATGTCTCCCCGAAAACCGCGATGGTCCCGATGACGACGAGTGGGTTTGCCCTTCTCCTCCCTTCGGAGAGGAGTTCGATGCCAATGAAGATCAGGATCTGGGAAATTATCGCGTCGAACGTAAACCCCCTGAAGAACGATTACAACACATCGTAACGACCCTGAAACTGGAAGAACTAGACCCGGAACCGCGTCGGTCGATTGAAGATTTAGTCATCAGACACTCGGACAGGTTTTTTGTACCTGGAGATCCGCTGGAGGCAACAACGACCATAGAACACACCATCCCGGTGACTGACCCCACGCCTGTATTCACAAGACAATATCCGCACTCCCCGTTGTTGGACGAGGAGATCGCCAAGCAGGTGCACAACCTAGAAGAGCTGGGTATAATCACCGCGTCTTCGTCACCAAATAACTCACCCCTGCACGTGGTCCCGAAAGGAGAGGACGCAGAAGGAAAGAAACGATGGAGGGTAGTGGCAGATTTCAGATTTCTAAACGCTATAACGATTGACGACCGTTTTCCCCTTCCGCGTATTTCAGACATACTCGATCGCTTGGGTGGAGCCAGATATTTTTCAATTTTCGATTTAGCGAACGGGTTCCACCAAATTCCTATGGCCCCCGAAGATCGCGCAAAACCCGCGTTTACCACCCCGGACGGACATTACGAATATCTCCGCATGCCCTTCGGATTAAAAAACGCACCGGCCACCTTTCAACGATTAATGAATCGGGTGCTAAAAGGGCTTATCGGCAAAGAATTATTCGTGTATCTAGACGACGTGGTAGTATATTCGCGTACTCTCGAGGAGCATGAACACCGACTCGAGAGATTCTTCGAACGCTTACGCGAGCATAACCTGACGCTACAGACGGAGAAGGCCAAGTTCCTAAAGGACAAGGTCATCTACTTAGGCCATATCATAGCAGCTGATGGGGTAAGACCCAATCCCGAGAAGATCAAGGCTGTCGCTGCCTTCCCCGTACCTAAAACCCGAAAAAACCTAAAACAGTTCCTTGGCCTCGTAAATTACTATCGTCGCTTTATACCGGAAATGGCTAAACGCGCTAGACCACTCACAAATTTGACAAGTACGAAAATTCCATTCCTTTGGACCGACAAACAACAGGAAAGTTTCGAAGACCTGCGCCAAGCACTCTGCAAGGAACCGGTCTTACGTTATCCAAATTTTGAAGAACCATTTATAATTACAACCGACGCGTCTGACGTAGCCGTCGGCGCGATTTTGAGTCAAGGAAAAATAGGCGAAGACCCGCCAATAGCGTACGCCTCGCAAGTGCTAACCCCTTGCCAAGAAAATTATTCAACCACAGAAAGGGAATGTCTCGCGATAATTTACGCTGTGAAACAATTTCGAACGTACATTTATGGACGAAAATTTTTCTTAGTAACCGACCACCGGCCACTACAATGGCTATCCTCGATAAAGGATCCGGTGTCGCGACTCGCCCGATGGAAAATTACGCTCGCCGATTATCAATACGAAATTGTCTATAAGCCGGGACGCGTTAATGCAAACGCGGACGCACTCTCACGAAACCCGGTATCGCACGCGTTTCCGACTACCACCGAAGAAACCCCGCCGGAGAGCAAAGAGGAAGGTATAGGAACTCGCGTAGGCGCTCGTCGTCAAGACATGCCCAGACCAAATTACGCTGAACCTCCATCGTTCGATTCTACGCTAGAAGGATACGATCTCGAACAGGGGACGCAACCAACAGAAACCGACAACACCGCCGATATAGAGAGCAGGGCGAACTCCACCGTTTTAGATACAACAGAAGGGCAGACAGGAATGCCCGAGTTCCTGGACACTGAAAAACGACGATCCAGACGAAAGTAAAGAGAGCTCAGCCATATTAAGCGATGACTCGTACATAGGCCCAATTACCCAAGAAGAAATCACCATCTTGAAGAGTATGGACGAAGAATACCCCACCCAGGGAAAAGGGGAAACATCGGACCCCCACGGAAACGTCAGCCCTCTGAAAACGGACCCAACATCAGGCCCAAAGAAGCGAGTGTCATGGGGAATACCTCTGCATGCAGAAGCCTTAGACATCCCGCAGTCGACCATGATTTGCCCGGAGGGCGAGAGCCTGGAGGAGCAGGAAGACCAATCGCCTCCCAAGGAAAATTCGAGTATGAGCCTCAGGCCTGATATAATCGAGGTGCCCGACCTAACGGAGTTCCAAGAAGTGAACTACGGGCCATTCATCGACCCCCCAAATTTTCCATCAACCATACGGGAATTACCCGGAGACAAGACAGACGTCCTGGATACTGCGGAACGCGAAGCACAGCCAACGTTATGCGAAATAAGAATCGTAAAGACCACACTGGCATCCGCCCCAGACAACTACGCTCATTTTATATCATCTGACAGAATATTCACGAGCCTAAATTGTAAAACCTTAAAAGCTATCGGACTCCTCGACGAAACAAAATTATTATCCGAGGAATTAACCAAGAACAGCATAATAATCACCCGCAATGAAGAAGGGACAATTTTCAGTGTCGTCGGAGCAAGCAGTTTCTACCACGAAATGGGAGAAGGTGAGCTAACGTCAGCTTTGACAGCGCTCAGGAACGCGGCAGAGAACGAACGCGTCCGCTCGTTTCGGGTAGCAGCGCACGGCGAAACCCTACACCAATTTGACGCCGAAACGCTCCGAAGACAATTCAAACGCATTTTCGAACAAATACCCATTACAATTACAATTTGCACGGGCGAAATTCAATTACCTCCAGAAAACGAACGGGAGGATATCATCCGATACTATCACGAGAGCTTGATAGGAGGACATAAGGGCGTGACAAAGACGTATCGACGCATACGCAGCCTATTCGACTGGCCGCGCTTACGCCGCGACGTAGAAGACTACATACGAAGTTGTCAGAGCTGTCAAGAACAAAAGCTCGTACGCATCAAAACTCGAGAACCAATGTTAATCACCGATACCCCCGCAAGGCCCTTCGATAAAGTAGCTTTGGACACAGTAGGACCGCTTCCCCCTACCCCGAGCGGAAACCGTCACGTTCTCACCATGCAATGTCAATTATCAAAATTCTGTATGGCCGTTCCTTTACCGGACATACGAGCCGTCACCGTGGCCGATGCGTTATCGCGTTACTTTATCGCGATCTTCGGCGCACCGCGAGCAATACTAACGGACCGCGGGACGAGTTTCATCAATAATATAATCCGGGGAATAGCTCAAACTTTCAAAATCAAACATGTTACCACCTCGGGATATCGTCCGCAGACTAACGGTTCCCTCGAAAGAAGTCACATCGTCTTAACCGAATATCTCAAACACTATTTGGAAAGATATGAGGACTGGGACCTGCTACTCCCATTCGCTATGTACTCGTACAATACCTCGGTACACGAAACGACAAAATTCACCCCATACGAGGTAGTTTTCGGACAACTAGCTCGAGATCCATTTACGCCTATGTCCCGCGAAGAGTTACTAACGTACCCGACATACGTACAGAATTTGGTAGAGCGATTAGACGAAATCCGAAAGACCACGCGATCAAATTTAGACACTAGCAAATCGCGTTCAAAGACATATATGACCGGAAAAGTAACCAGGTTACATTCAAAATTGACGACCTTGTTTACGTACAGAAAGAGCCTCGGCTCCATAAATTCGATCCACATTACATTGGCCCTTACAGGATCAAAGCAATTACCGATCAAAATAACGCAATACTAATTTCGGACGAGGGCCACCAAATCATCAAACATTTCGATAAACTGAAACATGCTTATATTAAAGATAAACCACCTTGACGCCAATGGAGCGTATTCAATGGTTTAAGCTTACAACGGACCGGCGACAGAGCTCAAAAATGCTGACTCTCATAGCCAAGGTCCCACACTCCATGTAAATTCTTTCCTTTTTCCCCACCCTTTTCCTTTATCTCACTTGTTTTTGTATTTGCAGTAGTCATCTACTAAAAACAATAGAATTCCCACCCTTTTCCTTTATCTCACTTGTTTTTGTATTTGCAGTAGACATCTACTAAAAACAATAGAATTCCCACCCTTTTCCTTTATCTCACTTGTTTTTGTATTTGCAGTAGTCATCTACTAAAAACAATAGAATTCCCACCCTTTTCCTTTATCTCACTTGTTTTTTGTATTTGCAGTAGTCATCTACTAAAAACAATAGAATTCCCACCCTTTCCTTTATCTCACTTGTTTTTCGTATTTGCAGTAGTCAGCTACTAAAAACAATAGAACCCCTCGCGAAAACTCATTTCGGAAAATCCTCGATACGAACACCATGGATGGACGTGGCCTAATTTTGCTCACGTTCCTTTGGACGATCGCCACCGCGAACGTCGTCGACGGGGATTACCGAATATGGCAGTTAAAAAACAACCCGGGCTTGTACTATGAAAAGATTCGACCTCTTCGAGTTTTCCATACTCAGTGGAGACTGGTCACGGGTATAGGAGTCGCGGAAGTATTGTCCTCGCGACCAGAAACCCAACCCCAGATCAACCGGATGAAGACCATGTGTACGGCGTACAATTGGACGTCTTGCCCAGCCAACGCCCTTAACTCAGCCTTACAACGAAAACTTCTCGACGCAAACCGCTACGAAGAATTATTACTAGGCATATTGGGAAAGCCTCAGATTCACCGTACCAAGCGATCGGTGCCCTTGGGATTCATCGGATCGCTGAGTAAGGCCCTTTTCGGAACACTGGACAGCGACGACGCGCAATATTATAATCAGGAAATAGATAAACTCTACAAAGATCAGAACCACCTCGCCGAATTGCTAGGAAACCAAACTCATATTATAAAATCCGAATTTCAAGATATACACGAAGCACTAAAATCTGTATCTGGTTCCGTACAAACCATGAGCGATAGAATTAAGGAAATAGAATCGGGTATCCGTCAATTGGACGAACGCGAAACGAAAATAGAATTAGAATTAGCCTTTTCGTCATGGACATTTTTAATGACCAGACACGTGGACGAATATGTAGCCGCGCTGATCATAATCACGGACGCGCTAACGTTCGCGAAACTCGGTATATTACATCCGGCCGTATTGTCCCCAAGTCAGCTTGCGCGGACTTGCGAAAGAATTCGCGAAACCACGCCATACGAATTTCCGCTGACACCAGAAGAATTAAATTCGGAACAATTACAAGGGGTGACCAAATTGAACGTAGCTTATTCACAAGGGCGAATTCTCTTGTCTCTAGACATTCCTCTATTGGACCAAATTCCCTTCGATCTTTATTACATTCAACCGTGCCCTTCGTTCCAAACTATATCGACCAATGTCTCTACCCCTATATTCATAAAACCACGAACACCTTACCTAGCCGTCAGTCAAATCAACTTCCAATACTTCATGCCGGACGAAAACTACATCACAGGATGCAGAAAACATCATCGCATGTACATGTGCGAACTCAGCCTGCCACTACAGGATTTGGAAAAAACACCAAGCTGCGAAACGGATGCCCTACTAAGACCACAAAACATCAAATGGCCTAGTTGCAACATCCAAGCTCTCACCGGAAGTCGAGCCTTCCTCAAGAAGATGGTCGCACCCAACACCTGGTTGTATTCCATCAAGGGCACCTTGGCACTACAGGTTCAATGCAACAAGCATGCGGCCGGATACGAAGTGCTCCAGGGTGCAGGAATATTGCAACTGAGGAAGGGGTGTCAAGCCAAAATCGGGAACGACCAGATCTGGGCATCCGGAGTCGACACCGAAGAACTAACAACCATCTACAAACCATCTATTGGCATCAATATTTCGGAAATCCTGCCAACACTCACAGAACATCACGTAAAAATCCTAGCCGACCATCAAGAAAAGGAACCTCAAGGGACCCTTCAGGATACTCATGCGAAAGCAAACGCAATCGCACTGGAGGACATAGAGAGGCAAGCAAGGGAGCTGGCCACTCATCACCGAACCGAAAATCTGTTAAATTACGTCACCTACGGAATGCCAGGACTGGGAGGACTTTTCGTCATCCTCCTGATTGTCTGGATTGGATACCGTTTTTGGAGGGCACGTCGGACACAACATCGAGAGCCCTCAAGAAAAGAGACAAAGGTCAACATAGAAATGATACCACCCCGCCCTCCTCCTCAAATAATTTCACGACCCCGTCCTCTTGCTATTACCTCTTTTCCTTCTGACCTACCCGTTATACCGTCCACGAGGACAAGAGAAGGAGCCCACGTGGAACGAGCGAGAAGTCTCGCGGGTACCGAGCCATACTTCGAAATATTCTAGGGCGTGGTTTTGCTGATCACAGCGGAAAACCCCGCGCGTTAGTCTTAAGACCGACCCCCGCGATGCGCTCTGCTGCGATAATTAGGTAGTAGGGATAATAGCATATAAGACCCGAATCAAGCAAAGCGAGGCACAGTCATTATAAAAATTTTACAAGTGCAAAAAAAAAACAGAAGAGACAAATATGGAGTGCCCCACTTTCAACGACAAGCGAGTCAGTAGAAGGAGCCTGGCAGACGCAGTACTGCCACGGCAACTCCATGCACCCTTCGCGAGAAGACTATGCGTGACGAACATCTCAGGCGAACGCCCTTTCCACAACGTAAAGACGAAACAGGTGATCTGTTTCCCCTGCGCTTGGCTGAGACAGCCGAAGAACTTTGCCGAATATCGCAGAATGCCGGTGCACCTACTCACCAGAGAAAGCAGGGTGTTGTACGTGATCCAGTGTGCACAATGCAAGGACAGGGTTCTGCGATATGAGGAGGCCAGCAACTGCGTAGGCTGCATAAGGGCAATGTTGGACACCCCGCCACAGTACCTGCCGGCCCTGTCCATCATACGGGCCCCAGACGCGAGGGACGACGTCGAGGGTCCGAAGGAGGTACCATGGCCCTCGGCCTAGGAGTACATTCTGCCCACGTTATAGGTATTTACACAAGCAACTGTCATCAACTCTAGACAATGAGGACCTTTACTAAAAGCCTCATTCCTTTTGTATTCGCAGCAGAGAGAGCTGCGCCCTAACCGGATCTTCCGATTATTCATTCAAATTACGAATTACCGATAATCATATAAATTTGTAACAATATACCGATTCTTTTCTCCGCCTAATTACGGATCATTTATTAGAAACCCCTTTTGCGCCCCCTTTTAGTTTTAATAGCGTAAATCGTAAATTTAAATCGTGTATCGAAAGAAACGCGTGAACAGCATCACACGGGCAACGACGAAACGGACTCACGAGACCGTTTCGTGTCTAAGTGGGGAGGTGTTACATGGGCCCTTCAGGTCCATCCCGTGCTCGCTATCCACGCGTCGCTTTCTTTCGACATCGGCGATTCAGCGGAATCGCCTCGCGCGCGGCAGGCAGGTCGCCGAACCGCGGAATCCAGGGTCGTCTGCACAACGTGACCGTCGACAGCCCGGGCCTCGATATTTCGAAATAGGGAGCGATCGAGGTGCCGACGGGGCGATTTCCCCCTACGGACTTCGAAAACGCGAGGCAAGAACGGTAGCAGGCGACTTGGGACCGGGCATTCGATTTTGGGTTTTGGAGTCGGTCTGATCGACACGCGTACGCGCGGTAGGAACTCCACCCACCGATAGAACATTCTCATTCTTGAACTCGAGATAGGAAGTGACGACGGACCAGAGGACCGTCTAGATACCGCGATCACGTCTCCGCGTAGAGTCCGCGAAGTACGCTCGGCCGATAGAATTCGTGAGAAGGGTAACTCCGTCCGATATACTGGAAACGGCCTCGCCGGGAGAGCCCCTCGCGAAAATCGAAATCCGACGTTAGAGACAGTGCGCTACGACGGGCCCCAGGGCCACCGACTTCCGAGAGCACAGCGAGCGACCACGACCTACCCTTGGGTCAGCGACTCTGCGAGCGATTGAAACGCTAGACGGCAAGCGTGCCACGCGCGATACCCTAGCGTCAGCAGAGACGGAGCGCCGTCTCTGAGGTATGTAATTTATATTATCTTTACTCAGAATATATACTGAATTTTATCGTTGTTCCTTAAATCCCTTTGTAAACATTCATTTCAACCCCTTCCCCTTCCTGGTAAGTATAGTCAAGGTGGGCCTAAGCCCTTTAAAAGAGCAAGAACCCGGTAGATCATTCCAGCCGCTCGGGGTGATCTGCAGTCAGTCCCTTCAGGACGTAACAACTCGTTCGACTCGTTTGACTCGTTTGACTCGTTCGACTCGTTCGACTCGTTTGACTCGTTTGACTCGTTTGACTCGTTTGACTGGTTTGACTCGTTTGACACGTTTGACACGTTTGACTCGTTTGACTCGTTTGACTCGTTTGACTCGTATGACTCGTTTGACTCGTTTGACTCGTTTGACTCGTTTGACTCGTTTGACTCGTTTGACTCGTATGACTCGCTTGACTCGTATGACTCGTTTGGCTCGTTCAACTCGTTCGACTCGTTCGACTCGTTCGACCCGTTGGACTCGTTTGACTCGTTTGACCCGTTTGACCCGTTTGACTCGTTTCACTCGTTTCACTCGTTTCACTCGTTTGACTCGTTTGACTCGTTTCACTCGTTTGACTCGTTTGACTCGTTTGACTCGTTTGACTCGTTTGACTCGTTTGACTCGTTTGACTCGTTTGACTCGTTTGACACGTTTGACTCGTTTGACACGTTTGACTCGTTTGACTCGTTTGACTCGTTTGACTCGTTTGACTCGTTTGACTCGTTTGACGCGTTTGACTCGTTTGACTCGTTTGACTCGTTTGACTCGTTTGACTCGGTTGACTCGTTTGACTCGTTTGACTCGTATGACTCGCTTGACTCGTATGACTCGTTTGGCTCGTTTAACTCGCTTGACTCGATTGTCCTGTTCGACCCGATTGACTCGTTTGACTGGTTTGACCCGATTGACTCGTTTGACTCGTTGGACTCTTTTGACTCGTTTGACTCGTTTGACTCGTTTGACTCGTTTGACTCGTTTGACTCGTTTGACTCGTTTGACTCGTTTGAATCAAACTTTTAGATCGTTGTCCTTTTCAAGCATATATTGGTTATTTGATGAATCTAGTACAATAATGGGTGTATTTACAACTAGTAGCGCGTACGTGTTATCGCGTATGTACATCGGGACTGGGTTCGCCTCGATGACGGTGAAAGTTTGTGCGCTTATTAACGGAACAGTTATTACAGCTACGAGTGTATTTTTGTCGAAATATGCTGCGGTTGTTGACAGTTTTTCAATTATGTTTACGTTTGCTACGTTTGGCGCTATTGGGAAAACTAAACCGTTAGGTAGATGCTGCACGGCGACTTGCAGCAGGTTGATTATCTGTGCGCTTGACAATACATTTGTGCCTATTATGCCTGTTCTTAGGTTAGTGTAGAATTGCAGTATATCGTCAACGTCTTGTGTTAGGTCTGTTATCAAAGATTGTAGTGTATTGAAGTGATCGAGTAGGTCTGCTCTCTGAACTTGATATACAAAAGCAGATTCTATACGTTCCCGTAAAAGTCTCGTCTGTTCGTTTAGCAGTCTTTCGTTGTCTTCTATTGTCTCTTCTACGTTATGTAAGTGGTGTAATGTGTTGTTTGTGATTTGGATTTGCTTTTTCATTGCGGTCATTAGTGCTGTTTGTGTTCCGTCTAATTGTGCTAGGTGATAATTAATCTGTTCGGCGTCGTCGGCGTCCATTGTACCGAATAAGGTTTTCGCTAAGGACCCTAGCCCGTTGATTAATCCTCTGCGCTTGTCGGGTACGTGGCTTGGTATTCCCGATATTTGTTTCAGGCGCGTCGCGAGTTTATCTGACCTTCTGATTATTACGTCTAGATAGTTGTTACATGAATTTCTGACTTCTGTTTTCCCTGGTTTTTCGTTACATATTTTTCTGATGTTGTCTACATACGGCAGTAGTTGTTGCCCTCGTCCGAAGAGTGTGTCTGTTTTCACATGGGTGACAATCTTCCATGAGTCGGTTATCATGTGTAGTTTGCCCAGGTGGGTAAAGTGGACTCCTGCTTTATGTTTAATTGGTGTTATCACGTAAGGGGCCCGGCCGCTAGTTGGCGCCGCTTCGATTAGGCCCCGCGTCAGTGTGATCATCCTGAAACAGTGCAGTCGTATCTATCCCTTCCATTTCCTAATGAATTCGCGCGTGGTATATATATATTTTATTGTCCTTCCTAACCAGTTCCTTGCTCCCGCATATAGTTTTAAGATACGTAATGATTTTTTTTTTTTGTATGACTTCTCGATCTTGTTACTCGATGAAGTGTTTCAATCGGTTCGCGTGCGTGCGTAGCGTTTTCTTTCCCTTTTTGATGGTTATATTTACTTTCGAATTTTTTTCTATTATTTCGTATGGGCCTACCCATTTATTATCTAGTTTTTTCGATCTTCCGCGGCGTACGGATTCGTCGTAAAGTAAAACTTTATCTCCTATATTGAATTCTATTTCACGCGTTTTCTTATCGTAGTTTTCCTTTGACTTTTCTTTTGCGTGTTGGAGTCGTTCCCGTGCTATTTCGTTTGCCGTTCGTATACGTTCTCTCGTTTGTTGCGCGTAGTCCTCGTAGTTATACGTATGTTTTGGTGGGCTTTTTAACGCGGTTGGTAGTGATGCTATTCGCCCGTAAACGAGTTCGTGTGGTGAATAACCTGTCGCGGTATGAGGGGTTGTATTGTATGTGAACATCGCGTAGGGTAGCCATCTATCCCAATCTGTTTGGTCGTTATCAATGTAATGCCGTAAATATTCTATTAGGGTTCTGTGTGATCTTTCTAATGCTCCATTGGATTCTGGATGGTACGCGGTTGTTTGTAGTTTTTTAATACGGAGTAGTTTGCAAATATTTTTGAACATTTCGCTGAGAAAGTTTGTTCCTTGGTCTGTTAGTATTTTTTCGGGTATTCCGTATTCGCAGATTATTTTTTCGACGACTGCCTCGGCTACCGTCGTCGCTTCTTGGTTGGGTAAAGCGATTGCCTTGCTAAATTTTGTGAGGAGGTCTTGGAATGTTAATATATATATGTTCCCTTGTTCGCTTTTTGGGAGGGGTCCTACTATATCCAATGCTATTTTTTCAAATGGTTCCTGTGGCGTATCGGTGATTTCCATGGGTGCTCTAGTTTTTCGACCTAATTTGTTCTTTTGGCAAAGGCTACATTTTTGTATATATTCTTCGATGTCTTTATTCATACCTGGCCATTTGTACTTCTGCTTTATTCGTTTCGTGGTTCGTTGAATACCTTGGTGACCTCCCGTGGGTGTGCAGTGGTATTCGTAGAGAATTTGTTGTCTTTCGTTCTCTTCGTGAACCTCGGTTGGCATGGCTTCCTTCCCGCTGTTTTGCAACGCGTGCACATTCCTGCTCAGCGCGTCCGCGTTAGTGTTGTTTTTTCCTGCTTTATGGATAATTTCGTAGTCGTGTTCGGCTAATAAAATTCTCCATCTAGTTAATCTGGATCCGGGGTCCTGTACTCTAAATAGCCATACTAATGCTTTGTGATCTGTAACCACTTTGAATGAAGTTCCGTAGACATACGGTCGGAAGTGTTTAACTGCCCAGACTATGGCTAACAGTTCCTTTTCCGTTGTACTGTAATTTCGTTCTGCTTTGTTCAGTATTCGACTCGCGTAAGCTATCGGTTTATCCTCACCTATCTTTCCTTGCGACAGTATTGCGCCTATTGCTACGTCGGATGCGTCGGTCGTTACTATGAATTCTTTCGTGAAATCTGGATAAATTAATAGGGGTGCCGTAGTCAATGCCTCTTTCAATGTGTCGAAGGCGTTTTGTTGCTCGGCTGTCCAGATGAATTCGACCTTGTTGCTGGTGATGCTAGATAAGGGTTTGGCTATTTTTGAGTAGTCCGGAATGAATCTGCGGTAATATCCTGCTAGTCCCAGAAAAGCTTGTAGTTCCTTTAGTTTAGTCGGAACAGGAAATTCTTTTACGGCCCTTGTTTTTTCGGGGTTTGGTTTAATTCCGTCGGGGGTAATTATGTGCCCTAAGAATCCTACTTCCTTTCGCAGGAACGCGCATTTTTCGGGTTGTAACTTTAGGTTGTATTTGCGAAGTGTGTCTAAGACTTTCCGTAGTCGTGTATTATGTTCTTTTAAGCTTGCTCCGTGGACTACGATGTCGTCGAGGTAAACGAAACAGTCTATTCCTTGTAATCCGATGAGCGCGGCGTTCATGGCTCGCTGGAACGTTGCAGGTGCGTTTTTCAGTCCGAAAGGCATGCGATTGAATTCGTAGTGGCCTTGAGGAGTTGAAAATGCTGTCTTGCATTTATCACGTTCGTCCATCGGAATTTGGTGGTATCCAGACGCTAAATCGAGGGTGGTGAAATATTGCGCTTTTCCTAATTGATCTAGTATGTCTGTGATATTAGGCAATGGGAATGAATCGCCTATGGTGACTTCATTGAGCTTTCTATAGTCGACTACTACGCGATATTTAATGTTTCCCTCTGAGTCTGGTTTTTTAGGTACTACCAGTAATGGTGCGTTCCACGGACTAGCGCTATGTCGGATGATGCCGTCTTGTAGCATCTGTTCCACTTGCTTTTGCACTTCCCGTTTATGAAGGTCGGGTAATCGGTATGGTTTGACATTACAAGGTGCTGTGTCGCTTTTTACGGGGACCCGGTGGCCGGTTACGGTGGCCGTGGTCAGTCGGTCTCCCGGTAAATGAAACGTGTCGTGATACTCTTTGCATATTTCACTCATGGTTGTCTTCTCTTCCTCGTTCATGTGTCCGCAGTCTACCTGGTCTATGACTCGAGCAATGCGCGTAGTCAGCGATTCGTTCACGGTCAAGGCGCGAACAGCTGCGGCGCTATCGCTGCATCGGACTATTTCGTTGGTTATTATTTCGCTTAATTTAACTTGCGGTATGATTATTGTTTTTGTTTCCGCGGTTGTATTCATAATGCATGCTACGCATTTCCCATTTTCGGGTGTTGTCAGTCCTTCTCCTAAATAGATGCCTTCGGCTAGTTGCTGTTTTTCTATTATCCCGTCCAGTTTGCTATCCGTCGGGACTAGTATCAATTGTTGTGCGCGTGCGGGTATAGTTATTTCCATGCTTCTATCTAGGGTTTTCCAAGGTTTCCTATCGGTTAGGAGGCTCTGACTAGGGTAATCTATGGTTATTTTGTTATCCTTGAGAAAATCTACTCCTAATATTCCGTCTGCGTTCGTTAGGATGTTTCCTTCTATGACGTGCAAGGGGTATTTGACTTCTTTTCCGTTTATGCAGAACGTGGCGTTAATTTTCCCTAACGTCTTCGTTTTTTCTCCCGAAAATGAAATTAAAAGAACGTCGCTTTGTTCCATTAATACGTCTTCGTGGGCGCCCTGCCTACTATGTGATAATTCCCTTTGTACGGTCGAGGCCGTACGTGGAAGCTTGTACACCGAAGTCAGTACGTCCTCTAGGTCCTGCATCGACGTTATACGACGCACCTGTACTTCGGCTAGGGCGGTACGCTTGATCCGCATTGATATTATTCCCCTTAAAATTTGTGCCTTTTCTTCTGCCGTTCGGGATGAGTGGTAAACGTATTTGCAAGCAGTCAGAAAACCGGGCAATTCTAGAGGGTCCGTCCCATCGAACGTGGGTATGGCCCTTAGTGCGTTGACGAATTTGTAATTGTCTATGTTCGTCGGTACGTCTGGTATGTCGTCTGTTTCAAAGTTAGTTGGGACGAATAGACTAGCGCGTCTCGGTACGTCCTCTGGTCCGTGGACATTGTCGAAGCGGACCGCAGTCCTGCCTGAAGGGCCCGGAGTTGCGTGTGTGGTGTCTATGGTTTCCCTTAGTCTCTCTATTTCGCGATCTACTGAGTCCAGTAAGGGACCTTCCCTAGCCTCTATCGCTCCTAACCTATCGTTTATCGCTAACATTCCGTCGGTCATGCTCGCTAGGGAGGCTGTTACTCCTGCGAGCAGTCTTTCTAGGTTCGCGAAACGATCTCCGTTTCCTAGGGGGCTCTGTGCCGCGTCCCCATTTGCGGCTCCCGCGATAGGGTTCGACATTTCGTTATGAGTTTCTAGATCTTCCCTCGGAATTAAACTATAATCCAGTTCGTCGAACGGGTATAGTCTCCTAGCGGTTACGTGTTTGGTGTGACTCGACGCAATCGGAAATTCGGCCGAAACGCTGTGATTATCGCTAGTTTCAGATTCTATGGCAAGTCGCGTACGTTCCCTGATTTCGCGTAACGCTTCGAATGTCGCGTCGAAAAGCGGTGCGTCGGAGGGTTTTCGCAGGTGTACTTTACAAAATCTACGCGGAGTACTTCGGCGAAGTGTTCTAGGCGAAAGAATTTCCTTTCGTTCGGTTAGTTCTAGATTACGCTCGATATTCGCGTCTAATGATTTTACTCGGCGCATGAGAGTAACGGCGTGCAGCCTGAATTCGCTGAGAGTGGTATTTCGCACTTACAGCACGTAGATCAGGTGATGCATCGTTCGTCTCTGCTTGGACAGGCGGACTTTCCTGGCGGCGTCTTCTGCAGACGTCTGTCGATACTGCGAAGTAGGTTGCCCAGCTGCTATGTGGGTCGTTGTCTCCGCTAAGTCCTGTTGTCTCCGTCGGTCAGGCTTGTTCCCTACGTTGGCAGGATCCCACCGCTGCCACCAATTTTGTTGTGTCAAGGCGCCTGGGGTCGAGATTCTGGCTAGAATCTCGGGGTGCTCCGGGTCGTCCTTCACAGTCGTCGTCCAACGGGTTCCGAAAGGTTCGGGTGATAACGCCGGGACGAGGATATTCGGTTAGAAACCGAAGGTAGGGGATCGTTGCGGGTTAAAGAGTTGGAACTCACCGTAAGGTTAAACAAGTTTATTCTGTCCCGATCTGGGTGACAGTCGGACCGCGTACTGTATCGAGTGTCTGGTCTTAATCAGAGAGCCTCTGCTCGTAGTTTGTACAGAGTCTTATAGCTAGTTCGGGGCGAAGCGGGGACCAGCGGGGTCACCGTCTTCGACTCGCTTTTCGCGCTGGGAACGCTGACGTTGCTCGGGGTTGTTGCCCGTGCTTGGCGCCCGCGCGTGTCATCGGAATGCGCGACGGTTGTAATTCTCGGTCGTTGACCGGGTTACAACACGAGTCAAACGAGTCAAACGAGTCAAACGAGACAAACGAGTCAAACGAGTCAAACGAGTCAAACGAGTCAAACGTGTCAAACGAGTCAAACGAGTCAAACGGGTCGAACAGGAGAATCGAGTCAAGCGAGTTGAACGAGCCAAACGAGTCCAACGAGTCGAACGAGTCTAACGAGTCGAACGAGTCGAACTAGACAAACGAGTCAATCGAGTCGAACGAGTCGAACGAGTCAAACGAGTCAAACGAGTCAAACGAGTCAAACGAGTCAAACGAGTCAAACGAGTCAAACGAGTCAAACGAGTCAAACGAGTCAAACGAGTCAAACGAGTCAAACGAGTCAAACGAGTCAAACGAGTCAAACGAGTCAAACGAGTCAAACGAGTCAAACGAGTCAAACGAGTCAAACGAGTCAAACGGGTCGAACAGGACAATCGAGTTAAGCGAGTTGAACGAGCCAAACGAGTCAAACGGGTCGAACAGTACAATCGAGTCAAGCGAGTTGAACGAGCCAAACGAGTCAAACGAGTCAAACGAGTCAAATGGGTCAAACGGATCGAACAGGACAATCGAGTCAAACGACTCAAACGAGTCAAACGAGTCAATCGAGTCAAACGAGTCAAACGAGTCAAACGAGTCAAACGAGTCAAACCAGTCAAACGAGTCAAACGAGTCAAACGAGTCAAACGAGTCAAACCAGTCAAACCAGTCAAACGAGTCAAACCAGTCAAACGAGTCAAACGAGTCAAACGAGTCAAACGAGTCAAACGAGTCAAACGAGTCAAACGAGTCAAACGAGTCAAACGAGTCAAACGAGTCAAACGAGTCAAACGAGTCAAACGAGTCAAACGAGTCAAACGGGTCGAACAGGACAATCGAGTTAAGCGAGTTGAACGAGCCAAACGAGTCAAACGGGTCGAACAGGAGAATCGAGTCAAGCGAGTTGAACGAGCCAAACGAGTCCAACGAGTCGAACGAGTCTAACGAGTCGAACGAGTCGAACTAGACAAACGAGTCAATCGAGTCGAACGAGTCGAACGAGTCAAACGAGTCAAACGAGTCAAACGAGTCAAACGAGTCAAACGAGTCAAACGAGTCAAACGAGTCAAACGAGTCAAACGAGTCAAACGAGTCAAACGAGTCAAACGAGTCAAACGAGTCAAACGAGTCAAACGAGTCAAACGAGTCAAACGAGTCAAACGAGTCAAACGAGTCAAACGAGTCAAACGAGTCAAACGGGTCGAACAGGACAATCGAGTTAAGCGAGTTGAACGAGCCAAACGAGTCAAACGGGTCGAACAGTACAATCGAGTCAAGCGAGTTGAACGAGCCAAACGAGTCAAACGAGTCAAACGAGTCAAATGGGTCAAACGGATCGAACAGGACAATCGAGTCAAACGAGTCAAACGAGTCAAACGTGTCAAACGAGTCGAACGAGTCGAACGAGTCGAACGAGTCGAACGAGTCGAACGAGTCGAACGAGTCGAACGAGTCGAACGAGTCGAACGAGTCGAACGAGTCGAACGAGTCGAACGAGTCGAACGAGTCGAACGAGTCGAACGAGTCGAACGAGTCGAACGAGTCGAACGAGTCGAACGAGTCGAACGAGTCGAACGAGTCGAACGAGTCGAACGAGTCGAACGAGTCGAACGAGTCGAACGAGTCGAACGAGTCGAACGAGTCGAACGAGTCGAACGAGTCGAACGAGTCGAACGAGTCGAACGAGTCGAACGAGTCGAACGAGTCGAACGAGTCGAACGAGTCGAACGAGTCGAACGAGTCGAACGAGTCGAACGAGTCGAACGAGTCGAACGAGTCGAACGAGTCGAACGAGTCGAACGAGTCGAACGAGTCGAACGAGTCGAACGAGTCGAACGAGTCGAACGAGTCGAACGAGTCGAACGAGTCGAACGAGTCGAACGAGTCGAACGAGTCGAACGAGTCGAACGAGTCGAACGAGTCGAACGAGTCGAACGAGTCGAACGAGTCGAACGAGTCGAACGAGTCGAACGAGTCGAACGAGTCGAACGAGTCGAACGAGTCGAACGAGTCGAACGAGTCGAACGAGTCGAACGAGTCGAACGAGTCGAACGAGTCGAACGAGTCGAACGAGTCGAACGAGTCGAACGAGTCGAACGAGTCGAACGAGTCGAACGAGTCGAACGAGTCGAACGAGTCGAACGGGTCGAACGAGTCGAACGGGTCGAACGAGTCGAACGGGTCGAACGGGTCGAACGGGTCGAACGAGTCGAACGGGTCGAACGAGTCGAACGGGTCGAACGGGTCGAACGGGTCGAACGGGTCGAACGAGTCGAACGGGTCGAACGAGTCGAACGGGTCGAACGGGTCGAACGGGTCGAACGGGTCGAACGAGTCGAACGGGTCGAACGGGTCGAACGGGTCGAACGGGTCGAACGGGTCGAACGGGTCGAACGGGTCGAACGGGTCGAACGGGTCGAACGGGTCGAACGGCTCGAACAGGACAATCGAGTCAAACGAGTCAAACGAGTCAAACGAGTCAAACGAGTCAAACGTATGTTACATGGGCCCTTCAGGTCCATCCCGTGCTCGCTGTCCACGCATTGCTTTCTTTCGACGTCGGCGATTCAGCGGAATCGCCTCGCGCGCGGCAGGCAGGTCGCCGAACCGCGGAATCCAGGGTCGTCTGCACAACGTGACCGTCGACAGCCCGGGCCTCGATATTTCGAAATAGGGAGCGATCGAGGTGCCGACGGGGCGATTTCCCCCTACGGACTTCGAAAACGCGAGGCAAGAACGGTAGCAGGCGACTTGGGACCAGGCATTCGATTTTGGGTTTTGGAGTCGGTCTGATCGACACGCGTACGCGCGGTAGGAACTCCACCCACCGATAGAACATTCTCATTCTTGAACTAGAGATAGGAAGTGACGACGGACCAGAGGACCGTCTAGATACCGCGATCACGTCTCCGCGTAGAGTCCGCGAAGTACGCTCGGCCGATAGAATTCGTGAGAAGGGTAACTCCGTCCGATATACTGGAAACGGCCTTGCCGGGAGAGCCCCTCGCGAAAATCGAAATCCGACGTTAGAGACAGTGCGCTACGACGGGCCCCAGGGCCACCGACTTCCGAGAGCACAGCGAGCGACCACGACCTACCCTTGGGTCAGCGACTCTGCGAGCGATTGAAACGCTAGACGGCAAGCGTGCCACGCGCGATACCCTAGCGTCAGCAGAGACGGAGCGCCGTCTCTGAGGTATGTAATTTATATTATCTTTACTCAGAATATATACTGAATTTTATCGTTGTTCCTTAAATCCCTTTGTAAACATTCATTTCAACCCCTTCCCCTTCCTGGTAAGTATAGTCAAGGTGGGCCTAAGCCCTTTAAAAGAGCAAGAACCCGGTAGATCATTCCAGCCGCTCGGGGTGATCTGCAGTCAGTCCCTTCAGGACGTAACAAACTGGTGTCAGAAGTGGGATCTGATTTTCTAATCAATCCCTATTAGGTGAAGAGCGCGCGGTCGCTACATATTGCGACACGTCGCGATTTTATCTGCTCGTAACTTGACTACGCTTCCTACTACTCAACGCCTTTTGCTGGGCAGTGCATAACAATGGTGGGTGGAATCACAAGATCCCCCGTATCACAACCGTTTAGCACTTCTCAAACCTCTGCTACCAATCCTCCCGAGGTCCCTCCTCCCGCACCACCAGCCTCGGGCAGTAGACCATCTTTTGGTTCTCGGACGAACGACCTAGAAATGTCTGCAATAGACGTATGGCGTTCCCGCGAGGACGAGGAGAGGGTGTATCGGGCGCTAGACAATGTTCCCCGTTTCGACCCTGATTCTGTATCCTTAGAGGACTTCGCTGCCTCGATACAGCGCGCTACGAAGCGTGTACCGCCCGGCCAGGAAGAAAGATTTCTGACCGAGCTAATATACAAATTAAAAGATCCTATTAGATTCTATGTCGAAGGGAAAGGTTGTCAAAGCGTAGCCGACCTACTATCCTTACTAAAGATCCGATACTCCCCATGCCGTGGCTATGAGGAGTTACGTTTAGAACTAGAACGTATAAGCATGTTTCCCCGGGAACGAATTATAGATTTTATTCATCGCGTAAGCCGCCTGTACCGACAGGTGACCTTAAGAGCTAAAGAATTAATCGGGGAAAATAATGAGAAAACCATGAGAGAACTGGAACGATTGGCTCGTTCCTCGTTTATCACGGGATTACCCCAAAGAATTGCGACTAGAATAACTATATCGAATCCAGAATCATTAGACGACGCGTTCGATTTAGCCCTACACGCGGAAAGGCGACAACAGGAAATGTCCGGCTTGTCGCGTGACGATACAGTCGGACGCACCCGAAGTGCGCGTCCCCCGTCCCCATACGATCCTCAACGAAATTGGACAGAATGGAGACAACCGGAGGAGGATGACTCTTACGAAGAGCCCAGGTCCTCGTACTCCGCCTATTCATATCCTCGCAACCGAGATTCAAATTATCGCGAATCGCGTTATCGCGACCAGTCCCCTCGCGAACCAGATTATCGCGAGCCGACACCGCCGCGTCGTCCAACGGCCCTGCTGACGAGGCAAGGTGAGCGTTCGTTGGACTACGACCGTAAACCGTCCGCCCCACGGGGAAGATCTGAACGCGAGAGACCCCGAAATGATAGACGGTCACGACCTCACGATGCTAAAACATATGAACCTCGCGAGTCACGGACCTATGAACCTCGCGATCCGCGGTTATATGAACCCCGCGAGTCAAGAAGATATGAAAATCGCGAACCACCAAGACGGATGGAACGCGAGACTTCCTCTGAAAATCGCAATCATTTAAACTACCAGCGCGCCCGCCCGTTCAACCGGAACGAGGCGGGCGGGTCCTATTCACCGGCCCCAAGATCACCGCGAAACCAGAACCAGCGACAATTCTCGGACGCGCAGACTCCCCCCGCATCCGGGTCAAGGCCAAACAGCTGGAGAACGGCGAGGGAGAATTCATCGTAGACACGGGTTCCGCGTTGAATTTATTGGATATACGGTACGCGAGTTATGAGGCCCCAGTCTTAAGTATGGACCCCATCGAAGTCGGGGGCTTGAACGGAAAAGTCATGACTCTGGGTACCACTCGCTTGAAAATTAACGGCAGTTGGGCGCTATTCCACGTAATAAATATGCCTCACCTACCTGAAGGAGTTGCGGGCCTGATTGGGAGCCCGTACCTGCTTCAGGAAGAAGCCATTGTATCTTACCACCAACGTACGATGGTAACGGCGAACCGCCCGATCACGCCCATACACTTCTCCAACTCCAGAGAATTAGAAAGTACGTTAGAAGCATGCCAAAGAAGTCACGAGGACTTCCTGTCATACCTAAAGGAACATCCAGAACTGGAGCCCAGCGGGAGTGAAGTAAATGTATGTCTCCCCGAAAACCGCGATGGTCCCGATGACGACGAGTGGGTTTGCCCTTCTCCTCCCTTCGGAGAGGAGTTCGATGCCAATGAAGATCAGGATCTGGGAAATTATCGCGTCGAACGTAAACCCCCTGAAGAACGATTACAACACATCGTAACGACCCTGAAACTGGAAGAACTAGACCCGGAACCGCGTCGGTCGATTGAAGATTTAGTCATCAGACACTCGGACAGGTTTTTTGTACCTGGAGATCCGCTGGAGGCAACAACGACCATAGAACACACCATCCCGGTGACTGACCCCACGCCTGTATTCACAAGACAATATCCGCACTCCCCGTTGTTGGACGAGGAGATCGCCAAGCAGGTGCACAACCTAGAAGAGCTGGGTATAATCACCGCGTCTTCGTCACCAAATAACTCACCCCTGCACGTGGTCCCGAAAGGAGAGGACGCAGAAGGAAAGAAACGATGGAGGGTAGTGGCAGATTTCAGATTTCTAAACGCTATAACGATTGACGACCGTTTTCCCCTTCCGCGTATTTCAGACATACTCGATCGCTTGGGTGGAGCCAGATATTTTTCAATTTTCGATTTAGCGAACGGGTTCCACCAAATTCCTATGGCCCCCGAAGATCGCGCAAAACCCGCGTTTACCACCCCGGACGGACATTACGAATATCTCCGCATGCCCTTCGGATTAAAAAACGCACCGGCCACCTTTCAACGATTAATGAATCGGGTGCTAAAAGGGCTTATCGGCAAAGAATTATTCGTGTATCTAGACGACGTGGTAGTATATTCGCGTACTCTCGAGGAGCATGAACACCGACTCGAGAGATTCTTCGAACGCTTACGCGAGCATAACCTGACGCTACAGACGGAGAAGGCCAAGTTCCTAAAGGACAAGGTCATCTACTTAGGCCATATCATAGCAGCTGATGGGGTAAGACCCAATCCCGAGAAGATCAAGGCTGTCGCTGCCTTCCCCGTACCTAAAACCCGAAAAAACCTAAAACAGTTCCTTGGCCTCGTAAATTACTATCGTCGCTTTATACCGGAAATGGCTAAACGCGCTAGACCACTCACAAATTTGACAAGTACGAAAATTCCATTCCTTTGGACCGACAAACAACAGGAAAGTTTCGAAGACCTGCGCCAAGCACTCTGCAAGGAACCGGTCTTACGTTATCCAAATTTTGAAGAACCATTTATAATTACAACCGACGCGTCTGACGTAGCCGTCGGCGCGATTTTGAGTCAAGGAAAAATAGGCGAAGACCCGCCAATAGCGTACGCCTCGCAAGTGCTAACCCCTTGCCAAGAAAATTATTCAACCACAGAAAGGGAATGTCTCGCGATAATTTACGCTGTGAAACAATTTCGAACGTACATTTATGGACGAAAATTTTTCTTAGTAACCGACCACCGGCCACTACAATGGCTATCCTCGATAAAGGATCCGGTGTCGCGACTCGCCCGATGGAAAATTACGCTCGCCGATTATCAATACGAAATTGTCTATAAGCCGGGACGCGTTAATGCAAACGCGGACGCACTCTCACGAAACCCGGTATCGCACGCGTTTCCGACTACCACCGAAGAAACCCCGCCGGAGAGCAAAGAGGAAGGTATAGGAACTCGCGTAGGCGCTCGTCGTCAAGACATGCCCAGACCAAATTACGCTGAACCTCCATCGTTCGATTCTACGCTAGAAGGATACGATCTCGAACAGGGGACGCAACCAACAGAAACCGACAACACCGCCGATATAGAGAGCAGGGCGAACTCCACCGTTTTAGATACAACAGAAGGGCAGACAGGAATCCCCGAGTTCCTGGACACTGAAAAACGACGATCCAGACGAAAGTAAAGAGAGCTCAGCCATATTAAGCGATGACTCGTACATAGGCCCAATTACCCAAGAAGAAATCACCATCTTGAAGAGTATGGACGAAGAATACCCCACCCAGGGAAAAGGGGAAACATCGGACCCCCACGGAAACGTCAGCCCTCTGAAAACGGACCCAACATCAGGCCCAAAGAAGCGAGTGTCATGGGGAATACCTCTGCATGCAGAAGCCTTAGACATCCCGCAGTCGACCATGATTTGCCCGGAGGGCGAGAGCCTGGAGGAGCAGGAAGACCAATCGCCTCCCAAGGAAAATTCGAGTATGAGCCTCAGGCCTGATATAATCGAGGTGCCCGACCTAACGGAGTTCCAAGAAGTGAACTACGGGCCATTCATCGACCCCCCAAATTTTCCATCAACCATACGGGAATTACCCGGAGACAAGACAGACGTCCTGGATACTGCGGAACGCGAAGCACAGCCAACGTTATGCGAAATAAGAATCGTAAAGACCACACTGGCATCCGCCCCAGACAACTACGCTCATTTTATATCATCTGACAGAATATTCACGAGCCTAAATTGTAAAACCTTAAAAGCTATCGGACTCCTCGACGAAACAAAATTATTATCCGAGGAATTAACCAAGAACAGCATAATAATCACCCGCAATGAAGAAGGGACAATTTTCAGTGTCGTCGGAGCAAGCAGTTTCTACCACGAAATGGGAGAAGGTGAGCTAACGTCAGCTTTGACAGCGCTCAGGAACGCGGCAGAGAACGAACGCGTCCGCTCGTTTCGGGTAGCAGCGCACGGCGAAACCCTACACCAATTTGACGCCGAAACGCTCCGAAGACAATTCAAACGCATTTTCGAACAAATACCCATTACAATTACAATTTGCACGGGCGAAATTCAATTACCTCCAGAAAACGAACGGGAGGATATCATCCGATACTATCACGAGAGCTTGATAGGAGGACATAAGGGCGTGACAAAGACGTATCGACGCATACGCAGCCTATTCGACTGGCCGCGCTTACGCCGCGACGTAGAAGACTACATACGAAGTTGTCAGAGCTGTCAAGAACAAAAGCTCGTACGCATCAAAACTCGAGAACCAATGTTAATCACCGATACCCCCGCAAGGCCCTTCGATAAAGTAGCTTTGGACACAGTAGGACCGCTTCCCCCTACCCCGAGCGGAAACCGTCACGTTCTCACCATGCAATGTCAATTATCAAAATTCTGTATGGCCGTTCCTTTACCGGACATACGAGCCGTCACCGTGGCCGATGCGTTATCGCGTTACTTTATCGCGATCTTCGGCGCACCGCGAGCAATACTAACGGACCGCGGGACGAGTTTCATCAATAATATAATCCGGGGAATAGCTCAAACTTTCAAAATCAAACATGTTACCACCTCGGGATATCGTCCGCAGACTAACGGTTCCCTCGAAAGAAGTCACATCGTCTTAACCGAATACCTCAAACACTATTTGGAAAGATATGAGGACTGGGACCTGCTACTCCCATTCGCTATGTACTCGTACAATACCTCGGTACACGAAACGACAAAATTCACCCCATACGAGGTAGTTTTCGGACAACTAGCTCGAGATCCATTTACGCCTATGTCCCGCGAAGAGTTACTAACGTACCCGACATACGTACAGAATTTGGTAGAGCGATTAGACGAAATCCGAAAGACCACGCGATCAAATTTAGACACTAGCAAATCGCGTTCAAAGACATATATGACCGGAAAAGTAACCAGGTTACATTCAAAATTGACGACCTTGTTTACGTACAGAAAGAGCCTCGGCTCCATAAATTCGATCCACATTACATTGGCCCTTACAGGATCAAAGCAATTACCGATCAAAATAACGCAATACTAATTTCGGACGAGGGCCACCAAATCATCAAACATTTCGATAAACTGAAACATGCTTATATTAAAGATAAACCACCTTGACGCCAATGGAGCGTATTCAATGGTTTAAGCTTACAACGGACCGGCGACAGAGCTCAAAAATGCTGACTCTCATAGCCAAGGTCCCACACTCCATGTAAATTCTTTCCTTTTTCCCCACCCTTTTCCTTTATCTCACTTGTTTTTGTATTTGCAGTAGTCATCTACTAAAAACAATAGAATTCCCACCCTTTTCCTTTATCTCACTTGTTTTTGTATTTGCAGTAGACATCTACTAAAAACAATAGAATTCCCACCCTTTTCCTTTATCTCACTTGTTTTTGTATTTGCAGTAGTCATCTACTAAAAACAATAGAATTCCCACCCTTTTCCTTTATCTCACTTGTTTTTTGTATTTGCAGTAGTCATCTACTAAAAACAATAGAATTCCCACCCTTTCCTTTATCTCACTTGTTTTTCGTATTTGCAGTAGTCAGCTACTAAAAACAATAGAACCCCTCGCGAAAACTCATTTCGGAAAATCCTCGATACGAACACCATGGATGGACGTGGCCTAATTTTGCTCACGTTCCTTTGGACGATCGCCACCGCGAACGTCGTCGACGGGGATTACCGAATATGGCAGTTAAAAAACAACCCGGGCTTGTACTATGAAAAGATTCGACCTCTTCGAGTTTTCCATACTCAGTGGAGACTGGTCACGGGTATAGGAGTCGCGGAAGTATTGTCCTCGCGACCAGAAACCCAACCCCAGATCAACCGGATGAAGACCATGTGTACGGCGTACAATTGGACGTCTTGCCCAGCCAACGCCCTTAACTCAGCCTTACAACGAAAACTTCTCGACGCAAACCGCTACGAAGAATTATTACTAGGCATATTGGGAAAGCCTCAGATTCACCGTACCAAGCGATCGGTGCCCTTGGGATTCATCGGATCGCTGAGTAAGGCCCTTTTCGGAACACTGGACAGCGACGACGCGCAATATTATAATCAGGAAATAGATAAACTCTACAAAGATCAGAACCACCTCGCCGAATTGCTAGGAAACCAAACTCATATTATAAAATCCGAATTTCAAGATATACACGAAGCACTAAAATCTGTATCTGGTTCCGTACAAACCATGAGCGATAGAATTAAGGAAATAGAATCGGGTATCCGTCAATTGGACGAACGCGAAACGAAAATAGAATTAGAATTAGCCTTTTCGTCATGGACATTTTTAATGACCAGACACGTGGACGAATATGTAGCCGCGCTGATCATAATCACGGACGCGCTAACGTTCGCGAAACTCGGTATATTACATCCGGCCGTATTGTCCCCAAGTCAGCTTGCGCGGACTTGCGAAAGAATTCGCGAAACCACGCCATACGAATTTCCGCTGACACCAGAAGAATTAAATTCGGAACAATTACAAGGGGTGACCAAATTGAACGTAGCTTATTCACAAGGGCGAATTCTCTTGTCTCTAGACATTCCTCTATTGGACCAAATTCCCTTCGATCTTTATTACATTCAACCGTGCCCTTCGTTCCAAACTATATCGACCAATGTCTCTACCCCTATATTCATAAAACCACGAACACCTTACCTAGCCGTCAGTCAAATCAACTTCCAATACTACATGCCGGACGAAAACTACATCACAGGATGCAGAAAACATCATCGCATGTACATGTGCGAACTCAGCCTGCCACTACAGGATTTGGAAAAAACACCAAGCTGCGAAACGGATGCCCTACTAAGACCACAAAACATCAAATGGCCTAGTTGCAACATCCAAGCTCTCACCGGAAGTCGAGCCTTCCTCAAGAAGATGGTCGCACCCAACACCTGGTTGTATTCCATCAAGGGCACCTTGGCACTACAGGTTCAATGCAACAAGCATGCGGCCGGATACGAAGTGCTCCAGGGTGCAGGAATATTGCAACTGAGGAAGGGGTGTCAAGCCAAAATCGGGAACGACCAGATCTGGGCATCCGGAGTCGACACCGAAGAACTAACAACCATCTACAAACCATCTATTGGCATCAATATTTCGGAAATCCTGCCAACACTCACAGAACATCACGTAAAAATCCTAGCCGACCATCAAGAAAAGGAACCTCAAGGGACCCTTCAGGATACTCATGCGAAAGCAAACGCAATCGCACTGGAGGACATAGAGAGGCAAGCAAGGGAGCTGGCCACTCATCACCGAACCGAAAATCTGTTAAATTACGTCACCTACGGAATGCCAGGACTGGGAGGACTTTTCGTCATCCTCCTGATTGTCTGGATTGGATACCGTTTTTGGAGGGCACGTCGGACACAACATCGAGAGCCCTCAAGAAAAGAGACAAAGGTCAACATAGAAATGATACCACCCCGCCCTCCTCCTCAAATAATTTCACGACCCCGTCCTCTTGCTATTACCTCTTTTCCTTCTGACCTACCCGTTATACCGTCCACGAGGACAAGAGAAGGAGCCCACGTGGAACGAGCGAGAAGTCTCGCGGGTACCGAGCCATACTTCGAAATATTCTAGGGCGTGGTTTTGCTGATCACAGCGGAAAACCCCGCGCGTTAGTCTTAAGACCGACCCCCGCGATGCGCTCTGCTGCGATAATTAGGTAGTAGGGATAATAGCATATAAGACCCGAATCAAGCAAAGCGAGGCACAGTCATTATAAAAATTTTACAAGTGCAAAAAAAAAACAGAAGAGACAAATATGGAGTGCCCCACTTTCAACGACAAGCGAGTCAGTAGAAGGAGCCTGGCAGACGCAGTACTGCCACGGCAACTCCATGCACCCTTCGCGAGAAGACTATGCGTGACGAACATCTCAGGCGAACGCCCTTTCCACAACGTAAAGACGAAACAGGTGATCTGTTTCCCCTGCGCTTGGCTGAGACAGCCGAAGAACTTTGCCGAATATCGCAGAATGCCGGTGCACCTACTCACCAGAGAAAGCAGGGTGTTGTACGTGATCCAGTGTGCACAATGCAAGGACAGGGTTCTGCGATATGAGGAGGCCAGCAACTGCGTAGGCTGCATAAGGGCAATGTTGGACACCCCGCCACAGTACCTGCCGGCCCTGTCCATCATACGGGCCCCAGACGCGAGGGACGACGTCGAGGGTCCGAAGGAGGTACCATGGCCCTCGGCCTAGGAGTACATTCTGCCCACGTTATAGGTATTTACACAAGCAACTGTCATCAACTCTAGACAATGAGGACCTTTACTAAAAGCCTCATTCCTTTTGTATTCGCAGCAGAGAGAGCTGCGCCCTAACCGGATCTTCCGATTATTCATTCAAATTACGAATTACCGATAATCATATAAATTTGTAACAATATACCGATTCTTTTCTCCGCCTAATTACGGATCATTTATTAGAAACCCCTTTTGCGCCCCCTTTTAGTTTTAATAGCGTAAATCGTAAATTTAAATCGTGTATCGAAAGAAACGCGTGAACAGCATCACACGGGCAACGACGAAACGGACTCACGAGACCGTTTCGTGTCTAAGTGGGGAGGTGTTACATGGGCCCTTCAGGTCCATCCCGTGCTCGCTATCCACGCGTCGCTTTCTTTCGACATCGGCGATTCAGCGGAATCGCCTCGCGCGCGGCAGGCAGGTCGCCGAACCGCGGAATCCAGGGTCGTCTGCACAACGTGACCGTCGACAGCCCGGGCCTCGATATTTCGAAATAGGGAGCGATCGAGGTGCCGACGGGGCGATTTCCCCCTACGGACTTCGAAAACGCGAGGCAAGAACGGTAGCAGGCGACTTGGGACCGGGCATTCGATTTTGGGTTTTGGAGTCGGTCTGATCGACACGCGTACGCGCGGTAGGAACTCCACCCACCGATAGAACATTCTCATTCTTGAACTCGAGATAGGAAGTGACGACGGACCAGAGGACCGTCTAGATACCGCGATCACGTCTCCGCGTAGAGTCCGCGAAGTACGCTCGGCCGATAGAATTCGTGAGAAGGGTAACTCCGTCCGATATACTGGAAACGGCCTCGCCGGGAGAGCCCCTCGCGAAAATCGAAATCCGACGTTAGAGACAGTGCGCTACGACGGGCCCCAGGGCCACCGACTTCCGAGAGCACAGCGAGCGACCACGACCTACCCTTGGGTCAGCGACTCTGCGAGCGATTGAAACGCTAGACGGCAAGCGTGCCACGCGCGATACCCTAGCGTCAGCAGAGACGGAGCGCCGTCTCTGAGGTATGTAATTTATATTATCTTTACTCAGAATATATACTGAATTTTATCGTTGTTCCTTAAATCCCTTTGTAAACATTCATTTCAACCCCTTCCCCTTCCTGGTAAGTATAGTCAAGGTGGGCCTAAGCCCTTTAAAAGAGCAAGAACCCGGTAGATCATTCCAGCCGCTCGGGGTGATCTGCAGTCAGTCCCTTCAGGACGTAACAACTCGTTCGACTCGTTTGACTCGTTCGACTCGTTTGACTCGTTTGACTCGTTTGACTCGTTTGACACGTTTGACTCGTTTGACACGTTTGACTCGTTTGACTCGTTTGACTCGTTTGACTCGTTTGACTCGTTTGACTCGTTTGACACGTTTGACTCGTTTGACTCGTTTGACTCGTTTGACTCGTTTGACACGTTTGA
The DNA here is from genome assembly GCA_910592295.1 of Andrena haemorrhoa. NCBI lineage: Eukaryota > Metazoa > Arthropoda > Insecta > Hymenoptera > Andrenidae > Andrena > Andrena haemorrhoa. The sequence goes on from OU342943.1 coordinate 25,897,655, forward strand.
CTCGTTTGACTCGTGTTACGTCCTGAAGGGACTGTCTGTAGATCACCCCGAGCGGCTGGAATGATCTACCGGGTTCTTGCTCTTTTAAAGGGCTTAGGCCCACCTTGACTATACTTACCAGGAAGGGGAAGGGGTTGAAATGAATGTTTACAAAGGGATTAAGGAACAACGATAAAATTCAGTATATATTCTGAGTAAAGATAATATAAATTACATACCTCAGAGACGGCGCTCCGTCTCTGCTGACGCTAGGGTATCGCGCGTGGCACGCTTGCCGTCTAGCGTTTCAATCGCTCGCAGAGTCGCTGACCCAAGGGTAGGTCGTGGTCGCTCGCTGTGCTCTCGGAAGTCGGTGGCCCTGGGGCCCGTCGTAGCGCACTGTCTCTAACGTCGGATTTCGATTTTCGCGAGGGGCTCTCCCGGCGAGGCCGTTTCCAGTATATCGGACGGAGTTACCCTTCTCACGAATTCTATCGGCCGAGCGTACTTCGCGGACTCTACGCGGAGACGTGATCGCGGTATCTAGACGGTCCTCTGGTCCGTCGTCACTTCCTATCTCGAGTTCAAGATTGAGAATCTTCTATCGGTGGGTGGAGTTCCTACCGCGCGTACGCGTGTCGATCAGACCGACTCCAAAACCCAAAATCGAATGCCTCGTGCCAAGTCGCCTGCTACCGTTCTTGCCTCGCGTTTTCGAAGTCCGTAGGGGGAAATCGCCCCGTCGGCACCTCGATCGCTCCCTATTTCGAAATATCGAGGCCCGGGCTGTCGACGGTCACGTTGATTGACGACCCTGGATTCCGCGGTTCGGCAACCTGCCTGCCGCGCGCGAGGCGATTCCGCTGAATCGCCGATGTCGAAAGAAAGCGACGCGTGGATAGCAAGCACGGGATGGACCTGAAGGGCCCATGTAACACTCGTTTGACTCGTTTGACTCGTTTGACTCGCTTGACTCCTTTGACTCGCTTGGCTCGTTTGACTCGCTTGACTCCTTTGACTCGTTTGGCTCGTTTGACTCGTTTGACACGTTTGACTCGTTTGACTCGTTTGACTCGTTTGACTCGTTTGAGTCGTTTGACTCGTTTGACAGGTTTGACTCGTTTGACTCGTTTGACTCGTTTGACTCGTTTGACTCGTTTGACTCGTTTGACTCGCTTGACTCCTTTGACTCGTTTGGCTCGTTTCTCTCGTTTCTCTCGTTTGACTCGTTTGACTCGTTCGGCTCGTTTGAGTCGTCTGACTAGATTGAGTCGTTTGATTCGATTGACTCGTATAACTCGTGTGACTCGTTTGACTCGTTTGACTCGTTTGACTCGTTTGACTCGTTTGACTCGTTTGACTCGTTTGACTCGCTTGACTCCTTTGACTCGTTTGGCTCGTTTCTCTCGTTTCTCTCGTTTGACTCGTTTGACTCGTTCGGCTCGTTTGAGTCGTCTGACTAGATTGAGTCGTTTGATTCGATTGACTCGTATAACTCGTTTGACTCGTTTGACACGTTTGACTCGTTTGACTCGTTTGACTCGTTTGACCCGTTTGACTCGTTTGACTCGTTTGACACGTTTGACTCGTTTGACTCGTTTGACTCGTTTGACTCGTTTGACTCGTTTGACTCGTTTGACTCGTTTGACTCGTTTGACTCGTTTGACTCGTTTGACTCGTTTGACTCGTTTGACTCGTTTGACTCGTTTGACTCGTTTGACTCGTTTGACTCGTTTGACTCGTTTGACTCGTTTGACTCGTTTGACACGTTTGACTCGTTTGACTCGTTTGACTCGTTTGACACGTTTGACTCGTTTGACTCGTTTGACTCGTTTGACTCGTTTGACTCGTTTGGCTCGTTTGGCTCGTTTGGCTCGTTTGACTCGTTTGACTCCTTTGACTCGGTTGGCTCGTTTGGCTCGTTTGACTCGTTTGAGTCGTTTGGCTCCTTTGACTCGTTTGGCTCGTTTGGCTCGTTTGGCTCGTTTGACTCGTTTGAGTCGTTTGAGTCGTTTAACTCGATTGACTCGTATAACTCGATAGACTCGATTGACTCGTTTGAGTCGAATGAGTCGAATGAGTCGAATGAGTCGAATGAGTCGAATGAGTCGAATGAGTCGAATGAGTCGAATGAGTCGAATGAGTCGAATGAGTCGAATGAGTCGAATGAGTCGAATAAGTCGTTTGACTCGCTTGACTCGTTTGACTCGCTTGACTCGTTTGACTCGCTTGACTCGTTTGACTCGCTTGACTCGTTTGACTCGCTTGACTCGTTTGACCCGATTGACTCGTTTGACCCGATTGACTCGTTTGACTCGTTTGACTCGTTTGACTCGTTTGACTCGTTTGACTCGTTTGACTCGTTTGACTCGTTTGACTCGTTTGACACGTTTGACTCGTTTGACTCGTTTGACTCGTTTGACTCGTTTGACTCGTTTGACTCGTTTGACTCGTTTGACTCGTTTGACTCGTTTGACTCGTTTGACTCGTTTGACTCGTTTGACTCGTTTGACTCGTTTGACTCGTTTGACTCGTTTGACACGTTTGACTCGTTTGACTCGTTTGACTCGTTTGACTAGTTTGACTCGTTTGACTCGTTTGACTCGTTTGACTCGTTTGACTCGTTTGACACGTTTGACTCGTTTGACTCGTTTGACTCGTTTGACTCGTTTGACTCGTGTGACTCGTTTGACACGTTTGACTCGTTTGACTCGTTTGACTCGTTTGACTCTTTGACTCGTTTGACTCGTTTGACTCGTTTGACTCGTTTGACTCGTTTGACTCGTTTGACTCGCTTGACTCGTTTGACTCGTTTGACTCGTTTGACTCGTTTGACTCGTTTGACTCGTTTGACTCGTTTGACTCGTTTGACTCGTTTGACTCGTTTGACTCGTTTGACTCGTTTGACTAGTTTGACTCGTTTGACTCGTTTGACTCGTTTGACTCGTTTGACTCGTTTGACTCGTTTGACTCGTTTGACTCGTTTGACTCGTTTGACTCGTTTGACTCGTTTGACTCGTTTGACTCGTTTGACTCGTTTGACTCGTTTGACTCGTTTGACTCGTTTGACTCGTTTGACTCGTTTGACTCGTTTGACTCGTTTGACTCGTTTGACTCGTTTGACTCGTTTGACTCGTTTGACTCGTTTGACTCGTTTGACTCGTTTGACACGTTTGACTCGTTTGACTCGTTGACTCGTTTGACTCGCTTGACTCCTTTGACTCGCTTGGCTCGCTTGGCTCGTTTGACTCCTTTGACTCGTTTGACACGTTTGACTCGTTTGACTCGTTTGACTCGTTTGACACGTTCGACTCGTTTGACTCGTTTGACTCGTTTGGCTCGTTTGGCTCGTTTGGCTCGTTTGGCTCGTTTGACTCGTTTGACTCCTTTGACTCGGTTGGCTCGTTTGGCTCGTTTGACTCGTTTGAGTCGTTTGGCTCCTTTGACTCGTTTGGCTCGTTTGGCTCGTTTGGCTCGTTTGACTCGTTTGAGTCGTTTGAGTCGTTTAACTCGATTGACTCGTATAACTCGATAGACTCGATTGACTCGTTTGAGTCGAATGAGTCGAATGAGTCGAATGAGTCGAATGAGTCGAATGAGTCGAATGAGTCGAATGAGTCGAATAAGTCGTTTGACTCGCTTGACTCGTTTGACTCGCTTGACTCGTTTGACTCGCTTGACTCGTTTGACCCGATTGACTCGTTTGACCCGATTGACTCGTTTCACTCGTTTGACTCGTTTGACTCGTTTGACTCGTTTGACTCGTTTGACTCGTTTGACTCGTTTGACTCGTTTGACACGTTTGACTCGTTTGACTCGTTTGACTCGTTTGACTCGTTTGACTCGTTTGACTCGTTTGACTCGTTTGACTCGTTTGACTCGTTTGACTCGTTTGACTCGTTTGACTCGTTTGACTCGTTTGACTCGTTTGACTCGTTTGACTCGTTTGACTCGTTTGACTCGTTTGACTCGTTTGACTCGTTTGACTCGTTTGACTCGTTTGACTCGTTTGACTCGTTTGACACGTTTGACTCGTTTGACTCGTTTGACTCGTTTGACTAGTTTGACTCGTTTGACTCGCTTGACTCCTTTGACTCGTTTGGCTCGTTTCTCTCGTTTGGCTCGTTTCTCTCGTTTCTCTCGTTTGACTCGTTTGACTCGTTCGGCTCGTTTGAGTCGTCTGACTAGATTGAGTCGTTTGACTCGATTGACTCGTATAACTCGTTAGACTCGATTGACTCGATTGACTCGTTTGAGTCGTTTGAGTCGTTTGAGTCGTATGAGTCGTTTGACTCGTTTGACTTGTTTGACTCGTTTGACTCGTTTGACTCGTTTGACTCGTTTGACTCGTTTGACTCGTTTGACTCGCTTGACTCGAATGTCCTGTTCGACACGTTTGACCCGTTTGACTCGTTTGACTCGTTTGACTCGTTTGACTCGTTTGACTCGATTGTCCTGTTCGACCTGTTCGACCCGTTCGACCCGTTTGACCCGTTTGACTCGTTTGACTCGTTTGACTCGTTTGACTCGTTTGAGTCGTTTGACACGGTTGACCCGTTTGACTCGTTCCACCCGTTTGACTCGTTTGACTCGTCTGACTCGTTTGACTCGTCTGACTCGTTTGACTCGTCTGACTCGTTTGACTCGTCTGACTCGTTTGACTCGTCTGACTCGTTTGACTCGTCTGACTCGTTTGACTCGTCTGACTCGTTTGACTCGTCTGACTCGTTTGACTCGTCTGACTCGTTTGACTCGTCTGACTCGTTTGACTCGTCTGACTCGTTTGACTCGTATGACTCGTGTGACTCGTTTGACTCGTTTGACTCGTTTGACACGTTTGACACGTTACACCCGTTTGACTCGTTCGACACTTTTTACCCGATTGACTCGTTAGTCCGGTTTGACTCGTTTGACTCGTTTGACTCGTTTGACTCGATTGACTCGTTTGACTCGTTTGACTCGTTTGACTCGTTTGACTCGTTTGACTCGTTTGACTCGTTTGACTCGTTTGGATCGTTCAACTCGCTTGAATCGATTGTCCTGTTCGACCCGTTTGACTCGTTTGACTCGTTTGACTCGATTGTCCTGTTCGACCCGTTTGACTCGTTTGACTCGTTTGACTCGTTTGACTCGTTTGACTCGTTTGAGTCGTTTGACTCGTTTGACTCGATTGACTCGTTTGACTCGTTTGACTCGTTTGACTCGTTTTACTCGTTTGACTCGATTGTCCTGTTCGACCCGTTTGACTCGCTTGACTCGATTGTCCTGTTCGACCCGTTTGACTCGTTTGACTCGTTTGACTCGTTTGACTCGTTTGACTCGTTTGACTCGTTTGACTCGTTTGACTCGTTTCACTCGTTTGACTCGTTTGACTCGTTTGACTCGTTTGACTCGTTTCACTCGTTTGACTCGTTTGACTCGATTGTCCTGTTCGACCCGTTTGACTCGTTTGACTCGTTTGACTCGTTTGACTCGTTTGACTCGTTTGACTCGATTGTCCTGTTCGACCCGTTTGCCTCGTTTCACTCGTTTGACTCGTTTCACTCGTTTGACTCGTTTGACTCGTTTGACTCGTTTGACTCGTTTGACTCGTTTGACTCATTTGACTCGTTTGACTCGATTGACTCGTTTGACTCGTTTGACTCGTTTGACTCGTTTGACTCGTTTGACTCGTTTGACTCGTTTGACTCGTTTGACTCGTTTGACTCGTTTGACTCGTTTGACTCGTTTGACTCGTTTGACTCGTTTGACTCGTTTGACTCGTTTGACTCGTTTGACTCGTTTGACTCGTTTGACTCGTTTGGCTCGTTTGACTCGTTTGACCCGATTGACTCGTTAGGCCGGTTTGATCCGTTTTACTCGTTTGACTCGTTTGACTCTTTTGACTCGTTTGACTCGTTTGACCGGTTTTACTGGTTTGACTCGGTTGACTCGTTTGAGTCGTTTGAGTCGTTTGAGTCGATTGACTCGTTTGACTCATTTGACACGATTGACACGATTGACACGATTGACTCGTATGACTCGTTTCTCTCCTTTGACTTGTTCGACTCGTTTGACTCGTTTGACTCGTTTGACTCGTTTGACTCGTTTGACTCGTTTGACTCGTTTGACTCGTTTGACTCGTTTGACTCGATTGTCCTGTTCGACCCGTTTGAGTCGTTTGACTCGTTGGACTCGTTTGACTCGTTTGACTCGTTTGACTCGTTTCACTCGTTTGACTCGTTTGACTCGTTTGACTCGATTGACTCGTTTCACTCGTTTGACTCGTTTGACTCGAATGTCCTGTTCGACCCGTTTGACTCGTTTGACTCGTTTGACTCGTTTGACTCGTTTCACTCGTTTGACTCGTTTCACTCGTTTGACTCGTTTGACTCGTTTCACTCGTTTCACTCGATTGTCCTGTTCGACCCGTTTGACTCGCTTGACTCGTTTGTCCTGTTCGACCCATTTGACTCGTTTGACTCGTTTGGCTCGTTTGACTCGTTTGACTCGTTTGACTCATTTGACTCATTTGACTCGATTGACTCGTTTGACTCGTTTGACTCGTTTGACTCGTTTGACTCGTTTGACTCGTTAGACTCGTTTGACTCGATTGTCCTTTTCGACCCGTTTGACCCGTTTGACACGTTTGACTCGTTTGACTCGTTTGACTCGTTTGAGTCGTTTGACTCGTTTGACTCGTTTGACTCGATTGACTCGTTTGACTCGTTTGACTCGTTTGACTCGTTTGATTCGTTTGACTCGTTTGACTCGTTTGACTCGATTGACTCGTTTGACTCGTTTGATTCGTTTGACTCGTTTGACTCGTTTGACTCGTTTGACTCGTTTGACTCGTTTGGCTCGTTCAACTCGCTTGACTCGATTGTCCTGTTCGACCCGTTTGACTCGTTTGACTCGTTTGACTCGTTTCACTCGTTTCACTCGTTTCACTCGTTTCACTCGTTTGACTCGTTTGACTCGATTGACTCGTTTGACTCGTTTGATTCGTTTGACTCGTTTGACTCGTTTGACTCGTTTGACTCGTTTGACTCGTTTGACTCGTTTGACTCGTTTGGCTCGTTCAACTCGCTTGACTCGATTGTCCTGTTCGACCCGTTTGACTCGTTTGACTCGTTTGACTCGTTTGACTCGTTTGACTCGTTTGACTCGTTTGACTCGTTTGACTCGTTTGACTCGTTTGACTCTTTGACTCGTTTGACTCGTTTGACTCGTTTGACTCGTTTGACTCGCTTGACTCGTTTGACTCGTTTGACACGTTTGACTCGTTTGACTCGTTGACTCGTTTGACTCGTTTGACTCGTTTGACTCGTTTGACTCGCTTGACTCGTTTGACTCGTTTGACTCGATTGACTCGTATCACTCGTTTGACTCGTTTGACTCGAATGTCCTGTTCGACCCGTTTGACTCGTTTGACTCGTTTGACTCGTTTGACTCGTTTCACTCGTTTGACTCGTTTGACTCGTTTGACTCGTTTGACTCGTTTGACTCGTTTGACTCGTTTGACTCGTTTGACTCGTTTGACTCGTTTGACTCGTTTGACTCGTTTCACTCGTTTGACTCGTTTGACTCGTTTGACTCGTTTGACTCGTTTGACTCGTTTGGCTCGTTTGACTCGTTTGACCCGATTGACTCGTTAGGCCGGTTTGATCCGTTTTACTCGTTTGACTCGTTTGACTCTTTTGACTCGTTTGACTCGTTTGACCGGTTTTACTGGTTTGACTCGGTTGACTCGTTTGAGTCGTTTGAGTCGTTTGAGTCGATTGACTCGTTTGACTCATTTGACACGATTGACACGATTGACACGATTGACTCGTATGACTCGTTTCTCTCCTTTGACTTGTTCGACTCGTTTGACTCGTTTGACTCGTTTGACTCGTTTGACTCGTTTGACTCGTTTGACTCGTTTGACTCGTTTGACTCGTTTGACTCGATTGTCCTGTTCGACCCGTTTGAGTCGTTTGACTCGTTGGACTCGTTTGACTCGTTTGACTCGTTTGACTCGTTTCACTCGTTTGACTCGTTTGACTCGTTTGACTCGATTGACTCGTTTCACTCGTTTGACTCGTTTGACTCGAATGTCCTGTTCGACCCGTTTGACTCGTTTGACTCGTTTGACTCGTTTGACTCGTTTCACTCGTTTGACTCGTTTGACTCGTTTCACTCGTTTCACTCGATTGTCCTGTTCGACCCGTTTGACTCGCTTGACTCGTTTGTCCTGTTCGACCCATTTGACTCGTTTGACTCGTTTGGCTCGTTTGACTCGTTTGACTCGTTTGACTCGTTTGACTCGTTTGACTCGTTTGACTCGTTTGACTCGTTTGACTCGTTTGACTCGTTTGACTCGTTTGACTCGTTAGACTCGTTTGACTCGATTGTCCTTTTCGACCCGTTTGACCCGTTTGACACGTTTGACTCGTTTGACTCGTTTGACTCGTTTGAGTCGTTTGACTCGTTTGACTCGTTTGACTCGATTGACTCGTTTGACTCGTTTGACTCGTTTGACTCGTTTGATTCGTTTGACTCGTTTGACTCGTTTGACTCGATTGACTCGTTTGACTCGTTTGATTCGTTTGACTCGTTTGACTCGTTTGACTCGTTTGACTCGTTTGACTCGTTTGGCTCGTTCAACTCGCTTGACTCGATTGTCCTGTTCGACCCGTTTGACTCGTTTGACTCGTTTGACTCGTTTCACTCGTTTGACTCGTTTGACTCGTTTCACTCGTTTCACTCGATTGTCCTGTTCGACCCGTTTGACTCGCTTGACTCGTTTGTCCTGTTCGACCCATTTGACTCGTTTGACTCGTTTGGCTCGTTTGACTCGTTTGACTCGTTTGACTCATTTGACTCGTTTGACTCGATTGACTCGTTTGACTCGTTTGACTCGTTTGACTCGTTTGACTCGTTTGACTCGTTAGACTCGTTTGACTCGATTGTCCTTTTCGACCCGTTTGACCCGTTTGACACGTTTGACTCGTTTGACTCGTTTGACTCGTTTGAGTCGTTTGACTCGTTTGACTCGTTTGACTCGATTGACTCGTTTGACTCGTTTGACTCGTTTGACTCGTTTGATTCGTTTGACTCGTTTGACTCGTTTGACTCGATTGACTCGTTTGACTCGTTTGATTCGTTTGACTCGTTTGACTCGTTTGACTCGTTTGACTCGTTTGACTCGTTTGGCTCGTTCAACTCGCTTGACTCGATTGTCCTGTTCGACCCGTTTGACTCGTTTGACTCGTTTGACTCGTTTCACTCGTTTGACTCGTTTGACTCGTTTCACTCGTTTCACTCGTTTCACTCGTTTCACTCGTTTGACTCGATTGACTCGTTTGACTCGTTTGATTCGTTTGACTCGTTTGACTCGTTTGACTCGTTTGACTCGTTTGACTCGTTTGACTCGTTTGACTCGTTTGGCTCGTTCAACTCGCTTGACTCGATTGTCCTGTTCGACCCGTTTGACTCGTTTGACTCGTTTGACTCGTTTGACTCGTTTGACTCGTTTGACTCGTTTGACTCGTTTGACACGTTTGACTCGTTTGACTCGTTTGACTCGTTTGACTAGTTTGACTCGTTTGACTCGTTTGACTCGTTTGACTCGTTTGACTCGTTTGACACGTTTGACTCGTTTGACTCGTTTGACTCGTTTGACTCGTTTGACTCGTGTGACTCGTTTGACACGTTTGACTCGTTTGACTCGTTTGACTCGTTTGACTCTTTGACTCGTTTGACTCGTTTGACTCGTTTGACTCGTTTGACTCGCTTGACTCGTTTGACTCGTTTGACACGTTTGACTCGTTTGACTCGTTGACTCGTTTGACTCGTTTGACTCGTTTGACTCGTTTGACTCGCTTGACTCGTTTGACTCGTTTGACACGTTTGACTCGTTTGACTCGTTGACTCGTTTGACTCGTTTGACTCGTTTGACTCGTTTTACTCGTTTGACTCGATTGTCCTGTTCGACCCGTTTGACTCGCTAGACTCGATTGTCCTGTTCGACCCGTTTGACTCGTTTGACTCGTTTGACTCGTTTGACTCGTTTGACTCGTTTGACTCGTTTGACTCGTTTGACTCGTTTCACTCGTTTGACTCGTTTGACTCGTTTGACTCGTTTGACTCGTTTCACTCGTTTGACTCGTTTGACTCGATTGTCCTGTTCGACCCGTTTGACTCGTTTGACTCGTTTGACTCGTTTGACTCGTTTGACTCGTTTGACTCGATTGTCCTGTTCGACCCGTTTGCCTCGTTTCACTCGTTTGACTCGTTTCACTCGTTTGACTCGTTTGACTCGTTTGACTCGTTTGACTCGTTTGACTCGTTTGACTCGTTTGACTCGTTTGACTCGATTGACTCGTTTGACTCGTTTGACTCGTTTGACTCGTTTGACTCGTTTGACTCGTTTGACTCGTTTGACTCGTTTGACTCGTTTGACTCGTTTGACTCGTTTGACTCGTTTGACTCGTTTGACTCGTTTGACTCGTTTGACTCGTTTGACTCGTTTGGCTCGTTTGACTCGTTTGACCCGATTGACTCGTTAGGCCGGTTTGATCCGTTTTACTCGTTTGACTCGTTTGACTCTTTTGACTCGTTTGACTCGTTTGACCGGTTTTACTGGTTTGACTCGGTTGACTCGTTTGAGTCGTTTGAGTCGTTTGAGTCGATTGACTCGTTTGACTCATTTGACACGATTGACACGATTGACACGATTGACTCGTATGACTCGTTTCTCTCCTTTGACTTGTTCGACTCGTTTGACTCGTTTGACTCGTTTGACTCGTTTGACTCGTTTGACTCGTTTGACTCGTTTGACTCGTTTGACTCGTTTGACTCGTTTGACTCGTTTGACTCGATTGTCCTGTTCGACCCGTTTGAGTCGTTTGACTCGTTGGACTCGTTTGACTCGTTTGACTCGTTTGACTCGTTTCACTCGTTTGACTCGTTTGACTCGTTTGACTCGATTGACTCGTTTCACTCGTTTGACTCGTTTGACTCGAATGTCCTGTTCGACCCGTTTGACTCGTTTGACTCGTTTGACTCGTTTGACTCGTTTGACTCGTTTGACTCGTTTCACTCGTTTGACTCGTTTGACTCGTTTCACTCGTTTCACTCGATTGTCCTGTTCGACCCGTTTGACTCGCTTGACTCGTTTGTCCTGTTCGACCCATTTGACTCGTTTGACTCGTTTGGCTCGTTTGACTCGTTTGACTCGTTTGACTCGTTTGACTCGTTTGACTCGATTGACTCGTTTGACTCGTTTGACTCGTTTGACTCGTTTGACTCGTTTGACTCGTTAGACTCGTTTGACTCGATTGTCCTTTTCGACCCGTTTGACCCGTTTGACACGTTTGACTCGTTTGACTCGTTTGACTCGTTTGAGTCGTTTGACTCGTTTGACTCGTTTGACTCGATTGACTCGTTTGACTCGTTTGACTCGTTTGACTCGTTTGATTCGTTTGACTCGTTTGACTCGTTTGACTCGATTGACTCGTTTGACTCGTTTGATTCGTTTGACTCGTTTGACTCGTTTGACTCGTTTGACTCGTTTGACTCGTTTGGCTCGTTCAACTCGCTTGACTCGATTGTCCTGTTCGACCCGTTTGACTCGTTTGACTCGTTTGACTCGTTTCACTCGTTTCACTCGTTTGACTCGTTTGACTCGATTGACTCGTTTGACTCGTTTGATTCGTTTGACTCGTTTGACTCGTTTGACTCGTTTGACTCGTTTGACTCGTTTGACTCGTTTGACTCGTTTCACTCGTTTCACTCGTTTGACTCGATTGACTCGTTTGACTCGTTTGACTCGTTTGACTCGTTTGACTCGTTTGACTCGTTTGACTCGTTTGACTCGTTTGACTCGTTTGACTCGTTTGGCTCGTTCAACTCGCTTGACTCGATTGTCCTGTTCGACCCGTTTGACTCGTTTGACTCGTTTGACTCGTTTGACTCGTTTGACTCGTTTGACTCGTTTGACTCGTTTGACACGTTTGACTCGTTTGACTCGTTTGACTCGTTTGACTAGTTTGACTCGTTTGACTCGTTTGACTCGTTTGACTCGTTTGACTCGTTTGACACGTTTGACTCGTTTGACTCGTTTGACTCGTTTGACTCGTTTGACTCGTGTGACTCGTTTGACTCGTTTGACTCGTTTGACTCGTTTGACTAGTTTGACTCGTTTGACTCGTTTGACTCGTTTGACTCGTTTGACTCGTTTGACTCGTTTGACTCGTTTGACTCGTTTGACTCGTTTGACTCGTTTGACTCGTTTGACTCGTTTGACTCGTTTGACTCGTTTGACTCGTTTGACTCGTTTGACTCGTTTGACTCGTTTGACTCGATTGTCCTGTTCGACCCGTTTGAGTCGTTTGACTCGTTGGACTCGTTTGACTCGTTTGACTCGTTTGACTCGTTTCACTCGTTTGACTCGTTTGACTCGTTTGACTCGATTGACTCGTTTCACTCGTTTGACTCGTTTGACTCGAATGTCCTGTTCGACCCGTTTGACTCGTTTGACTCGTTTGACTCGTTTGACTCGTTTCACTCGTTTGACTCGTTTGACTCGTTTGACTCGTTTCACTCGATTGTCCTGTTCGACCCGTTTGACTCGCTTGACTCGTTTGTCCTGTTCGACCCATTTGACTCGTTTGACTCGTTTGGCTCGTTTGACTCGTTTGACTCGTTTGACTCATTTGACTCGTTTGACTCGATTGACTCGTTTGACTCGTTTGACTCGTTTGACTCGTTTGACTCGTTAGACTCGTTTGACTCGATTGTCCTTTTCGACCCGTTTGACCCGTTTGACACGTTTGACTCGTTTGACTCGTTTGACTCGTTTGACTCGCTTGACTCCTTTGACTCGTTTGGCTCGTTTCTCTCGTTTCTCTCGTTTGACTCGTTTGACTCGTTCGGCTCGTTTGAGTCGTCTGACTAGATTGAGTCGTTTGACTCGATTGACTCGTATAACTCGTTAGACTCGATTGACTCGATTGACTCGTTTGAGTGATTTGAGTCGTATGAGTCGTTTGACTCGTTTGACTCGTTTGACTCGTTTGACTCGTTTGACTCGTTTGACTCGTTTGACTCGTTTGACTCGTTTGACTCGTTTGACTCGTTTGAATCGCTTGACTCGAATGTCCTGTTCGACACGTTTGTCCCGTTTGACTCGTTTGACTCGTTTGACTCGTTTGACTCGTTTGACTCGATTGTCCTGTTCGACCTGTTCGACCCGTTCGACCCGTTTGACTCGTTTGACTCGTTTGACTCGTTTGACTCGTTTGACTCGTTTGACTCGTTTGACTCGTTTGAGTCGTTTGACACGGTTGACCCGTTTGACTCGTTCCACCCGTTTGACTCGTTTGACTCATCTGACTCGTTTGACTCGTCTGACTCGTTTGACTCGTCTGACTCGTTTGACTCGTATGACTCGTGTGACTCGTTTGACTCGTTTGACTCGTTTGACACGTTTGACACGTTACACCCGTTTGACTCGTTCGACACTTTTTACCCGATTGACTCGTTAGTCCGGTTTGACTCGTTTGACTCGTTTGACTCGTTTGACTCGATTGACTCGTTTGACTCGATTGACTCGTTTGACTCGTTTGACTCGTTTGACTCGTTTGACTCGTTTGGATCGTTCAACTCGCTTGAATCGATTGTCCTGTTCGACCCGTTTGACTCGTTTGACTCGTTTGACTCGATTGTCCTGTTCGACCCGTTTGACTCGTTTGACTCGTTTGACTCGTTTGACTCGTTTGACTCGTTTGAGTCGTTTGACTCGTTTGACTCGATTGACTCGTTTGACTCGTTTGACTCGTTTGACTCGTTTTACTCGTTTGACTCGATTGTCCTGTTCGACCCGTTTGACTCGCTTGACTCGATTGTCCTGTTCGACCCGTTTGACTCGTTTGACTCGTTTGACTCGTTTGACTCGTTTGACTCGTTTGACTCGTTTGACTCGTTTGACTCGTTTGACTCGTTTGACTCGTTTGACTCGTTTGACTCGTTTGACTCGTTTGACTCGTTTCACTCGTTTGACTCGTTTGACTCGTTTGACTCGTTTCACTCGTTTGACTCGTTTGACTCGATTGTCCTGTTCGACCCGTTTGACTCGTTTGACTCGTTTGACTCGTTTGACTCGTTTGACTCGTTTGACTCGTTTGACTCGTTTGACTCGTTTGACTCGATTGTCCTGTTCGACCCGTTTGCCTCGTTTCACTCGTTTGACTCGTTTCACTCGTTTGACTCGTTTGACTCGTTTGACTCGTTTGACTCGTTTGACTCGTTTGACTCATTTGACTCGTTTGACTCGATTGACTCGTTTGACTCGTTTGACTCGTTTGACTCGTTTGACTCGTTTGACTCGTTTGACTCGTTTGACTCGTTTGACTCGTTTGACTCGTTTGACTCGTTTGACTCGTTTGACTCGTTTGACTCGTTTGACTCGTTTGACTCGTTTGGCTCGTTTGACTCGTTTGACCCGATTGACTCGTTAGGCCGGTTTGATCCGTTTTACTCGTTTGACTCGTTTGACTCTTTTGACTCGTTTGACTCGTTTGACCGGTTTTACTGGTTTGACTCGGTTGACTCGTTTGAGTCGTTTGAGTCGTTTGAGTCGATTGACTCGTTTGACTCATTTGACACGATTGACACGATTGACACGATTGACTCGTATGACTCGTTTCTCTCCTTTGCCTTGTTCGACTCGTTTGACTCGTTTGACTCGTTTGACTCGTTTAACTCGTTTGACTCGTTTGACTCGTTTGACTCGATTGTCCTGTTCGACCCGTTTGAGTCGTTTGACTCGTTGGACTCGTTTGACTCGTTTGACTCGTTTCACTCGTTTCACTCGTTTGACTCGTTTGACTCGTTTGACTCGATTGACTCGTTTCACTCGTTTGACTCGTTTGACTCGAATGTCCTGTTCGACCCGTTTGACTCGTTTGACTCGTTTGACTCGTTTGACTCGTTTCACTCGTTTGACTCGTTTGACTCGTTTGACTCGTTTGACTCGTTTGATTCGTTTGACTCGTTTGACTCGTTTGACTCGATTGACTCGTTTGACTCGTTTGATTCGTTTGACTCGTTTGACTCGTTTGACTCGTTTGACTCGTTTGACTCGTTTGGCTCGTTCAACTCGCTTGACTCGATTGTCCTGTTCGACCCGTTTGACTCGTTTGACTCGTTTGACTCGTTTCACTCGTTTGACTCGTTTGACTCGTATGACTCGTTTGACTCGTTTGACTCGTTTGACTCGTTTGACTCGTTTGACTCGTTTGACTCGTTTGACTCGTTTGACTCGTTTGACTCGTTTGACTCGTTTGACTCGTTTGGCTCGTTCAACTCGCTTGACTCGATTGTCCTGTTCGACCCGTTTGACTCGTTTCACTCGTTTGACTCGTTTCACTCGTTTGACTCGTTTCACTCGTTTCACTCGTTTCACTCGTTTGACTCGTTTGACTCGTTTGACTCGTTTGACTCGTTTGATTCGTTTGACTCGTTTGACTCGTTTGACTCGTTTGACTCGTTTGACTCGTTTGGCTCGTTCAACTCGCTTGACTCGATTGTCCTGTTCGACCCGTTTGACTCGTTTGACTCGTTTGACTCGTTTCACTCGTTTGACTCGTTTCACTCGTTTGACTCGTTTGACTCGTTTGACTCGTTTGACTCGTTTGACTCGTTTCACTCGTTTGACTCGTTTGACTCGTTTGACTCGTTTGACTCGTTTGACTCGTTTGACTCGTTTGACTCGTTTGACTCGTTTGACTCGTTTGACTCGTTTGACTCGTTTGACTCGTTTGACTCGTTTGACTCGTTTGACTCGTTTGACTCGTTTGACTCGTTTGACTCGTTTGACTCGTTTGACTCGATTGTCCTGTTCGACCCGTTTGCCTCGTTTCACTCGTTTGACTCGTTTCACTCGTTTGACTCGTTTGACTCGTTTGACTCGTTTGACTCGTTTGACTCGTTTGACTCATTTGACTCGTTTGACTCGATTGACTCGTTTGACTCGTTTGACTCGTTTGACTCGTTTGACTCGTTTGACTCGTTTGACTCGTTTGACTCGTTTGACTCGTTTGACTCGTTTGACTCGTTTGACTCGTTTGACTCGTTTGACTCGTTTGACTCGTTTGACTCGTTTGACTCGTTTGACTCGTTTGGCTCGTTTGACTCGTTTGACCCGATTGACTCGTTAGGCCGGTTTGATCCGTTTTACTCGTTTGACTCGTTTGACTCTTTTGACTCGTTTGACTCGTTTGACCGGTTTTACTGGTTTGACTCGGTTGACTCGTTTGAGTCGTTTGAGTCGTTTGAGTCGATTGACTCGTTTGACTCATTTGACACGATTGACACGATTGACACGATTGACTCGTATGACTCGTTTCTCTCCTTTGCCTTGTTCGACTCGTTTGACTCGTTTGACTCGTTTGACTCGTTTGACTCGTTTGACTCGTTTGACTCGTTTGACTCGATTGTCCTGTTCGACCCGTTTGAGTCGTTTGACTTGTTGGACTCGTTGGACTCGTTTGACTCGTTTCACTCGTTTCACTCGTTTGACTCGTTTGACTCGTTTGACTCGATTGACTCGTTTCACTCGTTTGACTCGTTTGACTCGAATGTCCTGTTCGACCCGTTTGACTCGTTTGACTCGTTTGACTCGTTTGACTCGTTTGACTCGTTTGACTCGTTTGACTCGTTTGACTCGTTTGACTCGTTTGATTCGTTTGACTCGTTTGACTCGTTTGACTCGATTGACTCGTTTGACTCGTTTGATTCGTTTGACTCGTTTGACTCGTTTGACTCGTTTGACTCGTTTGACTCGTTTGGCTCGTTCAACTCGCTTGACTCGATTGTCCTGTTCGACCCGTTTGACTCGTTTGACTCGTTTGACTCGTTTGACTCGTTTGACTCGTTTGACTCGTATGACTCGTTTGACTCGTTTGACTCGTTTGACTCGTTTGACTCGTTTGACTCGTTTGACTCGTTTGACTCGTTTGACTCGTTTGACTCGTTTGACTCGTTTGACTCGTTTGGCTCGTTCAACTCGCTTGACTCGATTGTCCTGTTCGACCCGTTTGACTCGTTTCACTCGTTTGACTCGTTTCACTCGTTTGACTCGTTTCACTCGTTTCACTCGTTTCACTCGTTTGACTCGTTTGACTCGTTTGACTCGTTTGACTCGTTTGATTCGTTTGACTCGTTTGACTCGTTTGACTCGTTTGACTCGTTTGACTCGTTTGGCTCGTTCAACTCGCTTGACTCGATTGTCCTGTTCGACCCGTTTGACTCGTTTGACTCGTTTGACTCGTTTCACTCGTTTCACTCGTTTCACTCGTTTCACTCGTTTCACTCGTTTGACTCGTTTGACTCGTTTGACTCGTTTGACTCGTTTGACTCGTTTGACTCGTTTGACTCGTTTGACTCGTTTGACTCGTTTGACTCGTTTGACTCGTTTGACTCGTTTGACTCGTTTGACTCGTTTGACTCGTTTGACTCGTTTGACTCGTTTGACTCGTTTGACTCGTTTGACTCGTTTGACTCGTTTGACTCGTTTGACTCGTTTGACTCGTTTGACTCGTTTGACTCGTTTGACTCGTTTGACTCGTTTGACTCGTTTGACTCGTTTGACTCGTTTGACTCGTTTGACTCGTTTGACTCGTTTGACTCGTTTGACTCGTTTGACTCGTTTGACTCGTTTGACTCGTTTGACTCGTTTGACTCGTTTGACTCGTTTGACTCGTTTGACTCGTTTGACTCGTTTGACTCGATTGACTCGTTTGACTCGTTTGATTCGTTTGACTCGTTTGACTCGTTTGACTCGTTTGACTCGTTTGACTCGTTTGACTCGTTTGGCTCGTTCAACTCGCTTGACTCGATTGTCCTGTTCGACCCGTTTGACTCGTTTGACTCGTTTGACTCGTTTCACTCGTTTGACTCGTTTCACTCGTTTCACTCGTTTCACTCGTTTCACTCGTTTGACTCGTTTGACTCGATTGACTTGTTTGACTCGTTTGACTCGTTTGACTCGTTTGACTCGTTTGACTCGTTTGACTCGTTTCACTCGATTGTCCTGTTCGACCCGTTTGACTCGCTTGACTCGTTTGTCCTGTTCGACCCATTTGACTCGTTTGACTCGTTTGGCTCGTTTGACTCGTTTGACTCGTTTGACTCATTTGACTCATTTGACTCGATTGACTCGTTTGACTCGTTTGACTCGTTTGACTCGTTTGACTCGTTTGACTCGTTAGACTCGTTTGACTCGATTGTCCTTTTCGACCCGTTTGACCCGTTTGACACGTTTGACTCGTTTGACTCGTTTGACTCGTTTGAGTCGTTTGACTCGTTTGACTCGTTTGACTCGATTGACTCGTTTGACTCGATTGACTCGTTTGACTCGTTTGACTCGTTTGACTCGTTTGATTCGTTTGACTCGTTTGACTCGTTTGACTCGATTGACTCGTTTGACTCGTTTGATTCGTTTGACTCGTTTGACTCGTTTGACTCGCTTGACTCGTTTGACTCGTTTGGCTCGTTCAACTCGCTTGACTCGATTGTCCTGTTCGACCCGTTTGACTCGTTTGACTCGTTTGACTCGTTTGACTCGTTTCACTCGTTTGACTCGTTTCACTCGTTTCACTCGTTTCACTCGTTTGACTCGTTTGACTCGTTTGACTCGATTGACTCGTTTGACTCGTTTGATTCGTTTGACTCGTTTGACTCGTTTGACTCGTTTGACTCGTTTGACTCGTTTGACTCGTTTGACTCGTTTGACTCGTTTGACTCGTTTGACTCGTTTGGCTCGTTCAACTCGCTTGACTCGATTGTCCTGTTCGACCCGTTTGACTCGTTTGACTCGTTTGACTCGTTTGACTCGTTTGACTCGTTTGACTCGTTTGACTCGATTGACTCGTTTGACTCGTTTGACTCGTTTGACTCGTTTGACTCGTTTGACTCGTTTGACTCGTTTGACTCGTTTGACTCGTTTGACTCGTTTGACTCGTTTGACTCGTTTGACTCGTTTGACTCGTTTGACTCGTTTGACTCGTTTGACTCGTTTGGCTCGTTTGACTCGTTTGACCCGATTGACTCGTTAGGCCGGTTTGATCCGTTTTACTCGTTTGACTCGTTTGACTCTTTTGACTCGTTTGACTCGTTTGACCGGTTTTACTGGTTTGACTCGGTTGACTCGTTTGAGTCGTTTGAGTCGTTTGAGTCGATTGACTCGTTTGACTCATTTGACACGATTGACACGATTGACACGATTGACTCGTATGACTCGTTTCTCTCCTTTGACTTGTTCGACTCGTTTGACTCGTTTGACTCGTTTGACTCGTTTGACTCGTTTGACTCGTTTGACTCGTTTGACTCGTTTGACTCGTTTGACTCGTTTGACTCGTTTCACTCGATTGTCCTGTTCGACCCGTTTGAGTCGTTTGACTCGTTGGACTCGTTTGACTCGTTTGACTCGTTTGACTCGTTTCACTCGTTTGACTCGTTTGACTCGTTTGACTCGATTGACTCGTTTCACTCGTTTGACTCGTTTGACTCGAATGTCCTGTTCGACCCGTTTGACTCGTTTGACTCGTTTGACTCGTTTGACTCGTTTGACTCGTTTGACTCGTTTCACTCGTTTGACTCGTTTGACTCGTTTCACTCGTTTCACTCGATTGTCCTGTTCGACCCGTTTGACTCGCTTGACTCGTTTGTCCTGTTCGACCCATTTGACTCGTTTGACTCGTTTGGCTCGTTTGACTCGTTTGACTCGTTTGACTCATTTGACTCGTTTGACTCGATTGACTCGTTTGACTCGTTTGACTCGTTTGACTCGTTTGACTCGTTTGACTCGTTAGACTCGTTTGACTCGATTGTCCTTTTCGACCCGTTTGACCCGTTTGACACGTTTGACTCGTTTGACTCGTTTGACTCGTTTGAGTCGTTTGACTCGTTTGACTCGTTTGACTCGATTGACTCGTTTGACTCGTTTGACTCGTTTGACTCGTTTGATTCGTTTGACTCGTTTGACTCGTTTGACTCGATTGACTCGTTTGACTCGTTTGATTCGTTTGACTCGTTTGACTCGTTTGACTCGTTTGACTCGTTTGACTCGTTTGGCTCGTTCAACTCGCTTGACTCGATTGTCCTGTTCGACCCGTTTGACTCGTTTGACTCGTTTGACTCGTTTCACTCGTTTCACTCGTTTGACTCGTTTGACTCGATTGACTCGTTTGACTCGTTTGATTCGTTTGACTCGTTTGACTCGTTTGACTCGTTTGACTCGTTTGACTCGTTTGACTCGTTTGACTCGTTTCACTCGTTTCACTCGTTTGACTCGATTGACTCGTTTGACTCGTTTGATTCGTTTGACTCGTTTGACTCGTTTGACTCGTTTGACTCGTTTGACTCGTTTGACTCGTTTGACTCGTTTGGCTCGTTCAACTCGCTTGACTCGATTGTCCTGTTCGACCCGTTTGACTCGTTTGACTCGTTTGACTCGTTTGACTCGTTTGACTCGTTTGACTCGTTTGACTCGTTTGACACGTTTGACTCGTTTGACTCGTTTGACTCGTTTGACTAGTTTGACTCGTTTGACTCGTTTGACTCGTTTGACTCGTTTGACTCGTTTGACACGTTTGACTCGTTTGACTCGTTTGACTCGTTTGACTCGTTTGACTCGTGTGACTCGTTTGACTCGTTTGACTCGTTTGACTCGTTTGACTAGTTTGACTCGTTTGACTCGTTTGACTCGTTTGACTCGTTTGACTCGTTTGACTCGTTTGACTCGTTTGACTCGTTTGACTCGTTTGACTCGTTTGACTCGTTTGACTCGTTTGACTCGTTTGACTCGTTTGACTCGTTTGACTCGTTTGACTCGTTTGACTCGATTGTCCTGTTCGACCCGTTTGAGTCGTTTGACTCGTTGGACTCGTTTGACTCGTTTGACTCGTTTGACTCGTTTCACTCGTTTGACTCGTTTGACTCGTTTGACTCGATTGACTCGTTTCACTCGTTTGACTCGTTTGACTCGAATGTCCTGTTCGACCCGTTTGACTCGTTTGACTCGTTTGACTCGTTTGACTCGTTTCACTCGTTTGACTCGTTTGACTCGTTTGACTCGTTTCACTCGATTGTCCTGTTCGACCCGTTTGACTCGCTTGACTCGTTTGTCCTGTTCGACCCATTTGACTCGTTTGACTCGTTTGGCTCGTTTGACTCGTTTGACTCGTTTGACTCATTTGACTCGTTTGACTCGATTGACTCGTTTGACTCGTTTGACTCGTTTGACTCGTTTGACTCGTTAGACTCGTTTGACTCGATTGTCCTTTTCGACCCGTTTGACCCGTTTGACACGTTTGACTCGTTTGACTCGTTTGACTCGTTTGACTCGCTTGACTCCTTTGACTCGTTTGGCTCGTTTCTCTCGTTTCTCTCGTTTGACTCGTTTGACTCGTTCGGCTCGTTTGAGTCGTCTGACTAGATTGAGTCGTTTGACTCGATTGACTCGTATAACTCGTTAGACTCGATTGACTCGATTGACTCGTTTGAGTGATTTGAGTCGTATGAGTCGTTTGACTCGTTTGACTCGTTTGACTCGTTTGACTCGTTTGACTCGTTTGACTCGTTTGACTCGTTTGACTCGTTTGACTCGTTTGACTCGTTTGAATCGCTTGACTCGAATGTCCTGTTCGACACGTTTGTCCCGTTTGACTCGTTTGACTCGTTTGACTCGTTTGACTCGTTTGACTCGATTGTCCTGTTCGACCTGTTCGACCCGTTCGACCCGTTTGACCCGTTTGACTCGTTTGACTCGTTTGACTCGTTTGACTCGTTTGACTCGTTTGACTCGTTTGAGTCGTTTGACACGGTTGACCCGTTTGACTCGTTCCACCCGTTTGACTCGTTTGACTCATCTGACTCGTTTGACTCGTCTGACTCGTTTGACTCGTCTGACTCGTTTGACTCGTATGACTCGTGTGACTCGTTTGACTCGTTTGACTCGTTTGACACGTTTGACACGTTACACCCGTTTGACTCGTTCGACACTTTTTACCCGATTGACTCGTTAGTCCGGTTTGACTCGTTTGACTCGTTTGACTCGTTTGACTCGATTGACTCGTTTGACTCGATTGACTCGTTTGACTCGTTTGACTCGTTTGACTCGTTTGACTCGTTTGGATCGTTCAACTCGCTTGAATCGATTGTCCTGTTCGACCCGTTTGACTCGTTTGACTCGTTTGACTCGATTGTCCTGTTCGACCCGTTTGACTCGTTTGACTCGTTTGACTCGTTTGACTCGTTTGACTCGTTTGACTCGTTTGACTCGTTTGACTCGATTGACTCGTTTGACTCGTTTGACTCGTTTGACTCGTTTTACTCGTTTGACTCGATTGTCCTGTTCGACCCGTTTGACTCGCTTGACTCGATTGTCCTGTTCGACCCGTTTGACTCGTTTGACTCGTTTGACTCGTTTGACTCGTTTGACTCGTTTGACTCGTTTGACTCGTTTGACTCGTTTGACTCGTTTGACTCGTTTGACTCGTTTGACTCGTTTGACTCGTTTGACTCGTTTCACTCGTTTGACTCGTTTGACTCGTTTGACTCGTTTCACTCGTTTGACTCGTTTGACTCGATTGTCCTGTTCGACCCGTTTGACTCGTTTGACTCGTTTGACTCGTTTGACTCGTTTGACTCGTTTGACTCGTTTGACTCGATTGTCCTGTTCGACCCGTTTGCCTCGTTTCACTCGTTTGACTCGTTTCACTCGTTTGACTCGTTTGACTCGTTTGACTCGTTTGACTCGTTTGACTCGTTTGACTCATTTGACTCGTTTGACTCGATTGACTCGTTTGACTCGTTTGACTCGTTTGACTCGTTTGACTCGTTTGACTCGTTTGACTCGTTTGACTCGTTTGACTCGTTTGACTCGTTTGACTCGTTTGACTCGTTTGACTCGTTTGACTCGTTTGACTCGTTTGACTCGTTTGACTCGTTTGGCTCGTTTGACTCGTTTGACCCGATTGACTCGTTAGGCCGGTTTGATCCGTTTTACTCGTTTGACTCGTTTGACTCTTTTGACTCGTTTGACTCGTTTGACCGGTTTTACTGGTTTGACTCGGTTGACTCGTTTGAGTCGTTTGAGTCGTTTGAGTCGATTGACTCGTTTGACTCATTTGACACGATTGACACGATTGACACGATTGACTCGTATGACTCGTTTCTCTCCTTTGCCTTGTTCGACTCGTTTGACTCGTTTGACTCGTTTGACTCGTTTAACTCGTTTGACTCGTTTGACTCGTTTGACTCGATTGTCCTGTTCGACCCGTTTGAGTCGTTTGACTCGTTGGACTCGTTTGACTCGTTTGACTCGTTTCACTCGTTTCACTCGTTTGACTCGTTTGACTCGTTTGACTCGATTGACTCGTTTCACTCGTTTGACTCGTTTGACTCGAATGTCCTGTTCGACCCGTTTGACTCGTTTGACTCGTTTGACTCGTTTGACTCGTTTCACTCGTTTGACTCGTTTGACTCGTTTGACTCGTTTGACTCGTTTGATTCGTTTGACTCGTTTGACTCGTTTGACTCGATTGACTCGTTTGACTCGTTTGATTCGTTTGACTCGTTTGACTCGTTTGACTCGTTTGACTCGTTTGACTCGTTTGGCTCGTTCAACTCGCTTGACTCGATTGTCCTGTTCGACCCGTTTGACTCGTTTGACTCGTTTGACTCGTTTCACTCGTTTGACTCGTTTGACTCGTATGACTCGTTTGACTCGTTTGACTCGTTTGACTCGTTTGACTCGTTTGACTCGTTTGACTCGTTTGACTCGTTTGACTCGTTTGACTCGTTTGACTCGTTTGACTCGTTTGGCTCGTTCAACTCGCTTGACTCGATTGTCCTGTTCGACCCGTTTGACTCGTTTCACTCGTTTGACTCGTTTCACTCGTTTGACTCGTTTCACTCGTTTCACTCGTTTCACTCGTTTGACTCGTTTGACTCGTTTGACTCGTTTGACTCGTTTGATTCGTTTGACTCGTTTGACTCGTTTGACTCGTTTGACTCGTTTGACTCGTTTGGCTCGTTCAACTCGCTTGACTCGATTGTCCTGTTCGACCCGTTTGACTCGTTTGACTCGTTTGACTCGTTTCACTCGTTTGACTCGTTTCACTCGTTTGACTCGTTTGACTCGTTTGACTCGTTTGACTCGTTTGACTCGTTTGACTCGTTTGACTCGTTTGACTCGTTTGACTCGTTTGACTCGTTTGACTCGTTTGACTCGTTTGACTCGTTTGACTCGTTTGACTCGTTTGACTCGTTTGACTCGTTTGACTCGTTTGACTCGTTTGACTCGTTTGACTCGTTTGACTCGTTTGACTCGTTTGACTCGATTGTCCTGTTCGACCCGTTTGCCTCGTTTCACTCGTTTGACTCGTTTCACTCGTTTGACTCGTTTGACTCGTTTGACTCGTTTGACTCGTTTGACTCGTTTGACTCATTTGACTCGTTTGACTCGATTGACTCGTTTGACTCGTTTGACTCGTTTGACTCGTTTGACTCGTTTGACTCGTTTGACTCGTTTGACTCGTTTGACTCGTTTGACTCGTTTGACTCGTTTGACTCGTTTGACTCGTTTGACTCGTTTGACTCGTTTGACTCGTTTGACTCGTTTGACTCGTTTGGCTCGTTTGACTCGTTTGACCCGATTGACTCGTTAGGCCGGTTTGATCCGTTTTACTCGTTTGACTCGTTTGACTCTTTTGACTCGTTTGACTCGTTTGACCGGTTTTACTGGTTTGACTCGGTTGACTCGTTTGAGTCGTTTGAGTCGTTTGAGTCGATTGACTCGTTTGACTCATTTGACACGATTGACACGATTGACACGATTGACTCGTATGACTCGTTTCTCTCCTTTGCCTTGTTCGACTCGTTTGACTCGTTTGACTCGTTTGACTCGTTTGACTCGTTTGACTCGTTTGACTCGTTTGACTCGATTGTCCTGTTCGACCCGTTTGAGTCGTTTGACTTGTTGGACTCGTTGGACTCGTTTGACTCGTTTCACTCGTTTCACTCGTTTGACTCGTTTGACTCGTTTGACTCGATTGACTCGTTTCACTCGTTTGACTCGTTTGACTCGAATGTCCTGTTCGACCCGTTTGACTCGTTTGACTCGTTTGACTCGTTTGACTCGTTTCACTCGTTTGACTCGTTTGACTCGTTTGACTCGTTTGACTCGTTTGATTCGTTTGACTCGTTTGACTCGTTTGACTCGATTGACTCGTTTGACTCGTTTGATTCGTTTGACTCGTTTGACTCGTTTGACTCGTTTGACTCGTTTGACTCGTTTGGCTCGTTCAACTCGCTTGACTCGATTGTCCTGTTCGACCCGTTTGACTCGTTTGACTCGTTTGACTCGTTTGACTCGTTTGACTCGTTTGACTCGTATGACTCGTTTGACTCGTTTGACTCGTTTGACTCGTTTGACTCGTTTGACTCGTTTGACTCGTTTGACTCGTTTGACTCGTTTGACTCGTTTGACTCGTTTGACTCGTTTGGCTCGTTCAACTCGCTTGACTCGATTGTCCTGTTCGACCCGTTTGACTCGTTTCACTCGTTTGACTCGTTTCACTCGTTTGACTCGTTTCACTCGTTTCACTCGTTTCACTCGTTTGACTCGTTTGACTCGTTTGACTCGTTTGACTCGTTTGATTCGTTTGACTCGTTTGACTCGTTTGACTCGTTTGACTCGTTTGACTCGTTTGGCTCGTTCAACTCGCTTGACTCGATTGTCCTGTTCGACCCGTTTGACTCGTTTGACTCGTTTGACTCGTTTCACTCGTTTCACTCGTTTCACTCGTTTCACTCGTTTCACTCGTTTGACTCGTTTGACTCGTTTGACTCGTTTGACTCGTTTGACTCGTTTGACTCGTTTGACTCGTTTGACTCGTTTGACTCGTTTGACTCGTTTGACTCGTTTGACTCGTTTGACTCGTTTGACTCGTTTGACTCGTTTGACTCGTTTGACTCGTTTGACTCGTTTGACTCGTTTGACTCGTTTGACTCGTTTGACTCGTTTGACTCGTTTGACTCGTTTGACTCGTTTGACTCGTTTGACTCGTTTGACTCGTTTGACTCGTTTGACTCGTTTGACTCGTTTGACTCGTTTGACTCGTTTGACTCGTTTGACTCGTTTGACTCGTTTGACTCGTTTGACTCGTTTGACTCGTTTGACTCGTTTGACTCGTTTGACTCGTTTGACTCGTTTGACTCGTTTGACTCGTTTGACTCGTTTGACTCGATTGACTCGTTTGACTCGTTTGATTCGTTTGACTCGTTTGACTCGTTTGACTCGTTTGACTCGTTTGACTCGTTTGACTCGTTTGGCTCGTTCAACTCGCTTGACTCGATTGTCCTGTTCGACCCGTTTGACTCGTTTGACTCGTTTGACTCGTTTCACTCGTTTGACTCGTTTCACTCGTTTCACTCGTTTCACTCGTTTCACTCGTTTGACTCGTTTGACTCGATTGACTTGTTTGACTCGTTTGACTCGTTTGACTCGTTTGACTCGTTTGACTCGTTTGACTCGTTTCACTCGATTGTCCTGTTCGACCCGTTTGACTCGCTTGACTCGTTTGTCCTGTTCGACCCATTTGACTCGTTTGACTCGTTTGGCTCGTTTGACTCGTTTGACTCGTTTGACTCATTTGACTCATTTGACTCGATTGACTCGTTTGACTCGTTTGACTCGTTTGACTCGTTTGACTCGTTTGACTCGTTAGACTCGTTTGACTCGATTGTCCTTTTCGACCCGTTTGACCCGTTTGACACGTTTGACTCGTTTGACTCGTTTGACTCGTTTGACTCGTTTGACTCGTTTGACTCGTTTGACTCGATTGACTCGTTTGACTCGATTGACTCGTTTGACTCGTTTGACTCGTTTGACTCGTTTGATTCGTTTGACTCGTTTGACTCGTTTGACTCGATTGACTCGTTTGACTCGTTTGATTCGTTTGACTCGTTTGACTCGTTTGACTCGCTTGACTCGTTTGACTCGTTTGGCTCGTTCAACTCGCTTGACTCGATTGTCCTGTTCGACCCGTTTGACTCGTTTGACTCGTTTGACTCGTTTGACTCGTTTCACTCGTTTGACTCGTTTCACTCGTTTCACTCGTTTCACTCGTTTGACTCGTTTGACTCGTTTGACTCGATTGACTCGTTTGACTCGTTTGATTCGTTTGACTCGTTTGACTCGTTTGACTCGTTTGACTCGTTTGACTCGTTTGACTCGTTTGACTCGTTTGACTCGTTTGGCTCGTTCAACTCGCTTGACTCGATTGTCCTGTTCGACCCGTTTGACTCGTTTGACTCGTTTGACTCGTTTGACTCGTTTGACTCGTTTGACTCGATTGTCCTGTTCGACCCGTTTGACACGTTTGACTCGTTTGACCCGTTTGACTCGTTTGACTCGTTTGACTCGTTTGTTTCGTTTGACTCGATTGACTCGTTGGACTCGTTTGGGTCGTTTGACTCGTTTGACTCGTTTGACTCGTTTGACTCGATTGTCCTGTTCAACCCGTTTGACCCGTTTGACACGTTTGACACGTTTGACTCGTTTGACTCGATTGTCCTGTTCGATCCGTTTGACCCATTTGACACGTTTGACTCGTTTGACTCGTTTGACTCGTTTGATTCGATTGAGTCGTTTGACTCGTTTGACTCGTTTGACTCGTTTGACTCGTTTGACTCGTTTGACTCGATTGACTCGATTGTCCTGTTCGACCCGTTTGACCTGTTCGACACGTTTGACCTGTTCGACACGTTTGACCTGTTCGACACGTTTGACCTGTTCGACACGTTTGACTCGATTGACTCGTTTCACTCGTTTGACTCGTTTCACTCGTTTGACTCGTTTCACTCGTTTGACTCGTTTCACTCGTTTGACTCGTTTGACTCGTTTGACTCGTTTGACTCGTTTGACTCGTTTGACTCGTTTGACTCGTCTGACTCGTTTGACTCGTCTGACTCGTTTGACTCGTCTGACTCGTTTGACTCGTTTGACTCGAATGTCCTGTTCGACCCGTTTGACACTTTTGACTCGTTTGACTCGATTGACTCTGACTCGTTTCACTCGTTTGACTCGTTTCACTCGTTTGACTCGTTTCACTCGTTTGACTCGTTTCACTCGTTTGACTCGATTGTCCTGTTCGACCCGTTTCACTCGTTTGACTCGTAACACTCGTTTGACTCGTTTCACTCGTTTGACTCGTTTCACTCGTTTCACTCGTTTCACTCGTTTCACTCGTTTCACTCGTTTGACTAGTTTGACCGGTTTGACTCGTTTGACTCGTTTGACTCGTTTAACCCGTTTGACTCGTTTGACTCGTTTGACTCGTTTGACTCGTTTGATTCGTTTGACTCGATTGACTCGTTGGACTCGTTTGGGTCGTTTGACTCGTTTGACTCGTTTGACTCGTTTGACTCGTTTGACTCGTTTGACTCGATTGTCCTGTTCAACCCGTTTGACCCGTTTGACACGATTGACTCGTTTGACTCGTTTGACTCGTTTGATTCGTTTGACTCGTTTGACTCGTTTGACTCGTTCAACTCGCTTGACTCGATTGTCCTGTTCGACCCGTTTGACTCGTTTGAGTCGTTTGACTCGTTTGACTCGTTTGACTCGTTTGACTCGTTTGACTCGTTTGACTCGTTTGACTCGTTTGACTCGTTTGACTCGTTTGACTCGTTTGACTCGTTTGACTCGTTTGACTCGTTGACTCGTTTGACTCGATTGACCCGTTTGACTCGTTTGACTCGTTCGACTCGTTTGACTCGTTTGACTCGTTTGACTCGTTGACTCGTTTGACGCGTATGACTCGTTTGACTCGTTTAACTCGTTTGACTCGTTTGCCTCCTTTGACTCGTTTGACTCGTTTGACTCGTTTGGCTCGTTTGACTCGTTTGACTCCTTTGACTCGGTTGGCTCGTTTGGCTCGTTTGACTCGTTTGAGTCGTTTGGCTCCTTTGACTCGTTTGGCTCGTTTGGCTCGTTTGACTCGTTTGAGTTGTTTGAGTCGTTTGACTCGATTGACTCGTCTAACTCGATAGACTCGATTGACTCGTTTGAGTCGAATGAGTCGAATGAGTCGAATGAGTCGAATGAGTCGAATGAGTCGAATGAGTCGAATGACTCGAATGAGTCGAATGAGTCGAATGAGTCGAATAAGTCGTTTGACTCGCTTGACTCGTTTGACTCGCTTGACTCGTTTGACTCGCTTGACTCGTTTGACTCGTTTGACTCGTTTGACTCGTTTGACTCGTTTGGCTCGTTAGCAAACGAGTCAATCGGGTCAAACGAGTCAAACGAGTCAAACGAGTCAAACGAGTCAAACGAGTCAAACGAGTCAAACGAGTCAAACGAGTCAAACGAGTCAAACGAGTCAAACGAGTCAAACGAGTCAAACGAGTCAAACGAGTCAAACGAGTCAAACGAGTCAAACGAGTCAAACGAGTCAAACGAGTCAAACGAGTCAAACGAGTCAAACGAGTCAAACGAGTCAAACGAGTCAAACGAGTCAAACGAGTCAAACGAGTCAAACGAGTCAAACGAGTCAAACGAGTCAAACGAGTCAAACGAGTCAAACGAGTCAAACGAGTCAAACGAGTTAAACGAGTCAAACGAGTCAAACGAGTCAAACGAGTCAAACGAGTCAAACGAGTCAAACGAGTCAACCGAGTCAACCGAGTCAACCGAGTCAAACGGGTCGAAAAGGACAATCGAGTCAAGCGAGTTGAACGAGCCAAACGAGTCATACGAGTCAAGCGAGTCATACGGGTCAAACGAGTCAAACGAGTCAAACGAGTGAAACGAGTCAAACGTGTCAAACGAGTCAAACGAGTGAAACGAGTCAAACGAGTCAAACGAGTCAAACGAGTGAAACGAGTCAAACGAGTGAAACGAGTCAAACGAGTGAAACGAGTCAAACGAGAGAAACGAGTCAAACGAGTGAAACGAGTCAAACGAGTCAAACGAGTCAAACGAGTGAAACGAGTCAAACGAGTCAAATGAATCAAACGAGTCAACCGAGTCAAACGGGTCGAACAGTACAATCGAGTCAAACGAGTCAAACGAGTCAAACGAGTCAAACGAGTCAAACGAGTAAAACGAGTCAAACGAGTCAAGCGAGTCGAACGAGCCAAACGAGTCAAACGAGTCAAACGAGTCAAACGAGTCAAACGAGTCAAACGAGTCAAACGAGTGAAACGAGTCAAACGAGTGAAACGAGTGAAACGAGTGAAACGAGTCAAACGAGTCAAACGAGTCAAACGAGTGAAACGAGTCAAACGAGTCAAACGAGTCATACGAGTCAAACGAGTCCATCGAGTCAAACGGGTCGAACAGGACAATCGAGTCAAGCGAGTTGAATGAGCCAAACGAGTCAAACGAGTCAAACGAGTCAAACGAGTCAAACGAGTCAAACGAGTCAAACGAGTGAAACGAGTCAAACGAGTCAAACGAGTCAAACGAGTCAAACGAGTGAAACGAGTGAAACGAGTGAAACGAGTGAAACGAGTCAAACGAATCAAACGAGTCAATCGAGTCAAACGAGTCAAACGAGTCAATCGAGTCAAACGAGTCAAACGAGTCAATCGAGTCAAACGAGTCAATCGAGTCAAACGTGTCAAACGGGTCAAACGGGTCGAACAGGACAATCGAGTCAAACGAGTCAAACGAGTCAAACGAGTCAAACGAGTCAAACGAGTCAAACGAGTCAAACGAGTCAAACGAGTCAAACGAGTCAAACGAGTCAAACGAGTCAAACGAGTCAAACGAGTCAAACGAGTCAAACGAGTCAAACGAGTCAAACGAGTCAAACGAGTCAAACGAGTCAAACGAGTCAAACGAGTCAAACGAGTCAAACGAGTCAAACGAGTCAAACGAGTCAAACGAGTCAAACGAGTCAAACGAGTCAAACGAGTCAAACGAGTCAAACGAGTCAAACGAGTCAAACGAGTCAAACGAGTCAAACGAGTCAAACGAGTCAAACGAGTCAAACGAGTCAACCGAGTCAACCGAGTCAACCGAGTCAAACGGGTCGAAAAGGACAATCGAGTCAAGCGAGTTGAACGAGCCAAACGAGTCATACGAGTCAAGCGAGTCATACGGGTCAAACGAGTCAAACGAGTCAAACGAGTGAAACGAGTCAAACGTGTCAAACGAGTCAAACGAGTCAAACGAGTCAAACGAGTCAAACGAGTCAAACGAGTCAAACGAGTCAAACGAGTCAAACGAGTCAAACGAGTCAAACGAGTCAAACGAGTCAAACGAGTCAAACGAGTCAAACGAGTCAAACGAGTCAAACGAGTCAAACGAGTCAAACGAGTCAAACGAGTCAAACGAGTCAAACGAGTCAAACGAGTCAAACGAGTCAAACGAGTCAAACGAGTCAAACGAGTCAAACGAGTCAAACGAGTCAAACGAGTCAAACGAGTCAAACGAGTCAAACGAGTCAAACGAGTCAAACGAGTCAAACGAGTCAAACGAGTCAAACGAGTCAAACGAGTCAAACGAGTCAAACGAGTCAAACGAGTCAAACGAGTCAAACGAGTCAAACGAGTCAAACGAGTCAAACGAGTCAAACGAGTCAAACGAGTCAAACGAGTCAAACGAGTCAAACGAGTCAAACGAGTCAATCGAGTCAAACGAGTCAAACGAGTTAAATGTGTCAAATGGGTCAAACGGGTCGAACAGGACAATCGAGTGAAACGAGTCAAACGAGTCAAACGAGTCAAACGAGTCAAACGGGTCGAACAGGACAATCGAGTAAAGCGAGTTAAACGAGCCAAACGAGTCAAACGAGTCAAACGAGTCAAACGAGTCAGTCGAGTCAAACGAGTCAAACGAGTCGAACGAGTCGAACGAGTCGAACGAGTCGAACGAGTCGAACGAGTCGAACGAGTCGAACGAGTCAAACGAGTCAAACGAGTCAAACGAGTTAAATGTGTCAAATGGGTCAAACGGGTCGAACAGGACAATCGAGTGAAACGAGTCAAACGAGTGAAACGAGTGAAACGAGTCAAACGAGTCAAACGAGTCAAATGGGTCAATCGGGTCGAACAGGACAATCGAGTGAAACGAGTCAAACGAGTCAAACGAGTCAAACGAGTCAAACGAGTCAAACGAGTCAAACGTGTCAAACGAGTCAAACGAGTCAAACGAGTCAAACGGCACAAACGAGTCAATCGGCACAAACCAGTCGAACGAGTCAAACGAGACAAACGAGTCACACGAGTCAAACGAGTCAACCGAGTCAAACGGGTCGAACAGGACAATCGAGTAAAGGGAGTTGAACGAGCCAAACGAGTCAAACGAGTCAAACGAGTCGAACGAGTCAAACGAGTCATACGGGTCGAACAGGACAATCGAGTCAAGCGATTTGAACGAGCCAAACGAGTCAAACGAGTCAAACCAGTCAAACGAGTCAAACGAGTCAAACGAGTCAAACGAGTCAAACGAGTCAATCGAGTCAAACGAGTCAAACGAGTCAAACGAGTTAAATGTGTCAAATGGGTCAAACGGGTCGAACAGGACAATCGAGTGAAACGAGTCAAACGAGTGAAACGAGTGAAACGAGTGAAACGAGTCAAACGAGTCAAATGGGTCAATCGGGTCGAACAATACAATCGAGTGAAACGAGTCAAACGAGTCAAACGAGTCAAACGAGTCAAACGAGTCAAACGAGTCAAACGAGTCAAACGGGTCGAACAGGACAATCGAGTCAAGCGAGTCAAACGAGTCAATCGAGTCAGACGAGTCAGACGAGTCAAACGGGCCGAACAGGACAATCGAGTCGAACGAGTGGAACGAGTCGAACGAGTCGAACGAGTCGAACGAGTCGAACGAGTCGAACGAGTCGAACGAGTCGAACGAGTCGAACGAGTCGAACGAGTCGAACGAGTCGAACGAGTCGAACGAGTCGAACGAGTCGAACGAGTCGAACGAGTCGAACGAGTCGAACGAGTCGAACGAGTCGAACGAGTCAATCGACACAAACCAGTCGTACGAGTCAAACGAGTCGTACGAGTCAAACGTGTCAAACGAGTCAAACGACACAAACCAGTCTAACGAGTCCAACGAGTCGAACGAGTCGAACGAGTCGAACGGGTCGAACGGGTCGAACGGGTCGAACGGGTCGAACGGGTCGAACGGGTCGAACGGGTCGAACGGGTCGAACGGGTCGAACGGGTCGAACGGGTCGAACGGGTCGAACGGGTCGAACGGGTCGAACGGGTCGAACGGGTCGAACGGGTCGAACGGGTCGAACGGGTCGAACGGGTCGAACGGGTCGAACGGGTCGAACGGGTCGAACGGGTCGAACGGGTCGAACGGGTCGAACGGGTCGAACGGGTCGAACGGGTCGAACGGGTCGAACGGGTCGAACGGGTCGAACGGGTCGAACGGGTCGAACGGGTCGAACGGGTCGAACGTGTCGAACGGGTCGAACGGGTCAAACGAGTCGAACGAGTCAATCGAGTCAAACGAGTCAAACGAGTCAAACGAGTCAAACGAGTCAAACGAGTCAAACGAGTCAAACGAGTCAAACGAGTCAAACGAGTCAAACGAGTCAAACGAGTCAAACGAGTCAAACGAGTCAAACGAGTCAAACGAGTCAAACGAGTCAAACGAGTCAAACGAGTCAAACGAGTCAAACGAGTCAAACGAGTCAAACGAGTCAAACGAGTCAAACGAGTCAAACGAGTCAAACGAGTCAAACGAGTCAAACGAGTCAAACGAGTCAAACGAGTCAAACGAGTCAAACGAGTCAAACGAGTCAAACGAGTCAAACGAGTCAAACGGGTCAAACGAGTGAAACGACTCAATCGAGTCAAACGAGTCAATCGAGTCAAACGAGTCAATCGAGTCAAATGAGTCGAACGAGTCAAACGAGTCGAACGAGTCAAACGAGTCGAACGAGACGAACGGGTCGAACAGGACAATCGAGTCAAGCGATTTGAACGAGCCAAACGAGTCAAACGAGTCAAACGAGTCAAACGAGTCAAACGAGTCAAACGAGTCAAACGAGTCAAACGAGTCAAACGAGTCAAACGAGTCATACGAGTCAAACGAGTCATACGAGTCAATCGAGTCAAACGAGTCAAACGAGTCACACGAGTCAAACGAGTCTAACGAGTGTTGTGTCAAGGCGCCTGGGGTCGAGATTCTGGCTAGAATCTCGGGGTGCTCCGGGTCGTCCTTCACAGTCGTCGTCCAACGGGTTCCGAAAGTTTCGGGTGATAACGCCGGGACGAGGATATTCGGTTAGAAACCGAAGGTAGGGGATCGTTGCGGGTTAAAGAGTTGGAACTCACCGTAAGGTTAAACAAGTTTATTCTGTCCCGATCTGGGTGACAGTCGGACCGCGTACTGTATCGAGTGTCTGGTCTTAATCAGAGAGCCTCTGCTCGTAGTTTGTACAGAGTCTTATAGCTAGTTCGGGGCGAAGCGGGGACCAGCGGGGTCACCGTCTTCGACTCGCTTTTCGCGCTGGGAACGCTGACGTTGCTCGGGGTTGTTGCCCGTGCTTGGCGCCCGCGCGTGTTATCGGAATGCGCGACGGTTGTAATTCTCGGTCGTTGACCGGGTTACAACATCCCCCCCCCCTTGAAGGAAGGGTGCTTAGGGGGAAATTTTTACAATTTTGGAAATTTAACCCGCGCCCTAGTTCGTTACTATCTCCGCATAGATGCATTCGCGTCCCGTTGGTTCGTGTGATCCCGGGTCGGGTGCGGTGTTTGTGCTTTGCGCCCTCGGATTTTTAGCTAATTTGAGTGTTTGTTGTTTTCGTCGCGATGTATAATCTCGTATCATTAAATAAATTAAGCCTATGAACATTATGGCTTGTACAATTGTTGTGGTCGTCGGGTATGCTATGTTCCATGAAATTTTATTTAATGGTTCCTGGTCTGTTTTTTCTGTTAGTACGCTTTGTTCTTGGTTGAGTTGCTTATACAGATTTGTGAATTCGGATGGGTTTTTTAGGATCTTGTGCAATTCTATTCGCGAGAGGGGTTTCGTTATGTTCGCCCCTATTGTGGCGTTTATCTGTGTCGTTATGTCGTACAGGGGCGCCGTTAACAGTTCGGTGACCTGGTTGTACATTGTTTTCTGTTTGTGGATTATCATGTCTTTGCTTGTGACTTTACAAGTGTCTGTTACCTTTAGAATTCCTGATTTATCTATTGTAACCCGTTCTGGTGATCGTTCATCGCATTCGAATGTTAATGTTTCGGCTTGTTGTGCTGCGAAAATCCATGTGTCCGGTCGCGATGTCCCTATCCATAACGTGTGGTTCGCTGTGATATGACTAATTTCGCAGTTCTTTGGGGATTCATCCGAAGGTTGTAACCAAAGGTTTACTACGCATTCGCGATCGGCGTTAATGTTATGAGCTATCATTGGTTGTTCGCAGTAATATTGTGTGGCTATTTGCTTACATTCTTTTAGATCGTTGTCCTTTTCAAGCATATATTGGTTATTTGATGAATCTAGTACAATAATGGGTGTATTTACAACTAGTAGCGCGTACGTGTTATCGCGTATGTACATCGGGACTGGGTTCGCCTCGATGACGGTGAAAGTTTGTGCGCTTATTAACGGAACAGTTATTACAGCTACGAGTGTATTTTTGTCGAAATATGCTGCGGTTGTTGACAGTTTTTCAATTATGTTTACGTTTGCTACGTTTGGCGCTATTGGGAAAACTAAACCGTTAGGTAGATGCTGCACGGCGACTTGCAGCAGGTTGATTATCTGTGCGCTTGACAATACATTTGTGCCTATTATGCCTGTTCTTAGGTTAGTGTAGAATTGCAGTATATCGTCAACGTCTTGTGTTAGGTCTGTTATCAAAGATTGTAGTGTATTGAAGTGATCGAGTAGGTCTGCTCTCTGAACTTGATATACAAAAGCAGATTCTATACGTTCCCGTAAAAGTCTCGTCTGTTCGTTTAGCAGTCTTTCGTTGTCTTCTATTGTCTCTTCTACGTTATGTAAGTGGTGTAATGTGTTGTTTGTGATTTGGATTTGCTTTTTCATTGCGGTCATTAGTGCTGTTTGTGTTCCGTCTAATTGTGCTAGGTGATAATTAATCTGTTCGGCGTCGTCGGCGTCCATTGTACCGAATAAGGTTTTCGCTAAGGACCCTAGCCCGTTGATTAATCCTCTGCGCTTGTCGGGTACGTGGCTTGGTATTCCCGATAATTGTTTCAGGCGCGTCGCGAGTTTATCTGACCTTCTGATTATTACCTCTAGATAGTTGTTACATGAATTTCTGACTTCTGTTTTCCCTGGTTTTTCGTTACATATTTTTCTGATGTTGTCTACATACGGCAGTAGTTGTTGCCCTCGTCCGAAGAGTGTGTCTGTTTTCACATGGGTGACAATCTTCCATGAGTCGGTTATCATGTGTAGTTTGCCCAGGTGGGTAAAGTGGACTCCTGCTTTATGTTTAATTGGTGTTATCACGTAAGGGGCCCGGCCGCTAGTTGGCGCCGCTTCGATTAGGCCCCGCGTCAGTGTGATCATCCTGAAACAGTGCAGTCGTATCTATCCCTTCCATTTCCTAATGAATTCGCGCGTGGTATATATATATTTTATTGTCCTTCCTAACCAGTTCCTTGCTCCCGCATATAGTTTTAAGATACGTAATGATTTTTTTTTTTTTGTATGACTTCTCGATCTTGTTACTCGATGAAGTGTTTCAATCGGTTCGCGTGCGTGCGTAGCGTTTTCTTTCCCTTTTTGATGGTTATATTTACTTTCGAATTTTTTTCTATTATTTCGTATGGGCCTACCCATTTATTATCTAGTTTTTTCGATCTTCCGCGGCGTACGGATTCGTCGTAAAGTAAAACTTTATCTCCTATATTGAATTCTATTTCACGCGTTTTCTTATCGTAGTTTTCCTTTGACTTTTCTTTTGCGTGTTGGAGTCGTTCCCGTGCTATTTCGTTTGCCGTTCGTATACGTTCTCTCGTTTGTTGCGCGTAGTCCTCGTAGTTATACGTATGTTTTGGTGGGCTTTTTAACGCGGTTGGTAGTGATGCTATTCGCCCGTAAACGAGTTCGTGTGGTGAATAACCTGTCGCGGTATGAGGGGTTGTATTGTATGTGAACATCGCGTAGGGTAGCCATCTATCCCAATCTGTTTGGTCGTTATCAATGTAATGCCGTAAATATTCTATTAGGGTTCTGTGTGATCTTTCTAATGCTCCATTGGATTCTGGATGGTACGCGGTTGTTTGTAGTTTTTTAATACGGAGTAGTTTGCAAATATTTTTGAACATTTCGCTGAGAAAGTTTGTTCCTTGGTCTGTTAGTATTTTTTCGGGTATTCCGTATTCGCAGATTATTTTTTCGACGACTGCCTCGGCTACCGTCGTCGCTTCTTGGTTGGGTAAAGCGATTGCCTTGCTAAATTTTGTGAGGAGGTCTTGGAATGTTAATATATATATGTTCCCTTGTTCGCTTTTTGGGAGGGGTCCTACTATATCCAATGCTATTTTTTCAAATGGTTCCTGTGGCGTATCGGTGATTTCCATGGGTGCTCTAGTTTTTCGACCTAATTTGTTCTTTTGGCAAAGGCTACATTTTTGTATATATTCTTCGATGTCTTTATTCATACCTGGCCATTTGTACTTCTGCTTTATTCGTTTCGTGGTTCGTTGAATACCTTGGTGACCTCCCGTGGGTGTGCAGTGGTATTCGTAGAGAATTTGTTGTCTTTCGTTCTCTTCGTGAACCTCGGTTGGCATGGCTTCCTTCCCGCTGTTTTGCAACGCGTGCACATTCCTGCTCAGCGCGTCCGCGTTAGTGTTGTTTTTTCCTGCTTTATGGATAATTTCGTAGTCGTGTTCGGCTAATAAAATTCTCCATCTAGTTAATCTGGATCCGGGGTCCTGTACTCTAAATAGCCATACTAATGCTTTGTGATCTGTAACCACTTTGAATGAAGTTCCGTAGACATACGGTCGGAAGTGTTTAACTGCCCAGACTATGGCTAACAGTTCCTTTTCCGTTGTACTGTAATTTCGTTCTGCTTTGTTCAGTATTCGACTCGCGTAAGCTATCGGTTTATCCTCACCTATCTTTCCTTGCGACAGTATTGCGCCTATTGCTACGTCGGATGCGTCGGTCGTTACTATGAATTCTTTCGTGAAATCTGGATAAATTAATAGGGGTGCCGTAGTCAATGCCTCTTTCAATGTGTCGAAGGCGTTTTGTTGCTCGGCTGTCCAGATGAATTCGACCTTGTTGCTGGTGATGCTAGATAAGGGTTTGGCTATTTTTGAGTAGTCCGGAATGAATCTGCGGTAATATCCTGCTAGTCCCAGAAAAGCTTGTAGTTCCTTTAGTTTAGTCGGAACAGGAAATTCTTTTACGGCCCTTGTTTTTTCGGGGTTTGGTTTAATTCCGTCGGGGGTAATTATGTGCCCTAAGAATCCTACTTCCTTTCGCAGGAACGCGCATTTTTCGGGTTGTAACTTTAGGTTGTATTTGCGAAGTGTGTCTAAGACTTTCCGTAGTCGTGTATTATGTTCTTTTAAGCTTGCTCCGTGGACTACGATGTCGTCGAGGTAAACGAAACAGTCTATTCCTTGTAATCCGATGAGCGCGGCGTTCATGGCTCGCTGGAACGTTGCAGGTGCGTTTTTCAGTCCGAAAGGCATGCGATTGAATTCGTAGTGGCCTTGAGGAGTTGAAAATGCTGTCTTGCATTTATCACGTTCGTCCATCGGAATTTGGTGGTATCCAGACGCTAAATCGAGGGTGGTGAAATATTGCGCTTTTCCTAATTGATCTAGTATGTCTGTGATATTAGGCAATGGGAATGAATCGCCTATGGTGACTTCATTGAGCTTTCTATAGTCGACTACTACGCGATATTTAATGTTTCCCTCTGAGTCTGGTTTTTTAGGTACTACCAGTAATGGTGCGTTCCACGGACTAGCGCTATGTCGGATGATGCCGTCTTGTAGCATCTGTTCCACTTGCTTTTGCACTTCCCGTTTATGAAGGTCGGGTAATCGGTATGGTTTGACATTACAAGGTGCTGTGTCGCTTTTTACGGGGACCCGGTGGCCGGTTACGGTGGCCGTGGTCAGTCGGTCTCCCGGTAAATGAAACGTGTCGTGATACTCTTTGCATATTTCACTCATGGTTGTCTTCTCTTCCTCGTTCATGTGTCCGCAGTCTACCTGGTCTATGACTCGAGCAATGCGCGTAGTCAGCGATTCGTTCACGGTCAAGGCGCGAACAGCTGCGGCGCTATCGCTGCATCGGACTATTTCGTTGGTTATTATTTCGCTTAATTTAACTTGCGGTATGATTATTGTTTTTGTTTCCGCGGTTGTATTCATAATGCATGCTACGCATTTCCCATTTTCGGGTGTTGTCAGTCCTTCTCCTAAATAGATGCCTTCGGCTAGTTGCTGTTTTTCTATTATCCCGTCCAGTTTGCTATCCGTCGGGACTAGTATCAATTGTTGTGCGCGTGCGGGTATAGTTATTTCCATGCTTCTATCTAGGGTTTTCCAAGGTTTCCTATCGGTTAGGAGGCTCTGACTAGGGTAATCTATGGTTATTTTGTTATCCTTGAGAAAATCTACTCCTAATATTCCGTCTGCGTTCGTTAGGATGTTTCCTTCTATGACGTGCAAGGGGTATTTGACTTCTTTTCCGTTTATGCAGAACGTGGCGTTAATTTTCCCTAACGTCTTCGTTTTTTCTCCCGAAAATGAAATTAAAAGAACGTCGCTTTGTTCCATTAATACGTCTTCGTGGGCGCCCTGCCTACTATGTGATAATTCCCTTTGTACGGTCGAGGCCGTACGTGGAGGCTTGTACACCGAAGTCAGTACGTCCTCTAGGTCCTGCATCGACGTTATACGACGCACCTGTACTTCGGCTAGGGCGGTACGCTTGATCCGCATTGATATTATTCCCCTTAAAATTTGTGCCTTTTCTTCTGCCGTTCGGGATGAGTGGTAAACGTATTTGCAAGCAGTCAGAAAACCGGGCAATTCTAGAGGGTCCGTCCCATCGAACGTGGGTATGGCCCTTAGTGCGTTGACGAATTTGTAATTGTCTATGTTCGTCGGTACGTCTGGTATGTCGTCTGTTTCAAAGTTAGTTGGGACGAATAGACTAGCGCGTCTCGGTACGTCCTCTGGTCCGTGGACATTGTCGAAGCGGACCGCAGTCCTGCCTGAAGGGCCCGGAGTTGCGTGTGTGGTGTCTATGGTTTCCCTTAGTCTCTCTATTTCGCGATCTACTGAGTCCAGTAAGGGACCTTCCCTAGCCTCTATCGCTCCTAACCTATCGTTTATCGCTAACATTCCGTCGGTCATGCTCGCTAGGGAGGCTGTTACTCCTGCGAGCAGTCTTTCTAGGTTCGCGAAACGATCTCCGTTTCCTAGGGGGCTCTGTGCCGCGTCCCCATTTGCGGCTCCCGCGATAGGGTTCGACATTTCGTTATGAGTTTCTAGATCTTCCCTCGGAATTAAACTATAATCCAGTTCGTCGAACGGGTATAGTCTCCTAGCGGTTACGTGTTTGGTGTGACTCGACGCAATCGGAAATTCGGCCGAAACGCTGTGATTATCGCTAGTTTCAGATTCTATGGCAAGTCGCGTACGTTCCCTGATTTCGCGTAACGCTTCGAATGTCGCGTCGAAAAGCGGTGCGTCGGAGGGTTTTCGCAGGTGTACTTTACAAAATCTACGCGGAGTACTTCGGCGAAGTGTTCTAGGCGAAAGAATTTCCTTTCGTTCGGTTAGTTCTAGATTACGCTCGATATTCGCGTCTAATGATTTTACTCGGCGCATGAGAGTAACGGCGTGCAGCCTGAATTCGCTGAGAGTGGTATTTCGCACTTACAGCACGTAGATCAGGTGATGCATCGTTCGTCTCTGCTTGGACAGGCGGACTTTCCTGGCGGCGTCTTCTGCAGACGTCTGTCGATACTGCGAAGTAGGTTGCCCAGCTGCTATGTGGGTCGTTGTCTCCGCTAAGTCCTGTTGTCTCCGTCGGTCAGGCTTGTTCCCTACGTTGGCAAGATCCCACCGCTGCCACCAATTTTGTTGTGTCAAGGCGCCTGGGGTCGAGA
Organism: Andrena haemorrhoa; assembly: GCA_910592295.1. Taxonomy (NCBI): domain Eukaryota; kingdom Metazoa; phylum Arthropoda; class Insecta; order Hymenoptera; family Andrenidae; genus Andrena; species Andrena haemorrhoa. Next base: position 25,938,778 of record OU342943.1, read on the forward strand.
TTCTGGCTAGAATCTCGGGGTGCTCCGGGTCGTCCTTCACAGTCGTCGTCCAACGGGTTCCGAAAGGTTCGGGTGATAACGCCGGGACGAGGATATTCGGTTAGAAACCGAAGGTAGGGGATCGTTGCGGGTTAAAGAGTTGGAACTCACCGTAAGGTTAAACAAGTTTATTCTGTCCCGATCTGGGTGACAGTCGGACCGCGTACTGTATCGAGTGTCTGGTCTTAATCAGAGAGCCTCTGCTCGTAGTTTGTACAGAGTCTTATAGCTAGTTCGGGGCGAAGCGGGGACCAGCGGGGTCACCGTCTTCGACTCGCTTTTCGCGCTGGGAACGCTGACGTTGCTCGGGGTTGTTGCCCGTGCTTGGCGCCCGCGCGTGTTATCGGAATGCGCGACGGTTGTAATTCTCGGTCGTTGACCGGGTTACAACACGAGTCAAACGAGTCAAACGAGTCAAACGAGACAAACGAGTCAAACGAGTCAAACGAGTCAAACGAGTCAAACGTGTCAAACGAGTCAAACGAGTCAAACGGGTCGAACAGGAGAATCGAGTCAAGCGAGTTGAACGAGCCAAACGAGTCCAACGAGTCGAACGAGTCTAACGAGTCGAACGAGTCGAACTAGACAAACGAGTCAATCGAGTCGAACGAGTCGAACGAGTCAAACGAGTCAAACGAGTCAAACGAGTCAAACGAGTCAAACGAGTCAAACAAGTCAAACGAGTCAAACGAGTCAAACGAGTCAAACGAGTCAAACGAGTCAAACGAGTCAAACGAGTCAAACGGGTCGAACAGGACAATCGAGTTAAGCGAGTTGAACGAGCCAAACGAGTCAAACGGGTCGAACAGTACAATCGAGTCAAGCGAGTTGAACGAGCCAAACGAGTCAAACGAGTCAAACGAGTCAAATGGGTCAAACGGGTCGAACAGGACAATCGAGTCAAACGACTCAAACGAGTCAAACGAGTCAATCGAGTCAAACGAGTCAAACGAGTCAAACGAGTCAAACGTGTCAAACGAGTCAAACGAGTCAAACGAGTCAAACGGCACAAACGAGTCAATCGGCACAAACCAGTCGAACGAGTCAAACGAGACAAACGAGTCACACGAGTCAAACGAGTCAACCGAGTCAAACGGGTCGAACAGGACAATCGAGTAAAGGGAGTTGAACGAGCCAAACGAGTCAAACGAGTCAAACGAGTCGAACGAGTCAAACGAGTCATACGGGTCGAACAGGACAATCGAGTCAAGCGATTTGAACGAGCCAAACGAGTCAAACGAGTCAAACCAGTCAAACGAGTCAAACGAGTCAAACGAGTCAAACGAGTCAAACGAGTCAATCGAGTCAAACGAGTCAAACGAGTCAAACGAGTTAAATGTGTCAAATGGGTCAAACGGGTCGAACAGGACAATCGAGTGAAACGAGTCAAACGAGTGAAACGAGTGAAACGAGTGAAACGAGTGAAACGAGTGAAACGAGTCAAACGAGTCAAATGGGTCAATCGGGTCGAACAATACAATCGAGTGAAACGAGTCAAACGAGTCAAACGAGTCAAACGAGTCAAACGAGTCAAACGAGTCAAACGAGTCAAACGGGTCGAACAGGACAATCGAGTCAAGCGAGTCAAACGAGTCAATCGAGTCAGACGAGTCAGACGAGTCAAACGGGCCGAACAGGACAATCGAGTCGAACGAGTGGAACGAGTCGAACGAGTCGAACGAGTCGAACGAGTCGAACGAGTCGAACGAGTCGAACGAGTCGAACGAGTCGAACGAGTCGAACGAGTCGAACGAGTCGAACGAGTCGAACGAGTCGAACGAGTCGAACGAGTCGAACGAGTCAATCGACACAAACCAGTCGTACGAGTCAAACGAGTCGTACGAGTCAAACGTGTCAAACGAGTCAAACGACACAAACCAGTCTAACGAGTCCAACGAGTCGAACGAGTCGAACGAGTCGAACGGGTCGAACGGGTCGAACGGGTCGAACGGGTCGAACGGGTCGAACGGGTCGAACGGGTCGAACGGGTCGAACGGGTCGAACGGGTCGAACGGGTCGAACGGGTCGAACGGGTCGAACGGGTCGAACGGGTCGAACGGGTCGAACGGGTCGAACGGGTCGAACGGGTCGAACGGGTCGAACGGGTCGAACGGGTCGAACGGGTCGAACGGGTCGAACGGGTCGAACGGGTCGAACGGGTCGAACGGGTCGAACGGGTCGAACGGGTCGAACGGGTCGAACGGGTCGAACGGGTCGAACGGGTCGAACGGGTCGAACGGGTCGAACGGGTCGAACGGGTCGAACGGGTCGAACGGGTCGAACGGGTCGAACGGGTCGAACGGGTCGAACGTGTCGAACGGGTCGAACGGGTCGAACGAGTCGAACGAGTCAATCGAGTCAAACGAGTCAAACGAGTCAAACGAGTCAAACGAGTCAAACGAGTCAAACGAGTCAAACGAGTCAAACGAGTCAAACGAGTCAAACGAGTCAAACGAGTCAAACGAGTCAAACGAGTCAAACGAGTCAAACGAGTCAAACGAGTCAAACGAGTCAAACGAGTCAAACGAGTCAAACGAGTCAAACGAGTCAAACGAGTCAAACGAGTCAAACGAGTCAAACGAGTCAAACGAGTCAAACGAGTCAAACGAGTCAAACGAGTCAAACGAGTCAAACGAGTCAAACGAGTCAAACGAGTCAAACGAGTCAAACGAGTCAAACGAGTCAAACGGGTCAAACGAGTGAAACGACTCAATCGAGTCAAACGAGTCAATCGAGTCAAACGAGTCAATCGAGTCAAATGAGTCGAACGAGTCAAACGAGTCGAACGAGTCAAACGAGTCGAACGAGACGAACGGGTCGAACAGGACAATCGAGTCAAGCGATTTGAACGAGCCAAACGAGTCAAACGAGTCAAACGAGTCAAACGAGTCAAACGAGTCAAACGAGTCAAACGAGTCAAACGAGTCAAACGAGTCAAACGAGTCATACGAGTCAAACGAGTCATACGAGTCAATCGAGTCAAACGAGTCAAACGAGTCACACGAGTCAAACGAGTCTAACGAGTGTTGTGTCAAGGCGCCTGGGGTCGAGATTCTGGCTAGAATCTCGGGGTGCTCCGGGTCGTCCTTCACAGTCGTCGTCCAACGGGTTCCGAAAGTTTCGGGTGATAACGCCGGGACGAGGATATTCGGTTAGAAACCGAAGGTAGGGGATCGTTGCGGGTTAAAGAGTTGGAACTCACCGTAAGGTTAAACAAGTTTATTCTGTCCCGATCTGGGTGACAGTCGGACCGCGTACTGTATCGAGTGTCTGGTCTTAATCAGAGAGCCTCTGCTCGTAGTTTGTACAGAGTCTTATAGCTAGTTCGGGGCGAAGCGGGGACCAGCGGGGTCACCGTCTTCGACTCGCTTTTCGCGCTGGGAACGCTGACGTTGCTCGGGGTTGTTGCCCGTGCTTGGCGCCCGCGCGTGTTATCGGAATGCGCGACGGTTGTAATTCTCGGTCGTTGACCGGGTTACAACATCCCCCCCCCCTTGAAGGAAGGGTGCTTAGGGGGAAATTTTTACAATTTTGGAAATTTAACCCGCGCCCTAGTTCGTTACTATCTCCGCATAGATGCATTCGCGTCCCGTTGGTTCGTGTGATCCCGGGTCGGGTGCGGTGTTTGTGCTTTGCGCCCTCGGATTTTTAGCTAATTTGAGTGTTTGTTGTTTTCGTCGCGATGTATAATCTCGTATCATTAAATAAATTAAGCCTATGAACATTATGGCTTGTACAATTGTTGTGGTCGTCGGGTATGCTATGTTCCATGAAATTTTATTTAATGGTTCCTGGTCTGTTTTTTCTGTTAGTACGCTTTGTTCTTGGTTGAGTTGCTTATACAGATTTGTGAATTCGGATGGGTTTTTTAGGATCTTGTGCAATTCTATTCGCGAGAGGGGTTTCGTTATGTTCGCCCCTATTGTGGCGTTTATCTGTGTCGTTATGTCGTACAGGGGCGCCGTTAACAGTTCGGTGACCTGGTTGTACATTGTTTTCTGTTTGTGGATTATCATGTCTTTGCTTGTGACTTTACAAGTGTCTGTTACCTTTAGAATTCCTGATTTATCTATTGTAACCCGTTCTGGTGATCGTTCATCGCATTCGAATGTTAATGTTTCGGCTTGTTGTGCTGCGAAAATCCATGTGTCCGGTCGCGATGTCCCTATCCATAACGTGTGGTTCGCTGTGATATGACTAATTTCGCAGTTCTTTGGGGATTCATCCGAAGGTTGTAACCAAAGGTTTACTACGCATTCGCGATCGGCGTTAATGTTATGAGCTATCATTGGTTGTTCGCAGTAATATTGTGTGGCTATTTGCTTACATTCTTTTAGATCGTTGTCCTTTTCAAGCATATATTGGTTATTTGATGAATCTAGTACAATAATGGGTGTATTTACAACTAGTAGCGCGTACGTGTTATCGCGTATGTACATCGGGACTGGGTTCGCCTCGATGACGGTGAAAGTTTGTGCGCTTATTAACGGAACAGTTATTACAGCTACGAGTGTATTTTTGTCGAAATATGCTGCGGTTGTTGACAGTTTTTCAATTATGTTTACGTTTGCTACGTTTGGCGCTATTGGGAAAACTAAACCGTTAGGTAGATGCTGCACGGCGACTTGCAGCAGGTTGATTATCTGTGCGCTTGACAATACATTTGTGCCTATTATGCCTGTTCTTAGGTTAGTGTAGAATTGCAGTATATCGTCAACGTCTTGTGTTAGGTCTGTTATCAAAGATTGTAGTGTATTGAAGTGATCGAGTAGGTCTGCTCTCTGAACTTGATATACAAAAGCAGATTCTATACGTTCCCGTAAAAGTCTCGTCTGTTCGTTTAGCAGTCTTTCGTTGTCTTCTATTGTCTCTTCTACGTTATGTAAGTGGTGTAATGTGTTGTTTGTGATTTGGATTTGCTTTTTCATTGCGGTCATTAGTGCTGTTTGTGTTCCGTCTAATTGTGCTAGGTGATAATTAATCTGTTCGGCGTCGTCGGCGTCCATTGTACCGAATAAGGTTTTCGCTAAGGACCCTAGCCCGTTGATTAATCCTCTGCGCTTGTCGGGTACGTGGCTTGGTATTCCCGATAATTGTTTCAGGCGCGTCGCGAGTTTATCTGACCTTCTGATTATTACCTCTAGATAGTTGTTACATGAATTTCTGACTTCTGTTTTCCCTGGTTTTTCGTTACATATTTTTCTGATGTTGTCTACATACGGCAGTAGTTGTTGCCCTCGTCCGAAGAGTGTGTCTGTTTTCACATGGGTGACAATCTTCCATGAGTCGGTTATCATGTGTAGTTTGCCCAGGTGGGTAAAGTGGACTCCTGCTTTATGTTTAATTGGTGTTATCACGTAAGGGGCCCGGCCGCTAGTTGGCGCCGCTTCGATTAGGCCCCGCGTCAGTGTGATCATCCTGAAACAGTGCAGTCGTATCTATCCCTTCCATTTCCTAATGAATTCGCGCGTGGTATATATATATTTTATTGTCCTTCCTAACCAGTTCCTTGCTCCCGCATATAGTTTTAAGATACGTAATGATTTTTTTTTTTTTGTATGACTTCTCGATCTTGTTACTCGATGAAGTGTTTCAATCGGTTCGCGTGCGTGCGTAGCGTTTTCTTTCCCTTTTTGATGGTTATATTTACTTTCGAATTTTTTTCTATTATTTCGTATGGGCCTACCCATTTATTATCTAGTTTTTTCGATCTTCCGCGGCGTACGGATTCGTCGTAAAGTAAAACTTTATCTCCTATATTGAATTCTATTTCACGCGTTTTCTTATCGTAGTTTTCCTTTGACTTTTCTTTTGCGTGTTGGAGTCGTTCCCGTGCTATTTCGTTTGCCGTTCGTATACGTTCTCTCGTTTGTTGCGCGTAGTCCTCGTAGTTATACGTATGTTTTGGTGGGCTTTTTAACGCGGTTGGTAGTGATGCTATTCGCCCGTAAACGAGTTCGTGTGGTGAATAACCTGTCGCGGTATGAGGGGTTGTATTGTATGTGAACATCGCGTAGGGTAGCCATCTATCCCAATCTGTTTGGTCGTTATCAATGTAATGCCGTAAATATTCTATTAGGGTTCTGTGTGATCTTTCTAATGCTCCATTGGATTCTGGATGGTACGCGGTTGTTTGTAGTTTTTTAATACGGAGTAGTTTGCAAATATTTTTGAACATTTCGCTGAGAAAGTTTGTTCCTTGGTCTGTTAGTATTTTTTCGGGTATTCCGTATTCGCAGATTATTTTTTCGACGACTGCCTCGGCTACCGTCGTCGCTTCTTGGTTGGGTAAAGCGATTGCCTTGCTAAATTTTGTGAGGAGGTCTTGGAATGTTAATATATATATGTTCCCTTGTTCGCTTTTTGGGAGGGGTCCTACTATATCCAATGCTATTTTTTCAAATGGTTCCTGTGGCGTATCGGTGATTTCCATGGGTGCTCTAGTTTTTCGACCTAATTTGTTCTTTTGGCAAAGGCTACATTTTTGTATATATTCTTCGATGTCTTTATTCATACCTGGCCATTTGTACTTCTGCTTTATTCGTTTCGTGGTTCGTTGAATACCTTGGTGACCTCCCGTGGGTGTGCAGTGGTATTCGTAGAGAATTTGTTGTCTTTCGTTCTCTTCGTGAACCTCGGTTGGCATGGCTTCCTTCCCGCTGTTTTGCAACGCGTGCACATTCCTGCTCAGCGCGTCCGCGTTAGTGTTGTTTTTTCCTGCTTTATGGATAATTTCGTAGTCGTGTTCGGCTAATAAAATTCTCCATCTAGTTAATCTGGATCCGGGGTCCTGTACTCTAAATAGCCATACTAATGCTTTGTGATCTGTAACCACTTTGAATGAAGTTCCGTAGACATACGGTCGGAAGTGTTTAACTGCCCAGACTATGGCTAACAGTTCCTTTTCCGTTGTACTGTAATTTCGTTCTGCTTTGTTCAGTATTCGACTCGCGTAAGCTATCGGTTTATCCTCACCTATCTTTCCTTGCGACAGTATTGCGCCTATTGCTACGTCGGATGCGTCGGTCGTTACTATGAATTCTTTCGTGAAATCTGGATAAATTAATAGGGGTGCCGTAGTCAATGCCTCTTTCAATGTGTCGAAGGCGTTTTGTTGCTCGGCTGTCCAGATGAATTCGACCTTGTTGCTGGTGATGCTAGATAAGGGTTTGGCTATTTTTGAGTAGTCCGGAATGAATCTGCGGTAATATCCTGCTAGTCCCAGAAAAGCTTGTAGTTCCTTTAGTTTAGTCGGAACAGGAAATTCTTTTACGGCCCTTGTTTTTTCGGGGTTTGGTTTAATTCCGTCGGGGGTAATTATGTGCCCTAAGAATCCTACTTCCTTTCGCAGGAACGCGCATTTTTCGGGTTGTAACTTTAGGTTGTATTTGCGAAGTGTGTCTAAGACTTTCCGTAGTCGTGTATTATGTTCTTTTAAGCTTGCTCCGTGGACTACGATGTCGTCGAGGTAAACGAAACAGTCTATTCCTTGTAATCCGATGAGCGCGGCGTTCATGGCTCGCTGGAACGTTGCAGGTGCGTTTTTCAGTCCGAAAGGCATGCGATTGAATTCGTAGTGGCCTTGAGGAGTTGAAAATGCTGTCTTGCATTTATCACGTTCGTCCATCGGAATTTGGTGGTATCCAGACGCTAAATCGAGGGTGGTGAAATATTGCGCTTTTCCTAATTGATCTAGTATGTCTGTGATATTAGGCAATGGGAATGAATCGCCTATGGTGACTTCATTGAGCTTTCTATAGTCGACTACTACGCGATATTTAATGTTTCCCTCTGAGTCTGGTTTTTTAGGTACTACCAGTAATGGTGCGTTCCACGGACTAGCGCTATGTCGGATGATGCCGTCTTGTAGCATCTGTTCCACTTGCTTTTGCACTTCCCGTTTATGAAGGTCGGGTAATCGGTATGGTTTGACATTACAAGGTGCTGTGTCGCTTTTTACGGGGACCCGGTGGCCGGTTACGGTGGCCGTGGTCAGTCGGTCTCCCGGTAAATGAAACGTGTCGTGATACTCTTTGCATATTTCACTCATGGTTGTCTTCTCTTCCTCGTTCATGTGTCCGCAGTCTACCTGGTCTATGACTCGAGCAATGCGCGTAGTCAGCGATTCGTTCACGGTCAAGGCGCGAACAGCTGCGGCGCTATCGCTGCATCGGACTATTTCGTTGGTTATTATTTCGCTTAATTTAACTTGCGGTATGATTATTGTTTTTGTTTCCGCGGTTGTATTCATAATGCATGCTACGCATTTCCCATTTTCGGGTGTTGTCAGTCCTTCTCCTAAATAGATGCCTTCGGCTAGTTGCTGTTTTTCTATTATCCCGTCCAGTTTGCTATCCGTCGGGACTAGTATCAATTGTTGTGCGCGTGCGGGTATAGTTATTTCCATGCTTCTATCTAGGGTTTTCCAAGGTTTCCTATCGGTTAGGAGGCTCTGACTAGGGTAATCTATGGTTATTTTGTTATCCTTGAGAAAATCTACTCCTAATATTCCGTCTGCGTTCGTTAGGATGTTTCCTTCTATGACGTGCAAGGGGTATTTGACTTCTTTTCCGTTTATGCAGAACGTGGCGTTAATTTTCCCTAACGTCTTCGTTTTTTCTCCCGAAAATGAAATTAAAAGAACGTCGCTTTGTTCCATTAATACGTCTTCGTGGGCGCCCTGCCTACTATGTGATAATTCCCTTTGTACGGTCGAGGCCGTACGTGGAGGCTTGTACACCGAAGTCAGTACGTCCTCTAGGTCCTGCATCGACGTTATACGACGCACCTGTACTTCGGCTAGGGCGGTACGCTTGATCCGCATTGATATTATTCCCCTTAAAATTTGTGCCTTTTCTTCTGCCGTTCGGGATGAGTGGTAAACGTATTTGCAAGCAGTCAGAAAACCGGGCAATTCTAGAGGGTCCGTCCCATCGAACGTGGGTATGGCCCTTAGTGCGTTGACGAATTTGTAATTGTCTATGTTCGTCGGTACGTCTGGTATGTCGTCTGTTTCAAAGTTAGTTGGGACGAATAGACTAGCGCGTCTCGGTACGTCCTCTGGTCCGTGGACATTGTCGAAGCGGACCGCAGTCCTGCCTGAAGGGCCCGGAGTTGCGTGTGTGGTGTCTATGGTTTCCCTTAGTCTCTCTATTTCGCGATCTACTGAGTCCAGTAAGGGACCTTCCCTAGCCTCTATCGCTCCTAACCTATCGTTTATCGCTAACATTCCGTCGGTCATGCTCGCTAGGGAGGCTGTTACTCCTGCGAGCAGTCTTTCTAGGTTCGCGAAACGATCTCCGTTTCCTAGGGGGCTCTGTGCCGCGTCCCCATTTGCGGCTCCCGCGATAGGGTTCGACATTTCGTTATGAGTTTCTAGATCTTCCCTCGGAATTAAACTATAATCCAGTTCGTCGAACGGGTATAGTCTCCTAGCGGTTACGTGTTTGGTGTGACTCGACGCAATCGGAAATTCGGCCGAAACGCTGTGATTATCGCTAGTTTCAGATTCTATGGCAAGTCGCGTACGTTCCCTGATTTCGCGTAACGCTTCGAATGTCGCGTCGAAAAGCGGTGCGTCGGAGGGTTTTCGCAGGTGTACTTTACAAAATCTACGCGGAGTACTTCGGCGAAGTGTTCTAGGCGAAAGAATTTCCTTTCGTTCGGTTAGTTCTAGATTACGCTCGATATTCGCGTCTAATGATTTTACTCGGCGCATGAGAGTAACGGCGTGCAGCCTGAATTCGCTGAGAGTGGTATTTCGCACTTACAGCACGTAGATCAGGTGATGCATCGTTCGTCTCTGCTTGGACAGGCGGACTTTCCTGGCGGCGTCTTCTGCAGACGTCTGTCGATACTGCGAAGTAGGTTGCCCAGCTGCTATGTGGGTCGTTGTCTCCGCTAAGTCCTGTTGTCTCCGTCGGTCAGGCTTGTTCCCTACGTTGGCAAGATCCCACCGCTGCCACCAATTTTGTTGTGTCAAGGCGCCTGGGGTCGAGATTCTGGCTAGAATCTCGGGGTGCTCCGGGTCGTCCTTCACAGTCGTCGTCCAACGGGTTCCGAAAGGTTCGGGTGATAACGCCGGGACGAGGATATTCGGTTAGAAACCGAAGGTAGGGGATCGTTGCGGGTTAAAGAGTTGGAACTCACCGTAAGGTTAAACAAGTTTATTCTGTCCCGATCTGGGTGACAGTCGGACCGCGTACTGTATCGAGTGTCTGGTCTTAATCAGAGAGCCTCTGCTCGTAGTTTGTACAGAGTCTTATAGCTAGTTCGGGGCGAAGCGGGGACCAGCGGGGTCACCGTCTTCGACTCGCTTTTCGCGCTGGGAACGCTGACGTTGCTCGGGGTTGTTGCCCGTGCTTGGCGCCCGCGCGTGTTATCGGAATGCGCGACGGTTGTAATTCTCGGTCGTTGACCGGGTTACAACACGAGTCAAACGAGTCAAACGAGTCAAACGAGACAAACGAGTCAAACGAGTCAAACGAGTCAAACGAGTCAAACGTGTCAAACGAGTCAAACGAGTCAAACGGGTCGAACAGGAGAATCGAGTCAAGCGAGTTGAACGAGCCAAACGAGTCCAACGAGTCGAACGAGTCTAACGAGTCGAACGAGTCGAACTAGACAAACGAGTCAATCGAGTCGAACGAGTCGAACGAGTCAAACGAGTCAAACGAGTCAAACGAGTCAAACGAGTCAAACGAGTCAAACAAGTCAAACGAGTCAAACGAGTCAAACGAGTCAAACGAGTCAAACGAGTCAAACGAGTCAAACGAGTCAAACGGGTCGAACAGGACAATCGAGTTAAGCGAGTTGAACGAGCCAAACGAGTCAAACGGGTCGAACAGTACAATCGAGTCAAGCGAGTTGAACGAGCCAAACGAGTCAAACGAGTCAAACGAGTCAAATGGGTCAAACGGGTCGAACAGGACAATCGAGTCAAACGACTCAAACGAGTCAAACGAGTCAAACGAGTCAAACGAGTCAAACGAGTCAAACGAGTCAAACGAGTCAAACGAGTCAAACCAGTCAAACGAGTCAAACGCGTCAAACCAGTCAAACGAGTCAAACCAGTCAAACGAGTCAAACGAGTCAAACGAGTCAAACGAGTCAAACGAGTCAAACGAGTCAAACGAGTCAAACGAGTCAAACGAGTCAATCGAGTCAAACGAGTCAAACGAGTCAAACGAGTCAAACGAGTCAAACGAGTCAAACGAGTCAAACGAGTCAAACGAGTCAATCGAGTCAAACGAGTCAAACGAGTCAAACGAGTCAAACGAGTCAAACGAGTCAAACGAGTCAAACGAGTCAAACGAGACAAACGAGTCAAACGAGTCAAACGAGTCAAAAGAGTCAAACGAGTCAAACGGGTCGAAGAGGACAATCAAGTCAAACGGGTCGAACAGGACAATCGAGTCAAACGGGTCGAACAGGACAATCGAGTCAAGCGAGTTAAACGAGCCAAACGAGTCAAACGAGTCAAACGTGTCAGACGAATCAATCGAGTCAATCGTGTCGAACCAATCGAACGAGTCAAACGAGTCAAACGAGTCAAACGAGTCAAACGAGTCAAACGAGTCAAACGAGTCAAACGAGTCAAACGAATCAAACGAGTCATACGAGTCAAACGACTCAAACGAGTCAAACGACTGAAACGAGTCAAACGAGTCACACGAGTCAAACGACTCAAACGAGTCAAACGAGTCAAACGAGTCAAACGAGTCACACGAGTCAAACGACTCAAACGAGTCAAACGAGTCAAACGAGTTAAACGTGTCATACGAGTCAATCGAGTCAATCGTGTCAAACGAGACAAACGAGTCCAACGAGTCAAACGAGTCAAACGAGTCAAACGAGTCAAACGAGTCAAACGAGTCAAACGAGTCAAACGAGTCAAACGAGTCAAACGAGTCAAACGAGTCAAACGAGTCAAACGAGTCAAACGAGTCAAACGAGTCAAACGAGTCAAACGAGTCAAACGGGTCGAACAGGACAATCGAGTTAAGCGTGTTGAACGAGCCAAACGAGTCAAACGGGTCGAACAGGACAATCGAGTCAAGCGAGTTGAACGAGCCAAACGAGTCAAACGAGTCAAACGAGTCAAATGGGTCAAACGGGTCGAACAGGACAATCGAGTCAAACGACTCAAACGAGTCAAACGAGTCAATCGAGTCAAACGAGTCAAACGAGTCAAACGAGTCAAACGAGTCAAACGAGTCAAACCAGTCAAACGAGTCAAACGAGTCAAACCAGTCAAACGAGTCAAACCAGTCAAACGAGTCAAACGAGTCAAACGAGTCAAACGAGTCAAACGAGTCAAACGAGTCAAACGAGTCAAACGAGTCAAACGAGTCAAACGAGTCAAACGAGTCAAACGAGTCAAACGAGTCAAACGAGTCAAACGAGTCAAACGTGTCATACGAGTCAATCGAGTCAATCGTGTCAAACGAGACAAACGAGTCCAACGAGTCAAACGAGTCAAACGAGTCAAACGAGTCAAACGAGTCAAACGAGTCAAACGAGTCAAACGAGTCAAACGAGTCAAACGAGTCAAACGAGTCAAACGAGTCAAACGTGTCATACGAGTCAATCGAGTCAATCGTGTCAAACGAGACAAACGAGTCCAACGAGTCAAACGAGTCAAACGAGTCAAACGAGTCAAACGAGTCAAACGAGTCAAACGAGTCAAACGAGTCAAACGAGTCAAACGAGTCAAACGAGTCAAACGAGTCAAACGGGTCGAACAGGACAATCGAGTTAAGCGTGTTGAACGAGCCAAACGAGTCAAACGGGTCGAACAGGACAATCGAGTCAAGCGAGTTGAACGAGCCAAACGAGTCAAACGAGTCAAACGAGTCAAATGGGTCAAACGGGTCGAACAGGACAATCGAGTCAAACGACTCAAACGAGTCAAACGAGTCAATCGAGTCAAACGAGTCAAACGAGTCAAACGAGTCAAACGACTCAAACGAGTCAAACGAGTCAATCGAGTCAAACGAGTCAAACGAGTCAAACGAGTCAAACGAGTCAAACGAGTCAAACCAGTCAAATGAGTCAAACGAGTCAAACCAGTCAAACGAGTCAAACCAGTCAAACGAGTCAAACGAGTCAAACGAGTCAAACGAGTCAAACGAGTCAAACGAGTCAAACGAGTCAAACGAGTCAAACGAGTCAAACGAGTCAAACGAGTCAAACGAGTCAAACGAGTCAAACGAGTCAAACGAGTCAAACGAGTCAAACGAGTCAAACGAGTCAAACGAGTCAAACGAGTCAAACGAGTCAAACGAGTCAAACGAGTCAAACGAGTCAAACGAGTCAAACGAGTCAAACGAGTCAAACGAGTCAAACGAGTCAAACGAGTCAAACGAGTCAAACGAGTCAAACGAGTCAAACGAGTTAACGAGTCAAACGAGTCAAACGAGTCAAACGAGTCAAACGAGTCAAACGAGTCAAACGAGTCGAACTAGACAAACGAGTCAATCGAGTCGAACGAGTCGAACGAGTCAAACGAGTCAAACGAGTCAAACGAGTCAAACGAGTCAAACGAGTCAAACGAGTCAAACGAGTCAAACGAGTCAAACGAGTCAAACGAGTCAAACGAGTCAAACGAGTCAAACGAGTCAAACGAGTCAAACAGGACAATCGAGTTAAGCGAGTTGAACGAGCCAAACGAGTCAAACGGGTCGAACAGTACAATCGAGTCAAACGAGTTGAACGAGCCAAACGAGTCAAACGAGTCAAACGAGTCAAATGGGTCAAACGGGTCGAACAGGACAATCGAGTCAAACGACTCAAACGAGTCAAACGAGTCAATCGAGTCAAACGAGTCAAACGAGTCAAACGAGTCAAACGAGTCAAACGAGTCAAACCAGTCAAACGAGTCAAACGAGTCAAACCAGTCAAACGAGTCAAACCAGTCAAACGAGTCAAACGAGTCAAACGAGTCAAACGAGTCAAACGAGTCAAACGAGTCAAACGAGTCAAACGAGTCAATCGAGTCAAACGAGTCAAACGAGTCAAACGAGTCAAACGAGTCAAACGAGTCAAACGAGTCAAACGAGTCAAACGAGTCAATCGAGTCAAACGAGTCAAACGAGTCAAACGAGTCAAACGAGTCAAACGAGTCAAACGAGTCAAACGAGTCAAACGAGACAAACGAGTCAAACGAGTCAAACGAGTCAAAAGAGTCAAACGAGTCAAACGGGTCGAAGAGGACAATCGAGTCAAACGGGTCGAACAGGACAATCGAGTCAAACGGGTCGAACAGGACAATCGAGTCAAGCGAGTTAAACGAGCCAAACGAGTCAAACGAGTCAAACGTGTCAGACGAATCAATCGAGTCAATCGTGTCGAACCAATCGAACGAGTCAAACGAGTCAAACGAGTCAAACGAGTCAAACGAGTCAAACGAGTCAAACGAGTCAAACGAGTCAAACGAATCAAACGAGTCATACGAGTCAAACGACTCAAACGAGTCAAACGACTGAAACGAGTCAAACGAGTCACACGAGTCAAACGACTCAAACGAGTCAAACGAGTCAAACGAGTCAAACGAGTCACACGAGTCAAACGACTCAAACGAGTCAAACGAGTCAAACGAGTCAAACGTGTCATACGAGTCAATCGAGTCAATCGTGTCAAACGAGACAAACGAGTCCAACGAGTCAAACGAGTCAAACGAGTCAAACGAGTCAAACGAGTCAAACGAGTCAAACGAGTCAAACGAGTCAAACGAGTCAAACGAGTCAAACGAGTCAAACGAGTCAAACGAGTCAAACGAGTCAAACGAGTCAAACGAGTCAAACGGGTCGAACAGGACAATCGAGTTAAGCGTGTTGAACGAGCCAAACGAGTCAAACGGGTCGAACAGGACAATCGAGTCAAGCGAGTTGAACGAGCCAAACGAGTCAAACGAGTCAAACGAGTCAAATGGGTCAAACGGGTCGAACAGGACAATCGAGTCAAACGACTCAAACGAGTCAAACGAGTCAATCGAGTCAAACGAGTCAAACGAGTCAAACGAGTCAAACGAGTCAAACGAGTCAAACGAGTCAAACGAGTCAAACGAGTCAAACGAGTCAAACGAGTCAAACGAGTCAAACGAGTCAAACGAGTCAAACGAGTCAAACGAGTCAAACGAGTCGAACTAGACAAACGAGTCAATCGAGTCGAACGAGTCGAACGAGTCAAACGAGTCAAACGAGTCAAACGAGTCAAACGAGTCAACCGAGTCAAACGAGTCAAACGAGTCAAACGAGTCAAACGAGTCAAACGAGTCAAACGAGTCAAACGAGTCAAACGAGTCAAACGAGTCAAACAGGACAATCGAGTTAAGCGAGTTGAACGAGCCAAACGAGTCAAACGGGTCGAACAGTACAATCGAGTCAAGCGAGTTGAACGAGCCAAACGAGTCAAACGAGTCAAACGAGTCAAATGGGTCAAACGGGTCGAACAGGACAATCGAGTCAAACGACTCAAACGAGTCAAACGAGTCAATCGAGTCAAACGAGTCAAACGAGTCAAACGAGTCAAACGAGTCAAACGAGTCAAACCAGTCAAACGAGTCAAACGAGTCAAACCAGTCAAACGAGTCAAACCAGTCAAACGAGTCAAACGAGTCAAACGAGTCAAACGAGTCAAACGAGTCAAACGAGTCAAACGAGTCAAACGAGTCAATCGAGTCAAACGAGTCAAACGAGTCAAACGAGTCAAACGAGTCAAACGAGTCAAACGAGTCAAACGAGTCAAACGAGTCAATCGAGTCAAACGAGTCAAACGAGTCAAACGAGTCAAACGAGTCAAACGAGTCAAACGAGTCAAACGAGTCAAACGAGACAAACGAGTCAAACGAGTCAAACGAGTCAAAAGAGTCAAACGAGTCAAACGGGTCGAAGAGGACAATCGAGTCAAACGGGTCGAACAGGACAATCGAGTCAAACGGGTCGAACAGGACAATCGAGTCAAGCGAGTTAAACGAGCCAAACGAGTCAAACGAGTCAAACGTGTCAGACGAATCAATCGAGTCAATCGTGTCGAACCAATCGAACGAGTCAAACGAGTCAAACGAGTCAAACGAGTCAAACGAGTCAAACGAGTCAAACGAGTCAAACGAGTCAAACGAGTCAAACGAGTCAAACGAATCAAACGAGTCATACGAGTCAAACGACTCAAACGAGTCAAACGACTGAAACGAGTCAAACGAGTCACACGAGTCAAACGACTCAAACGAGTCAAACGAGTCAAACGAGTCAAACGAGTCACACGAGTCAAACGACTCAAACGAGTCAAACGAGTCAAACGAGTTAAACGTGTCATACGAGTCAATCGAGTCAATCGTGTCAAACGAGACAAACGAGTCCAACGAGTCAAACGAGTCAAACGAGTCAAACGAGTCAAACGAGTCAAACGAGTCAAACGAGTCAAACGAGTCAAACGAGTCAAACGAGTCAAACGAGTCAAACGAGTCAAACGAGTCAAACGAGTCAAACGAGTCAAACGAGTCAAACGGGTCGAACAGGACAATCGAGTTAAGCGTGTTGAACGAGCCAAACGAGTCAAACGGGTCGAACAGGACAATCGAGTCAAGCGAGTTGAACGAGCCAAACGAGTCAAACGAGTCAAACGAGTCAAATGGGTCAAACGGGTCGAACAGGACAATCGAGTCAAACGACTCAAACGAGTCAAACGAGTCAATCGAGTCAAACGAGTCAAACGAGTCAAACGAGTCAAACGAGTCAAACGAGTCAAACGAGTCAAACCAGTCAAACGAGTCAAACCAGTCAAACGAGTCAAACCAGTCAAACGAGTCAAACGAGTCAAACGAGTCAAACGAGTCAAACGAGTCAAACGAGTCAAACGAGTCAAACGAGTCAAACGAGTCAAACGAGTCAAACGAGTCAAACGAGTCAAACGAGTCAAACGAGTCAAACGAGTCAAACGACTCAAACGAGTCAAACGAGTCAATCGAGTCAAACGAGTCAAACGAGTCAAACGAGTCAAACGAGTCAAACGAGTCAAACCAGTCAAATGAGTCAAACGAGTCAAACCAGTCAAACGAGTCAAACCAGTCAAACGAGTCAAACGAGTCAAACGAGTCAAACGAGTCAAACGAGTCAAACGAGTCAAACGAGTCAAACGAGTCAAACGAGTCAAACGAGTCAAACGAGTCAAACGAGTCAAACGAGTCAAACGAGTCAAACGAGTCAAACGAGTCAAACGAGTCAAACGAGTCAAACGAGTCAAACGAGTCAAACGAGTCAAACGAGTCAAACGAGTCAAACGAGTCAAACGAGTCAAACGAGTCAAACGAGTCAAACGAGTCAAACGAGTCAAACGAGTCAAACGAGTCAAACGAGTCAAACGAGTCAAACGAGTCAAACGAGTCAAACGAGTCAAACGAGTCAAACGAGTCAAACGAGTCAAACGAGTCAAACGAGTCAAACGAGTCAAACGAGTCAAACGAGTCAAACGAGTCAAACGAGTCAAACGAGGCAAACGAGTCAAACGAGTCAAACGAGTCAAACGAGTCAAACGAGTCAAACGAGTCAAACGAGTCAAACGAGTCAAACGAGTCAAACGAGTCAAACGAGTCAAACGAGTCAAACGAGTCAAACGAGTCAAACGAGTCAAACGGGTCAAACGGGTCGAACAGGACAATCGAGACAAACGAGTCAAACGAGTCAAACGAGTCAAACGAGTCAAACGAGTCAAACGAGTCAAACGAGTCAAGCGAGTCAAGCGAGTCAAGCGAGTCAAGCGAGTCAAGCGAGTCAAGCGAGTCAAGCGAGTCAAGCGAGTCAAGCGAGTCAAGCGAGTCAAGCGAGTCAAGCGAGTCAAGCGAGTCAAGCGAGTCAAGCGAGTCAAGCGAGTCAAGCGAGCCAAGCGAGTCAAGCGAGTCAAGCGAGTCAAGCGAGTCAAGCGAGTCAAGCGAGTCAAGCGAGTCAAGCGAGTCAAGCGAGTCAAGCGAGTCAAGCGAGTCAAGCGAGTCAAGCGAGTCAAGCGAGTCAAGCGAGTCAAGCGAGTCAAGCGAGTCAAGCGAGTCAAGCGAGTCAAGCGAGTCAAGCGAGTCAAGCGAGTCAAGCGAGTCAAGCGAGTCAAGCGAGTCAAGCGAGTCAAGCGAGTCAAGCGAGTCAAGCGAGTCAAGCGAGTCAAGCGAGTCAAGCGAGTCAAGCGGGTCAAGCGAGTCAAGCGGGTCAAGCGAGTCACACGAGTCAAACGAGTCAAACGAGTCAAACGAGTCAAACGAGTCAAACGAGTCAAACGAGTCAAACGAGTCAAACGAGTCAAACGAGTCAAACGGATCGAACAGGACAATCGAGTCAAGCGAGTTAAACGAGTCAATCGAGTCAAACGAGTGAAACGAGTGAATCGAGTGAAACGAGTGAAACGAGTTAAACGATTGAAACGAGTCAAACGAGTTAAACGATTGAAACGAGTCAAACGTGTCAAACGGGTCAAACGGGTCGAACAGGACAATCTTGTCAAACGAGTGAAACGAGTCAAACGAGTGAAACGAGTCAAACGAGTCAAACGGGTCAAACGGGTCGAACAGGACAATCTTGTCAAACGAGTCAAACGAGTCAAACGAGTCAAACGAGTCAAACGAGTCAAACGGATCGAACAGGACAATCGAGTCAAGCGAGTTAAACGAGTCAATCGAGTCAAACGAGTGAAACGATTGAAACGAGTGAAACGAGTGAATCGAGTGAAACGAGTGAAACGAGTTAAACGATTGAAACGAGTCAAACGTGTCAAACGGGTCAAACGGGTCGAACAGGACAATCGAGTCAAACGAGTCAAACGAGTCAAACTGGTCAAACGGGTCAAACGAGTCAAACCAGTCAAACGAGTCAAACGAGTCAATCGAGTCAAACGAGTCAAACGAGTCAAACGGGTCGAACAGGACAAGCGAGTCAAGCGAGTTAAACGAGTCAAACGAGTCAAACGAGTCAAACGAGTCAAACGAGTCAAACGAGTCAAACGAGGCAAACGAGTCAAACGAGTCAAACGAGTCAAACGAGTCAAACGAGTCAAACGAGTCAAACGAGTCAAACGAGTCAAACGAGTCAAACGAGTCAAACGAGTCAAACGAGTCAAACGAGTCAAACGAGTCAAACGAGTCAAACGAGTCAAATGGGTCAAACGGGTCGAACAGGACAATCGAGACAAACGAGTCAAACGAGTCAAACGAGTCAAACGAGTCAAACGAGTCAAACGAGTCAAACGAGTCAAACGAGTCAAGCGAGTCAAGCGAGTCAAGCGAGTCAAGCGAGTCAAGCGAGTCAAGCGAGTCAAGCGAGTCAAGCGAGTCAAGCGAGTCAAGCGAGTCAAGCGAGTCAAGCGAGTCAAGCGAGTCAAGCGAGTCAAGCGAGTCAAGCGTGTCAAGCGAGTCAAGCGAGTCAAGCGAGTCAAGCGAGTCAAGCGAGTCAAGCGAGTCAAGCGAGTCAAGCGAGTCAAGCGAGTCAAGCGAGTCAAGCGAGTCAAGCGAGTCAAGCGAGTCAAGCGAGTCAAGCGAGTCAAGCGAGTCAAGCGAGTCAAGCGAGTCAAGCGAGTCAAGCGAGTCAAGCGAGTCAAGCGAGTCAAGCGAGTCAAGCGAGTCAAGCGAGTCAAGCGAGTCAAGCGAGTCAAGCGAGTCAAGCGAGTCAAGCGAGTCAAGCGAGTCAAGCGAGTCAAGCGAGTCAAGCGAGTCAAGCGAGTCAAGCGAGTCAAACGAGTCAAACGAGTCAAACGAGTCAAACGAGTCAAACGAGTCAAACGAGTCAAACGGATCGAACAGGACAATCGAGTCAAGCGAGTTAAACGAGTCAATCGAGTCAAACGAGTGAAACGAGTGAATCGAGTGAAACGAGTGAAACGAGTTAAACGATTGAAACGAGTCAAACGAGTTAAACGATTGAAACGAGTCAAACGAGTCAAACGAGTCAAACGGGTCAAACGGGTCGAACAGGACAATCGAGACAAACGAGTCAAACGAGTCAAACGAGTCAAACGAGTCAAACGAGTCAAACGAGTCAAACGAGTCAAGCGAGTCAAGCGAGTCAAGCGAGTCAAGCGAGTCAAGCGAGTCAAGCGAGTCAAGCGAGTCAAGCGAGTCAAGCGAGTCAAGCGAGTCAAGCGAGTCAAGCGAGTCAAGCGAGTCAAGCGAGTCAAGCGAGTCAAGCGAGTCAAGCGAGCCAAGCGAGTCAAGCGAGTCAAGCGAGTCAAGCGAGTCAAGCGAGTCAAGCGAGTCAAGCGAGTCAAGCGAGTCAAGCGAGTCAAGCGAGTCAAGCGAGTCAAGCGAGTCAAGCGAGTCAAGCGAGTCAAGCGAGTCAAGCGAGTCAAGCGAGTCAAGCGAGTCAAGCGAGTCAAGCGAGTCAAGCGAGTCAAGCGAGTCAAGCGAGTCAAGCGAGTCAAGCGAGTCAAGCGAGTCAAGCGAGTCAAGCGAGTCAAGCGAGTCAAGCGAGTCAAACGAGTCAAACGGGTCAAACGGGTCGAACAGGACAATCGAGACAAACGAGTCAAACGAGTCAAACGAGTCAAACGAGTCAAACGAGTCAAACGAGTCAAACGAGTCAAGCGAGTCAAGCGAGTCAAGCGAGTCAAGCGAGTCAAGCGAGTCAAGCGAGTCAAGCGAGTCAAGCGAGTCAAGCGAGTCAAGCGAGTCAAGCGAGTCAAGCGAGTCAAGCGAGTCAAGCGAGTCAAGCGAGTCAAGCGAGTCAAGCGAGCCAAGCGAGTCAAGCGAGCCAAGCGAGTCAAGCGAGTCAAGCGAGTCAAGCGAGTCAAGCGAGTCAAGCGAGTCAAGCGAGTCAAGCGAGTCAAGCGAGTCAAGCGAGTCAAGCGAGTCAAGCGAGTCAAGCGAGTCAAGCGAGTCAAGCGAGTCAAGCGAGTCAAGCGAGTCAAGCGAGTCAAGCGAGTCAAGCGAGTCAAGCGAGTCAAGCGAGTCAAGCGAGTCAAGCGAGTCAAGCGAGTCAAGCGAGTCAAGCGAGTCAAGCGAGTCAAGCGAGTCAAGCGAGTCAAGCGGGTCAAGCGAGTCAAGCGGGTCAAGCGAGTCAAACGAGTCACACGAGTCAAACGAGTCAAACGAGTCAAACGAGTCAAACGAGTCAAACGAGTCAAACGAGTCAAACGAGTCAAACGAGTCAAACGAGTCAAACGGATCGAACAGGACAATCGAGTCAAGCGAGTTAAACGAGTCAATCGAGTCAAACGAGTGAAACGAGTGAATCGAGTGAAACGAGTGAAACGAGTTAAACGATTGAAACGAGTCAAACGAGTTAAACGATTGAAACGAGTCAAACGTGTCAAACGGGTCAAACGGGTCGAACAGGACAATCTTGTCAAACGAGTCAAACGAGTCAAACGAGTGAAACGAGTCAAACGAGTCAAACGGGTCAAACGGGTCGAACAGGACAATCTTGTCAAACGAGTCAAACGAGTCAAACGAGTCAAACGAGTCAAACGAGTCAAACGGATCGAACAGGACAATCGAGTCAAGCGAGTTAAACGAGTCAATCGAGTCAAACGAGTGAAACGATTGAAACGAGTGAAACGAGTGAATCGAGTGAAACGAGTGAAACGAGTTAAACGATTGAAACGAGTCAAACGTGTCAAACGGGTCAAACGGGTCGAACAGGACAATCGAGTCAAACGAGTCAAACGAGTCAAACTGGTCAAACGGGTCAAACGAGTCAAACCAGTCAAACGAGTCAAACGAGTCAATCGAGTCAAACGAGTCAAACGAGTCAAACGGGTCGAACAGGACAAGCGAGTCAAGCGAGTTAAACGAGTCAAACGAGTCAAACGAGTCAAACGAGTCAAACGAGTCAAACGAGTCAAACGAGGCAAACGAGTCAAACGAGTCAAACGAGTCAAACGAGTCAAACGAGTCAAACGAGTCAAACGAGTCAAACGAGTCAAACGAGTCAAACGAGTCAAACGAGTCAAACGAGTCAAACGAGTCAAACGAGTCAAACGAGTCAAACGAGTCAAATGGGTCAAACGGGTCGAACAGGACAATCGAGACAAACGAGTCAAACGAGTCAAACGAGTCAAACGAGTCAAACGAGTCAAACGAGTCAAACGAGTCAAACGAGTCAAGCGAGTCAAGCGAGTCAAGCGAGTCAAGCGAGTCAAGCGAGTCAAGCGAGTCAAGCGAGTCAAGCGAGTCAAGCGAGTCAAGCGAGTCAAGCGAGTCAAGCGAGTCAAGCGAGTCAAGCGAGTCAAGCGTGTCAAGCGAGTCAAGCGAGTCAAGCGAGTCAAGCGAGTCAAGCGAGTCAAGCGAGTCAAGCGAGTCAAGCGAGTCAAGCGAGTCAAGCGAGTCAAGCGAGTCAAGCGAGTCAAGCGAGTCAAGCGAGTCAAGCGAGTCAAGCGAGTCAAGCGAGTCAAGCGAGTCAAGCGAGTCAAGCGAGTCAAGCGAGTCAAGCGAGTCAAGCGAGTCAAGCGAGTCAAGCGAGTCAAGCGAGTCAAGCGAGTCAAGCGAGTCAAGCGAGTCAAGCGAGTCAAGCGAGTCAAGCGAGTCAAGCGAGTCAAGCGAGTCAAGCGAGTCAAGCGAGTCAAACGAGTCAAACGAGTCAAACGAGTCAAACGAGTCAAACGAGTCAAACGAGTCAAACTTGTCAAACTTGTCAAACGAGTCAAACGAGTCAAACGAGTCAAACGAGTCAAACGAGTCAAACGAGTCAAACGGGTCGAACAGGACAATCGAGTCAAGCGAGTTGAACGAGCCAAACGAGTCAAACGAGTCTAACGAGTCAAACGATTCAATCGAGTCAATCGAGTCAAACGACTGAAACGAGTCAAACGAGTCAAACGACTCAATCGAGTCAAACGAGTCAAACGAGTCAAACGAGTCAAACGAGTCAAATGGGTCAAACGGGTCGAACAGGACAATCGAGACATACGAGTCAAACGAGTCAAACGAGTCAAACGAGTCAAACGAGTCAAACGAGTCAAACGAGTCAAACGAGTCAAACGAGTCAAACGAGTCAAACGAGTCAAACGAGTCAAACGAGTCAAACGAGTCAAACGAGTCAAACGAGTCAAACGAGTCAAACGAGTCAAACGAGTCAAACGAGTCAAACGAGTCAAACGAGTCAAACGAGTCAAACGAGTCAAACGAGTCAAACGAGTCAAACGAGTCAAACGAGTCAAACGAGTCAAACGAGTCAAACGAGTCAAACGAGTCAAACGAGTCAAACGAGTCAAACGAGTCAAACGAGTCAAACGAGTCAAACGAGTCAAACGAGTCAAACGAGTCAAACGAGTCAAACGAGTCAAACGAGTCAAACGAGTCAAACGAGTCAAACGAGTCAAACGAGTCAAACGAGTCAAACGAGTCAAACGAGTCAAACGAGTCAAACGAGTCAAACGAGTCAAACGAGTCAAACGAGTCAAACGAGTCAAACGAGTCAAACGAGTCAAACGAGTCAAACGAGTCAAACGAGTCAAACGAGTCAAACGAGTCAAACGAGTCAAACGAGTCAAACGAGTCAAACGAGTCAAACGAGTCAAACGAGTCAAACGAGTCAAACGAGTCAAATGGGTCAAACGGGTCGAACAGGACAATCGAGACAAACGAGTCAAACGAGTCAAACGAGTCAAACGAGTCAAACGTGTCAAACGAGTCAAACGAGTCGAACGAGTCGAACGAGTCAAACGAGTCGAACGAGTCAAACGGGTCGAACAGCACAATCGAGTCAAACGAGTCAAACGAGTCAAACGAGTCAAACGGTTTGAACAGGACAATCGAGTCAAGCGATTTAAACGAGCCAACCGAGTCAAACGAGTCGAACGAGTCGAACGAGTCGAACGAGTCGAACGAGTCGAACGAGTCGAACGAGTCTAGCGAGTCGAACGAGTCGAGCGAGTCGAGCGAGTCGAGCGAGTCGAGCGAGTCGAGCGAGTCGAACGAGTCGAACGAGTCAGACGAGTCAAACGAGTCAAACGAGTCAAATGGGTCAAACGGGTCGAACAGGACAATCGAGACAAACGAGTCAAACGAGTCAAACGAGTCAAACGAGTCAAACGAGTCGAACGAGTCGATCGAGTCGAACGAGTCGATCGAGTCGAACGAGTCGATCGAGTCGAACGAGTCGATCGAGTCGAACGAGTCGATCGAGTCGAACGAGTCGATCGAGTCGAACGAGTCGATCGAGTCGAACGAGTCGATCTAGTCGAACGAGTCGATCGAGTCGAACGAGTCGATCGAGTCGAACGAGTCGATCGAGTCGATCGAGTTGAACGAACCAAACGAGTCGAACGAGTCGAACGAGTCGAACGAGTCGAACGAGTCGTACGAGTCAAACGAGTCAATCGAGTCCAGCGAGTCAAACGACTCAACCGAGTCAAACGAGTCAAACGAGTCAAACGTGTCAAACGGGTCAAACGGGTCGAACAGGACAATCGAGTCAAACGAGTCAAAAGAGTCATACGAGTCAAACGAGTCAAACGAGTCAAACGAGTCAAATGGGTCAAACGGGTCGAACAGGACAATCGAGACAAACGAGTCAAACGAGTCGATCGAGTCGATCGAGTCGAGCGAGTCAAGCGAGTTGAACGAACCAAACGAGTCGAACGAGTCGAACGAGTCGAACGAGTCGAACGAGTCGAACGAGTCGAACGAGTCTAGCGAGTCGAACGAGTCGAGCGAGTCGAGCGAGTCGAGCGAGTCGAGCGAGTCGAGCGAGTCGAGCGAGTCGAGCGAGTCGAACGAGTCGAACGAGTCAGACGACTCAATCGAGTCAAACGAGTCAAACGAGTCAAACGAGTCAAACGAGTCAAACGAGTCAAACGAGTCAAATGGGTCAAACGGGTCGAACAGGACAATCGAGACAAACGAGTCAAACGAGTCAAACGAGTCAAACGAGTCAAACGAGTCAAACGAGTCGATCGAGTCGAACGAGTCGATCGAGTCGAACGAGTCGATCGAGTCGAACGAGTCGATCGAGTCGAACGAGTCGATCGAGTCGAACGAGTCGATCGAGTCGAACGAGTCGATCGAGTCGAACGAGTCGATCGAGTCGAACGAGTCGATCGAGTCGAACGAGTCGATCGAGTCGAACGAGTCGATCGAGTCGATCGAGTCGAGCGAGTCAAGCGAGTTGAACGAACCAAACGAGTCGAACGAGTCGAGCGAGTCGAGCGAGTCGAGCGAGTCGAGCGAGTCGAGCGAGTCGAACGAGTCGAACGAGTCAGACGACTCAATCGAGTCAAACGAGTCAAACGAGTCAAACGGGTCGAACAGGACAATCGAGTCAAACGAGTCAAAAAGAGTCATACGAGTCAAACGAGTCGAACGAGTCGAACGAGTCGAACGAGTCGAACGAGTCGAACGAGTCGAACGAGTCGAACGAGTCGAACGAGTCTAGCGAGTCGAACGAGTCGAGCGAGTCGAGCGAGTCGAGCGAGTCGAGCGAGTCGAGCGAGTCGAACGAGTCGAACGAGTCAGACGACTCAATCGATCAAACGAGTCAAACGAGTCAAACGAGTCGAACGAGTCAGACGACTCAATCGATCAAACGAGTCAAACGAGTCAAACGAGTCAAACGAGTCAAACGAGTCAAACGAGTCAAATGGGTCAAACGGGTCGAACAGGACAATCGAGACAAACGAGTCAAACGAGTCAAACGAGTCGATCGAGTCGAACGAGTCGATCGAGTCGAACGAGTCGATCGAGTCGAACGAGTCGATCGAGTGGAACGAGTCGATCGAGTGGAACGAGTCGATCGAGTCGAACGAGTCGATCGAGTCGAACGAGTCGATCAAGTCGAACGAGTCGATCGAGTCGAACGAGTCGATCGAGTCGAACGAGTCGATCGAGTCGAACGAGTCGATCGAGTCGATCGAGTCGAGCGAGTCAAGCGAGTTGAACGAACCAAACGAGTCGAACGAGTCGAACGAGTCGAACGAGTCGAACGAGTCGAACGAGTCAAACGAGTCAATCGAGTCCAGCGAGTCAAACGACTCAACCGAGTCAAACGAGTCAAACGAGTCAAACGTGTCAAACGGGTCAAACGGGTCGAACAGGACAATCGAGTCAAACGAGTCAAAAGAGTCATACGAGTCAAACGAGTCAAACGAGTCAAACGAGTCAAACGAGTCAAACGAGTCAAACGAGTCAAACGAGTCAAACGAGTCAAACGAGTCAAACGGGTCGAACAGGACAATCGAGTCAAGCGAGTTAAACGATTCAATCTAGTCAATCGAGTGAAACGATTGAAACGAGTGAAACGAGTGAATCGAGTGAAACGAGTGAAACGATTTAAACGATTGAAACGAGTCAAACGTGTCAAACGGGTCAAACGGGTCGAACAGGACAATCTTGTCAAACGAGTCAAACGAGTCAAACGAGTGAAACGAGTCAAACGAGTCAAACGGGTCAAACGGGTCGAACAGGACAATCTTGTCAAACGAGTCAAACGAGTCAAACGAGTCAAACGAGTCAAACGGGTCGAACAGGACAATCGAGTCAAACGAGTCAAACGAGTCAAACGGGTCAAACGGGTCAAACGAGTCAAACCAGTCAAACGAGTCAAACTTGTCCAACTTGTCAAACGAGTCAAACGAGTCAAACGAGTCAAACGAGTCAAACGAGTCAAACGAGTCAAACGGGTCGAACAGGACAATCGAGTCAAGCGAGTTGAACGAGCCAAACGAGTCAAACGAGTCTAACGAGTCAAACGATTCAATCGAGTCAATCGAGTCAAACGACTGAAACGAGTCAAACGAGTCAAACGACTCAATCGAGTCAAACGAGTCAAACGAGTCAAACGAGTCAAACGAGTCAAATGGGTCAAACGGGTCGAACAGGACAATCGAGACATACGAGTCAAACGAGTCAAACGAGTCAAACGAGTCAAACGAGTCAAACGAGTCAAACGAGTCAAACGAGTCAAACGAGTCAAACGAGTCAAACGAGTCAAACGAGTCAAACGAGTCAAACGAGTCAAACGAGTCAAACGAGTCAAACGAGTCAAACGAGTCAAACGAGTCAAACGAGTCAAACGAGTCAAACGAGTCAAACGAGTCAAACGAGTCAAACGAGTCAAACGAGTCAAACGAGTCAAACGAGTCAAACGAGTCAAACGAGTCAAACGAGTCAAACGAGTCAAACGAGTCAAACGAGTCAAACGAGTCAAACGAGTCAAACGAGTCAAACGAGTCAAACGAGTCAAACGAGTCAAACGAGTCAAACGAGTCAAACGAGTCAAACGAGTCAAACGAGTCAAACGAGTCAAACGAGTCAAACGAGTCAAACGAGTCAAACGAGTCAAACGAGTCAAACGAGTCAAACGAGTCAAACGAGTCAAACGAGTCAAACGAGTCAAACGAGTCAAACGAGTCAAACGAGTCAAACGAGTCAAACGAGTCAAACGAGTCAAACGAGTCAAACGAGTCAAACGAGTCAAACGAGTCAAACGAGTCAAACGAGTCAAACGAGTCAAACGAGTCAAACGAGTCAAACGAGTCAAACGAGTCAAACGAGTCAAATGGGTCGAACAGGACAATCGAGACAAACGAGTCAAACGAGTCAAACGAGTCAAACGAGTCAAACGTGTCAAACGAGTCAAACGAGTCGAACGAGTCGAACGAGTCAAACGAGTCGAACGAGTCAAACGGGTCGAACAGCACAATCGAGTCAAACGAGTCAAACGAGTCAAACGAGTCAAACGGTTTGAACAGGACAATCGAGTCAAGCGATTTAAACGAGCCAACCGAGTCAAACGAGTCGAACGAGTCGAACGAGTCGAACGAGTCGAACGAGTCGAACGAGTCGAACGAGTCTAGCGAGTCGAACGAGTCGAGCGAGTCGAGCGAGTCGAGCGAGTCGAGCGAGTCGAGCGAGTCGAACGAGTCGAACGAGTCAGACGAGTCGAAAGAGTCAGACGAGTCAAACGAGTCAAACGAGTCAAACGAGTCAAACGAGTCAAACGAGTCAAATGGGTCAAACGGGTCGAACAGGACAATCGAGACAAACGAGTCAAACGAGTCAAACGAGTCAAACGAGTCAAACGAGTCGAACGAGTCGATCGAGTCGAACGAGTCGATCGAGTCGAACGAGTCGATCGAGTCGAACGAGTCGATCGAGTCGAACGAGTCGATCGAGTCGAACGAGTCGATCGAGTCGAACGAGTCGATCTAGTCGAACGAGTCGATCGAGTCGAACGAGTCGATCGAGTCGAACGAGTCGATCGAGTCGATCGAGTCGAGCGAGTCAAGCGAGTTGAACGAACCAAACGAGTCGAACGAGTCGAACGAGTCGAACGAGTCGAACGAGTCGTACGAGTCAAACGAGTCAATCGAGTCCAGCGAGTCAAACGACTCAACCGAGTCAAACGAGTCAAACGAGTCAAACGTGTCAAACGGGTCAAACGGGTCGAACAGGACAATCGAGTCAAACGAGTCAAAAGAGTCATACGAGTCAAACGAGTCAAACGAGTCAAACGAGTCAAATGGGTCAAACGGGTCGAACAGGACAATCGAGACAAACGAGTCAAACGAGTCGATCGAGTCGAACGAGTCGATCGAGTCGAACGAGTCGATCGAGTCGAACGAGTCGATCGAGTCGAACGAGTCGATCGAGTCGATCGAGTCGAGCGAGTCAAGCGAGTTGAACGAACCAAACGAGTCGAACGAGTCGAACGAGTCGAACGAGTCGAACGAGTCGAACGAGTCGAACGAGTCTAGCGAGTCGAACGAGTCGAGCGAGTCGAGCGAGTCGAGCGAGTCGAGCGAGTCGAGCGAGTCGAACGAGTCGAACGAGTCAGACGACTCAATCGAGTCAAACGAGTCAAACGAGTCAAACGAGTCAAACGAGTCAAACGAGTCAAACGAGTCAAATGGGTCAAACGGGTCGAACAGGACAATCGAGACAAACGAGTCAAACGAGTCAAACGAGTCAAACGAGTCAAACGAGTCAAACGAGTCGATCGAGTCGAACGAGTCGATCGAGTCGAACGAGTCGATCGAGTCGAACGAGTCGATCGAGTCGAACGAGTCGATCGAGTCGAACGAGTCGATCGAGTCGAACGAGTCGATCGAGTCGAACGAGTCGATCGAGTCGAACGAGTCGATCGAGTCGAACGAGTCGATCGAGTCGAACGAGTCGATCGAGTCGATCGAGTCGAGCGAGTCAAGCGAGTTGAACGAACCAAACGAGTCGAACGAGTCGAGCGAGTCGAGCGAGTCGAGCGAGTCGAGCGAGTCGAGCGAGTCGAGCGAGTCGAGCGAGTCGAACGAGTCGAACGAGTCAGACGACTCAATCGAGTCAAACGAGTCAAACGAGTCAAACGGGTCGAACAGGACAATCGAGTCAAACGAGTCAAAAGAGTCATACGAGTCAAACGAGTCGAACGAGTCGAACGAGTCGAACGAGTCGAACGAGTCGAACGAGTCGAACGAGTCTAGCGAGTCGAACGAGTCGAGCGAGTCGAGCGAGTCGAGCGAGTCGAGCGAGTCGAGCGAGTCGAACGAGTCGAACGAGTCAGACGACTCAATCGATCAAACGAGTCAAACGAGTCAAACGAGTCAAACGAGTCAAACGAGTCAAACGAGTCAAATGGGTCAAACGGGTCGAACAGGACAATCGAGACAAACGAGTCAAACGAGTCAAACGAGTCGATCGAGTCGAA
Source organism: Andrena haemorrhoa (assembly GCA_910592295.1). Classification (NCBI taxonomy): domain Eukaryota; kingdom Metazoa; phylum Arthropoda; class Insecta; order Hymenoptera; family Andrenidae; genus Andrena; species Andrena haemorrhoa. Next base: position 25,968,423 of record OU342943.1, read on the forward strand.
CGAGTCGATCGAGTCGAACGAGTCGATCGAGTCGAACGAGTCGATCGAGTGGAACGAGTCGATCGAGTGGAACGAGTCGATCGAGTCGAACGAGTCGATCAAGTCGAACGAGTCGATCGAGTCGAACGAGTCGATCGAGTCGAACGAGTCGATCGAGTCGAACGAGTCGATCGAGTCGATCGAGTCGAGCGAGTCAAGCGAGTTGAACGAACCAAACGAGTCGAACGAGTCGAACGAGTCGAACGAGTCGAACGAGTCGAACGAGTCAAACGAGTCAATCGAGTCCAGCGAGTCAAACGACTCAACCGAGTCAAACGAGTCAAACGAGTCAAACGTGTCAAACGGGTCAAACGGGTCGAACAGGACAATCGAGTCAAACGAGTCAAAAGAGTCATACGAGTCAAACGAGTCAAACGAGTCAAACGAGTCAAACGAGTCAAACGAGTCAAACGAGTCAAACGAGTCAAACGAGTCAAACGAGTCAAACGGGTCGAACAGGACAATCGAGTCAAGCGAGTTAAACGATTCAATCTAGTCAATCGAGTGAAACGATTGAAACGAGTGAAACGAGTGAATCGAGTGAAACGAGTGAAACGATTTAAACGATTGAAACGAGTCAAACGTGTCAAACGGGTCAAACGGGTCGAACAGGACAATCTTGTCAAACGAGTCAAACGAGTCAAACGAGTGAAACGAGTCAAACGAGTCAAACGGGTCAAACGGGTCGAACAGGACAATCTTGTCAAACGAGTCAAACGAGTCAAACGAGTCAAACGAGTCAAACGGGTCGAACAGGACAATCGAGTCAAACGAGTCAAACGAGTCAAACGGGTCAAACGGGTCAAACGAGTCAAACCAGTCAAACGAGTCAAACGAGTCAATCGAGTCAAACGAGTCAAACGAGTCAAACGAGTCAAACGAGTCAAACGGATCGAACATAACAATCGAGTCAAGCGAGTTAACGAGTCAATCGAGTCAAACGAGTGAAACGATTGAAACGAGTGAAACGAGTGAATCGAGTGAAACGAGTGAAACGAGTTAAACGATTGAAACGAGTCAAACGTGTCAAACGGGTCAATCGGGTCGAACAGGACAATCGAGTCAAACGAGTCAAACGAGTCAAACTGTTCAAACGGGTCAAACGAGTCAAACCAGTCAAACGAGTCAAACGAGTCAATCGAGTCAAACGAGTCAAACGAGTCAAACGAGTCAAACGAGTCAAAAGAGTCAAACGAGTCAAACGGGTCGAACAGGACAAGCGAGTCAAGCGAGTTAAACGAGTCAAACGAGTCAAGCGAGTCAAACGACTCAAACGAGTCAAACGAGTCAATCGAGTCAAACGGGTCAAACGAGTCAAACGGGTCCAACAGGACAATCGAGTCAAGCGAGTTGAACGAGCCAAACGAGTCAAACGAGTCAAATGAGTCAAACGAGTCAAACGAGTCGAACGAGTCGAACGAGTCAAACGGGTCGAACAGGACAATCGAGTCAAGCGATTTGAACGAGCCAATCGAGTCAAACGAGTCAAACGAGTCAAACGAGTCAAACGAGGCAAACGAGTCAAACGAGTCAAACGTGTCAAACGACTCATACGACTCAAACGACTCAAACGACTCAAACGAGTCAATCGAGTCTAACGAGTCAAACGAGTCAAACGAGTCAAACGTGTAAAACGAGTCAAACGTGTCAAACGAGTCAAACGAGTCAAACGAGTCAAACGAGTCAAACGAGTCAAACGAGTCAAACGAGGCAAACGAGTCAAACGAGTCAAACGTGTCAAACGACTCATACGACTCAAACGACTCAAACGACTCAAACGAGTCAATCGAGTCTAACGAGTTATACGAGTCAATCGAATCAAACGACTCAATCTAGTCAGACGACTCAATCTAGTCAGACGACTCAAACGAGCCGAACGAGTCAAACGAGTCAAACGAGAGAAACGAGAGAAACGAGCCAAACGAGTCAAAGGAGTCAAGCGAGTCAAACAAGTCAAACGAGTCAAACGAGTCAAACGAGTCAAACGAGTCAAACGAGTCAAACCAGTCAAACGGTCGATCAGGACAATCGAGTCAAACGAGTCAAACGAGTCAAACGAGTCAAACGAGTCAAACGAGTCAAACGAGTCAAACGAGTCAAACGAGTCAAACGAGTCAAACGTGTAAAACGAGTCAAACGTGTCAAACGAGTCAAACGAGTCAAACGAGTCAAACGAGTCAAACGAGTCAAACGAGTCAAACGAGGCAAACGAGTCAAACGAGTCAAATGGGTCAAACGACTCATACGACTCAAACGACTCAAACGACTCAAACGAGTCAATCGAGTCTAACGAGTTATACGAGTCAATCGAATCAAACGACTCAATCTAGTCAGACGACTCAATCTAGTCAGACGACTCAAACGAGCCGAACGAGTCAAACGAGTCAAACGAGAGAAACGAGAGAAACGAGCCAAACGAGAGAAACGAGAGAAACGAGCCAAACGAGTCAAAGGAGTCAAGCGAGTCAAACAAGTCAAACGAGTCAAACGAGTCAAACGAGTCAAACGAGTCAAACGAGTCAAACGAGTCAAACGAGTCAAACGAGTCAAACGAGTCAAACGGGTCCAACAGGACAATCGAGTCAAGCGAGTTGAACGAGCCAAACGAGTCAAACGAGTCAAATGAGTCAAACGAGTCAAACGAGTCAAACGAGTCGAACGAGTCGAACGAGTCAAACGGGTTGAACAGGACAATCGAGTCAAGCGATTTGAACGAGCCAATCGAGTCAAACGAGTCAAACGAGTCAAACGACTCAAACGAATCAAACGAGTCAAACGAGTCAAACGAGTCAAACGAGTCAAACGAGTCAAACCAGTCAAACGGTCGATCAGGACAATCGAGTCAAACGAGTCAAACGAGTCAAACGAGTCAAACGAGTCAAACGAGTCAAACGAGTCAAACGTGTAAAACGAGTCAAACGTGTCAAACGAGTCAAACGAGTCAAACGAGTCAAACGAGTCAAACGAGTCAAACGAGTCAAACGAGGCAAACGAGTCAAACGAGTCAAACGTGTCAAACGACTCATACGACTCAAACGACTCAAACGACTCAAACGAGTCAATCGAGTCTAACGAGTTATACGAGTCAATCGAATCAAACGACTCAATCTAGTCAGACGACTCAATCTAGTCAGACGACTCAAACGAGCCGAACGAGTCAAACGAGTCAAACGAGAGAAACGAGAGAAACGAGCCAAACGAGTCAAAGGAGTCAAGCGAGTCAAACAAGTCAAACGAGTCAAACGAGTCAAACGAGTCAAACGAGTCAAACGAGTCAAACGAGTCAAACGAGTCAAACGAGTCAAACGAGTCAAACGGGTCCAACAGGACAATCGAGTCAAGCGAGTTGAACGAGCCAAACGAGTCAAACGAGTCAAATGAGTCAAACGAGTCAAACGAGTCGAACGAGTCGAACGAGTCAAACGGGTCGAACAGGACAATCGAGTCAAGCGATTTGAACGAGCCAATCGAGTCAAACGAGTCAAACGAGTCAAACGAGTCAAACGACTCAAACGAATCAAACGAGTCAAACGAGTCAAACGAGTCAAACGAGTCAAACCAGTCAAACGGTCGATCAGGACAATCGAGTCAAACGAGTCAAACGAGTCAAACGAGTCAAACGAGTCAAACGAGTCAAACGAGTCAAACGAGTCTAACGAGTCAAACGAGTCAAACGTGTAAAACGAGTCAAACGTGTCAAACGAGTCAAACGAGTCAAACGAGTCAAACGAGTCAAACGAGTCAAACGAGTCAAACGAGGCAAACGAGTCAAACGAGTCAAACGTGTCAAACGACTCATACGACTCAAACGACTCAAACGACTCAAACGAGTCAATCGAGTCTAACGAGTTATACGAGTCAATCGAATCAAACGACTCAATCTAGTCAGACGACTCAATCTAGTCAGACGACTCAAACGAGCCGAACGAGTCAAACGAGTCAAACGAGAGAAACGAGAGAAACGAGCCAAACGAGTCAAAGGAGTCAAGCGAGTCAAACAAGTCAAACTAGTCAAACGAGTCAAACGAGTCAAACGAGTCAAACGAGTCAAACGAGTCAAACGTGTCAAACGAGTCAAACGAGTCAAACGAGTCAAACGAGTCAAACGAGTCAAAGGAGTCAAACGAGTCAAAGGAGTCAAACGAGTCAAACGTGTCAAACGACTCATACGACTCAAACGACTCAAACGACTCAAACGAGTCAATCGAGTCTAACGAGTTATACGAGTCAATCGAATCAAACGACTCAATCTAGTCAGACGACTCAATCTAGTCAGACGACTCAAACGAGCCGAACGAGTCAAACGAGGCAAACGAGAGAAACGAGAGAAACGAGCCAAACGAGTCCAAGGAGTCAAGCGAGTCAAACAAGTCAAACGAGTCAAACGAGTCAAACGAGTTAAACGAGTCAAACGAGTCAAACGTGTCAAACGAGTCAAACGAGTCAAACGAGTCAAACGAGTCAAACGAGTCAAAGGAGTCAAACGAGTCAAAGGAGGCAAACGAGTCAAACGAGTTAAACGAGTCAAACGAGTCATACGCGTCAAACGAGTCAACGAGTCAAACGAGTCAAACGAGTCAAACGAGTCAAACGGGTCAAACGGGTCAAACGAGTCAAACGAGTCAAACGAGTCAAACGAGTCAAACGAGTCAAACGAGTCAAACGAGTCAAACGAGTCAAACGAGTCAAACGAGTCAAACGAGTCAAACGAGTCAAGCGGGTCAAACGAGTCATACGAGACATACGAGTCAAACGAGTCAAACGAGTCAAACGAGTCAAACGACTCATACGAGTTGTCACGTCCCGCGACGTAGAATCAAATATTATTTAACCTTTAATTCATTTTATTTACTATTCCGTACTCTGAGGTAATATAACAACCTCGTATGAAAACATCATACTAAATATTGTGCAACAAATTGCCGATAAGGCATTATCATAATAAGTTACAATAAGAAGAGATCGAGCAAGGGATATTCGAACGGCAACAACGAACAGGACAGCCAGCATCAAGGAGGTAGCGGACAGTCAGCAGTACACCAGCTCGTTGACCGCACCAGCTGACGTTCAGCATGGGACGGAGGGCCTTATCAACCAGCGGAGTCGACACCACCTTCGCAGAGCTGTGCCCCTGGTCCTCGCCAGAAGATTGCCCTCCCATTTATTTTCCGATACTCGATCACCGATACCCATATCATGTATTTAACTTCAGACCCTAGTACGTAAGCCGTACGGAATCAACCGTACAAAAAATATAATAAACATATAAATCTAAATATGTATAAAGAATCTTGCTATCGTCGCCGCTGGGAATCTAAAAATAATACATATTAGTCGCGAGGAAAGATACATAAAAGGCCACGGAGGAACGTGACTAAATCGTAAACAGATTCTCAGATAGCGCGATGGGAAGATTCTCCCTGGAAGATACCAGGTGGAGGCTGTGGGGTGGGCTCTCCCACCTATGATTTGTCATGTGACAAATCCTAGAGTAGGAGTGACCAATTGCCCTATAAAAAGGGATTGACCACCCGCGGAGCTTATTATTACCATAATAATTATCGGAACCATTTAAACATTTCGCTTCAGTGTCCACGATTTATATCTTCAAAGTGTAAAAGTTGTAAGTGAAGTTTTTATTATTAATAAAAGTGATAAAATCATATTTAACGCGTTTCGAGTGTTTTACTAGCCTTCCTAAGCTTTTGGGCATTCGGAGTGTTTTTTTTGAATTACCATAGAAATGAGAATAAAGAAAATCCAGATTCTCCTCTGTTGAAAGTGTCATTGGCGAGCAGTCAGCTGCCCACTATGTCACCAGATACTAGAGATCAATCTGTATACGCGGTCAATTTAATACTAATCGATCCATAAATTTCACAAAAAATGAATAATTAACGAACCATGGTTTGGGCTGATTCTTTAGAATCACTGGCGCGCAGACAGCTGCCCACCAGTGTCCTCTGGAGTGTAAGCGTAGACCGAGTTCCATTTGAACAAAACTAAAAGATTTAATTAATTCCCAGATGCCTAAAAGCAATCGTGCCGGGCGAAAGGTACAATTACGAAAAATAAACAATAATTATAAGTGCGCCCCAGCAACAGGATCCTTGTTGGGAGTCACCCCATCTCCCGTGATAAAAAACATCGACCCAAGGGTTAAGGGAGTCACGATTTACTGCGGCGATTGGGCCCAACCGAAATCCAACGCAGCTCCAGAAATTAACGGCATCCCGAACGCTCCCATCCCCTGGCGACTCATCGCATTATAAAAAGTAAGTATGTTCAATAATACGCGTAACAATCATTCTCAACTATCCCAGAGCGTTAAATCCCAGGATTAGTTCAAAAGCGGATAAAAATATAAATTCCCGAAATCGCGCTTAAATAAGGAACTAGGGACGTAACAACATAAAAATTGGTTCCGGTACCGGGAATCGAACCCGAGCCTCCTGGGTGAAAGCCAGGTATCCTAGCCACTAGACTCATACGACTCAAACGACTCAAACGACTCAAACGACTCAAACGAGTCAATCGAGTCTAACGACTCAAACGACTCAAACGAGTCAATCGAGTCTAACGAGATATACGAGTCAATCGAATCAAACGACTCAATCGAGTCAGACGACTCAAACGAGCCAAACGAGTCAAACGAGTCAAACGAGAGAAACGAGAGAAACGAGCCAAACGTGTCAAACGAGTCAAGCGAGTCAAGCGAGTCGAACGAGTCGAACGAGTCGAACGAGTCGAACGAGTCGAACGAGTCGAACGAGTCGAACGAGTCGAACGAGTCGAACGAGTCGAACGAGTCGAACGAGTCGAACGAGTCGAACGAGTCGAACGAGTCGAACGAGTCGAACGAGTCGAACGAGTCGAACGAGTCGAACGAGTCGAACGAGTCGAACGAGTCGAACGAGTCGAACGAGTCGAACGAGTCGAACGAGTCGAACGAGTCGAACGAGTCGAACGAGTCGAACGAGTCGAACGAGTCGAACGAGTCGAACGAGTCGAACGAGTCGAACGAGTCGAACGAGTCGAACGAGTCGAACGAGTCGAACGAGTCGAACGAGTCGAACGAGTCGAACGAGTCGAACGAGTCGAACGAGTCGAACGAGTCGAACGAGTCGAACGAGTCGAACGAGTCGAACGAGTCGAACGAGTCGAACGAGTCGAACGAGTCGAACGAGTCGAACGAGTCGAACGAGTCGAACGAGTCGAACGAGTCGAACGAGTCGAACGAGTCGAACGAGTCGAACGAGTCGAACGAGTCGAACGAGTCGAACGAGTCGAACGAGTCGAACGAGTCGAACGAGTCGAACGAGTCGAACGAGTCGAACGAGTCGAACGAGTCGAACGAGTCGAACGAGTCGAACGAGTCGAACGAGTCGAACGAGTCGAACGAGTCGAACGAGTCGAACGAGTCGAACGAGTCGAACGAGTCGAACGAGTCGAACGAGTCGAACGAGTCGAACGAGTCGAACGAGTCGAACGAGTCGAACGAGTCGAACGAGTCGAACGAGTCGAACGAGTCGAACGAGTCGAACGAGTCGAACGAGTCGAACGAGTCGAACGAGTCGAACGAGTCGAACGAGTCGAACGAGTCGAACGAGTCGAACGAGTCGAACGAGTCGAACGAGTCGAACGAGTCGAACGAGTCGAACGAGTCGAACGAGTCGAACGAGTCGAACGAGTCGAACGAGTCGAACGAGTCGAACGAGTCGAACGAGTCGAACGAGTCGAACGAGTCGAACGAGTCGAACGAGTCGAACGAGTCGAACGAGTCGAACGAGTCGAACGAGTCGAACGAGTCGAACGAGTCGAACGAGTCGAACGAGTCGAACGAGTCGAACGAGTCGAACGAGTCGAACGAGTCGAACGAGTCGAACGAGTCGAACGAGTCGAACGAGTCGAACGAGTCGAACGAGTCGAACGAGTCGAACGAGTCGAACGAGTCGAACGAGTCGAACGAGTCGAACGAGTCGAACGAGTCGAACGAGTCGAACGAGTCGAACGAGTCGAACGAGTCGAACGAGTCGAACGAGTCGAACGAGTCGAACGAGTCGAACGAGTCGAACGAGTCGAACGAGTCGAACGAGTCGAACGAGTCGAACGAGTCGAACGAGTCGAACGAGTCGAACGAGTCAAAGTCGTTTGAGTCGTATGAGTCGTATGAGTCGTTTGACACGTTTGACACGTTTGACACGTTTGACACGTTTGACACGTTTGACTCGTTTGCCTCGTATGACTCGTTTGACTCGTTTGACTCGTTTGACTCGTTAGACTCGTTTGACTCGTTTGACTCGTTTGACTCGTTTGACTCGTTTGACTCGTTTGACACGTTTGACTCGTTTGACACGTTTGACTCGTTTGACTCGTTTGACTCGTTTGACTCGTTTGACTCGCTTGACTCCTTTGACTCGTTTGGCTCGTTTGACTCGCTTGACTCCTTTGACTCGTTTGGCTCGTTTGACTCGTTTGACTCGTTTGACTCGTTTGACTCGTTTGACTCGTTTGACTCGTTTGACTCGCTTGACTCCTTTGACTCGTTTGGCTCGTTTCTCTCGTTTCTCTCGTTTCTCTCGTTTGACTCGTTTGACTCGTTTGGCTCGTTTGAGTCGTCTGACTCGATTGAGTCGTTTGATTCGATTGACTCGTATAACTCGTTAGACTCGATTGACTCGTTTGAGTCGTTTGAGTCGTTTGAGTCGTTTGAGTCGTATGAGTCGTTTGACTCGTTTGACTCGTTTGACTCGTTTGACTCGTTTGACTCGTTTGACTCGTTTGACTCGTTTGACTCGTTTGACTCGTTTGACTCGTTTGACTCGTTTGACTCGTTTGACTCGTTTGACTCGTTTGACTCGTTTGACTCGTTTGACTCGTTTGACTCGTTTGACTCGTTTGACTCGTTTGACTCGTTTGACTCGTTTGACTCGTTTGACTCGTTTGACTCGTTTGACTCGTTTGACTCGTTTGACACGTTTGACTCGTTTGACTCGATTGTCCTGTTCGACCCGTTCGACTCGTTCGACTCGTTCGACTCGTCCGACTCGTTCGACTCGTTCGACTCGTTCGACTCGTTCGACTCGTTCGACTCGTTCGTCTCGTTCGACTCGTTCGACTCGTTCGACTCGTTCGACTCGTTCGACTCGTTCGACTCGTTCGACTCGTTCGACTCGTTCGACTCGTTCGACTCGTTCGACTCGTTCGACTCGTTCGACTCGTTCGACTCGTTCGACTCGTTCGACTCGTTCGACTCGTTCGACTCGTTCGACTCGTTCGACTCGTTCGACTCGTTCGACTCGTTCGACTCGTTCGACTCGTTCGACTCGTTCGACTCGTTCGACTCGTTCGACTCGTTCGACTCGTTCGACTCGTTCGACTCGTTCGACTCGTTCGACTCGTTCGACTCGTTCGACTCGTTCGACTCGTTCGACTCGTTCGACTCGTTCGACTCGTTCGACTCGTTCGACTCGTTCGACTCGTTCGACTCGTTCGACTCGTTCGACTCGTTCGACTCGTTCGACTCGTTCGACTCGTTCGACTCGTTCGACTCGTTCGACTCGTTCGACTCGTTCGACTCGTTCGACTCGTTCGACTCGTTCGACTCGTTCGACTCGTTCGACTCGTTCGACTCGTTCGACTCGTTCGACTCGTTCGACTCGTTCGACTCGTTCGACTCGTTCGACTCGTTCGACTCGTTCGACTCGTTCGACTCGTTCGACCCGTTCGACACGTTTGACACGTTTGACTCGTTTGACTCGTTTGACTCGTTTGACTCGATTGTCCTGTTCGACTCGTTTGACCCGTTTCACACGTTTGACTCGTTTGACTCGTTTGACTCGTTTGAGTCGTTTGACTCGATTGACTCGTTAGACTCGTTTGACCCGTTTGACTGGTTTGACTCGTTTGACACGTTTGACTCGTTTGACTCGTTTGACTCGATTGACTCGTTTGGCTCGTTTGACTCGCTTGACTCGATTGTCCTGTTCGACCCTTTTGACTCGTTTGACTCGTTTGACTCGTTTGACTCGTTTGACTCGTTTGACTCGTTTGACTCGTTTGACTCGTTCGACTCGTTTGACACGTTTGATTCGTTTGACTCGTTTGACTCGTTTGTCTCGATTGTCCTGTCCGACCCCTTTGACCCATTTGACTCGTTTGACTCGTTTGACACGTTTGATTCGTTTGACTCGTTTGACTCGTTTGTCTCGATTGTCCTGTTCGACCCCTTTGACCCATTTGACTCGTTTGACTCTTTTGACTCGTTTGGCTCGTTCAAATCGCTTGACTCGATTGTCCTGTTCGACCCGATCGACCCGTTTGACCCATTTAACACGTTGGACACATTTGACTCGTTTGACTCGTTTGGCTCGTTCAACTCGCTTGATTCGATTGTCCTGTTCGACCCGTTTGACTCGTTTGACTCATTTGACTCGTTTGACTCGTTTGACTGGTTTGACTGGTTTGACTCGTTTGACTGGTTTGACTCGTTTGACTGGTTTGACTCGTTTGACTCGTTTGACTCGTTTGACTCGTTCGACTCGTTCGACTCGCTCGACTCGTTCGACTCGTTCGACTCGTTTGACTCGTTTGACTCGTTTCCCTCGTTTGACTCGTTTCCCTCGTTTGACTCGTTTCACTCGTTTGACTCGTTTCACTTGTTTGACTCGTTTCACTCGTTTGACTCGTTTCACTCGTTTGACTCGTTTGACTCGTTTCACTCGTTTGACTCGTTTGACTCGTTTGACTCGTTTGACTCGTTTGACTCGTTTGACTCGTTTGACACGTTTGGCTCGTTTGACTCGTTTGACTCGTTTGACTCGTTTGGCTCGTTTGGCTCGTTTGACTCGTTTGACTCGTTTGACTCGTTTGACTCGTTTGACTCGTTTGACTCGTTTGACTCGTTTGACTCGTTTGACTCGTTTGACTCGTTTGACTCGTTTGACTCGTTTGACTCGTTTGACTCGTTTGACTCGTTTGACTCGTTTGACTCGTTTGACTCGTTTGACTCGTTTGACTCGTTTGACTCGTTTGACTCGTTTGACTCGTTTGACTCGTTTGACTCGTTTGACTCGTTTGACTCGTTTGACTCGTTTGACTCGTTTGACTCGTTTGACTCGTTTGACTCGTTTGACTCGTTTGACTCGTTTGACTCGTTTGACTCGTTTGACTCGTTTGACTCGTTTGACTCGTTTGACTCGTTTGACTCGTTTGACTCGTTTGACTCGTTTGACTCGTTTGACTCGTTTGACTCGTTTGACTCGTTTGACTCGTTTGACTCGTTTGACTCGTTTGACTCGTTTGACTCGTTTGACTCGTTTGACTCGTTTCACTCGTTTCACTCGTTTGACTCGCATGACTCGTTTGACTCGTTTGACTCGTATGACTCGCTTGACTCGTATGACTCGTTTGGCTCGTTCAACTCGCTTGACTCGATTGTCCTGTTCGACCCGTTTGACTCGGTTGACTCGTTTGACTCGTTTGACTCGTTTCACTCGTTTCACTCGTTTCACTCGTTTCACTCGTTTGACTCGTTTCACTCGTTTGACTCGTTTCACTCGTTTCACTCGTTTGACTCGTTTGACTCGTTTGACTCGTTTGACTCGTTTGACTCGTTTCACTCGTTTGACTCGTTTCACTCGTTTGACTCGTTTCACTCGTTTGACTCGTTTCACTCGTTTCACTCGTTTGACTCGTTTGACTCGTTTGACTCGTTTGACTCGTTTGACTCGTTTGACTCGTTTGACACGTTTGGCTCGTTTGACTCGTTTGGCTCGTTTGACTCGTTTGGCTCGTTTGGCTCGTTTGACTCGTTTGACTCGTTTGACTCGTTTGACTCGTTTGACTCGTTTGACTCGTTTGACTCGTTTGACTCGTTTGACTCGTTTGACTCGTTTGACTCGTTTGACTCGTTTGACTCGTTTGACTCGTTTGACTCGTTTGACTCGTTTGACTCGTTTGACTCGTTTGACTCGTTTGACTCGTTTGACTCGTTTGACTCGTTTGACTCGTTTGACTCGTTTGACTCGTTTGACTCGTTTGACTCGTTTGACTCGTTTGACTCGTTTGACTCGTTTGACTCGTTTGACTCGTTTGACTCGTTTGACTCGTTTGACTCGTTTGACTCGTTTGACTCGTTTGACTCGTTTGACTCGTTTGACTCGTTTGACTCGTTTGACTCGTTTGACTCGTTTGACTCGTTTGACTCGTTTGACTCGTTTGACTCGTTTGACTCGTTTGACTCGTTTGACTCGTTTGACTCGTTTGACTCGTTTGACTCGTTTGACTCGTTTGACTCGTTTGACTCGTTTGACTCGTTTGACTCGTTTCACTCGTTTGACTCGTTTGACTCGCATGACTCGTTTGACTCGTTTGACTCGTATGACTCGCTTGACTCGTATGACTCGTTTGGCTCGTTCAACTCGCTTGACTTGTTCGACCCGTTTGACTCGGTTGACTCGTTTGACTCGTTTCACTCGTTTCACTCGTTTGACTCGTTTCACTCGTTTGACTCGTTTCACTCGTTTGACTCGTTTCACTCGTTTGACTCGTTTCACTCGTTTCACTCGTTTGACTCGTTTGACTCGTTTGACTCGTTTGACTCGTTTGACTCGTTTGACTCGTTTGACACGTTTGGCTCGTTTGACTCGTTTGACTCGTTTGACTCGTTTGGCTCGTTTGGCTCGTTTGACTCGTTTGACTCGTTTGACTCGTTTGACTCGTTTGACTCGTTTGACTCGTTTGACTCGTTTGACTCGTTTGACTCGTTTGACTCGTTTGACTCGTTTGACTCGTTTGACTCGTTTGACTCGTTTGACTCGTTTGACTCGTTTGACTCGTTTGACTCGTTTGACTCGTTTGACTCGTTTGACTCGTTTGACTCGTTTGACTCGTTTGACTCGTTTGACTCGTTTGACTCGTTTGACTCGTTTGACTCGTTTGACTCGTTTGACTCGTTTGACTCGTTTGACTCGTTTGACTCGTTTGACTCGTTTGACTCGTTTGACTCGTTTGACTCGTTTCACTCGTTTGACTCGTTTGACTCGCATGACTCGTTTGACTCGTTTGACTCGTATGACTCGCTTGACTCGTATGACTCGTTTGGCTCGTTCAACTCGCTTGACTCGATTGTCCTGTTCGACCCGTTTGACTCGGTTGACTCGGTTGACTCGGTTGACTCGTTTGACTCGTTTCACTCGTTTGACTCGTTTGACTCGTTTGACTCGTATGACTCGCTTGACTCGTATGACTCGTTTGGCTCGTTCAACTCGCTTGACTCGATTGTCCTGTTCGACCCGTTTGACTCGGTTGACTCGGTTGACTCGGTTGACTCGTTTGACTCGTTTGACTCGTTTGACTCGTTTGACTCGTTTGACTCGTTTGACTCGTTTGACTCGTTCGACTCGTTCGACTCGTTCGACTCGTTCGACTCGTTCGACTCGTTCGACTCGTTCGACTCGTTTGACTCGTTTGACTCGTTTGACTCGTTTGTCACGTTTGACTCGTTTCACTCGTTTGACTCGTTTGACTCGCATGACTCGTTTGACTCGTTTGACTCGTATGACTCGCTTGACTCGTATGACTCGTTTGGCTCGTTCAACTCGCTTGACTCGATTGTCCTGTTCGACCCGTTTGACTCGGTTGACTCGTTCGACTCGTTCGACTCGTTCGACTCGTTCGACTCGTTCGACTCGTTCGACTCGTTCGACTCGTTCGACTCGTTCGACTCGTTCGACTCGTTCGACTCGTTCGACTCGTTCGACTCGTTCGACTCGTTCGACTCGTTCGACTCGTTCGACTCGTTCGACTCGTTCGACTCGTTCGACTCGTTCGACTCGTTCGACTCGTTCGACTCGTTCGACTCGTTCGACTCGTTCGACTCGTTCGACTCGTTCGACTCGTTCGACTCGTTCGACTCGTTCGACTCGTTCGACTCGTTCGACTCGTTCGACTCGTTCGACTCGTTCGACTCGTTCGACTCGTTCGACTCGTTCGACTCGTTCGACTCGTTCGACTCGTTCGACTCGTTCGACTCGTTCGACTCGTTCGACTCGTTCGACTCGTTCGACTCGTTCGACTCGTTCGACTCGTTCGACTCGTTCGACTCGTTCGACTCGTTCGACTCGTTCGACTCGTTCGACTCGTTCGACTCGTTCGACTCGTTCGACTCGTTCGACTCGTTCGACTCGTTCGACTCGTTCGACTCGTTCGACTCGTTCGACTCGTTCGACTCGTTCGACTCGTTCGACTCGTTCGACTCGTTCGACTCGTTCGACTCGTTCGACTCGTTCGACTCGTTCGACTCGTTCGACTCGTTCGACTCGTTCGACTCGTTCGACTCGTTCGACTCGTTCGACTCGTTCGACTCGTTCGACTCGTTCGACTCGTTCGACTCGTTCGACTCGTTCGACTCGTTCGACTCGTTCGACTCGTTCGACTCGTTCGACTCGTTCGACTCGTTCGACTCGTTCGACTCGTTCGACTCGTTCGACTCGTTCGACTCGTTCGACTCGTTCGACTCGTTCGACTCGTTCGACTCGTTCGACTCGTTCGACTCGTTCGACTCGTTCGACTCGTTCGACTCGTTCGACTCGTTCGACTCGTTCGACTCGTTCGACTCGTTCGACTCGTTCGACTCGTTCGACTCGTTCGACTCGTTCGACTCGTTCGACTCGTTCGACTCGTTCGACTCGTTCGACTCGTTCGACTCGTTCGACTCGTTCGACTCGTTCGACTCGTTCGACTCGTTCGACTCGTTCGACTCGTTCGACTCGTTCGACTCGTTCGACTCGTTCGACTCGTTCGACTCGTTCGACTCGTTCGACTCGTTCGACTCGTTCGACTCGTTCGACTCGTTCGACTCGTTCGACTCGTTCGACTCGTTCGACTCGTTCGACTCGTTCGACTCGTTCGACTCGTTCGACTCGTTCGACTCGTTCGACTCGTTCGACTCGTTCGACTCGTTCGACTCGTTCGACTCGTTCGACTCGTTCGACTCGTTCGACTCGTTCGACTCGTTCGACTCGTTCGACTCGTTCGACTCGTTCGACTCGTTCGACTCGTTCGACTCGTTCGACTCGTTCGACTCGTTCGACTCGTTCGACTCGTTCGACTCGTTCGACTCGTTCGACTCGTTCGACTCGTTCGACTCGTTCGACTCGTTCGACTCGTTCGACTCGTTCGACTCGTTCGACTCGTTCGACTCGTTCGACTCGTTCGACTCGTTCGACTCGTTCGACTCGTTCGACTCGTTCGACTCGTTCGACTCGTTCGACTCGTTCGACTCGTTCGACTCGTTCGACTCGTTCGACTCGTTCGACTCGTTCGACTCGTTCGACTCGTTCGACTCGTTCGACTCGTTCGACTCGTTCGACTCGTTCGACTCGTTCGACTCGTTCGACTCGTTCGACTCGTTCGACTCGTTCGACTCGTTCGACTCGTTCGACTCGTTCGACTCGTTCGACTCGTTCGACTCGTTCGACTCGTTCGACTCGTTCGACTCGTTCGACTCGTTCGACTCGTTCGACTCGTTCGACTCGTTCGACTCGTTCGACTCGTTCGACTCGTTCGACTCGTTCGACTCGTTCGACTCGTTCGACTCGTTCGACTCGTTCGACTCGTTCGACTCGTTCGACTCGTTCGACTCGTTCGACTCGTTCGACTCGTTCGACTCGTTCGACTCGTTCGACTCGTTCGACTCGTTCGACTCGTTCGACTCGTTCGACTCGTTCGACTCGTTCGACTCGTTCGACTCGTTCGACTCGTTCGACTCGTTCGACTCGTTCGACTCGTTCGACTCGTTCGACTCGTTCGACTCGTTCGACTCGTTCGACTCGTTCGACTCGTTCGACTCGTTCGACTCGTTCGACTCGTTCGACTCGTTCGACTCGTTCGACTCGTTCGACTCGTTCGACTCGTTCGACTCGTTCGACTCGTTCGACTCGTTCGACTCGTTCGACTCGTTCGACTCGTTCGACTCGTTCGACTCGTTCGACTCGTTCGACTCGTTCGACTCGTTCGACTCGTTCGACTCGTTCGACTCGTTCGACTCGTTCGACTCGTTCGACTCGTTCGACTCGTTCGACTCGTTTGTCTCGTTTGACTCGTTTGACTCGTTTGACTCGTTCGACTCGTTTGACTCGTTCGACTCGTATGACTCGTTTGACTCGTTTGACTCGTTTGACACGTTTGATTGGTTCAACACGATTGTCTCGATTGACTCGTCTGACACGTTCGACACGTTCGACTCGTTTGACTCGTTCGACTCGTTCGACTCGTTCGACTCGTTCGACTCGTTTGACTCGTTTGACTCGTTCGACTCGTATGACTCGTTCGACTCGTTTGAATCGTTTGACTCGTTTGACTCGTTTGACTCGTTTGACTCGTTTGACTCGTTTGACTCGTTTGACTCGTTTGACTCGTTTGACTCGTTTGACTCGTTTGACTCGTTTGACTCGTTTGACTCGTTTGACTCGTTTGACTCGTTTGACTCGTTTGACTCGTTTGACTCGTTTGACTCGTTTGACTCGTTTGACTCGTTTGACTCGTTTGACTCGTTTGACTCGTTTGACTCGTTTGACTCGTTTGACTCGTTTGACTCGTTTGACTCGTTTGACTCGTTTGACTCGTTTGACTCGTTTGACTCGTTTGACTCGTTTGACTCGTTTGACACGTTTGACTCGTTTGACTCGTTTGACTCGTTTGACTAGTTTGACTCGTTTGACTCGTTTGACTCGTTTGACTCGTTTGACTCGTTTGACACGTTTGACTCGTTTGACTCGTTTGACTCGTTTGACTCGTTTGACTCTTTGACTCGTTTGACTCGTTTGACTCGTTTGACTCGTTTGACTCGCTTGACTCGTTTGACTCGTTTGACTCGTTTGACTCGTTTGACTCGTTTGACTCGTTTGACTCGTTTGACTCGTTTGACTCGTTTGACTCGTTTGACTCGTTTGACTCGTTTGACTCGTTTGACTCGTTTGACTCGTTTGACTCGTTTGACTCGTTTGACTCGTTTGACTCGTTTGACTCGTTTGACTAGTTTGACTCGTTTGACTCGTTTGACTCGTTTGACTCGTTTGACTCGTTTGACACGTTTGACTCGTTTGACTCGTTTGACTCGTTTGACTCGTTTGACTCTTTGACTCGTTTGACTCGTTTGACTCGTTTGACTCGTTTGACTCGCTTGACTCCTTTGACTCGTTTGGCTCGTTTCTCTCGTTTCTCTCGTTTGACTCGTTTTACTCGTTCGGCTCGTTTGAGTCGTCTGACTAGATTGAGTCGTTTGACTCGATTGACTCGTATAACTCGTTAGACTCGTTTGACTCGATTGACTCGTTTGACTCGTTTGACTCGTTTGACTCGTTTGACTCGTTTGACTCGTTTGACTCGTTTGACACGTTTGGCTCGTTTGACTCGTTTGACTCGTTTGACTCGTTTGGCTCGTTTGGCTCGTTTGGCTCGTTTGGCTCGTTTGACTCGTTTGACTCGTTTGACTCGTTTGACTCGTTTGACTCGTTTGACTCGTTTGACTCGTTTGACTCGTTTGACTCGTTTGACTCGTTTGACTCGTTTGACTCGTTTGACTCGTTTGACTCGTTTGACTCGTTTGACTCGTTTGACTCGTTTGACTCGTTTGACTCGTTTGACTCGTTTGACTCGTTTGACTCGTTTGACTCGTTTGACTCGTTTGACTCGTTTGACTCGTTTGACTCGTTTGACTCGTTTGACTCGTTTGACTCGTTTGACTCGTTTGACTCGTTTGACTCGTTTGACTCGTTTGACTCGTTTGACTCGTTTGACTCGTTTGACTCGTTTGACTCGTTTGACTCGTTTGACTCGTTTGACTCGTTTGACTCGTTTGACTCGTTTGACTCGTTTCACTCGTTTGACTCGTTTGACTCGCATGACTCGTTTGACTCGTTTGACTCGTATGACTCGCTTGACTCGTATGACTCGTTTGGCTCGTTCAACTCGCTTGACTCGATTGTCCTGTTCGACCCGTTTGACTCGGTTGACTCGTTTGACTCGTTTGACTCGTTTCACTCGTTTGACTCGTTTCACTCGTTTGACTCGTTTCACTCGTTTGACTCGTTTCACTCGTTTGACTCGTTTCACTCGTTTGACTCGTTTCACTCGTTTGACTCGTTTCACTCGTTTGACTCGTTTCACTCGTTTGACTCGTTTCACTCGTTTGACTCGTTTCACTCGTTTGACTCGTTTCACTCGTTTGACTCGTTTCACTCGTTTGACTCGTTTCACTCGTTTCACTCGTTTCACTCGTTTGACTCGTTTCACTCGTTTCACTCGTTTCACTCGTTTGACTCGTTTGACTCGTTTGACTCGTTTGACTCGTTTGACTCGTTTGACACGTTTGGCTCGTTTGACACGTTTGGCTCGTTTGACTCGTTTGACTCGTTTGACTCGTTTGGCTCGTTTGGCTCGTTTGGCTCGTTTGACTCGTTTGACTCGTTTGACTCGTTTGACTCGTTTGACTCGTTTGACTCGTTTGACTCGTTTGACTCGTTTGACTCGTTTGGCTCGTTTGGCTCGTTTGGCTCGTTTGACTCGTTTGACTCGTTTGACTCGTTTGACTCGTTTGACTCGTTTGACTCGTTTGACTCGTTTGACTCGTTTGACTCGTTTGACTCGTTTGACTCGTTTGACTCGTTTGACTCGTTTGACTCGTTTGACTCGTTTGACTCGTTTGACTCGTTTCACTCGTTTCACTCGTTTGACTCGTTTCACTCGTTTGACTCGTTTCACTCGTTTGACTCGTTTCACTCGTTTGACTCGTTTCACTCGTTTGACTCGTTTCACTCGTTTGACTCGTTTCACTCGTTTGACTCGTTTCACTCGTTTGACTCGTTTCACTCGTTTGACTCGTTTCACTCGTTTCACTCGTTTCACTCGTTTGACTCGTTTGACTCGTTTGACTCGTTTGACTCGTTTGACTCGTTTGACACGTTTGGCTCGTTTGACTCGTTTGACTCGTTTGACTCGTTTGGCTCGTTTGGCTCGTTTGGCTCGTTTGACTCGTTTGACTCGTTTGACTCGTTTGACTCGTTTGACTCGTTTGACTCGTTTGACTCGTTTGACTCGTTTGACTCGTTTGGCTCGTTTGGCTCGTTTGGCTCGTTTGACTCGTTTGACTCGTTTGACTCGTTTGACTCGTTTGACTCGTTTGACTCGTTTGACTCGTTTGACTCGTTTGACTCGTTTGACTCGTTTGACTCGTTTGACTCGTTCGACTCGTTTGACTCGTTCGACTCGTTCGACTCGTTCGACTCGTTCGACTCGTTCGACTCGTTCGACTCGTTCGACTCGTTCGACTCGTTTGACTCGTTCGACTCGTTTGTCACGTTTGACTCGTTTCACTCGTTTGACTCGTTTGACTCGCATGACTCGTTTGACTCGTTTGACTCGTATGACTCGCTTGACTCGTATGACTCGTTTGGCTCGTTCAACTCGCTTGACTCGATTGTCCTGTTCGACCCGTTTGACTCGGTTGACTCGTTCGACTCGTTCGACTCGTTCGACTCGTTCGACTCGTTCGACTCGTTCGACTCGTTCGACTCGTTCGACTCGTTCGACTCGTTCGACTCGTTCGACTCGTTCGACTCGTTCGACTCGTTCGACTCGTTCGACTCGTTCGACTCGTTCGACTCGTTCGACTCGTTCGACTCGTTCGACTCGTTCGACTCGTTCGACTCGTTCGACTCGTTCGACTCGTTCGACTCGTTCGACTCGTTCGACTCGTTCGACTCGTTCGACTCGTTCGACTCGTTCGACTCGTTCGACTCGTTCGACTCGTTCGACTCGTTCGACTCGTTCGACTCGTTCGACTCGTTCGACTCGTTCGACTCGTTCGACTCGTTCGACTCGTTCGACTCGTTCGACTCGTTCGACTCGTTCGACTCGTTCGACTCGTTCGACTCGTTCGACTCGTTCGACTCGTTCGACTCGTTCGACTCGTTCGACTCGTTCGACTCGTTCGACTCGTTCGACTCGTTCGACTCGTTCGACTCGTTCGACTCGTTCGACTCGTTCGACTCGTTCGACTCGTTCGACTCGTTCGACTCGTTCGACTCGTTCGACTCGTTCGACTCGTTCGACTCGTTCGACTCGTTCGACTCGTTCGACTCGTTCGACTCGTTCGACTCGTTCGACTCGTTCGACTCGTTCGACTCGTTCGACTCGTTCGACTCGTTCGACTCGTTCGACTCGTTCGACTCGTTCGACTCGTTCGACTCGTTCGACTCGTTCGACTCGTTCGACTCGTTCGACTCGTTCGACTCGTTCGACTCGTTCGACTCGTTCGACTCGTTCGACTCGTTCGACTCGTTCGACTCGTTCGACTCGTTCGACTCGTTCGACTCGTTCGACTCGTTCGACTCGTTCGACTCGTTCGACTCGTTCGACTCGTTCGACTCGTTCGACTCGTTCGACTCGTTCGACTCGTTCGACTCGTTCGACTCGTTCGACTCGTTCGACTCGTTCGACTCGTTCGACTCGTTCGACTCGTTCGACTCGTTCGACTCGTTCGACTCGTTCGACTCGTTCGACTCGTTCGACTCGTTCGACTCGTTCGACTCGTTCGACTCGTTCGACTCGTTCGACTCGTTCGACTCGTTCGACTCGTTCGACTCGTTCGACTCGTTCGACTCGTTCGACTCGTTCGACTCGTTCGACTCGTTCGACTCGTTCGACTCGTTCGACTCGTTCGACTCGTTCGACTCGTTCGACTCGTTCGACTCGTTCGACTCGTTCGACTCGTTCGACTCGTTCGACTCGTTCGACTCGTTCGACTCGTTCGACTCGTTCGACTCGTTCGACTCGTTCGACTCGTTCGACTCGTTCGACTCGTTCGACTCGTTCGACTCGTTCGACTCGTTCGACTCGTTCGACTCGTTCGACTCGTTCGACTCGTTCGACTCGTTCGACTCGTTCGACTCGTTCGACTCGTTCGACTCGTTCGACTCGTTCGACTCGTTCGACTCGTTCGACTCGTTCGACTCGTTCGACTCGTTCGACTCGTTCGACTCGTTCGACTCGTTCGACTCGTTCGACTCGTTCGACTCGTTCGACTCGTTCGACTCGTTCGACTCGTTCGACTCGTTCGACTCGTTCGACTCGTTCGACTCGTTCGACTCGTTCGACTCGTTCGACTCGTTCGACTCGTTCGACTCGTTCGACTCGTTCGACTCGTTCGACTCGTTCGACTCGTTCGACTCGTTCGACTCGTTCGACTCGTTCGACTCGTTCGACTCGTTCGACTCGTTCGACTCGTTCGACTCGTTCGACTCGTTCGACTCGTTCGACTCGTTCGACTCGTTCGACTCGTTCGACTCGTTCGACTCGTTCGACTCGTTCGACTCGTTCGACTCGTTCGACTCGTTCGACTCGTTCGACTCGTTCGACTCGTTCGACTCGTTCGACTCGTTTGACTCGTTTGACTCGTTTGTCTCGTTTGACTCGTTTGACTCGTTCGACTCGTTTGACTCGTTCGACTCGTATGACTCGTTTGACTCGTTTGACTCGTTTGACACGTTTGATTGGTTCAACACGATTGTCTCGATTGACTCGTCTGACACGTTCGACACGTTCGACTCGTTTGACTCGTTCGACTCGTTCGACTCGTTCGACTCGTTCGACTCGTTTGACTCGTTTGACTCGTTCGACTCGTATGACTCGTTCGACTCGTTTGAATCGTTTGACTCGTTTGACTCGTTTCACTCGTTTGACTCGTTTGACTCGTTTGACTCGTTTGACTCGTTTGACTCGTTTGACTCGTTTGACTCGTTTGACTCGTTTGACTCGTTTGACTCGTTTGACTCGTTTGACTCGTTTGACTCGTTTGACTCGTTTGACTCGTTTGACTCGTTTGACTCGTTTGACTCGTTTGACTCGTTTGACTCGTTTGACTCGTTTGACTCGTTTGACTCGTTTGACTCGTTTGACTCGTTTGACTCGTTTGACTCGTTTGACTCGTTTGACTCGTTTGACTCGTTTGACTCGTTTGACTCGTTTGACTCGTTTGACTCGTTTGACTCGTTTGACTCGTTTGACTCGTTTGACTCGTTTGACTCGTTTGACTCGCTTGACTCCTTTGACTCGTTTGGCTCGTTTCCCTCGTTTCTCTCGTTTGACTCGTTTGACTCGTTCGGCTCGTTTGAGTCGTCTGACTAGATTGAGTCGTTTGACTCGATTGACTCGTATAACTCGTTAGACTCGATTGACTCGTTTGAGTCGTTTGAGTCGTTTGACCCGATTAACTCGTTTGACTCGTTTGACTCGTTTGACTCGATTGAATCGTTTGACTCGTTTGACTCGTTTGACTCGTTTGACTCGTTTGACTCGTTTGACACGTTTGACTCGTTTGACCCGTTTGACTCGTTTGACTCGTTTGACACGTTTGACTCGTTTGACTCGTTTGACTCGTTTGACTCGTTTGACTCGTTTGACTCGTTTGACTCGTTTGACTCGTTTGACTCGTTTGACTCGTTTGACACGTTTGACTCGTTTGACTCGTTTGACTCGTTTGACACGTTTGACTCGTTTGACTCGTTTGACTCGTTTGACTCGTTTGACTCGTTTGGCTCGTTTGGCTCGTTTGGCTCGTTTGGCTCGTTTGACTCGTTTGACTCCTTTGACTCCTTTGACTCGTTTGACTAGTTTGACTCGTTTGACTCGTTTGACTCGTTTGACTCGTTTGACTCGTTTGACACGTTTGACTCGTTTGACTCGTTTGACTCGTTTGACTCGTTTGACACGTTTGACTCGTTTGACTCGTTTGACTCGTTTGACTCGTTTGACTCGTTTGACTCGTTTGACTCGTTTGACTCGTTTGACTCGTTTGACTCGTTTGACTCGTTTGACTCGTTTGACTCGTTTGACTCGTTTGACTCGTTTGACTCGTTTGACTCGTTTGACTCGTTTGACTCGTTTGACTCGTTTGACACGTTTGACTCGTTTGACTCGTTTGACTCGTTTGACTCGTTTGACTCGTTTGACTCGTTCGACACGTTTGACTCGTTCGACTCGATTGACTCGTTCGACTCGTTCGACTCGTTCGACTCGTTCGACTCGTTCGACTCGTTCGACTCGTTCGACTCGTTCGACTCGTTCGACTCGTTCGACTCGTTCGACTCGTTCGACTCGTTCGACTCGTTCGACTCGTTCGACTCGTTCGACTCGTTCGACTCGTTCGACTCGTTCGACTCGTTCGACTCGTTCGACTCGTTCGACTCGTTCGACTCGTTCGACTCGTTCGACTCGTTCGACTCGTTCGACTCGTTCGACTCGTTCGACTCGTTCGACTCGTTCGACTCGTTCGACTCGTTCGACTCGTTCGACTCGTTCGACTCGTTCGACTCGTTCGACTCGTTCGACTCGTTCGACTCGTTCGACTCGTTCGACTCGTTCGACTCGTTCGACTCGTTCGACTCGTTCGACTCGTTCGACTCGTTCGACTCGTTCGACTCGTTCGACTCGTTCGACTCGTTCGACTCGTTCGACTCGTTCGACTCGTTCGACTCGTTCGACTCGTTCGACTCGTTCGACTCGTTCGACTCGTTCGACTCGTTCGACTCGTTCGACTCGTTCGACTCGTTCGACTCGTTCGACTCGTTCGACTCGTTCGACTCGTTCGACTCGTTCGACTCGTTCGACTCGTTCGACTCGTTCGACTCGTTCGACTCGTTCGACTCGTTCGACTCGTTCGACTCGTTCGACTCGTTCGACTCGTTCGACTCGTTCGACTCGTTCGACTCGTTCGACTCGTTCGACTCGTTCGACTCGTTCGACTCGTTCGACTCGTTCGACTCGTTCGACTCGTTCGACTCGTTCGACTCGTTCGACTCGTTCGACTCGTTCGACTCGTTCGACTCGTTCGACTCGTTCGACTCGTTCGACTCGTTCGACTCGTTCGACTCGTTCGACTCGTTCGACTCGTTCGACTCGTTCGACTCGTTCGACTCGTTCGACTCGTTCGACTCGTTCGACTCGTTCGACTCGTTCGACTCGTTCGACTCGTTCGACTCGTTCGACTCGTTCGACTCGTTCGACTCGTTCGACTCGTTCGACTCGTTCGACTCGTTCGACTCGTTCGACTCGTTCGACTCGTTCGACTCGTTCGACTCGTTCGACTCGTTCGACTCGTTCGACTCGTTCGACTCGTTCGACTCGTTCGACTCGTTCGACTCGTTCGACTCGTTCGACTCGTTCGACTCGTTCGACTCGTTCGACTCGTTCGACTCGTTCGACTCGTTCGACTCGTTCGACTCGTTCGACTCGTTCGACTCGTTCGACTCGTTCGACTCGTTCGACTCGTTCGACTCGTTCGACTCGTTCGACTCGTTCGACTCGTTCGACTCGTTCGACTCGTTCGACTCGTTCGACTCGTTCGACTCGTTCGACTCGTTCGACTCGTTCGACTCGTTCGACTCGTTCGACTCGTTCGACTCGTTCGACTCGTTCGACTCGTTCGACTCGTTCGACTCGTTCGACTCGTTCGACTCGTTCGACTCGTTCGACTCGTTCGACTCGTTCGACTCGTTCGACTCGTTCGACTCGTTCGACTCGTTCGACTCGTTCGACTCGTTCGACTCGTTCGACTCGTTTGACTCGTTCGACTCGTTTGTCTCGTTTGACTCGTTTGACTCGTTCGACTCGTTTGACTCGTTTGACTCGTTTGACTCGTTTGACACGTTTGATTGGTTCAACACGATTGTCTCGATTGACTCGTCTGACACGTTCGACACGTTCGACTCGTTTGACTCGTTCGACTCGTTCGACTCGTTCGACTCGTTCGACTCGTTTGACTCGTTTGACTCGTTCGACTCGTATGACTCGTTCGACTCGTTTGAATCGTTTGACTCGTTTGACTCGTTTCACTCGTTTGACTCGTTTGACTCGTTTGACTCGTTTGACTCGTTTGACTCGTTTGACTCGTTTGACTCGTTTGACTCGTTTGACTCGTTTGACTCGTTTGACTCGTTTGACTCGTTTGACTCGTTTGACTCGTTTGACTCGTTTGACTCGTTTGACTCGTTTGACTCGTTTGACTCGTTTGACTCGTTTGACTCGTTTGACTCGTTTGACTCGTTTGACTCGTTTGACTCGTTTGACTCGTTTGACTCGTTTGACTCGTTTGACTCGTTTGACTCGTTTGACTCGTTTGACTCGTTTGACTCGTTTGACTCGTTTGACTCGTTTGACTCGTTTGACTCGCTTGACTCCTTTGACTCGTTTGGCTCGTTTCCCTCGTTTCTCTCGTTTGACTCGTTTGACTCGTTCGGCTCGTTTGAGTCGTCTGACTAGATTGAGTCGTTTGACTCGATTGACTCGTATAACTCGTTAGACTCGATTGACTCGTTTGAGTCGTTTGAGTCGTTTGACCCGATTAACTCGTTTGACTCGTTTGACTCGTTTGACTCGATTGAATCGTTTGACTCGTTTGACTCGTTTGACTCGTTTGACTCGTTTGACTCGTTTGACTCGTTTGACTCGTTTGACTCGTTTGACACGTTTGACTCGTTTGACCCGTTTGACTCGTTTGACTCGTTTGACACGTTTGACTCGTTTGACTCGTTTGACTCGTTTGACTCGTTTGACTCGTTTGACTCGTTTGACTCGTTTGACTCGTTTGACTCGTTTGACTCGTTTGACTCGTTTGACTCGTTTGACTCGTTTGACTCGTTTGACTCGTTTGACTCGTTTGACTCGTTTGACTCGTTTGACTCGTTTGACTCGTTTGACACGTTTGACTCGTTTGACTCGTTTGACTCGTTTGACACGTTTGACTCGTTTGACTCGTTTGACTCGTTTGACTCGTTTGACTCGTTTGACTCGTTTGGCTCGTTTGGCTCGTTTGGCTCGTTTGACTCGTTTGACTCCTTTGACTCCTTTGACTCGTTTGACTAGTTTGACTCGTTTGACTCGTTTGACTCGTTTGACTCGTTTGACTCGTTTGACACGTTTGACTCGTTTGACTCGTTTGACTCGTTTGACCCGTTTGACTCGTTTGACTCGTTTGACACGTTTGACTCGTTTGACTCGTTTGACTCGTTTGACTCGTTTGACTCGTTTGACTCGTTTGACTCGTTTGACTCGTTTGACTCGTTTGACTCGTTTGACTCGTTTGACTCGTTTGACTCGTTTGACTCGTTTGACTCGTTTGACTCGTTTGACTCGTTTGACTCGTTTGACACGTTTGACTCGTTTGACTCGTTTGACTCGTTTGACACGTTTGACTCGTTTGACTCGTTTGACTCGTTTGACTCGTTTGACTCGTTTGACTCGTTTGACTCGTTTGACTCGTTTGACTCGCTTGACTCCTTTGACTCGTTTGGCTCGTTTCTCTCGTTTCTCTCGTTTGACTCGTTTGACTCGTTTGACTCGTTTGACACGTTTGACTCGTTTGACTCGTTTGACTCGTTTGACTCGTTTGACTCGTTTGACTCGTTTGACTCGTTTGACTCGTTTGACTCGTTTGACTCGTTTGACACGTTTGACTCGTTTGACTCGTTTGACTCGTTTGACACGTTTGACTCGTTTGACTCGTTTGACTCGTTTGACTCGTTTGACTCGTTTGACTCGTTTGACTCGTTTGACTCGTTTGACTCGCTTGACTCCTTTGACTCGTTTGGCTCGTTTCTCTCGTTTCTCTCGTTTGACTCGTTTGACTCGTTCGGCTCGTTTGAGTCGTCTGACTAGATTGAGTCGTTTGACTCGATTGACTCGTATAACTCGTTAGACTCGATTGACTCGTTTGAGTCGTTTGACTCGTTTGACTCGTTTGACTCGTTTGACTCGATTGACTCGTTTGACTCGATTGACTCGTTTGACTCGTTTGACTCGTTTGACTCGTTTGACACGTTTGACTCGTTTGACTCGTTTGACTCGTTTGACTCGTTTGACTCGTTTGACTCGTTTGACACGTTTGACTCGTTTGACACGTTTGACTCGTTTGACTCGCTTGACTCGCTTGACTCGCTTGACTCGCTTGACTCGCTTGACTCGCTTGACTCGCTTGACTCGCTTGACTCGCTTGACTCGCTTGACTCGTTTGACTCGTTTCACTCGTTTGACTGGTTTCACTCGTTTGACTGGTTTCACTCGTTTGACTCGTTTCACTCGTTTGACTCGTTTCACTCGTTTGACTCGTTTCACTCGTTTGACACGTTTGACTCGTTTGACTCGTTTTACTCGTTTGACTCGTTTGACTCGTTTGACTCGCTTGACTCGCTTGACTCGCTTGACTCGCTTGACTCGCTTGACTCGCTTGACTCGCTTGACTCGCTTGACTCGTTTGGCTCGTTTGGCTCGTTTGGCTCGTTTGACTCGTTTAAGTCGTTTGACTCGTTTCAGTCGTTTGACTCGTTTCAGTCGTTTGACTCCTTTGACTCGTTTGACTCGTTTGACTGGTTTGACTCGTTTGACTCGTTTGACTCGTTTGACTCGTTTGACTCGTTTGACTCATTTGACTCGTTTTACTCGTTTGACTCGTTTGACTCGTTTGACTCGCTTGACTCGCTTGACTCGTTTGGCTCATATGACTGGTTTGACTCGTTAGACTCGTTTAAGTCGTTTAAGTCGTTTGACTCGTTTCAGTCGTTTGACTCGTTTCAGTCGTTTGACTCGTTTCAGTCGTTTGACTCGTTTGAGTCGTTTGAGTCGTTTGACTCGATTGACTCGTATAACTCGATAGACTCGATTGACTCGTTTGAGTCGAATGAGTCGAATGAGTCGAACGAGTCGAACGAGTCGAATGAGTCGAATGCGTCGAATGAGTCGAATGAGTCGAATGAGTCGAATGAGTCGAATGAGTCGAATGAGTCGAATGAGTCGAATAAGTCGTTTGACTCGTTTGACTCGCTTGACTCGTTTGACTCGCTTGACCCGATTGACTCGTTTGACCCGTTTGACTCGTTTGACTCGTTTGACTCGTTTGACTCGTTTGACTCGTTTGACTAGTTTGACTCGTTTCTCTCGTTTCTCTCGTTTGACTCGTTTGACTCGTTCGGCTCGTTTGAGTCGTCTGACTAGATTGAGTCGTTTGACTCGATTGACTCGTATAACTCGTTAGACTCGATTGACTCGTTTGAGTCGTTTGACTCGTTTGACTCGTTTGACTCGTTTGACTCGATTGACTCGTTTGACTCGATTGACTCGTTTGACTCGTTTGACTCGTTTGACTCGTTTGACACGTTTGACTCGTTTGACTCGTTTGACTCGTTTGACTCGTTTGACTCGTTTGACTCGTTTGACACGTTTGACTCGTTTGACACGTTTGACTCGTTTGACTCGCTTGACTCGCTTGACTCGCTTGACTCGCTTGACTCGCTTGACTCGCTTGACTCGCTTGACTCGCTTGACTCGCTTGACTCGTTTGACTCGTTTCACTCGTTTGACTCGTTTCACTCGTTTGACTGGTTTCACTCGTTTGACTCGTTTCACTCGTTTGACTCGTTTCACTCGTTTGACTCGTTTCACTCGTTTGACACGTTTGACTCGTTTGACTCGTTTTACTCGTTTGACTCGTTTGACTCGTTTGACTCGCTTGACTCGCTTGACTCGCTTGACTCGCTTGACTCGCTTGACTCGCTTGACTCGCTTGACTCGCTTGACTCGTTTGGCTCGTTTGGCTCGTTTGGCTCGTTTGACTCGTTTAAGTCGTTTGACTCGTTTCAGTCGTTTGACTCGTTTCAGTCGTTTGACTCCTTTGACTCGTTTGACTCGTTTGACTGGTTTGACTCGTTTGACTCGTTTGACTCGTTTGACTCGTTTGACTCGTTTGACTCGTTTGACTCATTTGACTCGTTTTACTCGTTTGACTCGTTTGACTCGTTTGACTCGCTTGACTCGCTTGACTCGTTTGGCTCATATGACTGGTTTGACTCGTTAGACTCGTTTAAGTCGTTTAAGTCGTTTGACTCGTTTCAGTCGTTTGACTCGTTTCAGTCGTTTGACTCGTTTCAGTCGTTTGACTCGTTTGAGTCGTTTGAGTCGTTTGACTCGATTGACTCGTATAACTCGATAGACTCGATTGACTCGTTTGAGTCGAATGAGTCGAATGAGTCGAACGAGTCGAACGAGTCGAATGAGTCGAATGCGTCGAATGAGTCGAATGAGTCGAATGAGTCGAATGAGTCGAATGAGTCGAATGAGTCGAATGAGTCGAATAAGTCGTTTGACTCGTTTGACTCGCTTGACTCGTTTGACTCGCTTGACCCGATTGACTCGTTTGACCCGTTTGACTCGTTTGACTCGTTTGACTCGTTTGACTCGTTTGACTCGTTTGACTAGTTTGACTCGTTTGACTCGTTTGACTCGTTTGACTCGTTTGACACGTTTGACTCGTTTGACTCGTTTGACTCGTTTGACCCGTTTGACTCGTTTGACTCGTTTGACACGTTTGACTCGTTTGACTCGTTTGACTCGTTTGACTCGTTTGACTCGTTTGACTCGTTTGACTCGTTCGACTCGTTCGACTCGTTCGACTCGTTCGACTCGTTCGACTCGTTCGACTCGTTCGACTCGTTCGACTCGTTCGACTCGTTCGACTCGTTCGACTCGTTCGACTCGTTCGACTCGTTCGACTCGTTCGACTCGTTCGACTCGTTCGACTCGTTCGACTCGTTCGACTCGTTCGACTCGTTCGACTCGTTCGACTCGTTCGACTCGTTCGACTCGTTCGACTCGTTCGACTCGTTCGACTCGTTCGACTCGTTCGACTCGTTCGACTCGTTCGACTCGTTCGACTCGTTTGACACGTTTGACTCGTTTGACTCGTTTGACTCGTTTGACTCGTTTGACTCGTTTGACTCGTTTGACTCGTTTGACTCGTATGACTCGTTTGACTCGTATGACTCGTTTGACTCGTATGACTCGTTTCACTCGTTTGACTCGTATGAGTCGTTTGACTCGTTTCACTCGTTTGACTCGTTTCACTCGTTTGACTCGTTTGACTCGTTAGACTCGCTTGACTCGTTTGTCCTGTTTGACTCGATTGACCCGTTTGACTCGTTTGACTCGTGTGACTCGTTTGACTCGTTTGACTCGTTGGACTCGTTTGATTGGTTCGACACGATTGACTCGATTGACTCGTCTGACACGTTTGACTCGTTTGACTCGTTTGACTCGTTTGATTCGATTGTCCTGTTCGACACGTTTGACCATTTTGACTCGTTTGACTCGTTTGACTCGTTTCACTCGTTTGACTAGTATGACTCGTTTGACTCGTTTGATTCGATTCACTCGTTTGAATCGTATGACTCGTTTGACTCGTTTGACTCGTTTGACTCGTTTGACTCGTTTGACTCGTTAGACTCGCTTGACTCGTTTGTCCTGTTTGACTCGATTGACCCGTTTGACTCGTTTGACTCATTTGACTCGATTGTCCTGTTCGACCCGTTTTACCCGTTTGACCCGTTTGACTCTTTTGACTCGTTTGACTCGTTTGACTCGTTTGACTCGTTTGACTCGTTTGACTCGTTTGACTCGTTTGACTCGTTTGACTCGTTTGACTCGTTTGACTCGTTTGACTCGTTTGACTCGTTTGACTCGTTTGACTCGTTTGACTCGTTTGACTCGTTTGACTCGTTTGACTCGTTTGACTCGTTTGACTCGTTTGACTCGTTTGACTCGTTTGACTCGTTTGACTCGTTTGACTCGTTTGACTCGTTTGACTCGTTTGACTCGTTTGACTCGTTTGACTCGTTTGACTCGTTTGACTCGTTTGACTCGTTTGACTCGTTTGACTCGTTTGACTCGTTTGACTCGTTTGACTCGTTTGACTCGTTTGACTCGTTTGACTCGTACGACTCGTTTGACTCGTTTGACTCGTTTGACTCGTTTGACTCGTTTGACTCGTTTGACTCGTTTGACTCGTTTGACTCGTTTGACTCGTTTGACTCGTTTGACTCGTTTGACTCGTTTGACTCGTTTGACTCGTTTGACTCGTTTGACTCGTTTGACTCGTTTGACTCGTTTGACTCGTTTGACTCGTTTGACTCGTTTGACTCGTTTGACTCGTTTGACTCGTTTGACTCGTTTGACTCGTTTGACTCGTTTGACTCGTACGACTCGTTTGACTCGTTTGACTCGTACGACTGGTTTGTGTCGATTGACTCGTTTGACTCGTTTGACTCGTTTGACTCGTTTGACTCGTTTGACTCGTTTGACTCGTTTGACTCGTTTGACTCGTTTGACTCGTTTGACTCGTTTGACTCGTTTGACTCGTTTGACTCGTTTGACTCGTTTGACTCGTTTGACTCGTTTGACTCGTTTGACTCGTTTGACTCGTTTGACTCGTTTGACTCGTTTGACTCGTTTGACTCGTTTGACTCGTTTGACTCGTTTGACTCGTTTGACTCGTTTGACTCGTTTGACTCGTTTGACTCGTTTGACTCGTTTGACTCGTTTGACTCGTTTGACTCGTTTGACTCGTTTGACTCGTTTGACTCGTTTGACTCGTTTGACTCGTTTGACTCGTTTGACTCGTTTGACTCGTTTGACTCGTTTGACTCGTTTGACTCGTTTGACTCGGTTGACTCGTTTGACTCGTTTGACTCGTTTGACTCGTTTGACTCGTTTGACTCGTTTGACTCGTTTGACTCGTTTGACTCGTTTGACTCGTTTGACTCGTTTGACTCGTTTGACTCGTTTGACTCGTTTGACTCGTTTGACTCGTTTGACTCGTTTGACTCGTTTGACTCGTTTGACTCGTTTGACTCGTTTGACTCGTTTGACTCGTTTGACTCGTTTGACTCGTTTGACTCGTTTGACTCGTTTGACTCGTTTGACTCGTTTGACTCGTTTGACTCGTTTGACTCGTTTGACTCGTTTGACTCGTTTGACTCGTTTGACTCGTTTGACTCGTTTGACTCGTTTGACTCGTTTGGCTCGTTTGACTCGTTTGGCTCGTTTGACTCGTTTGACTCGTTTGACTCGTTTGACTCGTTTGACTCGTTTGACTCGTTTGACTCGTTTGATTGGTTCGACACGATTGACTCGATTGACTCGTCTGACACGTTTGACTCGTTTGACTCGTTTGACTCGTTTGATTCGATTGTCCTGTTCGACACGTTTGACCATTTTGACTCGTTTGACTCGTTTGACTCGTTTCACTCGTTTGACTCGTATGACTCGTTTGACTCGTTTGACTCGTATGACTCGTTTGACTCGTATGACTCGTTTGACTCGTTTGACTCGTTTCACTCGTTTGACTCGTATGAGTCGTATGACTCGTTTCACTCGTTTGACTCGTTTCACTCGTTTGACTCGTTTGACTCGTTTGACTCGTTTGACTCGTTTGACTCGTTTGACTCGTTTGACTCGTTTGACTCGTTTGACTCGTTTGACTCGTTTGACTCGTTTGACTCGTTTGACTCGTTTGACTCGTTAGACTCGCTTGACTCGTTTGTCCTGTTTGACTCGATTGACCCGTTTGACTCGTTTGACTCGTATGACTCGTTTGACTCGTTTGACTCGTTTGACTCGTTTGACTCGATTGATTGGTTCGACACGATTGACTCGATTGACTCGTCTGACACGTTTGACTCGTTTGACTCGTTTGACTCGTTTGATTCGATTGTCCTGTTCGACACGTTTGACCATTTTGACTCGTTTGACTCGTTTGACTCGTTTCACTCGTTTGACTCGTATGACTCGTTTGACTCGTTTGATTCGTTTCACTCGTTTGACTCGTATGACTCGTTTGACTCGTTTGACTCGTTTGACTCGTTTGACTCGTTTGACTCGTTTCACTCGTTTCACTCGTTTCACTCGTTTGACTCGTTTGACTCGATTGACTCGTTTGACTCGTTAGACTCGCTTGACTCGTTTGTCCTGTTTGACTCGATTGACCCGTTTGACTCGTTTGACTCGTTTGACTCGTTTGACTCGATTGTCCTGTTCGACGCGTTTGACCAGTTTGACTCGATTGACCCGTTTGACTCGTTTGACTCGTATGACTCGTTTGACTCGTTTGGCTCGTTTGACTCGTATGACTCGTTTGACTCGTATGACTCGTTTGACTCGTATGACTCGTTTGACTCGTATGACTCGTTTGACTCGTTTGACTCGTTTCACTCGTTTGACTCGTATGAGTCGTTTGACTCGTTTCACTCGTTTCACTCGTTTCACTCGTTTGACTCGTTTGACTCGTTTGACTCGTTTGACACGTTAGACTCGCTTGACTCGTTTGTCCTGTTTGACTCGATTGACCCGTTTGACTCGTTTGACTCGTGTGACTCGTTTGACTCGTTTGACTCGTTGGACTCGTTTGATTGGTTCGACACGATTGACTCGATTGACTCGTCTGACACGTTTGACTCGTTTGACTCGTTTGACTCGTTTGATTCGATTGTCCTGTTCGACACGTTTGACCATTTTGACTCGTTTGACTCGTTTGACTCGTTTCACTCGTTTGACTAGTATGACTCGTTTGACTCGTTTGATTCGATTCACTCGTTTGAATCGTATGACTCGTTTGACTCGTTTGACTCGTTTGACTCGTTTGACTCGTTTGACTCGTTAGACTCGCTTGACTCGTTTGTCCTGTTTGACTCGATTGACCCGTTTGACTCGTTTGACTCATTTGACTCGATTGTCCTGTTCGACCCGTTTTACCCGTTTGACCCGTTTGACTCTTTTGACTCGTTTGACTCGTTTGACTCGTTTGACTCGTTTGACTCGTTTGACTCGTTTGACTCGTTTGACTCGTTTGACTCGTTTGACTCGTTTGACTCGTTTGACTCGTTTGACTCGTTTGACTCGTTTGACTCGTTTGACTCGTTTGACTCGTTTGACTCGTTTGACTCGTTTGACTCGTTTGACTCGTTTGACTCGTTTGACTCGTTTGACTCGTTTGACTCGTTTGACTCGTTTGACTCGTTTGACTCGTTTGACTCGTTTGACTCGTTTGACTCGTTTGACTCGTTTGACTCGTTTGACTCGTTTGACTCGTTTGACTCGTTTGACTCGTTTGACTCGTTTGACTCGTTTGACTCGTTTGACTCGTTTGACTCGTTTGACTCGTTTGACTCGTTTGACTCGTTTGACTCGTACGACTCGTTTGACTCGTTTGACTCGTACGACTGGTTTGTGTCGATTGACTCGTTTGACTCGTTTGACTCGTTTGACTCGTTTGACTCGTTTGACTCGTTTGACTCGTTTGACTCGTTTGACTCGTTTGACTCGTTTGACTCGTTTGACTCGTTTGACTCGTTTGACTCGTTTGACTCGTTTGACTCGTTTGACTCGTTTGACTCGTTTGACTCGTTTGACTCGTTTGACTCGTTTGACTCGTTTGACTCGTTTGACTCGTTTGACTCGTTTGACTCGTTTGACTCGTTTGACTCGTTTGACTCGTTTGACTCGTTTGACTCGTTTGACTCGTTTGACTCGTTTGACTCGTTTGACTCGTTTGACTCGTTTGACTCGTTTGACTCGTTTGACTCATTTGACTCGTTTGACTCGTTTGACTCGTTTGACTCGTTTGACTCGTTTGACTCGTTTGACTCGTTTGACTCGTTTGACTCGTTTGACTCGTTTGACTCGTTTGACTCGTACGACTCGTTTGACTCGTTTGACTCGTACGACTGGTTTGTGTCGATTGACTCGTTTGACTCGTTTGACTCGTTTGACTCGTTTGACTCGTTTGACTCGTTTGACTCGTTTGACTCGTTTGACTCGTTTGACTCGTTTGACTCGTTTGACTCGTTTGACTCGTTTGACTCGTTTGACTCGTTTGACTCGTTTGACTCGTTTGACTCGTTTGACTCGTTTGACTCGTTTGACTCGTTTGACTCGTTTGACTCGTTTGACTCGTTTGACTCGTTTGACTCGTTTGACTCGTTTGACTCGTTTGACTCGTTTGACTCGTTTGACTCGTTTGACTCGTTTGACTCGTTTGACTCGTTTGACTCGTTTGACTCGTTTGACTCGTTTGACTCGTTTGACTCGTTTGACTCGTTTGACTCGTTTGACTCGTTTGACTCGTTTGACTCGTTTGACTCGTTTGACTCGTTTGACTCGTTTGACTCGTTTGACTCGTACGACTCGTTTGACTCGTTTGACTCGTACGACTGGTTTGTGTCGATTGACTCGTTTGACTCGTTTGACTCGTTTGACTCGTTTGACTCGTTTGACTCGTTTGACTCGTTTGACTCGTTTGACTCGTTTGACTCGTTTGACTCGTTTGACTCGTTAGACTCGCTTGACTCGTTTGTCCTGTTTGACTCGATTGACCCGTTTGACTCGTTTGACTCATTTGACTCGATTGTCCTGTTCGACCCGTTTTACCCGTTTGACCCGTTTGACTCTTTTGACTCGTTTGACTCGTTTGACTCGTTTGACTCGTTTGACTCGTTTGACTCGTTTGACTCGTTTGACTCGTTTGACTCGTTTGACTCGTTTGACTCGTTTGACTCGTTTGACTCGTTTGACTCGTTTGACTCGTTTGACTCGTTTGACTCGTTTGACTCGTTTGACTCGTTTGACTCGTTTGACTCGTTTGACTCGTTTGACTCGTTTGACTCGTTTGACTCGTTTGACTCGTTTGACTCGTTTGACTCGTTTGACTCGTTTGACTCGTTTGACTCGTTTGACTCGTTTGACTCGTTTGACTCGTTTGACTCGTTTGACTCGTTTGACTCGTTTGACTCGTTTGACTCGTTTGACTCGTTTGACTCGTTTGACTCGTTTGACTCGTTTGACTCGTTTGACTCGTTTGACTCGTTTGACTCGTTTGACTCGTTTGACTCGTTTGACTCGTTTGACTCGTTTGACTCGTTTGACTCGTTTGACTCGTTTGACTCGTTTGACTCGTACGACTCGTTTGACTCGTTTGACTCGTACGACTGGTTTGTGTCGATTGACTCGTTTGACTCGTTTGACTCGTTTGACTCGTTTGACTCGTTTGACTCGTTTGACTCGTTTGACTCGTTTGACTCGTTTGACTCGTTTGACTCGTTTGACTCGTTTGACTCGTTTGACTCGTTTGACTCGTTTGACTCGTTTGACTCGTTTGACTCGTTTGACTCGTTTGACTCGTTTGACTCGTTTGACTCGTTTGACTCGTTTGACTCGTTTGACTCGTTTGACTCGTTTGACTCGTTTGACTCGTTTGACTCGTTTGACTCGTTTGACTCGTTTGACTCGTTTGACTCGTTTGACTCGTTTGACTCGTTTGACTCGTTTGACTCGTTTGACTCGTACGACTCGTTTGACTCGTTTGACTCGTACGACTGGTTTGTGTCGATTGACTCGTTTGACTCGTTTGACTCGTTTGACTCGTTTGACTCGTTTGACTCGTTTGACTCGTTTGACTCGTTTGACTCGTTTGACTCGTTTGACTCGTTTGACTCGTTTGACTCGTTTGACTCGTTTGACTCGTTTGACTCGTTTGACTCGTTTGACTCGTTTGACTCGTTTGACTCGTTTGACTCGTTTGACTCGTTTGACTCGTTTGACTCGTTTGACTCGTTTGACTCGTTTGACTCGTTTGACTCGTTTGACTCGTTTGACTCGTTTGACTCGTTTGACTCGTTTGACTCGTTTGACTCGTTTGACTCGTTTGACTCGTTTGACTCGTTTGACTCGTTTGACTCGTTTGACTCGTTTGACTCGTTTGACTCGTTTGACTCGTTTGACTCGTTTGACTCGTTTGACTCGTTTGACTCGTTTGACTCGTTTGACTCGTTTGACTCGTTTGACTCGTTTGACTCGTTTGACTCGTTTGACTCGTACGACTCGTTTGACTCGTTTGACTCGTACGACTGGTTTGTGTCGATTGACTCGTTTGACTCGTTTGACTCGTTTGACTCGTTTGACTCGTTTGACTCGTTTGACTCGTTTGACTCGTTTGACTCGTTTGACTCGTTTGACTCGTTTGACTCGTTTGACTCGTTTGACTCGTTTGACTCGTTTGACTCGTTTGACTCGTTTGACTCGTTTGACTCGTTTGACTCGTTTGACTCGTTTGACTCGTTTGACTCGTTTGACTCGTTTGACTCGTTTGACTCGTTTGACTCGTTTGACTCGTTTGACTCGTTTGACTCGTTTGACTCGTTTGACTCGGTTGACTCGTTTGACTCGTTTGACTCGTTTGACTCGTTTGACTCGTACGACTCGTTTGACTCGTTTGACTCGTACGACTGGTTTGTGTCGATTGACTCGTTTGACTCGTTTGACTCGTTTGACTCGTTTGACTCGTTTGACTCGTTTGACTCGTTTGACTCGTTTGACTCGTTTGACTCGTTTGACTCGTTTGACTCGTTTGACTCGTTTGACTCGTTTGACTCGTTTGACTCGTTTGACTCGTTTGACTCGTTTGACTCGTTTGACTCGTTTGACTCGTTTGACTCGTTTGACTCGTTTGACTCGTTTGACTCGTTTGACTCGTTTGACTCGTTTGACTCGTTTGACTCGTTTGACTCGTTTGACTCGTTTGACTCGTTTGACTCGTTTGACTCGTTTGACTCGTTTGACTCGTTTGACTCGTTTGACTCGTTTGACTCGTTTGACTCGTTTGACTCGTTTGACTCGTTTGACTCGTTTGACTCGTTTGACTCGTTTGACTCGTTTGACTCGTTTGACTCGTTTGGCTCGTTTGACTCGTTTGGCTCGTTTGACTCGTTTGACTCGTTTGACTCGTTTGACTCGTTTGACTCGTTTGACTCGTTTGACTCGTTTGATTGGTTCGACACGATTGACTCGATTGACTCGTCTGACACGTTTGACTCGTTTGACTCGTTTGACTCGTTTGATTCGATTGTCCTGTTCGACACGTTTGACCATTTTGACTCGTTTGACTCGTTTGACTCGTTTCACTCGTTTGACTCGTATGACTCGTTTGACTCGTTTGACTCGTATGACTCGTTTGACTCGTATGACTCGTTTGACTCGTTTGACTCGTTTCACTCGTTTGACTCGTATGAGTCGTATGACTCGTTTCACTCGTTTGACTCGTTTCACTCGTTTGACTCGTTTGACTCGTTTGACTCGTTTGACTCGTTTGACTCGTTTGACTCGTTTGACTCGTTTGACTCGTTTGACTCGTTTGACTCGTTTGACTCGTTTGACTCGTTTGACTCGTTTGACTCGTTTGACTCGTTTGACTCGTTTGACTCGTTTGACTCGTTTGACTCGTTTGACTCGTTTGACTCGTTTGACTCGTTTGACTCGTTTGACTCGTTTGACTCGTTTGACTCGTTTGACTCGTACGACTCGTTTGACTCGTTTGACTCGTACGACTGGTTTGTGTCGATTGACTCGTTTGACTCGTTTGACTCGTTTGACTCGTTTGACTCGTTTGACTCGTTTGACTCGTTTGACTCGTTTGACTCGTTTGACTCGTTTGACTCGTTTGACTCGTTTGACTCGTTTGACTCGTTTGACTCGTTTGACTCGTTTGACTCGTTTGACTCGTTTGACTCGTTTGACTCGTTTGACTCGTTTGACTCGTTTGACTCGTTTGACTCGTTTGACTCGTTTGACTCGTTTGACTCGTTTGACTCGTTTGACTCGTTTGACTCGTTTGACTCGTTTGACTCGTTTGGCTCGTTTGACTCGTTTGGCTCGTTTGACTCGTTTGACTCGTTTGACTCGTTTGACTCGTTTGACTCGTTTGACTCGTTTGACTCGTTTGACTCGTTTGATTGGTTCGACACGATTGACTCGATTGACTCGTCTGACACGTTTGACTCGTTTGACTCGTTTGACTCGTTTGATTCGATTGTCCTGTTCGACACGTTTGACCATTTTGACTCGTTTGACTCGTTTGACTCGTTTCACTCGTTTGACTCGTATGACTCGTTTGACTCGTTTGACTCGTATGACTCGTTTGACTCGTATGACTCGTTTGACTCGTTTGACTCGTTTCACTCGTTTGACTCGTATGAGTCGTATGACTCGTTTCACTCGTTTGACTCGTTTCACTCGTTTGACTCGTTTGACTCGTTTGACTCGTTTGACTCGTTTGACTCGTTTGACTCGTTTGACTCGTTTGACTCGTTTGACTCGTTTGACTCGTTTGACTCGTTTGACTCGTTTGACTCGTTTGACTCGTTTGACTCGTTAGACTCGCTTGACTCGTTTGTCCTGTTTGACTCGATTGACCCGTTTGACTCGTTTGACTCGTATGACTCGTTTGACTCGTTTGACTCGTTTGACTCGTTTGACTCGATTGATTGGTTCGACACGATTGACTCGATTGACTCGTCTGACACGTTTGACTCGTTTGACTCGTTTGACTCGTTTGATTCGATTGTCCTGTTCGACACGTTTGACCATTTTGACTCGTTTGACTCGTTTGACTCGTTTCACTCGTTTGACTCGTATGACTCGTTTGACTCGTTTGATTCGTTTCACTCGTTTGACTCGTATGACTCGTTTGACTCGTTTGACTCGTTTGACTCGTTTGACTCGTTTGACTCGTTTCACTCGTTTCACTCGTTTCACTCGTTTGACTCGTTTGACTCGATTGACTCGTTTGACTCGTTAGACTCGCTTGACTCGTTTGTCCTGTTTGACTCGATTGACCCGTTTGACTCGTTTGACTCGTTTGACTCGTTTGACTCGATTGTCCTGTTCGACGCGTTTGACCAGTTTGACTCGATTGACCCGTTTGACTCGTTTGACTCGTATGACTCGTTTGACTCGTTTGGCTCGTTTGACTCGTATGACTCGTTTGACTCGTTTGATTCGATTCACTCGTTTGAATCGTATGACTCGTTTGACTCGTTTGACTCGTTTGACTCGTTTGACTCGTTTGACTCGTTAGACTCGCTTGACTCGTTTGTCCTGTTTGACTCGATTGACCCGTTTGACTCGTTTGACTCATTTGACTCGATTGTCCTGTTCGACCCGTTTTACCCGTTTGACCCGTTTGACTCTTTTGACTCGTTTGACTCGTTTGACTCGTTTGACTCGTTTGACTCGTTTGACTCGTTTGACTCGTTTGACTCGTTTGACTCGTTTGACTCGTTTGACTCGTTTGACTCGTTTGACTCGTTTGACTCGTTTGACTCGTTTGACTCGTTTGACTCGTTTGACTCGTTTGACTCGTTTGACTCGTTTGACTCGTTTGACTCGTTTGACTCGTTTGACTCGTTTGACTCGTTTGACTCGTTTGACTCGTTTGACTCGTTTGACTCGTTTGACTCGTTTGACTCGTTTGACTCGTTTGACTCGTTTGACTCGTTTGACTCGTTTGACTCGTTTGACTCGTTTGACTCGTTTGACTCGTTTGACTCGTTTGACTCGTTTGACTCGTTTGACTCGTTTGACTCGTTTGACTCGTACGACTCGTTTGACTCGTACGACTCGTTTGACTCGTTTGACTCGTACGACTGGTTTGTGTCGATTGACTCGTTTGACTCGTTTGACTCGTTTGACTCGTTTGACTCGTTTGACTCGTTTGACTCGTTTGACTCGTTTGACTCGTTTGACTCGTTTGACTCGTTTGACTCGTTTGACTCGTTTGACTCGTTTGACTCGTTTGACTCGTTTGACTCGTTTGACTCGTTTGACTCGTTTGACTCGTTTGACTCGTTTGACTCGTTTGACTCGTTTGACTCGTTTGACTCGTTTGACTCGTTTGACTCGTTTGACTCGTTTGACTCGTTTGACTCGTTTGACTCGTTTGACTCGTTTGACTCGTTTGACTCGTTTGACTCGTTTGACTCGTTTGACTCGTTTGACTCGTTTGACTCGTTTGACTCGTTTGACTCGTTTGACTCGTTTGACTCGTTTGACTCGTTTGACTCGTTTGACTCGTTTGACTCGTTTGACTCGTTTGACTCGTACGACTCGTTTGACTCGTTTGACTCGTACGACTGGTTTGTGTCGATTGACTCGTTTGACTCGTTTGACTCGTTTGACTCGTTTGACTCGTTTGACTCGTTTGACTCGTTTGACTCGTTTGACTCGTTTGACTCGTTTGACTCGTTTGACTCGTTTGACTCGTTTGACTCGTTAGACTCGTTTGACTCGTTTGACTCGTTTGACTCGTTTGACTCGTTTGACTCGTTTGACTCGTTTGACTCGTTTGACTCGTTTGACTCGTTTGACTCGTTTGACTCGTTTGACTCGTTTGACTCGTTTGACTCGTTTGACTCGTTTGACTCGTTTGACTCGTTTGACTCGTTTGACTCGTTTGACTCGTTTGACTCGTTTGACTCGTTTGACTCGTTTGACTCGTTTGACTCGTTTGACTCGTTTGACTCGTTTGACTCGTTTGACTCGTTTGACTCGTTTGACTCGTTTGACTCGTTTGACTCGTTTGACTCGTACGACTCGTTTGACTCGTTTGACTCGTACGACTGGTTTGTGTCGATTGACTCGTTTGACTCGTTTGACTCGTTTGACTCGTTTGACTCGTTTGACTCGTTTGACTCGTTTGACTCGTTTGACTCGTTTGACTCGTTTGACTCGTTTGACTCGTTTGACTCGTTTGACTCGTTTGACTCGTTTGACTCGTTTGACTCGTTTGACTCGTTTGACTCGTTTGACTCGTTTGACTCGTTTGACTCGTTTGACTCGTTTGACTCGTTTGACTCGTTTGACTCGTTTGACTCGTTTGACTCGTTTGACTCGTTTGACTCGTTTGACTCGTTTGACTCGTTTGACTCGTTTGACTCGTTTGACTCGTTTGACTCGTTTGACTCGTTTGACTCGTTTGACTCGGTTGACTCGTTTGACTCGTTTGACTCGTTTGACTCGTTTGACTCGTACGACTCGTTTGACTCGTTTGACTCGTACGACTGGTTTGTGTCGATTGACTCGTTTGACTCGTTTGACTCGTTTGACTCGTTTGACTCGTTTGACTCGTTTGACTCGTTTGACTCGTTTGACTCGTTTGACTCGTTTGACTCGTTTGACTCGTTTGACTCGTTTGACTCGTTTGACTCGTTTGACTCGTTTGACTCGTTTGACTCGTTTGACTCGTTTGACTCGTTTGACTCGTTTGACTCGTTTGACTCGTTTGACTCGTTTGACTCGTTTGACTCGTTTGACTCGTTTGACTCGTTTGACTCGTTTGACTCGTTTGACTCGTTTGACTCGTTTGACTCGTTTGACTCGTTTGACTCGTTTGACTCGTTTGACTCGTTTGACTCGTTTGACTCGTTTGACTCGTTTGACTCGTTTGACTCGTTTGACTCGTTTGACTCGTTTGACTCGTTTGACTCGTTTGACTCGTTTGACTCGTTTGACTCGTTTGACTCGTTTGACTCGTTTGACTCGTTTGACTCGTTTGACTCGTTTGACTCGTTTGACTCGTTTGACTCGTTTGACTCGTTTGACTCGTTTGACTCGTTTGACTCGTTTGACTCGTTTGGCTCGTTTGACTCGTTTGGCTCGTTTGACTCGTTTGACTCGTTTGACTCGTTTGACTCGTTTGACTCGTTTGACTCGTTTGACTCGTTTGATTGGTTCGACACGATTGACTCGATTGACTCGTCTGACACGTTTGACTCGTTTGACTCGTTTGACTCGTTTGACTCGTTTGACTCGATTGTCCTGTTCGACCCGTTTGACTCGATTGTCCTGTTCGACCCGTTTGACTCGTTTCACTCGTTTCACTCGTTTCACTCGTTAGAATCGTTTCACTCGACTCGTTTGACTCGTTTCACTTGTTTGACTCGTTTCACTCGTTTGACTCGTATGACTCGTTTGATTGGTTCGACACGATTGACTCGATTGACTCGTTTGACTCGTTTGACTCGTTTGACTCGTTTGACTCGTTTGACTCGTTTGACTCGTTTGACTCGATTGTCCTGTTCGACACGTTTGACTCGATTGTCCTGTTCGACCCGTTTGACTCGTTTGACTCGTTTGCCTCGTTTTACTCGTTTCACTCGTTTGACTCGTTCGCTCGTTTCACTCGTTTGACTAGTTTGACTCGATTGACTCGTTTGACTCGTTTGACTCGTTTGACTCGTTTGACTCGTTTGACTCGTTTGACTCGTTTGACTCGTTTGACTCGTTTGACTCGTTTGACTCGTTTGACTCGTTTGACTCGTTTGACTCGTTTGACTCGTTTGACTCGTTTGACTCGTTTGACTCGTTAGACTCGCTTGACTCGTTTGTCCTGTTTGACTCGATTGACCCGTTTGACTCGTTTGACTCATTTGACTCGATTGTCCTGTTCGACCCGTTTTACCCGTTTGACCCGTTTGACTCTTTTGACTCGTTTGACTCGTTTGACTCGTTTGACTCGTTTGACTCGTTTGACTCGTTTGACTCGTTTGACTCGTTTGACTCGTTTGACTCGTTTGACTCGTTTGACTCGTTTGACTCGTTTGACTCGTTTGACTCGTTTGACTCGTTTGACTCGTTTGACTCGTTTGACTCGTTTGACTCGTTTGACTCGTTTGACTCGTTTGACTCGTTTGACTCGTTTGACTCGTTTGACTCGTTTGACTCGTTTGACTCGTTTGACTCGTTTGACTCGTTTGACTCGTTTGACTCGTTAGACTCGCTTGACTCGTTTGTCCTGTTTGACTCGATTGACCCGTTTGACTCGTTTGACTCATTTGACTCGATTGTCCTGTTCGACCCGTTTTACCCGTTTGACCCGTTTGACTCTTTTGACTCGTTTGACTCGTTTGACTCGTTTGACTCGTTTGACTCGTTTGACTCGTTTGACTCGTTTGACTCGTTTGACTCGTTTGACTCGTTTGACTCGTTTGACTCGTTTGACTCGTTTGACTCGTTTGACTCGTTTGACTCGTTTGACTCGTTTGACTCGTTTGACTCGTTTGACTCGTTTGACTCGTTTGACTCGTTTGACTCGTTTGACTCGTTTGACTCGTTTGACTCGTTTGACTCGTTTGACTCGTTTGACTCGTTTGACTCGTTTGACTCGTTTGACTCGTTTGACTCGTTTGACTCGTTTGACTCGTTTGACTCGTTTGACTCGTTTGACTCGTTTGACTCG
Source organism: Andrena haemorrhoa (assembly GCA_910592295.1). Classification (NCBI taxonomy): domain Eukaryota; kingdom Metazoa; phylum Arthropoda; class Insecta; order Hymenoptera; family Andrenidae; genus Andrena; species Andrena haemorrhoa. The sequence goes on from OU342943.1 coordinate 26,012,407, forward strand.
TTTGACTCGTTTGACTCGTTTGACTCGTTTGACTCGTTTGACTCGTTTGACTCGTTTGACTCGTTTGACTCGTTTGACTCGTTTGACTCGTTTGACTCGTTTGACTCGTTTGACTCGTTTGACTCGTTTGACTCGTTTGACTCGTTTGACTCGTTTGACTCGTTTGACTCGTTTGACTCGTTTGACTCGTTTGACTCGTTTGACTCGTTTGACTCGTTTGACTCGTTTGACTCGTTTGACTCGTTTGACTCGTTTGACTCGTTTGACTCGTTTGACTCGTACGACTCGTTTGACTCGTTTGACTCGTACGACTGGTTTGTGTCGATTGACTCGTTTGACTCGTTTGACTCGTTTGACTCGTTTGACTCGTTTGACTCGTTTGACTCGTTTGACTCGTTTGACTCGTTTGACTCGTTTGACTCGTTTGACTCGTTTGACTCGTTTGACTCGTTTGACTCGTTTGACTCGTTTGACTCGTTTGACTCGTTTGACTCGTTTGACTCGTTTGACTCGTTTGACTCGTTTGACTCGTTTGACTCGTTTGACTCGTTTGACTCGTTTGACTCGTTTGACTCGTTTGACTCGTTTGACTCGTTTGACTCGTTTGACTCGTTTGACTCGTTTGACTCGTTTGACTCGTTTGACTCGTTTGACTCGTTTGACTCGTTTGACTCGTTTGACTCGTTTGACTCGTTTGACTCGTTTGACTCGTTTGACTCGTTTGACTCGTTTGACTCGTTTGACTCGTTTGACTCGTTTGACTCGTTTGACTCGTTTGACTCGTTTGACTCGTTTGACTCGTTTGACTCGTTTGACTCGTTTGACTCGTTTGACTCGTTTGACTCGTATGACTCGTTTGACTCGTTTGACTCGTACGACTGGTTTGTGTCGATTGACTCGTTTGACTCGTTTGACTCGTTTGACTCGTTTGACTCGTTTGACTCGTTTGACTCGTTTGACTCGTTTGACTCGTTTGACTCGTTTGACTCGTTTGACTCGTTTGACTCGTTTGACTCGTTTGACTCGTTTGACTCGTTTGACTCGTTTGACTCGTTTGACTCGTTTGACTCGTTTGACTCGTTTGACTCGTTTGACTCGTTTGACTCGTTTGACTCGTTTGACTCGTTTGACTCGTTTGACTCGTTTGACTCGTTTGACTCGTTTGACTCGTTTGACTCGTTTGACTCGTTTGACTCGTTTGACTCGTTTGACTCGTTTGACTCGTTTGACTCGTTTGACTCGGTTGACTCGTTTGACTCGTTTGACTCGTTTGACTCGTTTGACTCGTACGACTCGTTTGACTCGTTTGACTCGTACGACTGGTTTGTGTCGATTGACTCGTTTGACTCGTTTGACTCGTTTGACTCGTTTGACTCGTTTGACTCGTTTGACTCGTTTGACTCGTTTGACTCGTTTGACTCGTTTGACTCGTTTGACTCGTTTGACTCGTTTGACTCGTTTGACTCGTTTGACTCGTTTGACTCGTTTGACTCGTTTGACTCGTTTGACTCGTTTGACTCGTTTGACTCGTTTGACTCGTTTGACTCGTTTGACTCGTTTGACTCGTTTGACTCGTTTGACTCGTTTGACTCGTTTGACTCGTTTGACTCGTTTGACTCGTTTGACTCGTTTGACTCGTTTGACTCGTTTGACTCGTTTGACTCGTTTGACTCGTTTGACTCGTTTGACTCGTTTGACTCGTTTGACTCGTTTGACTCGTTTGACTCGTTTGACTCGTTTGACTCGTTTGACTCGTTTGACTCGTTTGACTCGTTTGACTCGTTTGACTCGTTTGACTCGTTTGACTCGTTTGACTCGTTTGACTCGTTTGACTCGTTTGACTCGTTTGACTCGTTTGACTCGTTTGACTCGTTTGACTCGTTTGACTCGTTTGACTCGTTTGACTCGTTTGACTCGTTTGGCTCGTTTGACTCGTTTGGCTCGTTTGACTCGTTTGGCTCGTTTGACTCGTTTGACTCGTTTGACTCGTTTGACTCGTTTGACTCGTTTGATTGGTTCGACACGATTGACTCGATTGACTCGTCTGACACGTTTGACTCGTTTGACTCGTTTGACTCGTTTGACTCGTTTGACTCGATTGTCCTGTTCGACCCGTTTGACTCGATTGTCCTGTTCGACCCGTTTGACTCGTTTCACTCGTTTCACTCGTTTCACTCGTTAGAATCGTTTCACTCGACTCGTTTGACTCGTTTCACTTGTTTGACTCGTTTCACTCGTTTGACTCGTATGACTCGTTTGATTGGTTCGACACGATTGACTCGATTGACTCGTCTGACACGTTTGACTCGTTTGACTCGTTTGACTCGTTTGACTCGTTTGACTCGTTTGACTCGATTGTCCTGTTCGACACGTTTGACTCGATTGTCCTGTTCGACCCGTTTGACTCGTTTGACTCGTTTGCCTCGTTTTACTCGTTTCACTCGTTTGACGCGTTCGCTCGTTTCACTCGTTTGACTAGTTTGACTCGATTGACTCGTTTGACTCGTTTGACTCGTTTGACTCGTTTGACTCGTTTGACTCGTTTGACTCGTTTGACTCGTTTGACTCGTTTGACTCGTTTGACTCGTTTGACTCGTTTGACTCGTTTGACTCGTTTGACTCGTTTGACTCGTTTGACTCGTTTGACTCGTTTGACTCGTTAGACTCGCTTGACTCGTTTGTCCTGTTTGACTCGATTGACCCGTTTGACTCGTTTGACTCATTTGACTCGATTGTCCTGTTCGACCCGTTTTACCCGTTTGACCCGTTTGACTCTTTTGACTCGTTTGACTCGTTTGACTCGTTTGACTCGTTTGACTCGTTTGACTCGTTTGACTCGTTTGACTCGTTTGACTCGTTTGACTCGTTTGACTCGTTTGACTCGTTTGACTCGTTTGACTCGTTTGACTCGTTTGACTCGTTTGACTCGTTTGACTCGTTTGACTCGTTTGACTCGTTTGACTCGTTTGACTCGTTTGACTCGTTTGACTCGTTTGACTCGTTTGACTCGTTTGACTCGTTTGACTCGTTTGACTCGTTTGACTCGTTTGACTCGTTTGACTCGTTTGACTCGTTTGACTCGTTTGACTCGTTTGACTCGTTTGACTCGTTAGACTCGCTTGACTCGTTTGTCCTGTTTGACTCGATTGACCCGTTTGACTCGTTTGACTCATTTGACTCGATTGTCCTGTTCGACCCGTTTTACCCGTTTGACCCGTTTGACTCTTTTGACTCGTTTGACTCGTTTGACTCGTTTGACTCGTTTGACTCGTTTGACTCGTTTGACTCGTTTGACTCGTTTGACTCGTTTGACTCGTTTGACTCGTTTGACTCGTTTGACTCGTTTGACTCGTTTGACTCGTTTGACTCGTTTGACTCGTTTGACTCGTTTGACTCGTTTGACTCGTTTGACTCGTTTGACTCGTTTGACTCGTTTGACTCGTTTGACTCGTTTGACTCGTTTGACTCGTTTGACTCGTTTGACTCGTTTGACTCGTTTGACTCGTTTGACTCGTTTGACTCGTTTGACTCGTTTGACTCGTTTGACTCGTTTGACTCGTTTGACTCGTTTGACTCGTTTGACTCGTTTGACTCGTTTGACTCGTTTGACTCGTTTGACTCGTTTGACTCGTTTGACTCGTTTGACTCGTTTGACTCGTTTGACTCGTTTGACTCGTTTGACTCGTTTGACTCGTTTGACTCGTTTGACTCGTACGACTCGTTTGACTCGTTTGACTCGTACGACTGGTTTGTGTCGATTGACTCGTTTGACTCGTTTGACTCGTTTGACTCGTTTGACTCGTTTGACTCGTTTGACTCGTTTGACTCGTTTGACTCGTTTGACTCGTTTGACTCGTTTGACTCGTTTGACTCGTTTGACTCGTTTGACTCGTTTGACTCGTTTGACTCGTTTGACTCGTTTGACTCGTTTGACTCGTTTGACTCGTTTGACTCGTTTGACTCGTTTGACTCGTTTGACTCGTTTGACTCGTTTGACTCGTTTGACTCGTTTGACTCGTTTGACTCGTTTGACTCGGTTGACTCGTTTGACTCGTTTGACTCGTTTGACTCGTTTGACTCGTACGACTCGTTTGACTCGTTTGACTCGTACGACTGGTTTGTGTCGATTGACTCGTTTGACTCGTTTGACTCGTTTGACTCGTTTGACTCGTTTGACTCGTTTGACTCGTTTGACTCGTTTGACTCGTTTGACTCGTTTGACTCGTTTGACTCGTTTGACTCGTTTGACTCGTTTGACTCGTTTGACTCGTTTGACTCGTTTGACTCGTTTGACTCGTTTGACTCGTTTGACTCGTTTGACTCGTTTGACTCGTTTGACTCGTTTGACTCGTTTGACTCGTTTGACTCGTTTGACTCGTTTGACTCGTTTGACTCGTTTGACTCGTTTGACTCGTTTGACTCGTTTGACTCGTTTGACTCGTTTGACTCGTTTGACTCGTTTGACTCGTTTGACTCGTTTGACTCGTTTGACTCGTTTGACTCGTTTGACTCGTTTGACTCGTTTGACTCGTTTGACTCGTTTGACTCGTTTGACTCGTTTGACTCGTTTGGCTCGTTTGACTCGTTTGGCTCGTTTGACTCGTTTGACTCGTTTGACTCGTTTGACTCGTTTGACTCGTTTGACTCGTTTGACTCGTTTGATTGGTTCGACACGATTGACTCGATTGACTCGTCTGACACGTTTGACTCGTTTGACTCGTTTGACTCGTTTGACTCGTTTGACTCGATTGTCCTGTTCGACCCGTTTGACTCGATTGTCCTGTTCGACCCGTTTGACTCGTTTCACTCGTTTCACTCGTTTCACTCGTTAGAATCGTTTCACTCGACTCGTTTGACTCGTTTCACTTGTTTGACTCGTTTCACTCGTTTGACTCGTATGACTCGTTTGATTGGTTCGACACGATTGACTCGATTGACTCGTCTGACACGTTTGACTCGTTTGACTCGTTTGACTCGTTTGACTCGTTTGACTCGTTTGACTCGATTGTCCTGTTCGACACGTTTGACTCGATTGTCCTGTTCGACCCGTTTGACTCGTTTGACTCGTTTGCCTCGTTTTACTCGTTTCACTCGTTTGACTCGTTCGCTCGTTTCACTCGTTTGACTAGTTTGACTCGATTGACTCGTTTGACTCGTTTGACTCGTTTGACTCGTTTGACTCGTTTGACTCGTTTGACTCGTTTGACTCGTTTGACTCGTTTGACTCGTTTGACTCGTTTGACTCGTTTGACTCGTTTGACTCGTTTGACTCGTTTGACTCGTTAGACTCGCTTGACTCGTTTGTCCTGTTTGACTCGATTGCCCCGTTTGACTCGTTTGACTCATTTGACTCGATGGTCCTGTTCGACCCGTTTTACCCGTTTGACCCGTTTGACTCTTTTGACTCGTTTGACTCGTTTGACTCGTTTGACTCGTTTGACTCGTTTGACTCGTTTGACTCGTTTGACTCGTTTGACTCGTTTGACTCGTTTGACTCGTTTGACTCGTTTGACTCGTTTGACTCGTTTGACTCGTTTGACTCGTTTGACTCGTTTGACTCGTTTGACTCGTTTGACTCGTTTGACTCGTTTGACTCGTTTGACTCGTTTGACTCGTTTGACTCGTTTGACTCGTTTGACTCGTTTGACTCGTTTGACTCGTTTGACTCGTTTGACTCGTTTGACTCGTTTGACTCGTTTGACTCGTTTGACTCGTTTGACTCGTTTGACTCGTTTGACTCGTTTGACTCGTTTGACTCGTTTGACTCGTTTGACTCGTTTGACTCGTTTGACTCGTTTGACTCGTGTGACTCGTTTGACTCGTTTGACTCGTTGGACTCGTTTGATTGGTTCGACACGATTGACTCGATTGACTCGTCTGACACGTTTGACTCGTTTGACTCGTTTGACTCGTTTGATTCGATTGTCCTGTTCGACACGTTTGACCATTTTGACTCGTTTGACTCGTTTGACTCGTTTCACTCGTTTGACTAGTATGACTCGTTTGACTCGTTTGATTCGATTCACTCGTTTGAATCGTATGACTCGTTTGACTCGTTTGACTCGTTTGACTCGTTTGACTAGTTTGACTCGTTTGACTCGTTTGACTCGTTAGACTCGCTTGACTCGTTTGTCCTGTTTGACTCGATTGACCCGTTAGACTCGTTTGACACATTTGACTCGATTGTCCTGTTCGACCCGTTTTACCCGTTTGACCCGTTTGACTCGTTTGACTCGTTTGACTCGTTTGACTCGTTTGACTCGTTTGACTCGTTTGACTCGTTTGACTCGTTTGACTCGTTTGAATCGTTTGACTCGTTTGACTCGTTTGACTCGTTTGACTCGTTTGACTCGTTTGAATCGTTTGACTCGTTTGACTCGTTTGACTCGTTTGACTCGTTTGACTCGTTTGACTCGTTTGACTCGTACGACTCGTTTGACTCGTTTGACTCGTACGACTGGTTTGTGTCGATTGACTCGTTTGACTCGTTTGACTCGTTTGACTCGTTTGACTCGTTTGACTCGTTTGACTCGTTTGACTCGTTTGACTCGTTTGACTCGTTTGACTCGTTTGACTCGTTTGACTCGTTTGACTCGTTTGACTCGTTTGACTCGTTTGACTCGTTTGACTCGTTTGACTCGTTTGACTCGTTTGACTCGTTTGACTCGTTTGACTCGTTTGACTCGTTTGACTCGTTTGACTCGTTTGACTCGTTTGACTCGTTTGACTCGTTTGACTCGTTTGACTCGTTTGACTCGTTTGACTCGTTTGACTCGTTTGACTCGTTTGACTCGTTTGACTCGTTTGACTCGTTTGACTCGTTTGACTCGTTTGACTCGTTTGACTCGTTTGACTCGTTTGACTCGTTTGACTCGTTTGACTCGTTTGACTCGTTTGACTCGTTTGACTCGTTTGACTCGTTTGACTCGTTTGACTCGTTTGACTCGTTTGACTCGTTTGACTCGTTTGACTCGTTTGACTCGTTTGACTCGTTAGACTCGTTTGACTCGTTTGACTCGTACGACTCGTTTGACTCGTACGACTCGTTTGACTCGTTTGACTCGTTTGACTCGTATGACTGGTTTGTGTCGATTGACTCGTTTGACTCGTTTGACTCGTTTGACTCGTTTGACTCGTTTGACTCGTTTGACTCGTTTGACTCGTTTGACTCGTTTGACTCGTTTGACTCGTTTGACTCGTTTGACTCGTTTGACTCGTTTGACTCGTTTGACTCGTTTGACTCGTTTGACTCGTTTGACTCGTTTGACTCGTTTGACTCGTTTGACTCGTTTGACTCGTTTGACTCGTTTGACTCGTTTGACTCGTTTGACTCGTTTGACTCGTTTGACTCGTTTGACTCGTTTGACTCGTTTGACTCGTTTGGCTCGTTTGACTCGTTTGACTCGTTTGACTCGTTTGACTCGTTTGACTCGTTTGACTCGTTTGACTCGTTTGACTCGTTTGACTCGTTTGACTCGTTTGATTGGTTCGACACGATTGACTCGATTGACTCGTCTGACACGTTTGACTCGATTGACTCGTTTGACTCGTTTGACTCGTTTGACTCGATTGTCCTGTTCGACCCGTTTGACTCGATTGTCCTGTTCGACCCGTTTGACTCGTTTGACTCGTTTCACTCGTTTCACTCGTTAGAATCGTTTCACTCGACTCGTTTGACTCGTTTCACTTGTTTGACTCGTTTCACTCGTTTGACTCGTATGACTCGTTTGATTGGTTCGACACGATTGACTCGATTGACTCGTCTGACACGTTTGACTCGTTTGACTCGTTTGACTCGTTTGACTCGTTTGACTCGTTTGACTCGTTTGACTCGATTGTCCTGTTCGACCCGTTTGACTCGATTGTCCTGTTCGACCCGTTTGACTCGTTTGACTCGTTTGCCTCGTTTTACTCGTTTCACTAGTTTGACTCGTTCGCTCGTTTCACTCGTTTGACTAGTTTGACTCGATTGACTCGTTTGACTCGTTTGACTCGTTTGACTCGTTTGACTCGTTTGACTCGTTTGACTCGTTTGACTCGTTTGACCCGTTTCACTCGTTTGACTCGTTTGACTCGTTTGACTCGTATTACTCGTTTGACTCGTATGACTCGTTTGACTCGTTTCACTCGTTTCACTGGTTTGCCTCGTATGACTCGTTTGACTCGTTTCACTCGTTTGACTCGTTTCACTCGTTTGACTCGTTTGGCTCGTTTGACTCGTTTGACTCGTTTGACTCGTTTGACTCGTTTGACTCGTTTGACTCGTTTGACTCGTTTGACTCGTTTGACTCGTTAGACTCGCTTGACTCGTTTGTCCTGTTTGACTCGATTGACCCGTTTGACTCGTTTGACTCGTATGACTCGTTTGACTCGTTTGACTCGTTTGACTCGTATGACTCGTTTGACTCGTATGACTCGTTTGACTCGTTTGACTCGTTTCACTCGTTTGACTCGTATGAGTCGTTTGACTCGTTTCACTCGTTTGACTCGTTTCACTCGTTTGACTCGTTTGACTCGTTTGAATCGTTTGACTCGTTTGACTCGTTAGACTCGCTTGACTCGTTTGTCCTGTTTGACTCGATTGACCCGTTTGACTCGTTTGACTCGTATGACTCGTTTGACTCGTTTGACTCGTTTGACTCGTTTGACTCGATTGATTGGTTCGACACGATTGACTCGATTGACTCGTCTGACACGTTTGACTCGTTTGACTCGTTTGACTCGTTTGATTCGATTGTCCTGTTCGACACGTTTGACCATTTTGACTCGTTTGACTCGTTTGACTCGTTTCACTCGTTTGACTCGTTTGACTCGTTTCACTCGTTTGACTCGTATGACTCGTTTGACTCGTTTGATTCGTTTCACTCGTTTGACTCGTATGACTCGTTTGACTCGTTTGACTCGTTTCACTCGTTTGACTCGTTTCACTCGTTTGACTCGTTTGACTCGTTTGACTCGATTGACTCGTTTGACTCGTTAGACTCGCTTGACTCGTTTGTCCTGTTTGACTCGATTGACCCGTTTGACTCGTTTGACTCGTTTGACTCGTTTGACTCGATTGTCCTGTTCGACGCGTTTGACCAGTTTGACACGTTTGCCTCGTTTGACTCGTTTGACTGGTTTGACTCGTTTGACTCGTTTGAGTCGTTTGACACGGTTGACCCGTTTGACTCGTTTGACTCGTCTGACACGTTTGACTCGTCTGACTCGTTTGACTCGTATGACTCGTTTGACTCGTTTGACTCGTTTGACTCGTTTGACTCGTTTGACTCGTTTGACTCGTTTGACTCGTTTGACTCGTTTGACTCGTTTGACTCGTTTGACTCGTTTGACTCGTTTGACTCGTTTGACTCGTTTGACTCGTTTGACTCGTTTGACTCGTTTGACTCGTTTGACTCGTTTGACTCGTTTGACTCGTTTGACTCGTTTGACTCGTTTGACTCGTTTGACTCGTTTGACTCGTTTGACTCGTTAGACTCGTTTGACTCGTTTGACTCGTACGACTCGTTTGACTCGTTAGACTCGCTTGACTCGTTTGTCCTGTTTGACTCGATTGACCCGTTTGACTCGTTTGACTCATTTGACTCGATTGTCCTGTTCGACCCGTTTTACCCGTTTGACCCGTTTGACTCGTTTGACTCGTTTGACTCGTTTGACTCGTTTGACTCGTTTGATTCGATTGTCCTGTTCGACACGTTTGACCATTTTGACTCGTTTGACTCGTTTGACTCGTTTCACTCGTTTGACTCGTTTGACTCGTTTCACTCGTTTGACTCGTATGACTCGTTTGACTCGTTTGATTCGTTTCACTCGTTTGACTCGTATGACTCGTTTGACTCGTTTGACTCGTTTCACTCGTTTCACTCGTTTCACTCGTTTGACTCGTTTGACTCGTTTGACTCGATTGATTGGTTCGACACGATTGACTCGATTGACTCGTCTGACACGTTTGACTCGTTTGACTCGTTTGACTCGTTTGATTCGATTGTCCTGTTCGACACGTTTGACCATTTTGACTCGTTTCACTCGTTTGACTCGTTTCACTCGTTTGACTCGTTTGACTCGTTTGAATCGTTTGACTCGTTTGACTCGTTAGACTCGCTTGACTCGTTTGTCCTGTTTGACTCGATTGACCCGTTTGACTCGTTTGACTCGTATGACTCGTTTGACTCGTTTGACTCGTTTGACTCGTTTGACTCGATTGATTGGTTCGACACGATTGACTCGATTGACTCGTCTGACACGTTTGACTCGTTTGACTCGTTTGACTCGTTTGATTCGATTGTCCTGTTCGACACGTTTGACCATTTTGACTCGTTTGACTCGTTTGACTCGTTTCACTCGTTTGACTCGTTTGACTCGTTTCACTCGTTTGACTCGTATGACTCGTTTGACTCGTTTGATTCGTTTCACTCGTTTGACTCGTATGACTCGTTTGACTCGTTTGACTCGTTTCACTCGTTTCACTCGTTTCACTCGTTTGACTCGTTTGACTCGTTTGACTCGATTGACTCGTTTGACTCGTTAGACTCGCTTGACTCGTTTGTCCTGTTTGACTCGTTTGACCCGTTTGACTCGTTTGACTCGTTTGACTCGTTTGACTCGATTGTCCTGTTCGACGCGTTTGACCAGTTTGACACGTTTGCCTCGTTTGACTCGTTTGACTGGTTTGACTCGTTTGACTCGTTTGAGTCGTTTGACACGGTTGACCCGTTTGACTCGTTTGACTCGTCTGACACGTTTGACTCGTCTGACTCGTTTGACTCGTATGACTCGTTTGACTCGTTTGACTCGTTTGACTCGTTTGACTCGTTTGACTCGTTTGACTCGTTTGACTCGTTTGACTCGTTTGACTCGTTTGACTCGTTTGACTCGTTTGACTCGTTAGACTCGTTTGACTCGTTTGACTCGTTTGACTCGTTTGACTCGTTTGACTCGTTTGACTCGTTTGACTCGTTTGACTCGTTTGACTCGTTTGACTCGTTTGACTCGTTTGACTCGTTTGACTCGTTAGACTCGTTTGACTCGTTTGACTCGTACGACTCGTTTGACTCGTTAGACTCGCTTGACTCGTTTGTCCTGTTTGACTCGATTGACCCGTTTGACTCGTTTGACTCATTTGACTCGATTGTCCTGTTCGACCCGTTTTACCCGTTTGACCCGTTTGACTCTTTTGACTCGTTTGACTCGTTTGACTCGTTTGACTCGTTTGATTCGATTGTCCTGTTCGACACGTTTGACCATTTTGACTCGTTTGACTCGTTTGACTCGTTTCACTCGTTTGACTCGTTTGACTCGTTTCACTCGTTTGACTCGTATGACTCGTTTGACTCGTTTGATTCGTTTCACTCGTTTGACTCGTATGACTCGTTTGACTCGTTTGACTCGTTTCACTCGTTTGACTCGTTTCACTCGTTTCACTCGTTTCACTCGTTTGACTCGTTTGACTCGTTTGACTCGATTGATTGGTTCGACACGATTGACTCGATTGACTCGTCTGACACGTTTGACTCGTTTGACTCGTTTGACTCGTTTGATTCGATTGTCCTGTTCGACACGTTTGACCATTTTGACTCGTTTCACTCGTTTGACTCGTTTCACTCGTTTGACTCGTTTGACTCGTTTGAATCGTTTGACTCGTTTGACTCGTTAGACTCGCTTGACTCGTTTGTCCTGTTTGACTCGATTGACCCGTTTGACTCGTTTGACTCGTATGACTCGTTTGACTCGTTTGACTCGTTTGACTCGTTTGACTCGATTGATTGGTTCGACACGATTGACTCGATTGACTCGTCTGACACGTTTGACTCGTTTGACTCGTTTGACTCGTTTGATTCGATTGTCCTGTTCGACACGTTTGACCATTTTGACTCGTTTGACTCGTTTGACTCGTTTCACTCGTTTGACTCGTTTGACTCGTTTCACTCGTTTGACTCGTATGACTCGTTTGACTCGTTTGATTCGTTTCACTCGTTTGACTCGTATGACTCGTTTGACTCGTTTGACTCGTTTCACTCGTTTCACTCGTTTCACTCGTTTGACTCGTTTGACTCGTTTGACTCGATTGACTCGTTTGACTCGTTAGACTCGCTTGACTCGTTTGTCCTGTTTGACTCGATTGACCCGTTTGACTCGTTTGACTCGTTTGACTCGTTTGACTCGATTGTCCTGTTCGACGCGTTTGACCAGTTTGACACGTTTGCCTCGTTTGACTCGTTTGACTGGTTTGACTCGTTTGACTCGTTTGAGTCGTTTGACACGGTTGACCCGTTTGACTCGTTTGACTCGTCTGACACGTTTGACTCGTCTGACTCGTTTGACTCGTATGACTCGTTTGACTCGTTTGACTCGTTTGACTCGTTTGACTCGTTTGACTCGTTTGACTCGTTTGACTCGTTTGACTCGTTTGACTCGTTTGACTCGTTTGACTCGTTTGACTCGTTTGACTCGTTTGACTCGTTTGACTCGTTTGACTCGTTTGACTCGTTTGACTCGTTAGACTCGCTTGACTCGTTTGTCCTGTTTGACTCGATTGACCCGTTTGACTCGTTTGACTCATTTGACTCGATTGTCCTGTTCGACCCGTTTTACCCGTTTGACCCGTTTGACTCTTTTGACTCGTTTGACTCGTTTGACTCGTTTGACTCGTTTGACTCGTTTGACTCGTTTGACTCGTTTGACTCGTTTGACTCGTTTGACTCGTTTGACTCGTTTGACTCGTTTGACTCGTTTGACTCGTTTGACTCGTTTGACTCGTTTGACTCGTTTGACTCGTTTGACTCGTTTGACTCGTTTGACTCGTTTGACTCGTTTGACTCGTTTGACTCGTTTGACTCGTTTGACTCGTTTGACTCGTTTGACTCGTTTGACTCGTTTGACTCGTTTGACTCGTTTGACTCGTTTGACTCGTTAGACTCGCTTGACTCGTTTGTCCTGTTTGACTCGATTGACCCGTTTGACTCGTTTGACTCATTTGACTCGATTGTCCTGTTCGACCCGTTTTACCCGTTTGACCCGTTTGACTCTTTTGACTCGTTTGACTCGTTTGACTCGTTTGACTCGTTTGACTCGTTTGACTCGTTTGACTCGTTTGACTCGTACGACTCGTTTGACTCGTTTGACTCGTACGACTGGTTTGTGTCGATTGACTCGTTTGACTCGTTTGACTCGTTTGACTCGTTTGACTCGTTTGACTCGTTTGATTCGTTTGACTCGTTTGACTCGTTTGACTCGTTTGACTCGTTTGACTCGTTTGACTCGTTTGACTCGTTTGACTCGTTTGACTCGTTTGACTCGTTTGACTCGTTTGACTCGTTTGACTCGTTTGACTCGTTTGACTCGTTTGACTCGTTTGACTCGTTTGACTCGTTTGACTCGTTTGACTCGTTTGACTCGTTTGACTCGTTTGACTCGTTTGACTCGTTTGACTCGTTTGACTCGTTTGACTCGTTTGACTCGTTTGACTCGTTTGACTCGTTTGACTCGTTTGACTCGTTTGACTCGTTTGACTCGTTTGACTCGTTTGACTCGTTTGACTCGTTTGACTCGTTTGACTCGTTTGGCTCGTTTGACTCGTTTGGCTCGTTTGACTCGTTTGACTCGTTTGACTCGTTTGACTCGTTTGACTCGTTTGACTCGTTTGACTCGTTTGATTGGTTCGACACGATTGACTCGATTGACTCGTCTGACACGTTTGACTCGTTTGACTCGTTTGACTCGTTTGACTCGTTTGACTCGATTGTCCTGTTCGACCCGTTTGACTCGATTGTCCTGTTCGACCCGTTTGACTCGTTTCACTCGTTTCACTCGTTTCACTCGTTAGAATCGTTTCACTCGACTCGTTTGACTCGTTTCACTTGTTTGACTCGTTTCACTCGTTTGACTCGTATGACTCGTTTGATTGGTTCGACACGATTGACTCGATTGACTCGTCTGACACGTTTGACTCGTTTGACTCGTTTGACTCGTTTGACTCGTTTGACTCGTTTGACTCGATTGTCCTGTTCGACACGTTTGACTCGATTGTCCTGTTCGACCCGTTTGACTCGTTTGACTCGTTTGCCTCGTTTTACTCGTTTCACTCGTTTGACTCGTTCGCTCGTTTCACTCGTTTGACTAGTTTGACTCGATTGACTCGTTTGACTCGTTTGACTCGTTTGACTCGTTTGACTCGTTTGACTCGTTTGACTCGTTTGACTCGTTTGACTCGTTTGACTCGTTTGACTCGTTTGACTCGTTTGACTCGTTTGACTCGTTTGACTCGTTTGACTCGTTTGACTCGTTTGACTCGTTTGACTCGTTAGACTCGCTTGACTCGTTTGTCCTGTTTGACTCGATTGACCCGTTTGACTCGTTTGACTCATTTGACTCGATTGTCCTGTTCGACCCGTTTTACCCGTTTGACCCGTTTGACTCTTTTGACTCGTTTGACTCGTTTGACTCGTTTGACTCGTTTGACTCGTTTGACTCGTTTGACTCGTTTGACTCGTACGACTCGTTTGACTCGTTTGACTCGTACGACTGGTTTGTGTCGATTGACTCGTTTGACTCGTTTGACTCGTTTGACTCGTTTGACTCGTTTGACTCGTTTGACTCGTTTGACTCGTTTGACTCGTTTGACTCGTTTGACTCGTTTGACTCGTTTGACTCGTTTGACTCGTTTGACTCGTTTGACTCGTTTGACTCGTTTGACTCGTTTGACTCGTTTGACTCGTTTGACTCGTTTGACTCGTTTGACTCGTTTGACTCGTTTGACTCGTTTGACTCGTTTGACTCGTTTGACTCGTTTGACTCGTTTGACTCGTTTGACTCGTTTGACTCGTTTGACTCGTTTGACTCGTTTGACTCGTTTGACTCGTTTGACTCGTTTGACTCGTTTGACTCGTTTGACTCGTTTGACTCGTTTGACTCGTTTGACTCGTTTGACTCGTTTGACTCGTTTGACTCGTTTGACTCGTTTGACTCGTTTGACTCGTTTGACTCGTTTGACTCGTTTGGCTCGTTTGACTCGTTTGGCTCGTTTGACTCGTTTGACTCGTTTGACTCGTTTGACTCGTTTGACTCGTTTGACTCGTTTGACTCGTTTGATTGGTTCGACACGATTGACTCGATTGACTCGTCTGACACGTTTGACTCGTTTGACTCGTTTGACTCGTTTGACTCGTTTGACTCGATTGTCCTGTTCGACCCGTTTGACTCGATTGTCCTGTTCGACCCGTTTGACTCGTTTCACTCGTTTCACTCGTTTCACTCGTTAGAATCGTTTCACTCGACTCGTTTGACTCGTTTCACTTGTTTGACTCGTTTCACTCGTTTGACTCGTATGACTCGTTTGATTGGTTCGACACGATTGACTCGATTGACTCGTCTGACACGTTTGACTCGTTTGACTCGTTTGACTCGTTTGACTCGTTTGACTCGTTTGACTCGATTGTCCTGTTCGACACGTTTGACTCGATTGTCCTGTTCGACCCGTTTGACTCGTTTGACTCGTTTGCCTCGTTTTACTCGTTTCACTCGTTTGACTCGTTCGCTCGTTTCACTCGTTTGACTAGTTTGACTCGATTGACTCGTTTGACTCGTTTGACTCGTTTGACTCGTTTGACTCGTTTGACTCGTTTGACTCGTTTGACTCGTTTGACTCGTTTGACTCGTTTGACTCGTTTGACTCGTTTGACTCGTTTGACTCGTTTGACTCGTTAGACTCGCTTGACTCGTTTGTCCTGTTTGACTCGATTGACCCGTTTGACTCGTTTGACTCATTTGACTCGATTGTCCTGTTCGACCCGTTTTACCCGTTTGACCCGTTTGACTCTTTTGACTCGTTTGACTCGTTTGACTCGTTTGACTCGTTTGACTCGTTTGACTCGTTTGACTCGTTTGACTCGTTTGACTCGTTTGACTCGTTTGACTCTTTTGACTCGTTTGACTCGTTTGACTCGTTTGACTCGTTTGACTCGTTTGACTCGTTTGACTCGTTTGACTCGTTTGACTCGTTTGACTCGTTTGACTCGTTTGACTCGTTTGACTCGTTTGACTCGTTTGACTCGTTTGACTCGTTTGACTCGTTTGACTCGTTTGACTCGTTTGACTCGTTTGACTCGTTTGACTCGTTTGACTCGTTTGACTCGTTTGACTCGTTTGACTCGTTTGACTCGTTAGACTCGCTTGACTCGTTTGTCCTGTTTGACTCGATTGACCCGTTTGACTCGTTTGACTCATTTGACTCGATTGTCCTGTTCGACCCGTTTTACCCGTTTGACCCGTTTGACTCTTTTGACTCGTTTGACTCGTTTGACTCGTTTGACTCGTTTGACTCGTTTGACTCGTTTGACTCGTTTGACTCGATTGTCCTGTTCGACGCGTTTGACCAGTTTGACTCGATTGACCCGTTTGACTCGTTTGACTCATATGACTCGTTTGACTCGTTTGACTCGTTTGACTCGTATGACTCGTTTGACTCGTATGACTCGTTTGACTCGTTTGACTCGTTTCACTCGTTTCACTCGTATGAGTCGTTTGACTCGTATGAGTCGTTTGACTCGTATCACTCGTTTGACTCGTTTCACTCGTTTGACTCGTTTGACTCGTTTGACTCGTTTGACTCGTTAGACTCGCTTGACTCGTTTGTCCTGTTTGACTCGATTGACCCGTTTGACTCGTTTGACTCGTGTGACTCGTTTGACTCGTTTGACTCGTGGGACTCGTTTGATTGGTTCGACACGATTGACTCGATTGACTCGTCTGACACGTTTGACTCGTTTGACTCGTTTGACTCGTTTGATTCGATTGTCCTGTTCGACACGTTTGACCATTTTGACTCGTTTGACTCGTTTGACTCGTTTCACTCGTTTGACTAGTATGACTCGTTTGACTCGTTTGATTCGATTCACTCGTTTGAATCGTATGACTCGTTTGACTCGTTTGACTCGTTTGACTCGTTTGACTAGTTTGACTCGTTTGACTCGTTTGACTCGTTAGACTCGCTTGACTCGTTTGTCCTGTTTGACTCGATTGACCCGTTAGACTCGTTTGACACATTTGACTCGATTGTCCTGTTCGACCCGTTTTACCCGTTTGACCCGTTTGACTCTTTTGACTCGTTTGACTCGTTTGACTCGTTTGACTCGTTTGACTCGTTTGACTCGTTTGACTCGTTTGACTCGTTTGACTCGTTTGAATCGTTTGACTCGTTTGACTCGTTTGACTCGTTTGACTCGTTTGACTCGTTTGAATCGTTTGACTCGTTTGACTCGTTTGACTCGTTTGACTCGTTTGACTCGTTTGACTCGTTTGACTCGTACGACTCGTTTGACTCGTTTGACTCGTACGACTGGTTTGTGTCGATTGACTCGTTTGACTCGTTTGACTCGTTTGACTCGTTTGACTCGTTTGACTCGTTTGACTCGTTTGACTCGTTTGACTCGTTTGACTCGTTTGACTCGTTTGACTCGTTTGACTCGTTTGACTCGTTTGACTCGTTTGACTCGTTTGACTCGTTTGACTCGTTTGACTCGTTTGACTCGTTTGACTCGTTTGACTCGTTTGACTCGTTTGACTCGTTTGACTCGTTTGACTCGTTTGACTCGTTTGACTCGTTTGACTCGTTTGACTCGTTTGACTCGTTTGACTCGTTTGACTCGTTTGACTCGTTTGACTCGTTTGACTCGTTTGACTCGTTTGACTCGTTTGACTCGTTTGACTCGTTTGACTCGTTTGACTCGTTTGACTCGTTTGACTCGTTTGACTCGTTTGACTCGTTTGACTCGTTTGACTCGTTTGACTCGTTTGACTCGTTTGACTCGTTTGACTCGTTTGACTCGTTTGACTCGTTTGACTCGTTTGACTCGTTTGACTCGTTAGACTCGTTTGACTCGTTTGACTCGTACGACTCGTTTGACTCGTACGACTCGTTTGACTCGTTTGACTCGTTTGACTCGTATGACTGGTTTGTGTCGATTGACTCGTTTGACTCGTTTGACTCGTTTGACTCGTTTGACTCGTTTGACTCGTTTGACTCGTTTGACTCGTTTGACTCGTTTGACTCGTTTGACTCGTTTGACTCGTTTGACTCGTTTGACTCGTTTGACTCGTTTGACTCGTTTGACTCGTTTGACTCGTTTGACTCGTTTGACTCGTTTGACTCGTTTGACTCGTTTGACTCGTTTGACTCGTTTGACTCGTTTGACTCGTTTGACTCGTTTGACTCGTTTGACTCGTTTGACTCGTTTGACTCGTTTGACTCGTTTGACTCGTTTGGCTCGTTTGACTCGTTTGACTCGTTTGACTCGTTTGACTCGTTTGACTCGTTTGACTCGTTTGACTCGTTTGACTCGTTTGACTCGTTTGACTCGTTTGACTCGTTTGATTGGTTCGACACGATTGACTCGATTGACTCGTCTGACACGTTTGACTCGATTGACTCGTTTGACTCGTTTGACTCGTTTGACTCGATTGTCCTGTTCGACCCGTTTGACTCGATTGTCCTGTTCGACCCGTTTGACTCGTTTCACTCGTTTCACTCGTTTCACTCGTTAGAATCGTTTCACTCGACTCGTTTGACTCGTTTCACTTGTTTGACTCGTTTCACTCGTTTGACTCGTATGACTCGTTTGATTGGTTCGACACGATTGACTCGATTGACTCGTCTGACACGTTTGACTCGTTTGACTCGTTTGACTCGTTTGACTCGTTTGACTCGATTGTCCTGTTCGACCCGTTTGACTCGATTGTCCTGTTCGACCCGTTTGACTCGTTTGACTCGTTTGCCTCGTTTTACTCGTTTCACTAGTTTGACTCGTTCGCTCGTTTCACTCGTTTGACTAGTTTGACTCGATTGACTCGTTTGACTCGTTTGACTCGTTTGACTCGTTTGACTCGTTTGACTCGTTTGACTCGTTTGACTCGTTTGACCCGTTTCACTCGTTTGACTCGTTTGACTCGTTTGACTCGTATTACTCGTTTGACTCGTATGACTCGTTTGACTCGTTTCACTCGTTTCACTGGTTTGCCTCGTATGACTCGTTTGACTCGTTTCACTCGTTTGACTCGTTTCACTCGTTTGACTCGTTTCACTCGTTTGACTCGTTTGGCTCGTTTGACTCGTTTGACTCGTTTGACTCGTTTGACTCGTTTGACTCGTTTGACTCGTTTGACTCGTTAGACTCGCTTGACTCGTTTGTCCTGTTTGACTCGATTGACCCGTTTGACTCGTTTGACTCGTATGACTCGTTTGACTCGTTTGACTCGTTTGACTCGTATGACTCGTTTGACTCGTATGACTCGTTTGACTCGTTTGACTCGTTTCACTCGTTTGACTCGTATGAGTCGTTTGACTCGTTTCACTCGTTTGACTCGTTTCACTCGTTTGACTCGTTTGACTCGTTTGAATCGTTTGACTCGTTTGACTCGTTAGACTCGCTTGACTCGTTTGTCCTGTTTGACTCGATTGACCCGTTTGACTCGTTTGACTCGTATGACTCGTTTGACTCGTTTGACTCGTTTGACTCGTTTGACTCGATTGATTGGTTCGACACGATTGACTCGATTGACTCGTCTGACACGTTTGACTCGTTTGACTCGTTTGACTCGTTTGATTCGATTGTCCTGTTCGACACGTTTGACCATTTTGACTCGTTTGACTCGTTTGACTCGTTTCACTCGTTTGACTCGTTTGACTCGTTTCACTCGTTTGACTCGTATGACTCGTTTGACTCGTTTGATTCGTTTCACTCGTTTGACTCGTATGACTCGTTTGACTCGTTTGACTCGTTTCACTCGTTTCACTCGTTTCACTCGTTTGACTCGTTTGACTCGTTTGACTCGATTGACTCGTTTGACTCGTTTGACTCGCTTGACTCGTTTGTCCTGTTTGACTCGATTGACCCGTTTGACTCGTTTGACTCGTTTGACTCGTTTGACTCGATTGTCCTGTTCGACGCGTTTGACCAGTTTGACACGTTTGCCTCGTTTGACTCGTTTGACTGGTTTGACTCGTTTGACTCGTTTGAGTCGTTTGACACGGTTGACCCGTTTGACTCGTTTGACTCGTCTGACACGTTTGACTCGTCTGACTCGTTTGACTCGTATGACTCGTTTGACTCGTTTGACTCGTTTGACTCGTTTGACTCGTTTGACTCGTTTGACTCGTTTGACTCGTTTGACTCGTTTGACTCGTTTGACTCGTTTGACTCGTTTGACTCGTTTGACTCGTTTGACTCGTTTGACTCGTTTGACTCGTTTGACTCGTTTGACTCGTTTGACTCGTTTGACTCGTTTGACTCGTTTGACTCGTTTGACTCGTTTGACTCGTTTGACTCGTTTGACTCGTTTGACTCGTTTGACTCGTTAGACTCGTTTGACTCGTTTGACTCGTACGACTCGTTTGACTCGTTTGACTCGTTTGACTCGTATGACTGGTTTGTGTCGATTGACTCGTTTGACTCGTTTGACTCGTTTGACTCGTTTGACTCGTTTGACTCGTTTGACTCGTTTGACTCGTTTGACTCGTTTGACTCGTTTGACTCGTTTGACTCGTTTGACTCGTTTGACTCGTTTGACTCGTTTGACTCGTTTGACTCGTTTGACTCGTTTGACTCGTTTGACTCGTTTGACTCGTTTGACTCGTTTGACTCGTTTGACTCGTTTGACTCGTTTGACTCGTTTGACTCGTTTGACTCGTTTGACTCGTTTGACTCGTTTGACTCGTTTGACTCGTTTGACTCGTTTGACTCGTTTGACTCGTTTGACTCGTTTGACTCGTTTGACTCGTTTGACTCGTTTGACTCGTTTGACTCGTTTGACTCGTTTGACTCGTTTGACTCGTTTGGCTCGTTTGACTCGTTTGACTCGTTTGACTCGTTTGACTCGTTTGACTCGTTTGACTCGTTTGACTCGTTTGATTGGTTCGACACGATTGACTCGATTGACTCGTCTGACACGTTTGACTCGATTGACTCGTTTGACTCGTTTGACTCGTTTGACTCGATTGTCCTGTTCGACCCGTTTGACTCGATTGTCCTGTTCGACCCGTTTGACTCGTTTCACTCGTTTCACTCGTTTCACTCGTTAGAATCGTTTCACTCGACTCGTTTGACTCGTTTCACTTGTTTGACTCGTTTCACTCGTTTGACTCGTATGACTCGTTTGATTGGTTCGACACGATTGACTCGATTGACTCGTCTGACACGTTTGACTCGTTTGACTCGTTTGACTCGTTTGACTCGTTTGACTCGATTGTCCTGTTCGACCCGTTTGACTCGATTGTCCTGTTCGACCCGTTTGACTCGTTTGACTCGTTTGCCTCGTTTTACTCGTTTCACTAGTTTGACTCGTTCGCTCGTTTCACTCGTTTGACTAGTTTGACTCGATTGACTCGTTTGACTCGTTTGACTCGTTTGACTCGTTTGACTCGTTTGACTCGTTTGACTCGTTTGACTCGTTTGACCCGTTTCACTCGTTTGACTCGTTTGACTCGTTTGACTCGTATTACTCGTTTGACTCGTATGACTCGTTTGACTCGTTTCACTCGTTTCACTGGTTTGCCTCGTATGACTCGTTTGACTCGTTTCACTCGTTTGACTCGTTTCACTCGTTTGACTCGTTTCACTCGTTTGACTCGTTTGGCTCGTTTGACTCGTTTGACTCGTTTGACTCGTTTGACTCGTTTGACTCGTTTGACTCGTTTGACTCGTTAGACTCGCTTGACTCGTTTGTCCTGTTTGACTCGATTGACCCGTTTGACTCGTTTGACTCGTATGACTCGTTTGACTCGTTTGACTCGTTTGACTCGTATGACTCGTTTGACTCGTATGACTCGTTTGACTCGTTTGACTCGTTTCACTCGTTTGACTCGTATGAGTCGTTTGACTCGTTTCACTCGTTTGACTCGTTTCACTCGTTTCACTCGTTTGACTCGTTTGACTCGTTTGACTCGTTTGACTCGTTAGTCTCGCTTGACTCGTTTGTCCTGTTTGACTCGATTGACCCGTTTGACTCGTTTGACTCGTATGACTCGTTTGACTCGTTTTACTCGTTTGACTCGTTTGACTCGATTGATTGGTTCGACACGATTGACTCGATTGACTCGTCTGACACGTTTGACTCGTTTGACTCGTTTGACTCGTTTGATTCGATTGTCCTGTTCGACACGTTTGACCATTTTGACTCGTTTGACTCGTTTGACTCGTTTCACTCGTTTGACTCGTTTGACTCGTTTGACTCGTTTGACTCGTATGACTCGTTTGACTCGTTTGATTCGTTTCACTCGTTTGACTCGTATGACTCGTTTGACTCGTTTGACTCGTTTCACTCGTTTCACTCGTTTCACTCGTTTGACTCGTTTGACTCGTTTGACTCGATTGACTCGTTTGACTCGTTAGACTCGCTTGACTCGTTTGTCCTGTTTGACTCGATTGACCCGTTTGACTCGTTTGACTCGTTTGACTCGTTTGACTCGATTGTCCTGTTCGACGCGTTTGACCAGTTTGACACGTTTGCCTCGTTTGACTCGTTTGACTGGTTTGACTCGTTTGACTCGTTTGAGTCGTTTGACACGGTTGACCCGTTTGACTCGTTTGACTCGTCTGACACGTTTGACTCGTCTGACTCGTTTGACTCGTATGACTCGTTTGACTCGTTTGACTCGTTTGACTCGTTTGACTCGTTTGACTCGTTTGACTCGTTTGATTGGTTCGACACGATTGACTCGATTGACTCGTCTGACACGTTTGACTCGTTTGACTCGTTTGACTCGTTTGACTCGTTTGACTCGATTGTCCTGTTCGACCCGTTTGACTCGATTGTCCTGTTCGACCCGTTTGACTCGTTTCACTCGTTAGAATCGTTTCACTCGTTTGACTCGTTTCACTCGACTCGTTTGACTCGTTTCACTTGTTTGACTCGTTTCACTCGTTTGACTCGTATGACTCGTTTGATTGGTTCGACACGATTGACTCGATTGACTCGTCTGACACGTTTGACTCGTTTGACTCGTTTGACTCGTTTGACTCGTTTGACTCGATTGTCCTGTTCGACCCGTTTGACTCGATTGTCCTGTTCGACCCGTTTGACTCGTTTCACTCGTTAGAATCGTTTCACTTGTTTGACTCGTTTCACTCGACTCGTTTGACTCGTTTCACTTGTTTGACTCGTTTCACTCGACTCGTTTCACTCGACTCGTTTGACTCGTTTCACTTGTTTGACTCGTTTGACTCGTTTGACTCGTTTGACTCGTTTGATTCGTTTGACTCGTTTGACTCGTTTGACTCGTTTGACTCGTTTGACTCGTATGACTCGTTTGACTCGTTTGTGTCGATTGACTCGTTTGACTCGTTTGACTCGTTTGACTCGTTTGACTCGTTTGACTCGTTTGACTCGTTTGACTCGTTTGACTCGTTTGACTCGTTTGACTCGTTTGACTCGTTTGACTCGTTTGACTCGTTTGACTCGTTTGACTCGTTTGACTCGTTTGACTCGTTTGACTCGTTTGACTCGTTTGACTCGTTTGACTCGTTTGACTCGTTTGACTCGTTTGACTCGTTTGACTCGTTTGACTCGTTTGACTCGTTTGACTCGTTTGACTCGTTTGACTCGTTTGACTCGTTTGACTCGTTTGACTCGTTTGACTCGTTTGACTCGTTTGACTCGTTTGACTCGTTTGACTCGTTTGACTCGTTTGACTCGTTTGACTCGTTTGACTCGTTTGACTCGTTTGACTCGTTTGACTCGATTGACTCGTTTGACTCGTTTCACTCGTTTCACTCGTTTGACTCGTTTCACTCGTTTCACTCGTTTCACTCGTTTCACTCGTTTGACTCGTTTCACTCGTTTGAATCGTTTCACTCGTTTGACTCGTTTGACTCGTTTCACTCGTTTGACTCGTTTGACTCGTTTGCCTCGTTTGCCTCGTTTGACTCGTTTGTCTCGTTTGACTCGTTTGACTCGTTTGACTCGTTTGACTCGTTTGACTCGTTTGACTCGTTTGACTCGTTTGACTCGTTTGACTCGTTTGACTCGTTTGACTCGTTTGACTCGTTTGACTCGTTTGACTCGTTTAACTCGGTTGACTCGTTTGACTCGGTTGACTCGTTTGACTCGGTTGACTCGTTTGACTCGTTTGACTCGATTGTCCTGTTCGACCCGTTTGACCCGTTTGACACGATTGACTCGTTTGACTCGTTTGACTCGATTGACTCGTTACACTCGTTTGACTCGTTTGACTCGTTTGACTCGTTTGACTCGATTGACTCGTTTGACTCGTTTGACTCGTTTGACTCGATTGACTCGTTTGACTCGTTTGACTCGTTTGACTCGATTGTCCTGTTCGACCCGTTTGACCCGTTTGACCCGTTTGACACGTTTGACTCGTTTGACTCGTTGACTCGTTTGAGTCGTATGACTCGTTTGACTCGTTTGACTCGTTTGACTCGTTTGACTCGTTTGACTCGTTTGACTCGTTTGACGCGTTTGACTCGTTTGACTCTTTTGACTTGTTTGACTCGTTTGACTCGTTTGACTCGTTTGACTCGTTTGACTCGTTTGACTCGTTTGACTCGTTTGACTCGATTCTCCTGTTCGACCCGTTTGACACGTTTGACTCGTTTGACCCGTTTGACTCGTTTGACTCTGTTGACTCTGTTGACTGTGTTGACTCTGTTGTAACGTACCGCTACCCACCACCACATTTTTTCCCCTTTTTAATTGTTTCTGTATTATTATATTAGTATTAAGATAAACTAACTCTTGCGTGCGTCACGCCCATAGCGGGAAATACCTAAATTCATTCACGCGCAACGCATGCGCGCAACCGCCCGTTCAAACCCAATTCAGCGCCGCAAACGACTTAACCGCGCACGCGCAAACCGCACGTTCTACCGGACGCCGATTAAACCCAGCGTTGTATACGACCGGCGGGAACCGGAAGCGAATTACTATTGGTGCGCGTAATCGCACAGCATCTCATTGGTGCGGAATTAGCTCCACCGAGGAGTATAAATATAGGCTTGCCTACAGCAGTCAAGCAGTGCAGTCAAGATTGTGTCCTGACACCCAACCTTTCCCAGGACGTTTACAAATCCTTTCAAGGAAGCTTTAACTAGCTCCGTAACTCCTAAATCCAAGGAAGCTTTAATTAGCTCCACAATTCCAATCTATAAAGCGTTGGGCCAGCTTATAGGCACCAGTAAACTTTATACTCCGAGAGAAGTAATCCCCTCAAACATTAATCTATATTTTGACCAAGAGTCATTTCTATAATATCGACTTAGTATCGAGATTCATGTTCATTTACGATTTAGAATCGTAAACTATATCATACTATTAATTTATAATAAGAGTTAGTCGATTTGTATTCCGTTTAACCGACCAAGCGAATTATTAGTTAATTTCTAGTTCCGTTTAGCGCATAATCACAATTACTTAAATGTTCGACAGACGAGTAGCGACATAATCAATTAATGTTCATTATATTCAAACGACTGAGAGTCGAATCATATGTACAAATCGACCTAGCGTCAAAAACCACTATTTAGAATAAATCATTGTTATTAGGTTAAAGGAAGGACTCTGGTTTCTTGAAAGTCATTTCTTAATCGCATGCCAAACGAACCAATCCCACAATTTCACAGGTAAACCGCTCTACTTGTGAAAACTCCTGTAATTAACGGCAACGTCACGTTAGAGAACGTTACAGGTAGCAATAAATTTGGTGACAGCGGTTGGGATTAAACGCGATAAAATCGTAAAAAATTTTGCTTGTAACCGCAAAACGCGTGGCAAGGGAGATTCAACCTCCTAGCGAAGAACAAGACTCCTTCTTTCTTCCTAAGTCAGGCGTGTTAAAATCAATCAAACATGGTTAATAACGAAGCAACTGGTAGCGCAGTTAAGGTAGACGCGGTTGTAGAAGAGTTACAACGATTACAAATTAGTCAGGATAATGCGCGTCAACCGCATACTAGAATTCGAGATGCCGCAGACACGGTCCCGGCTTTCGACGGGCGAAACATTACAATCCATCAATTCACTAAATGCTGTAGAAACGCAAAACTTATGATAGCAGCAAACGCCGAATACGGTTTAGTTCAATTAATAAAATGTAAATTGTTCGGACAAGCCTCTCGAGTAATACTTAACGGCGATTATAATACAATAGAGGAAGTAATTAAGGTCCTCAGCTCTCGTTTCGCACCATTACATTCTTCAATCCAGTTATATGGAGAAATGTCGAAAATAGCACAAATGCCGAATGAAGCTACTGTAGATTATAGCAGTCGAGTCTCTGGGATTCTCCTACAATTAAAACACTGTAATGAGGTAGAGGTTCCCCAACATGTCGCACAGTATAATGAATCAGCCGAAACAAATTCAATTAAGGCATTTTTAACGGGTTTAAAACCAGAAATCTACGCACGAATGCGTATTGTCGAATTCGCCGACCTCGATACCGCAATTAGCACCGCAATCAAAGCAGAGGCCGAGTGTCAGGAAAACATAATGAGAAATAGATTCGCAGAAGGTCTATCGCACTCCGGGCAGTGTACTAATTGCTACGGGTACGGGCATTCAACGAGTGATTGTAGCAGTAAAATTCCAGTAGGGCAAATAGCTCAAATTAGTTGGCAAACAATATATTGCGATCATTGCCGAAAGGTAGGTCATAATATTCAGGAATGTCGAAAGATAAACACCGCACCGCGATCAACACAATATAGCTCTGGGTCAAGGCCGTGGTCGTACAATACTGGGTCGCGAATGATGCCGCGTAATCCCGCGCCGCGTCAATCACAAGTAGAATGTAAATATTGCAAAAACAGGGGACATAGTATCGAAGAATGTCGTAAGAAAATGTATAACAACAGGAGAAATTCCGAGGAACCACCTAATTTCAGCCAGCAAACATCGAATCCTTCCAAAAATCCTACACGCAGACAAGCCGTACTCACACTTAAACCCCTAGAAATTGGGATAGCCCCAAGTATAGCATTGTCCAGTCCGGAATTTAAACAAAACAAGGCATTAATGATGATAGACACAGGAGCAGATTTGAGCATTATAAAAGAAGAAACCGTCTCTCCAGGCACACCAATCCATACAGACGTAGTATATGATCTAAGGGGAATAACAGAAGGTTCACTACCAACTATGGGGTATATAAAAGCGAGAATACTAAGCACGGAAGTAGAGATCCATGTAGTCAAGACTCTCCCTCTAGGACAGGATGGAATTTTGGGAACATATTTTTTCAGGGACAACGGAGCGACGATAGATTACTCTAGGCTAGGTGTCATAATAGGAAACGAGTTACTTCCATTTAAAGACGGGGAAATAGCAGTACCACCCCGAATGAGATACCAAATACCAATTAAAATTAAAAGCACGCATCTAAAGACGGGATATGTACCCAGATTAGATATACACCCAGATATACTAATAGGAGACGCGATAGTATCAAATAACGACGGAATAGGATATTTGTTCGTCATTAACACATCATCCAAAGAAATAAAAATAGAAATACCAACCGTATTCGACCAGGTATACAACCATTCGAGGAAGTAAAATTCGAAGGGGAATTAGCATCTCCAAACCATATTAAACAAGTACTCGAACTACTTCGTTTAAATCACTTAAATCCTGAAGAAAGAGCTAACATTGAAAACTTAATCGAAAAATATGCGGACAGATTTCATCTCCCTAGTAGCGAATTAGAAGCAACGAACGCTGTGTCTTACAGAATAATAACCGAAAATGAGGCACCGGTTAACATAAAACAGTATCGATATCCCCAAGTTCATAAAGAAGAAATTAATAGACAAATATACAAGCTAGGAAGATATAACACTAATGCGGATGCACTATCACGAAACCCAGTAAATGCACTCCCATTACAAATAGAAGGGAAACGATCACGTTCCCAATCCATAACGACTCCCGGATCCCCAAACCCAACCCCCATGAAGCAACCAAAAGGAGACAATTCATCCTCCACTTCGTCATCCGAATTCAATCCCAGACAGATACCAGTCAAAAGGAAATTAAAGAGAAAGCTAAAAACCACAACAACCACATCGTCAAGTCGACCGGTAATAAAAAAAGAGGAATCACACCAAAAAGGAAATCAGCGGAAATGGATGTATCTACCGACAGCTTTGAAGTAAGAAAGGACATCCAGCTATCAGTAGAGGTTCACCCCACCACTGCTGGACAAACCAGTTCTACACCACCAGTGCCTAGACCAACCATGGACAACCACCCTCCACAACGAATGGAAATTGAAATAACGAAGAACGATTTTGATGAAATAATGGAAATAAGCGAAAACGTAAAGATTCCTAGGAGTCATACATATAGAGAGCCTCCCAAAATAAACTCTAGCAATAGTAGCAGCAGTAAAAAGAATAGCCCACCAATAAGAGGTAGGAAGTACTGTAGTAGAGATTCCAGTGGAACACTCACCGGACCATTATCTCCAGTAACAATAAGAAGAGATTCAAATAACAATTTCAAGGCATTTACGGGACCACCCCGACAACAAATATCATCGCGACGACACGGACTACCACGACAAGGATTACCGCGACAGCAAATACCTCCTCAACAACGAACATTACCAAAAATAGTTAACCAGGAACCAATTCAAGGCAGGATCAAGGAAATTGGAGATCACCTATGGATGAGAAGGGAAACTGCAGGAATATTCATTACAACGTATGGGAAACCAGTGGGCAAGGAAAGCAAAGAATTCATAATTAAGGAACAAATTAAAATTACCTTACCCCTACCACTCCAGGCAGGAAGTATAATAGAAATTCACAAACCAGGACAGACCATCTTAGGAATGGTAATGCCAGATCCTCCAAATGAAGAAGCTTATCATACCATAATTCGAAACCTATATAATAAATTAACACAAGAAAACATTAATAAAATTTCATTACCGAAAACAGAAATTAATATAGCATGGGAAAAGTTAAAACATATGATTAATTTAAGGTTCTTACTAACAAATATCAGCATTACGATCTGCAATGGTACTGTACAGCTGCCAACAGAACAGGATCGTTTAACGATAATAAAAGAAAACCACGAGTCACCAGTAGGGGGACATAAAGGAGTAAGAAAAACCTATAACAGAATTAGAAATTTGTACCATTGGCCAAATATGAAAAAAGAAGTAAGGCAGTTTATTAAAACATGCATAAGTTGCCAAAAGAAAAAGCTCGTGCGAGTAAAAACTAAAGAGCCAATGATAATAACAGACACACCACTAGACGCTTTTGACAAAATATCCATGGATATTGTGGGACCACTGCCACTCACAAAATCAGGGAAAACATACATACTTACCGTACAGGATAATTTAACAAAATTCTCGTTAGCTATACCATTAGTCTCATTTACAAGCGAAGAAATAGCCTAAGCATTCACCACACACTTTATATGTCAATACGGATGCCCAAAAGCCATCCTCACGGATCAGGGATCATCATTCATTAGCTCTCTCATGCGGAAATTCGCAAAGCCTCTCAACATAAAGCAGTACAAAACCTCAGCATTCCATCCACAGTCAAACGGTTCCCTGGAAAGAAGCCATCATGTTTTGATTGAATATTTAAAGCATTATATCACAAAAGAGAAACAATGGGACCAGTGGTTACCACAGGCCATGTTCTCTTATAACACTAGTGTACATGAGGGAACTAAATACACTCCCTATGAGCTAATATACGGTAAAAAGGCCAGACAACCGTCAAGTTTAACACCAAATGACAGAATAACAACATATCCGGATTTTGTAGATAGGTTAGTTACAAAGTTGTTGAATATTCGCGAACTGGGACGACGCAATTTAGAAGGCTCAAAATATCGACAAAAATACTACTATGACCATAAAATATCTTCAATCAAGTATCACAAGGGCGAAAAAGTTTTGCTTTTAAACTCAAAAAGGAACAAATTCAGCGACGAATACAGCGGGCCGTACACAATCATGGAGATCTTAGAAAACAACAATGTAAAGATAGCTGTGAGCCCCCGTAGTACTAAGGTTGTCCATCAGGATAGAATTAAAAACGCCTACACTCCACCAGAACATGGCGTCCCTAGGGACAATTTAACAAAGCACTAGCAACTTCGCACCGCTAAACTCAAAGTGGTGGGGAGTACCCAAGCTCCCATTTCGAAAACTGATAGCCTGCCGTGCGCACGTAATTTTTGCAACAAAATCGAAGAAAGACAAATTATTAAAGAAAAGATTCAGGAGCTCTCCAGTCGAGAAGGAAGTAAGGTAGGAACAGCAATAAACAAATATTAATTAAAAAACTAAAAATAAGCAAATCAAATCAAATTATTAAAATGAACGCGTGGTGTGCCGACACAGAGATATGGCAAAATCGCCAGAAGAAAATTATATTCACCGCCCTCGCGAGGAGGAGAGATTAGAAGACCCGTATTTAAGACTCCTAGGGATGATCTGCCTCAAAGCGAAGTGGCCCGGTTTACGGACCGACAGGAGTGACTTATATAGAAGAAAGATCTGCTGTCCGTGCTACAAGAACCTTTTTGCTGAGGAAACTCAATATTATTCACCAGCTATCCGACACCTGCTAACCCTCAGGAGAAATATAACAAATTTCAAATATTGCATAATTTGTACTAGACCAATCTATAAGATAGGTGTAGCGGCACAATGCCCCGACTGTATCGAAACCTTCTTGCACATAAGTGCTAACAATGAAGAAGCTTTAAATTTGGGGCTTTCTCTCAATGTCCTAGAAGCCCATGAGAGAGGCGAAACAAGGCCTCAATAATAAATTTATATTTTTTCCACATACCTATTCAAATTATTCTATCCTATCTTCGTACCCCATCCAAATGAGCCAGAACAATTATTATTAAGCGTAAGAAGGATAGTCATAGACAGAGGTCAGCAAGCTCGCGATGTAAACAAACCGTGTACTCCTGAAACATTAAGAAATAGGGTAGCATTGTAAATAAAGCAGGACAAGGGACTTTCTCGGAATTTTATAAGGACTAGCGGAATAAGAACGTTGTGCGAATAGAGCCGATAGTAAATAAAAAGAGACAGAATATTTAGGGGAATGTGTAGGCAATACAGGGATAGATTCATAATAATACCGCGTAAGGAGAATGATAGGTATTGAAAGGATATCGTTACAGTAAGCTTCATTCGATCGTGAGACTCAGTCGTGTATAGTCGAAATAAATTCATATAATTAAATCAAAATGCCCAAACGAGCGGGAAGAGAAATAAGGAAATTAAAAGCAGCGCTAGCTTTAACCCCACCCAGTTTTACTCATTTAAGTTTTTCCCAGTCAAATCCAACGCGATTAGTTACAAAACCGTCGAGCTCTACACCCTGGAAATTACAAACAATAACTATACCAGAGGTGGATTGGCAGCCATACACCCAACTAACCCATTCTGATCCACGGAGGCGTGCGTGGAAATATATATTTCTATTCGGGACGGGAAAAGCACCACCCCCGACCACTGGAGGACCGGTCAAGGAAAACAAGGAAGCTGAGGCATTCAAGGACATCGAAGAGGAAGTAGATCGCCAGACCGCCTCACTCAACCCCGTGGTCCATGCAGCATCTCTCGAGGACGAGAGAAAAACCGGGCGGTGAGAAGTAACGTACCGCTACCCACCACCACGTTTTTTTCCCCTTTTTAATTGTTTCTGTATTATTATATTAGTATTAAGATAAACTAACTCTTGCGTGCGTCACGCCCATAGCGGGAAATACCTAAATTCATTCACGCGCAACGCATGCGCGCAACCGCCCGTTCAAACCCAATTCAGCGCCGCAAACGACTTAAGCGCGCACGCGCAAACCGCACGTTCTACCGGACGCCGATTAAACCCAGCGTAGTATACGACCGGCGGGAACCGGAAGCGAATTACTATTGGTGCACGTAATCGCACAGCATCTCATTGGTGCGGAATTAGCTCCACCGAGGAGTATAAATATAGGCATGCCTACAGCAGTCAAGCAGTGCAGTCAAGATTGGGTCCTGACACCCAACCTTTCCCAGGACGTTTAAAACTCCTTTCAAGGAAGCTTTAACTAGCTCCGTAACTCCTAAATCCAAAGAAGCTTTTACTAGCTCCATAATTACCAAATCCAAGGAAGCTTTTACTAGCTCCATAATTATCAAATCCAAGGTAGCTTTTACTAGCTCCATAATTACCAAATCCAAGGTAGCTTTTACTAGCTCCATAATTACCAAATCCAAGGAAGCTTTAGCTAGCTCCATAATTCCTAAATCCAAGGAAGCTTTAATTAGCTCCACAATTCCAATCTATAAAGCGTTGGGCCAGCTTATAGGCACCAGTAAACTTTATACTCCGAGAGAAGTAATCCTCTCAAACATTAAACTATATTTTGACCAAGAGTCATTTCTATAATATCGACTTAGTATCGAGATTCATGTTCATTTACGATTTAGAATCGTAAACTATATCATACTATTAATTTATAATAAGAGTTAGTCGATTTGTATTCCGTTTAACCGACCAAGCGAATTATTAGTTAATTTCTAGATCCGTTTAGCGCATAATCACAATTACTTAAATGTTCGACAGACGAGTAGCGACATAATCAATTAATGTTCATTATATTCAAACGACTGAGAGTCGAATCATATGTACAAATCGACCTAGCGTCAAAAACCACTATTTAGAATAAATCATTGTTATTATTGTTAAAGGAAGGACTCTGGTTTCTTGAAATTCAATTCTTAATCGCATGCCAAACGAACCAATCCCACAATTTCACAGGTAAACCGCTCTACTTGTGAAAACACCTGTAATTAACGGCAACGTCACGTTAGAGAACGTTACACTGTTGACTCTGTTGACTCTGTTGACTCTGTTGACTCTGTTGACTCTGTTGACTCTGTTGACTCTGTTGACTCTGTTGACTCTGTTGACTCTGTTGACTCTGTTGACTCTGTTGACTCTGTTGACTCTGTTGACTCTGTTGACTCTGTTGACTCTGTTGACTCTGTTGACTCTGTTGACTCTGTTGACTCTGTTGACTCTGTTGACTCTGTTGACTCTGTTGACTCTGTTGACTCTGTTGACTCTGTTGACTCTGTTGACTCTGTTGACTCTGTTGACTCTGTTGACTCTGTTGACTCTGTTGACTCTGTTGACTCTGTTGACTCTGTTGACTCTGTTGACTCTGTTGACTCTGTTGACTCTGTTGACTCTGTTGACTCTGTTGACTCTGTTGACTCTGTTGACTCTGTTGACTCTGTTGACTCTGTTGACTCTGTTGACTCTGTTGACTCTGTTGACTCTGTTGACTCTGTTGACTCTGTTGACTCTGTTGACTCTGTTGACTCTGTTGACTCTGTTGACTCTGTTGACTCTGTTGACTCTGTTGACTCTGTTGACTCTGTTGACTCTGTTGACTCTGTTGACTCTGTTGACTCTGTTGACTCTGTTGACTCTGTTGACTCTGTTGACTCTGTTGACTCTGTTGACTCTGTTGACTCTGTTGACTCTGTTGACTCTGTTGACTCTGTTGACTCTGTTGACTCTGTTGACTCTGTTGACTCTGTTGACTCTGTTGACTCTGTTGACTCTGTTGACTCTGTTGACTCTGTTGACTCTGTTGACTCTGTTGACTCTGTTGACTCTGTTGACTCTGTTGACTCTGTTGACTCTGTTGACTCTGTTGACTCTGTTGACTCTGTTGACTCTGTTGACTCTGTTGACTCTGTTGACTCTGTTGACTCTGTTGACTCTGTTGACTCTGTTGACTCTGTTGACTCTGTTGACTCTGTTGACTCTGTTGACTCTGTTGACTCTGTTGACTCTGTTGACTCTGTTGACTCTGTTGACTCTGTTGACTCTGTTGACACTGTTGACACTGTTGACACTGTTGACACTGTTGACACTGTTGACTCTGTTGACTCTGTTGACTCTGTTGACTCTGTTGACTCTGTTGACTCTGTTGACTCTGTTGACTCTGTTGACTCTGTTGACTCTGTTGACTCTGTTGACTCTGTTGACTCTGTTGACTCTGTTGACTCTGTTGACTCTGTTGACTCTGTTGACTCTGTTGACTCTGTTGACTCTGTTGACTCTGTTGACTCTGTTGACTCTGTTGACTCTGTTGACTCTGTTGACTCTGTTGACTCTGTTGACTCTGTTGACTCTGTTGACTCTGTTGACTCTGTTGACTCTGTTGACTCTGTTGACTCTGTTGACTCTGTTGACTCTGTTGACTCTGTTGACTCTGTTGACTCTGTTGACTCTGTTGACTCTGTTGACTCTGTTGACTCTGTTGACTCTGTTGACTCTGTTGACTCTGTTGACTCTGTTGACTCTGTTGACTCTGTTGACTCTGTTGACTCTGTTGACTCTGTTGACTCTGTTGACTCTGTTGACTCTGTTGACTCTGTTGACTCTGTTGACTCTGTTGACTCTGTTGACTCTGTTGACTCTGTTGACTCTGTTGACTCTGTTGACTCTGTTGACTCTGTTGACTCTGTTGACTCTGTTGACTCTGTTGACTCTGTTGACTCTGTTGACTCTGTTGACTCTGTTGACTCTGTTGACTCTGTTGACTCTGTTGACTCTGTTGACTCTGTTGACTCTGTAGACTCTGTTGACTCTGTTGACTCTGTTGACTCTGTTGACTCTGTTGACTCTGTTGACTCTGTTGACTCTGTTGACTCTGTTGACTCTGTTGACTCTGTTGACTCTGTTGACTCTGTTGACTCTGTTGACTCTGTTGACTCTGTTGACTCTGTTGACTCTGTTGACTCTGTTGACTCTGTTGACTCTGTTGACTCTGTTGACTCTGTTGACTCTGTTGACTCTGTTGACTCTGTTGACTCTGTTGACTCTGTTGACTCTGTTGACTCTGTTGACTCTGTTGACTCTGTTGACT
Source organism: Andrena haemorrhoa (assembly GCA_910592295.1). Lineage (NCBI taxonomy): Eukaryota > Metazoa > Arthropoda > Insecta > Hymenoptera > Andrenidae > Andrena > Andrena haemorrhoa. Next base: position 26,047,336 of record OU342943.1, read on the forward strand.
CTGTTGACTCTGTTGACTCTGTTGACTCTGTTGACTCTGTTGACTCTGTTGACTCTGTTGACTCGGTTGACTCTGTTGACTCTGTTGACTCTGTTGACTCTGTTGACACTGTTGACTCTGTTGACTCTGTTGACTCTGTTGACTCTGTTGACTCTGTTGACTCTGTTGACTCTGTTGACTCGTTTGGCTCGTTTGGCTCGTTTGACTCGATTGTCCTGTCCGACCCGTTCGACCTGTTCGACTCGTTCGACTCGTTCGACTCGTTCGACTCGTTCGACTCGTTCGACTCGTTCGACTCGTTCGACTCGTTCGACTCGTTCGACCCGTTCGACCCGTTCGACCCGTTCGACCCGTTCGACCCGTTCGACCCGTTCGACCCGTTCGACCCGTTCGACCCGTTCGACCCGTTCGACCCGTTCGACCCGTTCGACCCGTTCGACTCGTTCGACCCGTTCGACCCGTTCGACCCGTTCGACTCGTTGGACTCGTTTCACTCGTTTCACTCGATTTACTCGTTTGACTAGTTTTACTCGTTTGACTCGATTTACTCGTTTGACTCGTTTGACTCGTTTGACTCGATTGACTCGTTTGACTCGTTTGACTCGTTTGACTCGTTTGACTCGTTTGACTCGTTTGACTCGTTTGACTCGTTTGACTCGTTTGACTCGTTTGACTCGTTTGACTCGTTTGACTCGTTTGACTCGTTTGACTCGTTTGACTCGTTTGACTCGTTCGACTCGTTCGACTCGTTTGGCTCGTTCAACTCGCTTGACTCGATTGTCCTGTTCGACCCGTTTGACTCGTTTGACTCATTTGACTCGTTTGACTCGTCTGACTCGTTTGACTCGTTTGACTCGTTTGACTCGTTTGACTCGTTTGACTCGTTTGACTCGTTTGACTCGTTTGAATCGTTTGACTCGTTTGACTCGATTGACTCGTTTGACTCGTTTGACTCGTTTGACTCGTTTGACTCGTTTGACTCGTTTGACTCGTTTGACTCGTTTGACTCGTTTGACTCGTTTGTCTCGTTTGATTGGTTCGACACGTTTGACTCGATTGACACGTCTGACACGTTTGACTGGCCTGACACGTTTGACTCATTTGAGTCGTTTGACTCGCTTGACTCGATTGACTCGTTTGACTCGATTGACTCGTTAGACGCGATTGACTCAATTGACTCGTTTGACTCGTTTGACTCGTTTGACTCGTTTGACTCGTTTGACTCTTTTGACTCGTTTGACTCGTTTGACTCGTTTGACTCGTTTGACTCGTTTGACTCGTTTGACTCGTTTGACTCGTTTGACTCGTTTGACTCGTTTGACTCGTTTGACTCGTTTGACTCGTTTGACTCGTTTGACTCGTTTGACTCGTTTGACTCGTTTGACTCGTTTGACTCGTTTGACTCGTTTGACTCGTTTGACTCGTTTGACTCGTTTGACTCGTTTGACTCGTTTGACTCGTTTGACTCGTTTGACTCGTTTGACTCGTTTGACTCGTTTGACTCGTTTGACTCGTTTGACTCGTTTGACTCGTTTGACTCGTTTGACTCGTTTGACTCGTTTGACTCGTTTGACTCGTTTGACTCGTTTGACTCGTTTGACTCGTTTGACTCGTTTGACTCGTTTGACTCGTTTGACTCGTTTGACTCGTTTGACTCGTTTGACTCGTTTGACTCGTTTGACTCGTTTGACTCGTTTGACTCGTTTGACTCGTTTGACTCGTTTGACTCGATTGACTCGTTTGACTCGTTTGACTCGTTTGACTCGTTTGACTCGTTTTACTCGTTTGGCTCATTCAACTCGCTTGACTCGATTGTCCTGTTCGACCCGTTTGACTCGATGGACTCGTTTGACTCGTTTGACTCGTTTGACTCGTTTGACTCGTTTGACTCGTTTGACTCGTTTGACTCGTTTGACTCGTTTGACTCGTTTGACTCGTTTGACTCGTTTGACTCGTTTGACTCGTTTGACTCGTTTGACTCGTTTGACTCGTTTGACTCGTTTGACTCGTTTGACTCGTTTGACTCGTTTGACTCGTTTGACTCGTTTGACTCGTTTGACTCGTTTGACTCGTTTGACTCGTTTGACTCGTTTGACTCGTTTGACTCGTTTGACTCGTTTGACTCGTTTGACTCGTTTGACTCGTTTGACTCGTTTGACTCGTTTGACTCGTTTGACTCGTTTGACTCGTTTGACTCGTTTGACTCGTTTGACTCGTTTGACTCGTTTGACTCGTTTGACTCGTTTGACTCGTTTGACTCGTTTGACTCGTTTGACTCGTTTGACTCGTTTGACTCGTTTGACTCGTTTGACTCGTTTGACTCGTTTGACTCGTTTGACTCGTTTGACTCGTTTGACTCGTTTGACTCGTTTGACTCGTTTGACTCGTTTGACTCGTTTGGCTCATTCAACTCGCTTGACTCGATTGTCCTGTTCGACCCGTTTGACTCGATGGACTCGTTTGACTCGTTTGACTCGTTTGACTCGTTTCACTCGTTTGACTCGTTTCACTCGTTTGACTCGTTTCACTCGTTTGACTCGTTTCACTCGTTTCACTCGTTTCACTCGTTTCAATCGTTTTACTCGTTTCACTCGTTTCACTCGTTTCACTCGTTTGACTCGTTTGACTCGTTTGACTCGTTTGACTCGTTTGACTCGTTTGACTCGTTCGAGTCGTTTGACTCGTTCGAGTCGTTTGACTCGTTCGAGTCGTTTGACTCGTTCGACTCGTTTGACTCGTTCGACCCGTTTGTCTCGTTTCTCTCGTTTGACTCGTTTAACTCGTTTCACTCGTTTGACTCGTTTGACTCGTTTCACTCGTTTGACTCGTTTCACTCGTTTGACTCGTTTGACTCGTTTGACTCGTTCGACCCGTTTGAATCGATTGTCCTGTTCGACCCGATTGACCCGTTTGACACGTTCGACCCATTTGACTCGTTTTACTCGTTTGACTCGTTTGACTCGTTTGACTCGTTTGACTCGTTTGACTCGTTTGACTCGTTCGAGTCGTTTGACTCGTTCGAGTCGTTTGACTCGTTCGACTCGTTTGACTCGTTCGACCCGTTTGTCTCGTTTCTCTCGTTTGACTCGTTTAACTCGTTTCACTCGTTTGACTCGTTTGACTCGTTTCACTCGTTTGACTCGTTTGACTCGTTTGACTCGTTTGACTCGTTTGACTCGTTCGACCCGTTTGACTCGATTGTCCTGTTCGACCCGTTTGACTCGGTTGACTCGTTTGACTCGTTTGACTCGTTTGACTCGTTTGACTCGTTTGACTCGTTTGACTCGTTTGACTCATTTGACTCGTTTCACTCGTTTGAATCGTTTGACTCGTTTGACTCGTTTCACTCGTTTGACTCGTTTGACTCGATTGTCCTGTTCGACCCGTTTGACTCGTTTGACTCGTTTGACTCGTTTGACTCGTTTCACTCGTTCGACTCGTTTGACTCGATTGTCCTGTTCGACGCGTTTGACTCGTTTGACTCGTTTGACTCGTTTGACTCGTTTGACTCGTTTGACTCGTTTGACTCGTTTGACTCGTTTGACTCGATTGTCCTGTTCGACGCGTTTGACTCGTTTGACTCGTTTGACTCGTTTGACTCGTTTGACTCGTTTGACTCATTTGACTCGTTTGACTCGATTGACTCGTTTGACTCGTTTGACTCGTTTGACTCGTTAGACTCGTTTGACTCGATTGTCCTGTTCGACCCGTTTGACCCGTTTGACACGTTTGACTCGTTTGACTCGTTTCACTCGTTTCACTCGTTTCACTCGTTTGACTCGTTTGACTCGTTTGACTCGTTTGACTCGTTTGACTCGTATGGTTCGTTTGACTCGTATGGCTCGTTTGACTCGTTTGACTCGTTTGACTCGTTTGGCTCGTTTATCTCGTTTGGCTCGTTTAACTCGCTTGACTCGATTGTCCTGTTCGCACCGTTGGACTCGTTTAACTCGCTTGACTCGATTGTCCTGTTCGAACCGTTTGACTCGTTTGACTCGTTTGACTCGTTTGACTCGCTTGACTCGTTTGACTCGCTTGACTCGTTTGACTCGTTTGACTCGTTTGACTCGTTTGACTCGTTTGACTCGTTTGACTCGTTTGACTCGTTTGACACGTTTGACTCGTTTGACTCGTTTGACTCGTTTGACTCGTTTGACTCGTTTGACTCGTTTGACTCGTTTGACTCGTTTGACTCGTTTGACTCGATTGACTCGTTTGACTCGTTTGACTCGTTTGACTCGTTAGACTCGTTTGACTCGTTTGACTCGTTTGACTCGTTTGACTCGTTTGACTCGTTTGACTCGTTTGACTCGTTTGACTCGTTTGACTCGTTTGACTCGTTTGACTCGTTTGACTCGTTTGACTCGTTTGACTCGTTTGACTCGTTTGACTCGTTTGACTCGTTTGACTCGTTTGACTCGTATGGTTCGTTTGACTCGTATGGCTCGTTTGACTCGTTTGACTCGTTTGACTCGTTTGGCTCGTTTAACTCGTTTGGCTCGTTTAACTCGCTTGACTCGATTGTCCTGTTCGCACCGTTTGACTCGTTCAACTCGCTTGACTCGATTGTCCTGTTCGAACCGTTTGACTCGTTTGACTCGTTTGACTCGTTTGACTCGCTTGACTCGCTTGACTCGTTTGACTCGCTTGACTCGTTTGACTCGTTTGACTCGTTTGACTCGTTTGACTCGTTTGACTCGTTTGACTCGTTTGACTCGTTTGACTCGTTTGACTCGTTTGACTCGTTTGACTCGTTTGACTCGTTTGACTCGTTTGACTCGTTTGACTCGTTTGACTCGTTTGACTCGTTTGACTCGTTTGACTCGTTTGACTCGTTTGACTCGTTTGACTCGTTTGACTCGTTTGACTCGTTTGACTCGTTTGACTCGTTTGACTCGTTTGACTCGTTTGACTCGTTTGACTCGTTTGACTCGTTTGACTCGTTTGACTCGTTTGACTCGTTTGACTCGTTTGACTCGTTTGACTCGTTTGACTCGTTTGACTCGTTTGACTCGTTTGACTCGTTTGACTCGTTTGACTCGTTTGACTCGTTTGACTCGTTTGACTCGTTTGACTCGTTTGGCTCATTCAACTCGCTTGACTCGATTGTCCTGTTCGACCCGTTTGACTCGATGGACTCGTTTGACTCGTTTGACTCGTTTGACTCGTTTGACTCGTTTGACTCGTTTGACTCATTTGACTCGTTTGACTCGGTTGACTCGTTTGACTCGTTTGACTCGTTTGACTCGTTTGACTCGTTTGACTCGTTTGACTCGTTTGACTCGTTTGACTCGTTTGACTCGTTTGACTCGTTTGACTCGTTTGACTCGTTTGACTCGTTTGACTCGTTTGACTCGTTTGACTCGTTTGACTCGTTTGACTCGTTTGACTCGTTTGACTCGTTTGACTCGTTTGACTCGTTTGACTCGTTTGACTCGTTTGACTCGTTCGACTCGTTTGACTCGTTTGACTCGTTTGACTCGTTTGACTCGTTTGACTCGTTTGACTCGTTTGACTCGTTTGACTCGTTTGACTCGTTTGACTCGTTTGACTCGTTTGACTCGTTTGACTCGTTTGACTCGTTTGACTCGTTTGACTCGTTTGACTCGTTTGACTCGATTGACTCGTTTCACTCGTTTGACTCGTTTCACTCGATTGTCCTGTTCGACCCGTTTGACTCGTTTGCCTCGTTTGACTCGTTTGACTCGTTTCACTCGTTTGACTCGTTTGACTCGATTGTCCTGTTCGACCCGTTTGACTCGCTTGACTCGATTGTCCTGTTCGACCCGTTTGACTCGTTTGACTCGTTTGACTCGTTTGACTCGTTTGACTCGTTTGACTCGTTTGACTCGTTTGACTCAATTGACTCGTTTGACTCGATTGACTCGATTGACTCGTTTGACTCGTTTGACTCGTTAGACTCGTTTGACTCGATTGTCCTCTTCGACCCGTTTGACACGTTTGACACGTTTGACTCGTTTGACTCGTTTGACTCGTTTGAGTCGTTTGACTCGTTTCACTCGATTGACTCGTTTGACTCGTTTGACTCGTTTAACTCGATTGTCCTGTTCGACCCTTTTGACCCGTTTGACACGTTTGACTCGTTTGACTCGTTTGACTCGTTTGTGTCGTTTGACTCGTTTGACTCGATTGACTCATTTGACTCGTTTGACTCGTTTGACTCGTTTGACTCGTTTGACTCGATTGTCCTGTTCGACCCGTTTGACTCGCTTGACTCGATTGTCCTGTTCGACCCGTTTGACTCGCTTGACTCGATTGTCCTGTTCGAACCGTTTGACTCGTTTGACTCGTTTGACTCGTTTGACTCGCTTGACTCGCTTGACTCGTTTGACTCGCTTGACTCGTTTGACTCGTTTGACTCGTTTGACTCGTTTGACTCGTTTGACTCGTTTGACTCGTTTGACTCGTTTGACTCGTTTGACTCGTTTGACTCGTTTGACTCGTTTGACTCGTTTGACTCGTTTGACTCGTTTGACTCGTTTGACTCGTTTGACTCGTTTGACTCGTTTGACTCGTTTGACTCGTTTGACTCGTTTGACTCGTTTGACTCGTTTGACTCGTTTGACTCGTTTGACTCGTTTGACTCGTTTGACTCGTTTGACTCGTTTGACTCGTTTGACTCGTTTGACTCGTTTGACTCGTTTGACTCGTTTGACTCGTTTGACTCGTTTGACTCGTTTGACTCGTTTGACTCGTTTGACTCGTTTGACTCGTTTGACTCGTTTGACTCGTTTGACTCGTTTGACTCGTTTGACTCGTTTGACTCGTTTGACTCGTTTGACTCGTTTGGCTCATTCAACTCGCTTGACTCGATTGTCCTGTTCGACCCGTTTGACTCGATGGACTCGTTTGACTCGTTTGACTCGTTTGACTCGTTTGACTCGTTTGACTCGTTTGACTCATTTGACTCGTTTGACTCGGTTGACTCGTTTGACTCGTTTGACTCGTTTGACTCGTTTGACTCGTTTGACTCGTTTGACTCGTTTGACTCGTTTGACTCGTTTGACTCGTTTGACTCGTTTGACTCGTTTGACTCGTTTGACTCGTTTGACTCGTTTGACTCGTTTGACTCGTTTGACTCGTTTGACTCGTTTGACTCGTTTGACTCGTTTGACTCGTTTGACTCGTTTGACTCGTTTGACTCGTTTGACTCGTTTGACTCGTTTGACTCGTTTGACTCGTTTGACTCGTTTGACTCGTTTGACTCGTTTGACTCGTTTGACTCGTTTGACTCGTTTGACTCGTTTGACTCGTTTGACTCGTTTGACTCGTTTGACTCGTTTGACTCGTTTGACTCGTTTGACTCGTTTGACTCGTTTGACTCGTTTGACTCGATTGACTCGTTTCACTCGTTTGACTCGTTTCACTCGATTGTCCTGTTCGACCCGTTTGACTCGTTTGCCTCGTTTGACTCGTTTGACTCGTTTCACTCGTTTGACTCGTTTGACTCGATTGTCCTGTTCGACCCGTTTGACTCGCTTGACTCGATTGTCCTGTTCGACCCGTTTGACTCGTTTGACTCGTTTGACTCGTTTGACTCGTTTGACTCGTTTGACTCAATTGACTCGTTTGACTCGATTGACTCGATTGACTCGTTTGACTCGTTTGACTCGTTAGACTCGTTTGACTCGATTGTCCTCTTCGACCCGTTTGACACGTTTGACACGTTTGACTCGTTTGACTCGTTTGACTCGTTTGAGTCGTTTGACTCGTTTCACTCGATTGACTCGTTTGACTCGTTTGACTCGTTTAACTCGATTGTCCTGTTCGACCCTTTTGACCCGTTTGACACGTTTGACTCGTTTGACTCGTTTGACTCGTTTGTGTCGTTTGACTCGTTTGACTCGATTGACTCATTTGACTCGTTTGACTCGTTTGACTCGTTTGACTCGTTTGACTCGATTGTCCTGTTCGACCCGTTTGACTCGCTTGACTCGATTGTCCTGTTCGACCCGTTTGACTCGGTTGACTCGTTTGACTCGTTTGACTCGTTTGACTCGTTTGACTCATTTGACTCGTTTCACTCGTTTGAATCGTTTGACTCGTTTGACTCGTTTCACTCGTTTGACTCGTTTGACTCGATTGTCCTGTTCGACCCGTTTGACTCGTTTGACTCGTTTGACTCGTTTGACTCGTTTCACTCGTTCGACTCGTTTGACTCGATTGTCCTGTTCGACGCGTTTGACTCGTTTGACTCGTTTGACTCGTTTGACTCGTTTGACTCGTTTGACTCATTTGACTCGTTTGACTCGATTGACTCGTTTGACTCGTTTGACTCGTTTGACTCGTTTGACTCGTTTGACTCGTTTGACTCTTTGACTCGTTTGACTCGTTTGACTCGTTTGACTCGTTTGACTCGTTTGACTCGTTTGACTCGTTTGACTCGTTTGACTCGTTTGACTCGTTTCACTCGTTTCACTCGTTTGACTCGATTGTCCTGTTCGACCCGTTCGACTCGTTCGACCCGTTCGACTCGTTCGACTCGTTCGACTCGTTCGACTCGTTCGACTCGTTCGACTCGTTCGACTCGTTCGACTCGTTCGACTCGTTCGACTCGTTCGACTCGTTCGACTCGTTCGACTCGTTCGACTCGTTCGACTCGTTCGACTCGTTCGACTCGTTCGACTCGTTCGACTCGTTCGACTCGTTCGACTCGTTCGACTCGTTCGACTCGTTCGACTCGTTCGACTCGTTCGACTCGTTCGACTCGTTCGACTCGTTCGACTCGTTCGACTCGTTCGACTCGTTCGACTCGTTCGACTCGTTCGACTCGTTCGACTCGTTCGACTCGTTCGACTCGTTCGACTCGTTCGACTCGTTCGACTCGTTCGACTCGTTTGACTCGTTCGACTCGTTTGACTCGTTTGACTCGTTTGACTCGTTTGACTCGTTTGACTCGTTTGACTCGTTTGACTCGTTTGACTCGTTTGACTCGTTTGACACGTTTGACTCGTTTGACTCGTTTGGCTCGTTCAACTCGCTTGACTCAATTGTCCTGTTCGACCCGTTTGACCCGTTTGACTCGTTTGGCACGTTCAACTCTCTTGACTCGATTGTCCTGTTCGACCCGTTTGACTCGTTTGACTCGTTTGACTCGTTTGACTCGTTTGACTCGTTGGACTCGTTTGACTCGTTTGGCTCGTTCAACTCGCTTGACTCGATTGTCCTGTTCGACTCGTTTGACTCGTAGGTCTCGTTTGACTCGTTTGACTCGTTTGACTCGTTTGACTCGTTTGACTCGTTTGACTCGTTTGACTCGTTTGACTCGTTTGACTCGTTTGACTCGTTTGACTCGTTTGACTCGTTTGACTCGTTTGACTCGTTTGACTCGTTTGACTCGTTTGACTCGTTTGACTCGATTGTCCTGTTCGACCCGTTCGACTCGTTCGACTCGTTCGACCCGTTTGACTCGTTCGACCCGTTTGACTCGTTCGACTCGATTGACTCGTTTGACTCGTTTCACTCGTTTGACTCGTTTGACTCGTTTGACTCGTTTGACTCGTTTGACTCGTTTGACTCGTTTGACTCGTTTGACTCGTTTGACTCGTTTGACTCGTTTGACTCGTTTGACTCGTTTGACTCGTTTGACTCGTTTGACTCGTTTGACTCGTTTGACTCGTTTGACTCGTTTGACTCGTTTGACTCGTTTGACTCGTTTGACTCGTTTGACTCGTTTGACTCGTTTGACTCGTTTGACTCGTTTGACTCGTTTGACTCGTTTGACTCGTTCGAGTCGTTTGACTCGTTCGAGTCGTTTGACTCGTTCGAGTCGTTTGACTCGTTCGAGTCGTTTGACTCGTTCGAGTCGTTTGACTCGTTCGAGTCGTTTGACTCGTTCGAGTCGTTTGACTCGTTCGAGTCGTTTGACTCGTTCGACTCGTTTGACTCGTTCGACCCGTTTGTCTCGTTTCTCTCGTTTGACTCGTTTGACTCGTTTGACTCGTTTGACTCGTTTGACTCGTTTGACTCGTTTGACTCGTTTGACTCGTTTGACTCGTTTGACTCGTTTGACTCGTTTGACTCGTTTGACTCGTTTGACTCGTTTGACTCGTTTGACTCGTTTGACTCGTTTGACTCGTTTGACTCGTTTGACTCGTTTGACTCGTTTGACTCGTTTGACTCGTTCGACCCGTTTGAATCGATTGTCCTGTTCGACCCGATTGACCCGTTTGACACGTTCGACCCATTTGACTCGTTTTACTCGTTTGACTCGTTTGACTCGTTTGACTCGTTTGACTCGTTTGATTCGTTTGACTCGTTTGACTCGTTTGACTCGTTTGACTCGTTTGACTCGTTTGACTCGTTTGACTCGTTTGACTCGTTTCACTCGTTTGACCCGTTTGACTCGTTTGACTCGTTTGACACGTTTGACTCGTTTCACTCGTTTGACTCGTTTGACTCGTTTGACTCGATTGTCCTGTTCGACCCGGTTGACCCGTTTGACTCGTTAGACTCGTTTGACTCGTTTGACTCGTTTGACTCGTTTGACTCGTTTGACTCGTTTGACTCGTTTGACTCGTTTGACTCGTTTCACTCGTTTGTCTCGTTCGACTCGTTTGAATCGTTTGACTCGTTTCACTCGTTTGGCTCGTTCGACTCGTTTGACTCGTTAGACTCGTTCGACTCATTTGAGTCGACTCATTTGACTCGATTGTCCAGTTCGAACAGTTTGACTCGTTTGACTCGTTTGACTCGTTTGACTCGTTCGACTCGTTTGAGTCGTTTGACTCGTTTGACTCGTTATACTCGTTTGACTCGTATGACTCGTTTGGCTCGTTTAACTCGCTTGACTCGTTTAACTCGCTTGACTCGATTGTCCTGTCCGACCCGTTTGACTCGTTTGACTCGTTTGACTCGTTTGACTCGTATGACTCGTTTGACACGTTTGACTCGTTTGACTCGTTTGACTCGTTTGACTCGTTTGACTCGTTTGACTCGTTTGACTCGTTTGACTCGTTTGATTCGCTTGGCTCGTTGTCCAGTTCGAACAGTTTGACTCGTTTGACTCGTTCGACTCGTTTGACTCGTTCGACTCGTTTGAGTCGTTCGACTCGTTTGAGTCGTTTGACTCGTTTGAATCGTTAGACTCGTTTGACTCGTTTGACTCGTTTGACTCGTTTGACCCGTTTGACTCGTTTGACGCGTTTGACTCGTTTGACTCGTTTGACTCGATTGACTCGTTTGTCTCGTTTGAAAGGTTCGACACGATTGACTCGATTGACTCGTCTGACACGTTCGACTAGTCTGTCACGTTTGACCCGTTTGACACGTTTGACTCGTTTGACTCGTTTGACTCGTTTGTGTCGTTTGACTCGTTTGACTCGATTGACTCATTTGACTCGTTTGACTCGTTTGACTCGTTTGACTCGTTTGACTCGATTGTCCTGTTCGACCCGTTTGACTCGCTTGACTCGATTGTCCTGTTCGACCCGTTTGACTCGGTTGACTCGTTTGACTCGTTTGACTCGTTTGACTCGTTTGACTCATTTGACTCGTTTCACTCGTTTGAATCGTTTGACTCGTTTGACTCGTTTCACTCGTTTCACTCGTTTGACTCGATTGTCCTGTTCGACCCGTTTGACTCGTTTGACTCGTTTGACTCGTTTGACTCGTTTCACTCGTTCGACTCGTTTGACTCGATTGTCCTGTTCGACGCGTTTGACTCGTTTGACTCGTTTGACTCGTTTGACTCGTTTGACTCGTTTGACTCGTTTGACTCGTTAGACTCATTTGACTCGTTTGACTCGATTGACTCGTTTGACTCGTTTGACTCGTTTGACTCGTTTGACTCGTTTGCCTCGTTTGACTCGTTTGACTCTTTGACCCGTTTGACACGTTTGACTCGTTTGACTCGTTTGACTCGTTTGTGTCGTTTGACTCGTTTGACTCGATTGACTCATTTGACTCGTTTGACTCGTTTGACTCGTTTGACTCGTTTGACTCGATTGTCCTGTTCGACCCGTTTGACTCGCTTGACTCGATTGTCCTGTTCGACCCGTTTGACTCGTTTGACTCGTTTGACTCGTTTGACTCGTTTGACTCATTTGACTCGTTTCACTCGTTTGAATCGTTTGACTCGTTTGACTCGTTTGACTCGTTTGACTCGTTTGACTCGTTTGACTCGTTTGACTCGTTTGACTCGTTTGACTCGTTTGACTCGTTTGACTCGTTTGACTCGTTTGACTCGTTTGACTCGTTTGACTCGTTTGACTCGTTTGACTCGTTTGACTCGTTTGACTCGTTTGACTCGTTTGACTCGTTTGACTCGTTTGACTCGTTTGACTCGTTTGACTCGTTTGACTCGTTTGACTCGTTTGACTCGTTTGACTCGTTTGACTCGTTTGACTCGTTTGACTCGTTTGACTCGTTTGACTCGTTTGACTCGTTTGACTCGTTTGACTCGTTTGACTCGTTTGACTCGTTTGACTCGTTTGACTCGTTTGACTCGTTTGACTCGTTTGACTCGTTTGACTCGTTTGACTCGTTTGACTCGTTTGACTCGTTTGACTCGTTTGACTCGTTTGACTCGTTTGACTCGTTTGACTCGATTGACTCGTTTCACTCGTTTGACTCGTTTCACTCGATTGTCCTGTTCGACCCGTTTGACTCGTTTGCCTCGTTTGACTCGTTTCACTCGTTTCACTCGTTTGACTCGTTTGACTCGATTGTCCTGTTCGACCCGTTTGACTCGCTTGACTCGATTGTCCTGTTCGACCCGTTTGACTCGTTTGACTCGTTTGACTCGTTTGACTCGTTTGACTCGTTTGACTCAATTGACTCGTTTGACTCGATTGACTCGATTGACTCGTTTGACTCGTTTGACTCGTTAGACTCGTTTGACTCGATTGTCCTCTTCGACCCGTTTGACACGTTTGACACGTTTGACTCGTTTGACTCGTTTGACTCGTTTGACTCGTTTGACTCGTTTGACTCGATTGACTCGTTTGACTCGTTTGACTCGTTTAACTCGATTGTCCTGTTCGACCCTTTTGACCCGTTTGACACGTTTGACTCGTTTGACTCGTTTGACTCGTTTGTGTCGTTTGACTCGTTTGACTCGATTGACTCATTTGACTCGTTTGACTCGTTTGACTCGTTTGACTCGTTTGACTCGATTGTCCTGTTCGACCCGTTTGACTCGCTTGACTCGATTGTCCTGTTCGACCCGTTTGACTCGGTTGACTCGTTTGACTCGTTTGACTCGTTTGACTCGTTTGACTCATTTGACTCGTTTCACTCGTTTGAATCGTTTGACTCGTTTGACTCGTTTCACTCGTTTGACTCGTTTGACTCGATTGTCCTGTTCGACCCGTTTGACTCGTTTGACTCGTTTGACTCGTTTGACTCGCTTGACTCGCTTGACTCGCTTGACTCGCTTGACTCGCTTGACTCGTTTGACTCGTTTGACTCGTTTGACTCGTTTGACTCGTTTGACTCGTTTGACTCGTTTGACTCGTTTGACTCGATTGTCCTGTTCGACTCGTTCGACTCGTTCGACTCGTTCGACTCGTTTGACTCGTTTGACTCGTTTGACCTGTTTGACTCGTTTAACTCGCTTGAGTCGATTGTCCTGTCGACCCGTTCGATTCGTTTGACTCGTTCGACTCGTTTGACTCGTTTGACTCGATTGTCCTGTTCGACCCGTTTGACCCGTTTGACTCGTTTGTCTCGTTTGACTCGTTTGACTCGTTTGACTCGTTTGACTCGTTTGACTCGTTTGACGCGTTTGACTCGTTTGGCTCGTTCAACTCGCTTGACTCGATTGTCCTGTTCGACCCCTTTGACCCGTTTGACTCGTTTGACTCGTTTGACTCGTTTGACTCGTTTGACTCGTTTGACTCGTTTGACTCGTTTGACTGGTTTGACTCGTTTGACTCGTTTGACTCGTTTGACTCGTTTGACTCGTTTGACTCGTTTGACTCGTTTGACTCGTTTGACTCGTTTGGCTCGTTTGACTCGTTTGACTCGTTTGACTCGTTTCACTCGTTTGTCTCGTTCGACTCGTTTGAATCGTTTGACTCGTTTCACTCGTTTGGCTCGTTCGACTCGTTTGACTCGTTAGACTCGTTCGACTCATTTGAGTCGTTTGACTCGTTTGACTCGTTAGACTCGCTTGACTCGATTGTCCAGTTCGAACAGTTTGACTCGTTTGACTCGTTTGACTCGTTTGACTCGTTCGACTCGTTTGAGTCGTTTGACTCGTTTGACTCGTTATACTCGTTTGACTCGTATGACTCGTTTGGCTCGTTTAACTCGCTTGACTCGTTTAACTCGCTTGACTCGATTGTCCTGTCCGACCCGTTTGACTCGTTTGACTCGTTTGACTCGTTTGACTCGTATGACTCGTTTGACACGTTTGACTCGTTTGACTCGTTTGACTCGTTTGACTCGTTTGACTCGTTTGACTCGTTTGACTCGTTTGACTCGTTTGATTCGCTTGGCTCGATTGTCCAGTTCGAACAGTTTGACTCGTTTGACTCGTTCGACTCGTTTGACTCGTTCGACTCGTTTGAGTCGTTTGACTCGTTTGACTCGTTTGACTCGTTTGACTCGTTAGACTCGTTTGACTCGTTTGACTCGTTTGACTCGTTTGACCCGTTTGACTCGTTTGACGCGTTTGACTCGTTTGACTCGTTTGACTCGATTGACTCGTTTGTCTCGTTTGAAAGGTTCGACACGATTGACTCGATTGACTCGTCTGACACGTTCGACTAGTCTGTCACGTTTGACCCGTTTGACTCGTTTGACTCGTTTGACTCGTTTGACTCGTTTGAGTCGTTTGACTCGTTTGACTCGATTGACTCATTTGACTCGTTTGACTCGTTTGACTCGTTTGACTCGTTTGACTCGATTGTCCTGTTCGACCCGTTTGACTCGCTTGACTCGATTGTCCTGTTCGACCCGTTTGACTCGGTTGACTCGTTTGACTCGTTTGACTCGTTTGACTCGTTTGACTCGTTTGACTCGTTTCACTCGTTTGAATCGTTTGACTCGTTTGACTCGTTTCACTCGTTTCACTCGTTTGACTCGATTGTCCTGTTCGACCCGTTTGACTCGTTTGACTCGTTTGACTCGTTTGACTCGTTTCACTCGTTCGACTCGTTTGACTCGATTGTCCTGTTCGACGCGTTTGACTCGTTTGACTCGTTTGACTCGTTTGACTCGTTTGACTCGTTAGACTCATTTGACTCGTTTGACTCGATTGACTCGTTTGACTCGTTTGACTCGTTTGACTCGTTTGACTCGTTTGCCTCGTTTGACTCGTTTGACTCTTTGACCCGTTTGACACGTTTGACTCGTTTGACTCGTTTGACTCGTTTGTGTCGTTTGACTCGTTTGACTCGATTGACTCATTTGACTCGTTTGACTCGTTTGACTCGTTTGACTCGTTTGACTCGATTGTCCTGTTCGACCCGTTTGACTCGCTTGACTCGATTGTCCTGTTCGACCCGTTTGACTCGGTTGACTCGTTTGACTCGTTTGACTCGTTTGACTCGTTTGACTCATTTGACTCGTTTCACTCGTTTGAATCGTTTGACTCGTTTGACTCGTTTGACTCGTTTGACTCGTTTGACTCGTTTGACTCGTTTGACTCGTTTGACTCGTTTGACTCGTTTGACTCGTTTGACTCGTTTGACTCGTTTGACTCGTTTGACTCGTTTGACTCGTTTGACTCGTTTGACTCGTTTGACTCGTTTGACTCGTTTGACTCGTTTGACTCGTTTGACTCGTTTGACTCGTTTGACTCGTTTGACTCGTTTGACTCGTTTGACTCGTTTGACTCGTTTGACTCGTTTGACTCGTTTGACTCGTTTGACTCGTTTGACTCGTTTGACTCGTTTGACTCGTTTGACTCGTTTGACTCGTTTGACTCGTTTGACTCGTTTGACTCGTTTGACTCGTTTGACTCGTTTGACTCGTTTGACTCGTTTGACTCGTTTGACTCGTTTGACTCGTTTGACTCGTTTGACTCGTTTGACTCGTTTGACTCGTTTGACTCGTTTGACTCGTTTGACTCGTTTGACTCGTTTGACTCGTTTGACTCGTTTGACTCGTTTGACTCGTTTGACTCGTTTGACTCGTTTGACTCGTTTGACTCGTTTGACTCGTTTGACTCGTTTGACTCGTTTGACTCGATTGACTCGTTTCACTCGATTGTCCTGTTCGACCCGTTTGACTCGTTTGCCTCGTTTGACTCGTTTCACTCGTTTCACTCGTTTGACTCGTTTGACTCGATTGTCCTGTTCGACCCGTTTGACTCGCTTGACTCGATTGTCCTGTTCGACCCGTTTGACTCGTTTGACTCGTTTGACTCGTTTGACTCGTTTGACTCGTTTGACTCAATTGACTCGTTTGACTCGATTGACTCGATTGACTCGTTTGACTCGTTTGACTCGTTAGACTCGTTTGACTCGATTGTCCTCTTCGACCCGTTTGACACGTTTGACACGTTTGACTCGTTTGACTCGTTTGACTCGTTTGAGTCGTTTGACTCGTTTGACTCGATTGACTCGTTTGACTCGTTTGACTCGTTTAACTCGATTGTCCTGTTCGACCCTTTTGACCCGTTTGACACGTTTGACTCGTTTGACTCGTTTGACTCGTTTGTGTCGTTTGACTCGTTTGACTCGATTGACTCGTTTGACTCGTTTGACTCGTTTGACTCGTTTGACTCGTTTGACTCGATTGTCCTGTTCGACCCGTTTGACTCGCTTGACTCGATTGTCCTGTTCGACCCGTTTGACTCGGTTGACTCGTTTGACTCGTTTGACTCGTTTGACTCGTTTGACTCGTTTGACTCGTTTCACTCGTTTGAATCGTTTGACTCGTTTGACTCGTTTCACTCGTTTGACTCGTTTGACTCGATTGTCCTGTTCGACCCGTTTGACTCGTTTGACTCGTTTGACTCGTTTGACTCGCTTGACTCGCTTGACTCGCTTGACTCGCTTGACTCGCTTGACTCGTTTGACTCGTTTGACTCGTTTGACTCGTTTGACTCGTTTGACTCGTTTGACTCGTTTGACTCGTTTGACTCGATTGTCCTGTTCGACTCGTTCGACTCGTTTGACTCGTTTGACTCGTTTGACCTGTTTGACTCGTTTAACTCGCTTGAGTCGATTGTCCTGTCGACCCGTTCGATTCGTTTGACTCGTTTGACTCGTTTGACTCGTTTGACTCGATTGTCCTGTTCGACCCGTTTGACCCGTTTGACTCGTTTGTCTCGTTTGACTCGTTTGACTCGTTTGACTCGTTTGACTCGTTTGACTCGTTTGACGCGTTTGACTCGTTTGGCTCGTTCAACTCGCTTGACTCGATTGTCCTGTTCGACCCCTTTGACCCGTTTGACTCGTTTGACTCGTTTGACTCGTTTGACTCGTTTGACTCGTTTGACTCGTTTGACTCGTTTGACTCGTTTGACTGGTTTGACTCGTTTGACTCGTTTGACTCGTTTGACTCGTTTGACTCGTTTGACTCGTTTGACTCGTTCGACTCGTTTGACTCGTTCGACTCGTTTGACTCGTTCGACTCGTTTAACTCGTTTGACTCGATTGCCCTGTTCGACCCGTTTGACCCGTTTGACACGTTTGACTCGTTTGACTCGTTTGACTCGTTTGACTCGTTTGACTCGTTTGGCTCGTTTGACTCGTTTGACTCGTTTGACTCGTTTCACTCGTTTGTCTCGTTCGACTCGTTTGAATCGTTTGACTCGTTTCACTCGTTTGGCTCGTTCGACTCGTTTGACTCGTTAGACTCGTTCGACTCATTTGAGTCGTTTGACTCGTTTGACTCGTTAGACTCGCTTGACTCGATTGTCCAGTTCGAACAGTTTGACTCGTTTGACTCGTTTGACTCGTTTGACTCGTTCGACTCGTTTGAGTCGTTTGACTCGTTTGACTCGTTATACTCGTTTGACTCGTATGACTCGTTTGACTCGTTTGACTCGCTTGACTCGTTTAACTCGCTTGACTCGATTGTCCTGTCCGACCCGTTTGACTCGTTTGACTCGTTTGACTCGTTTGACTCGTTTGACTCGTTTGACACGTTTGACTCGTTTGACTCGTTTGACTCGTTTGACTCGTTTGACTCGTTTGACTCGTTTGACTCGTTTGACTCGTTTGATTCGCTTGGCTCGATTGTCCAGTTCGAACAGTTTGACTCGTTTGACTCGTTCGACTCGTTTGACTCGTTCGACTCGTTTGAGTCGTTCGACTCGTTTGAGTCGTTTGACTCGTTTGAATCGTTAGACTCGTTTGACTCGTTTGACTCGTTTGACTCGTTTGACCCGTTTGACTCGTTTGACGCGTTTGACTCGTGTGACTCGTTTGACTCGATTGACTCGTTTGTCTCGTTTGAAAGGTTCGACACGATTGACTCGATTGACTCGTCTGACACGTTCGACTAGTCTGTCACGTTTGACCCGTTTGACACGTTTGACTCGTTTGACTCGTTTGACTCGTTTGTGTCGTTTGACTCGTTTGACTCGTTTGACTCGTTTGACTCGTTTGACTCGTTTGACTCGTTTGACTCGTTTGACTCGATTGTCCTGTTCGACCCGTTTGACTCGCTTGACTCGATTGTCCTGTTCGACCCGTTTGACTCGGTTGACTCGTTTGACTCGTTTGACTCGTTTGACTCGTTTGACTCATTTGACTCGTTTCACTCGTTTGAATCGTTTGACTCGTTTGACTCGTTTCACTCGTTTCACTCGTTTGACTCGATTGTCCTGTTCGACCCGTTTGACTCGTTTGACTCGTTTGACTCGTTTGACTCGTTTCACTCGTTCGACTCGTTTGACTCGATTGTCCTGTTCGACGCGTTTGACTCGTTTGACTCGTTTGACTCGTTTGACTCGTTTGACTCGTTTGACTCGTTTGACTCGTTTGACTCGTTTGACTCGTTTGACTCGATTGACTCGTTTGACTCGTTTGACTCGTTTGACTCGTTTGACTCGTTTGACTCGTTTGACTCGTTTGACTCGTTTGACTCGTTTGACTCGTTTGACTCTTTGACTCGTTTGACTCGTTTGACTCGTTTGACTCGTTTGACTCGTTTGACTCGTTTGACTCGTTTGACTCGTTTGACTCGTTTGACTCGTTTCACTCGTTTCACTCGTTTGACTCGATTGTCCTGTTCGACCCGTTTGACTCGTTTGACTCGTTTGACTCGTTTCACTCGTTTGACTCGTTTGACTCGTTTGACTCGTTTGACTCGTTTCACTCGTTTGACTCGTTTCACTCGTTTGACTCGTTTCACTCGTTTGACTCGTTTCACTCGTTTGACTCGTTTCACTCGTTTGACTCGTTTCACTCGTTTGACTCGTTTCACTCGTTTGACTCGTTTCACTCGTTTGACTCGTTTCACTCGTTTGACTCGTTTCACTCGTTTGACTCGTTTCACTCGTTTGACTCGTTTCACTCGTTTGACTCGTTTCACTCGTTTGACTCGTTTCACTCGTTTGACTCGTTTCACTCGTTTGACTCGTTTCACTCGTTTGACTCGTTTCACTCGTTTGACTCGTTTCACTCGTTTGACTCGTTTCACTCGTTTGACTCGTTTCACTCGTTTGACTCGTTTCACTCGTTTGACTCGTTTCACTCGTTTGACTCGTTTCACTCGTTTGACTCGTTTGACTCGTTTGACTCGTTTGACTCGTTTGACTCGTTTGACTCGTTTCACTCGTTTGACTCGTTTGACTCGTTTGACTCGTTTGGCTCGTTCAACTCGCTTGACTCAATTGTCCTGTTCGACCCGTTTGACCCGTTTGACTCGTTTGGCACGTTCAACTCTCTTGACTCGATTGTCCTGTTCGACCCGTTTGACTCGTTTGACTCGTTTGACTCGTTTGACTCGTTTGACTCGTTTGACTCGTTTGGCTCGTTCAACTCGCTTGACTCGATTGTCCTGTTCGACTCGTTTGACTCGTAGGTCTCGTTGGTCTCGTTTGACTCGTTTGACTCGTTTGACTCGTTTGACTCGTTTGACTCGTTTGACTCGTTTGACTCGTTTGACTCGTTTGACTCGTTTGACTCGTTTGACTCGTTTGACTCGTTTGACTCGTTTGACTCGTTTGACTCGTTTGACTCGTTTGACTCGTTTGACTCGTTTGACTCGTTTGACTCGTTTGACTCGTTTGACTCGTTTGACTCGTTTGACTCGTTTGACTCGTTTGACTCGTTTGACTCGTTTGACTCGTTTGACTCGTTTGACTCGTTTGACTCGTTTGACTCGTTTGACTCGTTTGACTCGTTTGACTCGTTTGTCTCGTTTGATTGGTTCGACACGATTGACTCGATTGACACGTCTGACACGTTTGACTGGCCTGACACGTTTGACTCATTTGAGTCGTTTGACTCGCTTGACTCGATTGACTCGTTTGACTCGATTGACTCGTTAGACGCGATTGACTCAATTGACTCGTTTGACTCGTTTGACTCGTTTGACTCGTTTGACTCATTTGACTCGTTTCACTCGTTTGAATCGTTTGACTCGTTTCACTCGTTTCACTCGTTTCACTCGTTTCACTCGTTTCACTCGTTTGACTCGATTGTCCTGTTCGACCCGTTTGACTCGTTTGACTCGTTTGACTCGTTTGACTCGTTTCACTCGTTCGACTCGTTTGACTCGATTGTCCTGTTCGACGCGTTTGACTCGTTTGACTCGTTTGACTCGTTTGACTCGTTTGACTCGTTTGACTCATTTGACTCGTTTGACTCGATTGACTCGTTTGACTCGTTTGACTCGTTTGACTCGTTTCACTCGTTCGACTCGTTTGACTCGATTGTCCTGTTCGACGCGTTTGACTCGTTTGACTCGTTTGACTCGTTTGACTCGTTTGACTCGTTTGACTCGTTTGACTCGTTTGACTCGATTGACTCGTTTGACTCGTTTGACTCGTTTGACTCGTTAGACTCGTTTGACTCGATTGTCTTGTTCGACCCGTTTGACCCGTTTGACACGTTTGACTCGTTTGACTCGTTTGACTCGTTTCACTCGTTTGACTCGTTTCACTCGTTTCACTCGTTTGACTCGTTTGACTCGTTTGACTCGTTTGACTCGTTTGACTCGTTTGACTCGTATGGTTCGTTTGACTCGTATGGCTCGTTTGACTCGTTTGGCTCGTTTGACTCGTTTGACTCGTTTGACTCGTTTGACTCGTTTGACTCGTTTGACTCGTTTGACTCGTTTGACTCGTTTGACTCGTTTGACTCGTTTGACTCGTTTGACTCGTTTGACTCGTTTGACTCGTTTGACTCGTTTGACTCGTTTGACTCGTTTGACTCGTTTGACTCGTTTGACTCGTTTGACTCGTTTGACTCGTTTGACTCGTTTGACTCGTATGACTCGTTTGACTCGTTTGACTCGTTTGACTCGTTTGACTCGTTTGACTCGTTTGACTCGTTTGACTCGTTTGACTCGTTTGACTCGTTTGACTCGTTTGACTCGTTTGACTCGTTTGACTCGTTTGACTCGTTTGACTCGTTTGACTCGTTTGACTCGTTTGACTCGTTTGACTCGTTTGACTCGTTTGACTCGTTTGACTCGTTTGACTCGTTTGACTCGTTTGACTCGTTTGACTCGTTTGACTCGTTTGACTCGTTTGACTCGTTTGACTCGTTTGACTCGTTTGACTCGTTTGACTCGTTTGACTCGTTTGACTCGTTTGACTCGTTTGACTCGTTTGACTCGTTTGACTCGTTTGACTCGTTTGACTCGTTTGACTCGTTTGACTCGTTTGACTCGTTTGACTCGTTTGACTCGTTTGACTCGTTTGACTCGTTTGACTCGTTTGACTCGTTTGACTCGTTTGACTCGTTTGACTCGTTTGACTCGTTTGACTCGTTTGACTCGTTTGACTCGTTTGACTCGTTCGACTCGTTTGAGTCGTTTGACTCGTTTGACTCGTTATACTCGTTTGACTCGTATGACTCGTTTGGCTCGTTTAACTCGCTTGACTCGTTTAACTCGCTTGACTCGATTGTCCTGTCCGACCCGTTTGACTCGTTTGACTCGTTTGACTCGTTTGACTCGTATGACTCGTTTGACACGTTTGACTCGTTTGACTCGTTTGACTCGTTTGACTCGTTTGACTCGTTTGACTCGTTTGACTCGTTTGACTCGTTTGACTCGTTTGACTCGTTTGATTCGCTTGGCTCGATTGTCCAGTTCGAACAGTTTGACTCGTTTGACTCGTTCGACTCGTTTGAGTCGTTCGACTCGTTTGAGTCGTTTGACTCGTTTGAATCGTTAGACTCGTTTGACTCGTTTGACTCGTTTGACTCGTTTGACCCGTTTGACTCGTTTGACGCGTTTGACTCGTGTGACTCGTTTGACTCGATTGACTCGTTTGTCTCGTTTGAAAGGTTCGACACGATTGACTCGATTGACTCGTCTGACACGTTCGACTAGTCTGTCACGTTTGACCCGTTTGACACGTTTGACTCGTTTGACTCGTTTGACTCGTTTGTGTCGTTTGACTCGTTTGACTCGATTGACTCATTTGACTCGTTTGACTCGTTTGACTCGTTTGACTCGTTTGACTCGATTGTCCTGTTCGACCCGTTTGACTCGCTTGACTCGATTGTCCTGTTCGACCCGTTTGACTCGGTTGACTCGTTTGACTCGTTTGACTCGTTTGACTCGTTTGACTCATTTGACTCGTTTCACTCGTTTGAATCGTTTGACTCGTTTGACTCGTTTCACTCGTTTCACTCGTTTGACTCGATTGTCCTGTTCGACCCGTTTGACTCGTTTGACTCGTTTGACTCGTTTGACTCGTTTCACTCGTTCGACTCGTTTGACTCGATTGTCCTGTTCGACGCGTTTGACTCGTTTGACTCGTTTGACTCGTTTGACTCGTTTGACTCGTTTGACTCGTTTGACTCGTTTGACTCGTTTGACTCGTTTGACTCGATTGACTCGTTTGACTCGTTTGACTCGTTTGACTCGTTTGACTCGTTTGACTCGTTTGACTCGTTTGACTCTTTGACTCGTTTGACTCGTTTGACTCGTTTGACTCGTTTGACTCGTTTGACTCGTTTGACTCGTTTGACTCGTTTGACTCGTTTGACTCGTTTGACTCGTTTCACTCGTTTCACTCGTTTGACTCGATTGTCCTGTTCGACCCGTTTGACTCGTTTGACTCGTTTGACTCGTTTCACTCGTTTGACTCGTTTGACTCGTTTGACTCGTTTGACTCGTTTGACTCGTTTCACTCGTTTGACTCGTTTCACTCGTTTGACTCGTTTCACTCGTTTGACTCGTTTCACTCGTTTGACTCGTTTCACTCGTTTGACTCGTTTCACTCGTTTGACTCGTTTCACTCGTTTGACTCGTTTCACTCGTTTGACTCGTTTCACTCGTTTGACTCGTTTCACTCGTTTGACTCGTTTCACTCGTTTGACTCGTTTCACTCGTTTGACTCGTTTCACTCGTTTGACTCGTTTCACTCGTTTGACTCGTTTCACTCGTTTGACTCGTTTCACTCGTTTGACTCGTTTCACTCGTTTGACTCGTTTCACTCGTTTGACTCGTTTCACTCGTTTGACTCGTTTCACTCGTTTGACTCGTTTCACTCGTTTGACTCGTTTCACTCGTTTGACTCGTTTCACTCGTTTGACTCGTTTCACTCGTTTGACTCGTTTGACTCGTTTGACTCGTTTGACTCGTTTGACTCGTTTGACTCGTTTCACTCGTTTGACTCGTTTGACTCGTTTGACTCGTTTGGCTCGTTCAACTCGCTTGACTCAATTGTCCTGTTCGACCCGTTTGACCCGTTTGACTCGTTTGGCACGTTCAACTCTCTTGACTCGATTGTCCTGTTCGACCCGTTTGACTCGTTTGACTCGTTTGACTCGTTTGACTCGTTTGACTCGTTTGACTCGTTTGGCTCGTTCAACTCGCTTGACTCGATTGTCCTGTTCGACTCGTTTGACTCGTAGGTCTCGTAGGTCTCGTTTGACTCGTTTGACTCGTTTGACTCGTTTGACTCGTTTGACTCGTTTGACTCGTTTGACTCGTTTGACTCGTTTGACTCGTTTGACTCGTTTGACTCGTTTGACTCGTTTGACTCGTTTGACTCGTTTGACTCGTTTGACTCGTTTGACTCGTTTGACTCGTTTGACTCGTTTGACTCGTTTGACTCGTTTGACTCGTTTGACTCGTTTGACTCGTTTGACTCGTTTGACTCGTTTGACTCGTTTGACTCGTTTGACTCGTTTGTCTCGTTTGATTGGTTCGACACGATTGACTCGATTGACACGTCTGACACGTTTGACTGGCCTGACACGTTTGACTCATTTGAGTCGTTTGACTCGCTTGACTCGATTGACTCGTTTGACTCGATTGACTCGTTAGACGCGATTGACTCAATTGACTCGTTTGACTCGTTTGACTCGTTTGACTCGTTTGACTCATTTGACTCGTTTCACTCGTTTGAATCGTTTGACTCGTTTCACTCGTTTCACTCGTTTCACTCGTTTGACTCGATTGTCCTGTTCGACCCGTTTGACTCGTTTGACTCGTTTGACTCGTTTGACTCGTTTCACTCGTTCGACTCGTTTGACTCGATTGTCCTGTTCGACGCGTTTGACTCGTTTGACTCGTTTGACTCGTTTGACTCGTTTGACTCGTTTGACTCATTTGACTCGTTTGACTCGATTGACTCGTTTGACTCGTTTGACTCGTTTGACTCGTTTCACTCGTTCGACTCGTTTGACTCGATTGTCCTGTTCGACGCGTTTGACTCGTTTGACTCGTTTGACTCGTTTGACTCGTTTGACTCGTTTGACTCGTTTGACTCGTTTGACTCGTTTGACTCGTTTGACTCGTTTGACTCGTTTGACTCGTTTGACTCGTTTGACTCGATTGTCTTGTTCGACCCGTTTGACCCGTTTGACACGTTTGACTCGTTTGACTCGTTTGACTCGTTTCACTCGTTTGACTCGTTTCACTCGTTTCACTCGTTTGACTCGTTTGACTCGTTTGACTCGTTTGACTCGTATGGTTCGTTTGACTCGTATGGCTCGTTTGACTCGTTTGGCTCGTTTGACTCGTTTGACTCGTTTGACTCGTTTGACTCGTTTGACTCGTTTGACTCGTTTGACTCGTTTGACTCGTTTGACTCGTTTGACTCGTTTGACTCGTTTGACTCGTTTGACTCGTTTGACTCGTTTGACTCGTTTGACTCGTTTGACTCGTTTGACTCGTTTGACTCGTTTGACTCGTTTGACTCGTTTGACTCGTTTGACTCGTTTGACTCGTTTGACTCGTTTGACTCGTTTGACTCGTTTGACTCGTTTGACTCGTTTGACTCGTTTGACTCGTTTGACTCGTTTGACTCGTTTGACTCGTTTGACTCGTTTGACTCGTTTGACTCGTTTGACTCGTTTGACTCGTTTGACTCGTTTGACTCGTTTGACTCGTTTGACTCGTTTGACTCGTTTGACTCGTTTGACTCGTTTGACTCGTTTGACTCGTTTGACTCGTTTGACTCGTTTGACTCGTTTGACTCGTTTGACTCGTTTGACTCGTTTGACTCGTTTGGCTCGTTCAACTCGCTTGACTCAATTGTCCTGTTCGACCCGTTTGACCCGTTTGACTCGTTTGGCACGTTCAACTCTCTTGACTCGATTGTCCTGTTCGACCCGTTTGACTCGTTTGACTCGTTTGACTCGTTTGACTCGTTTGACTCGTTTGACTCGTTTGGCTCGTTCAACTCGCTTGACTCGATTGTCCTGTTCGACTCGTTTGACTCGTAGGTCTCGTAGGTCTCGTTTGACTCGTTTGACTCGTTTGACTCGTTTGACTCGTTTGACTCGTTTGACTCGTTTGACTCGTTTGACTCGTTTGACTCGTTTGACTCGTTTGACTCGTTTGACTCGTTTGACTCGTTTGACTCGTTTGACTCGTTTGACTCGTTTGACTCGTTTGACTCGTTTGACTCGTTTGACTCGTTTGACTCGTTTGACTCGTTTGACTCGTTTGACTCGTTTGACTCGTTTGACTCGTTTGACTCGTTTGACTCGTTTGACTCGTTTGACTCGTTTGACTCGTTTGACTCGTTTGACTCGTTTGACTCGTTTGACTCGTTTGACTCGTTTGACTCGTTTGACTCGTTTGACTCGTTTGACTCGTTTGACTCGTTTGACTCGTTTGACTCGTTTGACTCGTTTGACTCGTTTGACTCGTTTGACTCGTTTGACTCGTTTGACTCGTTTGACTCGTTTGACTCGTTTGACTCGTTTGACTCGTTTGACTCGTTTGACTCGTTTGACTCGTTTGACTCGTTTGACTCGTTTGACTCGTTTGACTCGTTTGACTCGTTTGACTCGTTTGACTCGTTTGACTCGTTTGACTCGTTTGACTCGTTTGACTCGTTTGACTCGTTTGACTCGTTTGACTCGTTTGACTCGTTTGACTCGTTTGACTCGTTTGACTCGTTTGACTCGTTTGACTCGTTTGACTCGTTTGACTCTTTTGACTCGTTTGACTCGTTTGACTCGTTTGACTCGTTTGACTCGTTTGACTCGTTTGACTCGTTTGACTCGTTTGACTCGTTTGACTCGTTTGACTCGTTTGACTCGTTTGACTCGTTTGACTCGTTTGACTCGTTTGACTCGTTTGACTCGTTTGACTCGTTTGACTCGTTTGACTCGTTTGACTCGTTTGACTCGTTTGACTCGTTTGACTCGTTTGACTCGTTTGACTCGTTTGACTCGTTTGGCTCATTCAACTCGCTTGACTCGATTGTCCTGTTCGACCCGTTTGACTCGATGGACTCGTTTGACTCGTTTGACTCGTTTGACTCGTTTCACTCGTTTGACTCGTTTCACTCGTTTGACTCGTTTCACTCGTTTGACTCGTTTCACTCGTTTGACTCGTTTCACTCGTTTGACTCGTTTCACTCGTTTGACTCGTTTCACTCGTTTCACTCGTTTCACTCGTTTCAATCGTTTTACTCGTTTCACTCGTTTCACTCGTTTGACTCGTTTGACTCGTTTGACTCGTTTGACTCGTTTGACTCGTTTGACTCGTTTGACTCGTTCGAGTCGTTTGACTCGTTCGAGTCGTTTGACTCGTTCGAGTCGTTTGACTCGTTCGACTCGTTTGACTCGTTCGACCCGTTTGTCTCGTTTCTCTCGTTTGACTCGTTTAACTCGTTTCACTCGTTTGACTCGTTTGACTCGTTTCACTCGTTTGACTCGTTTCACTCGTTTGACTCGTTTGACTCGTTTGACTCGTTCGACCCGTTTGAATCGATTGTCCTGTTCGACCCGATTGACCCGTTTGACACGTTCGACCCATTTGACTCGTTTTACTCGTTTGACTCGTTTGACTCGTTTGACTCGTTTGACTCGTTTGACTCGTTTGACTCGTTCGAGTCGTTTGACTCGTTCGAGTCGTTTGACTCGTTCGACTCGTTTGACTCGTTCGACCCGTTTGTCTCGTTTCTCTCGTTTGACTCGTTTAACTCGTTTCACTCGTTTGACTCGTTTGACTCGTTTCACTCGTTTGACTCGTTTGACTCGTTTGACTCGTTAGACTCGTTTGACTCGTTTGACTCGTTTGACTCGTTTGACTCGTTTGACTCGTTTGACTCGTTTGACTCGTTTGACTCGTTTGGCTCGTTCAACTCGCTTGACTCGATTGTCCTGTTCGACTCGTTTGACTCGTAGGTCTCGTTTGACTCGTTTGACTCGTTTGACTCGTTTGACTCGTTTGACTCGTTTGACTCGTTTGACTCGTTTGACTCGTTTGACTCGTTTGACTCGTTTGACTCGTTTGACTCGTTTGACTCGTTTGACTCGTTTGACTCGTTTGACTCGTTTGACTCGTTTGACTCGTTTGACTCGTTTGACTCGTTTGACTCGTTTGACTCGATTGTCCTGTTCGACCCGTTCGACTCGTTCGACTCGTTCGACCCGTTTGACTCGTTCGACCCGTTTGACTCGTTCGACTCGATTGACTCGTTTGACTCGTTTCACTCGTTTGACTCGTTTGACTCGGTTGACTCGTTTGACTCGTTTGACTCGTTTGACTCGTTTGACTCGTTTGACTCGTTTGACTCGTTTGACTCGTTTGACTCGTTTGACTCGTTTGACTCGTTTGACTCGTTTGACTCGTTTGACTCGTTTGACTCGTTTGACTCGTTTGACTCGTTTGACTCGTTTGACTCGTTTGACTCGTTTGACTCGTTTGACTCGTTTGACTCGTTTGACTCGTTTGACTCGTTTGACTCGTTTGACTCGTTTGACTCGTTTGACTCGTTTGACTCGTTTGACTCGTTTGACTCGTTTGACTCGTTTGACTCGTTTGACTCGTTTGACTCGTTTGACTCGTTTGGCTCATTCAACTCGCTTGACTCGATTGTCCTGTTCGACCCGTTTGACTCGATGGACTCGTTTGACTCGTTTGACTCGTTTGACTCGTTTGACTCGTTTGACTCGTTTGACTCATTTGACTCGTTTGACTCGGTTGACTCGTTTGACTCGTTTGACTCGTTTGACTCGTTTGACTCGTTTGACTCGTTTGACTCGTTTGACTCGTTTGACTCGTTTGACTCGTTTGACTCGTTTGACTCGTTTGACTCGTTTGACTCGTTTGACTCGTTTGACTCGTTTGACTC
Organism: Andrena haemorrhoa; assembly: GCA_910592295.1. Taxonomy (NCBI): domain Eukaryota; kingdom Metazoa; phylum Arthropoda; class Insecta; order Hymenoptera; family Andrenidae; genus Andrena; species Andrena haemorrhoa. Next base: position 26,075,981 of record OU342943.1, read on the forward strand.
GTTTGACTCGTTTGACTCGTTTGACTCGTTTGACTCGTTTGACTCGTTTGACTCGTTTGACTCGTTTGACTCGTTTGACTCGTTTGACTCGTTTGACTCGTTTGACTCGTTTGACTCGTTTGACTCGTTTGACTCGTTTGACTCGTTTGACTCGTTTGACTCGTTTGACTCGTTTGACTCGTTTGACTCGTTTGACTCGTTTGACTCGTTTGACTCGATTGACTCGTTTCACTCGTTTGACTCGTTTCACTCGATTGTCCTGTTCGACCCGTTTGACTCGTTTGACTCGTTTGACTCGTTTGACTCGTTTCACTCGTTTGACTCGTTTGACTCGATTGTCCTGTTCGACCCGTTTGACTCGCTTGACTCGATTGTCCTGTTCGACCCGTTTGACTCGTTTGACTCGTTTGACTCGTTTGACTCGTTTGACTCGTTTGACTCAATTGACTCGTTTGACTCGATTGACTCGATTGACTCGTTTGACTCGTTTGACTCGTTAGACTCGTTTGACTCGATTGTCCTCTTCGACCCGTTTGACACGTTTGACACGTTTGACTCGTTTGACTCGTTTGTCTCGTTTGAGTCGTTTGACTCGTTTCACTCGATTGACTCGTTTGACTCGTTTGACTCGTTTAACTCGATTGTCCTGTTCGACCCTTTTGACCCGTTTGACACGTTTGACTCGTTTGACTCGTTTGACTCGTTTGTGTCGTTTGACTCGTTTGACTCGATTGACTCATTTGACTCGTTTGACTCGTTTGACTCGTTTGACTCGTTTGACTCGATTGTCCTGTTCGACCCGTTTGACTCGCTTGACTCGATTGTCCTGTTCGACCCGTTTGACTCGGTTGACTCGTTTGACTCGTTTGACTCGTTTGACTCGTTTGACTCATTTGACTCGTTTCACTCGTTTGAATCGTTTGACTCGTTTGACTCGTTTCACTCGTTTGACTCGTTTGACTCGATTGTCCTGTTCGACCCGTTTGACTCGTTTGACTCGTTTGACTCGTTTCACTCGTTTCACTCGTTCGACTCGTTTGACTCGATTGTCCTGTTCGACGCGTTTGACTCGTTTGACTCGTTTGACTCGTTTGACTCGTTTGACTCGTTTGACTCATTTGACTCGTTTGACTCGATTGACTCGTTTGACTCGTTTGACTCGTTTGACTCGTTTGACTCGTTTGACTCGTTTGACTCTTTGACTCGTTTGACTCGTTTGACTCGTTTGACTCGTTTGACTCGTTTGACTCGTTTGACTCGTTTGACTCGTTTGACTCGTTTGACTCGTTTGACTCGTTTCACTCGTTTCACTCGTTTGACTCGATTGTCCTGTTCGACCCGTTCGACTCGTTCGACCCGTTTGACTCGTTCGACTCGTTCGACTCGTTCGACTTGTTCGACTCGTTCGACTCGTTCGACTCGTTTGACTCGTTCGACTCGTTCGACTCGTTTGACTCGTTTGACTCGTTTGACTCGTTTGACTCGTTTGACTCGTTTGACTCGTTTGACTCGTTTGACTCGTTTGACTCGTTTGACTCGTTTGACTCGTTTGACTCGTTTGACTCGTTTGACTCGTTTGACTCGTTTGACTCGTTTGACTCGTTTGACTCGTTTGACTCGTTTGACTCGTTTGACTCGTTTGACTCGTTTGACTCGTTTGACTCGTTTGACTCGTTTGACTCGTTTGACTCGTTTGACTCGTTTGACTCGTTTGACTCGTTTGACTCGTTTGACTCGTTTGACTCGTTTGACTCGTTTGACTCGTTTGACTCGTTTGACTCGTTTGACTCGTTTGACTCGTTTGACTCGTTTGACTCGTTTGACTCGTTTGACTCGTTTGACTCGTTTGACTCGTTTGACTCGTTTGACTCGTTTGACTCGTTTGACTCGTTTCACTCGTTTGACACGTTTGACTCGTTTGACTCGTTTGGCTCGTTCAACTCGCTTGACTCAATTGTCCTGTTCGACCCGTTTGACCCGTTTGACTCGTTTGGCACGTTCAACTCTCTTGACTCGATTGTCCTGTTCGACCCGTTTGACTCGTTTGACTCGTTTGACTCGTTTGACTCGTTTGACTCGTTTGACTCGTTTGGCTCGTTCAACTCGCTTGACTCGATTGTCCTGTTCGACTCGTTTGACTCGTAGGTCTCGTTTGACTCGTTTGACTCGTTTGACTCGTTTGACTCGTTTGACTCGTTTGACTCGTTTGACTCGTTTGACTCGTTTGACTCGTTTGACTCGTTTGACTCGTTTGACTCGTTTGACTCGTTTGACTCGTTTGACTCGTTTGACTCGTTTGACTCGTTTGACTCGTTTGACTCGTTTGACTCGTTTGACTCGTTTGACTCGTTTGACTCGTTTGACTCGTTTGACTCGTTTGACTCGTTTGACTCGTTTGACTCGTTTGACTCGATTGTCCTGTTCGACCCGTTCGACTCGTTCGACTCGTTCGACCCGTTTGACTCGTTCGACCCGTTTGACTCGTTCGACTCGTTTGACTCGTTTGACTCGTTTCACTCGTTTGACTCGTTTGACTCGGTTGACTCGTTTGACTCGTTTGACTCGTTTGACTCGTTTGACTCGTTTGACTCGTTTGACTCGTTTGACTCGTTTGACTCGTTTGACTCGTTTGACTCGTTTGACTCGTTTGACTCGTTTGACTCGTTTGACTCGTTTGACTCGTTTGACTCGTTTGACTCGTTTGACTCGTTTGACTCGTTTGACTCGTTTGACTCGTTTGACTCGTTTGACTCGTTTGACTCGTTTGACTCGTTTGACTCGTTTGACTCGTTTGACTCGTTCGACTCGTTTGACTCGTTCGAGTCGTTTGACTCGTTCGAGTCGTTTGACTCGTTCGAGTCGTTTGACTCGTTCGAGTCGTTTGACTCGTTCGAGTCGTTTGACTCGTTCGAGTCGTTTGACTCGTTCGAGTCGTTTGACTCGTTCGACTCGTTTGACTCGTTCGACCCGTTTGTCTCGTTTCTCTCGTTTGACTCGTTTGACTCGTTTGACTCGTTTGACTCGTTTGACTCGTTTGACTCGTTTGACTCGTTTGACTCGTTTGACTCGTTTGACTCGTTCGACCCGTTTGAATCGATTGTCCTGTTCGACCCGATTGACCCGTTTGACACGTTCGACCCATTTGACTCGTTTTACTCGTTTGACTCGTTTGACTCGTTTGACTCGTTTGACTCGTTTGACTCGTTTGACTCGTTTGATTCGTTTGACTCGTTTGACTCGTTTGACTCGTTTGACTCGTTTGACTCGTTTGACTCGTTTGACTCGTTTGACTCGTTTGACTCGTTTCACTCGTTTGACCCGTTTGACTCGTTTGACTCGTTTGACACGTTTGACTCGTTTGACTCGTTTGACTCGTTTGACTCGTTTGACTCGATTGTCCTGTTCGACCCGTTTGACCCGTTTGACTCGTTAGACTCGTTTGACTCGTTTGACTCGTTTGACTCGTTTGACTCGTTTGACTCGTTTGACTCGTTTGACTCGTTTGACTCGTTTCACTCGTTTGTCTCGTTCGACTCGTTTGACTCGTTTGACTCGTTTCACTCGTTTGGCTCGTTCGACTCGTTTGACTCGTTAGACTCGTTCGACTCATTTGAGTCGACTCATTTGACTCGATTGTCCAGTTCGAACAGTTTGACTCGTTTGACTCGTTTGACTCGTTTGACTCGTTCGACTCGTTTGAGTCGTTTGACTCGTTTGACTCGTTATACTCGTTTGACTCGTATGACTCGTTTGGCTCGTTTAACTCGCTTGACTCGTTTAACTCGCTTGACTCGATTGTCCTGTCCGACCCGTTTGACTCGTTTGACTCGTTTGACTCGTTTGACTCGTATGACTCGTTTGACACGTTTGACTCGTTTGACTCGTTTGACTCGTTTGACTCGTTTGACTCGTTTGACTCGTTTGACTCGTTTGACTCGTTTGATTCGCTTGGCTCGATTGTCCAGTTCGAACAGTTTGACTCGTTTGACTCGTTCGACTCGTTTGACTCGTTCGACTCGTTTGAGTCGTTCGACTCGTTTGAGTCGTTTGACTCGTTTGAATCGTTAGACTCGTTTGACTCGTTTGACTCGTTTGACTCGTTTGACCCGTTTGACTCGTTTGACGCGTTTGACTCGTTTGACTCGTTTGACACGATTGACTCGTTTGTCTCGTTTGAAAGGTTCGACACGATTGACTCGATTGACTCGTCTGACACGTTCGACTAGTCTGTCACGTTTGACCCGTTTGACACGTTTGACTCGTTTGACTCGTTTGACTCGTTTGTGTCGTTTGACTCGTTTGACTCGATTGACTCATTTGACTCGTTTGACTCGTTTGACTCGTTTGACTCGTTTGACTCGATTGTCCTGTTCGACCCGTTTGACTCGCTTGACTCGATTGTCCTGTTCGACCCGTTTGACTCGGTTGACTCGTTTGACTCGTTTGACTCGTTTGACTCGTTTGACTCATTTGACTCGTTTCACTCGTTTGAATCGTTTGACTCGTTTGACTCGTTTCACTCGTTTCACTCGTTTGACTCGATTGTCCTGTTCGACCCTTTTGACCCGTTTGACACGTTTGACTCGTTTGACTCGTTTGACTCGTTTGTGTCGTTTGACTCGTTTGACTCGATTGACTCATTTGACTCGTTTGACTCGTTTGACTCGTTTGACTCGTTTGACTCGATTGTCCTGTTCGACCCGTTTGACTCGCTTGACTCGATTGTCCTGTTCGACCCGTTTGACTCGGTTGACTCGTTTGACTCGTTTGACTCGTTTGACTCGTTTGACTCATTTGACTCGTTTCACTCGTTTGAATCGTTTGACTCGTTTGACTCGTTTCACTCGTTTGACTCGTTTGACTCGATTGTCCTGTTCGACCCGTTTGACTCGTTTGACTCGTTTGACTCGTTTGACTCGCTTGACTCGCTTGACTCGCTTGACTCGCTTGACTCGCTTGACTCGTTTGACTCGTTTGACTCGTTTGACTCGTTTGACTCGTTTGACTCGTTTGACTCGTTTGACTCGTTTGACTCGATTGTCCTGTTCGACTCGTTCGACTCGTTTGACTCGTTTGACTCGTTTGACCTGTTTGACTCGTTTAACTCGCTTGAGTCGATTGTCCTGTCGACCCGTTCGATTCGTTTGACTCGTTCGACTCGTTTGACTCGTTTGACTCGATTGTCCTGTTCGACCCGTTTGACCCGTTTGACTCGTTTGTCTCGTTTGACTCGTTTGACTCGTTTGACTCGTTTGACTCGTTTGACTCGTTTGACTCGTTTGACTCGTTTGGCTCGTTCAACTCGCTTGACTCGATTGTCCTGTTCGACCCCTTTGACCCGTTTGACTCGTTTGACTCGTTTGACTCGTTTGACTCGTTTGACTCGTTTGACTCGTTTGACTCGTTTGACTCGTTTGACTGGTTTGACTCGTTTGACTCGTTTGACTCGTTTGACTCGTTTGACTCGTTTGACTCGTTTGACTCGTTCGACTCGTTTGACTCGTTCGACTCGTTTGACTCGTTCGACTCGTTTAACTCGTTTGACTCGATTGCCCTGTTCGACCCGTTTGACCCGTTTGACACGTTTGACTCGTTTGACTCGTTTGACTCGTTTGACTCGTTTGACTCGTTTGGCTCGTTTGACTCGTTTGACTCGTTTGACTCGTTTCACTCGTTTGTCTCGTTCGACTCGTTTGAATCGTTTGACTCGTTTCACTCGTTTGGCTCGTTCGACTCGTTTGACTCGTTAAACTCGTTCGACTCATTTGAGTCGTTTGACTCGTTTGACTCGTTAGACTCGCTTGACTCGATTGTCCAGTTCGAACAGTTTGACTCGTTTGACTCGTTTGACTCGTTTGACTCGTTTGACTCGTTTGACTCGTTTGACTCGTTTGACTCGTTTGACTCGTTTGACTCGTTTGACTCGTTTGACTCGTTTGACTCGTTTGACTCGTTTGACTCGTTTGACTCGTTTGACTCGTTTGACTCGTTTGACTCGTTTGACTCGTTTGACTCGTTTGACTCGTTTGACTCGTTTGACTCGTTTGACTCGTTTGACTCGTTTGACTCGTTTGACTCGTTTGACTCGTTTGACTCGTTTGACTCGTTTGACTCGTTTGACTCGTTTGACTCGTTTGACTCGATTGACTCGTTTCACTCGTTTGACTCGTTTCACTCGATTGTCCTGTTCGACCCGTTTGACTCGTTTGCCTCGTTTGACTCGTTTGACTCGTTTCACTCGTTTGACTCGTTTGACTCGATTGTCCTGTTCGACCCGTTTGACTCGCTTGACTCGATTGTCCTGTTCGACCCGTTTGACTCGTTTGACTCGTTTGACTCGTTTGACTCGTTTGACTCGTTTGACTCAATTGACTCGTTTGACTCGATTGACTCGATTGACTCGTTTGACTCGTTTGACTCGTTAGACTCGTTTGACTCGATTGTCCTCTTCGACCCGTTTGACACGTTTGACACGTTTGACTCGTTTGACTCGTTTGTCTCGTTTGAGTCGTTTGACTCGTTTCACTCGATTGACTCGTTTGACTCGTTTGACTCGTTTAACTCGATTGTCCTGTTCGACCCTTTTGACCCGTTTGACACGTTTGACTCGTTTGACTCGTTTGACTCGTTTGTGTCGTTTGACTCGTTTGACTCGATTGACTCATTTGACTCGTTTGACTCGTTTGACTCGTTTGACTCGTTTGACTCGATTGTCCTGTTCGACCCGTTTGACTCGCTTGACTCGATTGTCCTGTTCGACCCGTTTGACTCGGTTGACTCGTTTGACTCGTTTGACTCGTTTGACTCGTTTGACTCATTTGACTCGTTTCACTCGTTTGAATCGTTTGACTCGTTTGACTCGTTTCACTCGTTTGACTCGTTTGACTCGATTGTCCTGTTCGACCCGTTTGACTCGTTTGACTCGTTTGACTCGTTTCACTCGTTTCACTCGTTCGACTCGTTTGACTCGATTGTCCTGTTCGACGCGTTTGACTCGTTTGACTCGTTTGACTCGTTTGACTCGTTTGACTCGTTTGACTCGTTTGACTCGTTTGACTCGATTGACTCGTTTGACTCGTTTGACTCGTTTGACTCGTTTGACTCGTTTGACTCGTTTGACTCTTTGACTCGTTTGACTCGTTTGACTCGTTTGACTCGTTTGACTCGTTTGACTCGTTTGACTCGTTTGACTCGTTTGACTCGTTTGACTCGTTTGACTCGTTTCACTCGTTTCACTCGTTTGACTCGATTGTCCTGTTCGACCCGTTCGACTCGTTCGACCCGTTTGACTCGTTCGACTCGTTCGACTCGTTCGACTCGTTCGACTCGTTCGACTCGTTTGACTCGTTTGACTCGTTTGACTCGTTTGACTCGTTTGACTCGTTTGACTCGTTTGACTCGTTTGACTCGTTTGACTCGTTTGACTCGTTTGACTCGTTTGACTCGTTTGACTCGTTTGACTCGTTTGACTCGTTTGACTCGTTTGACTCGTTTGACTCGTTTGACTCGTTTGACTCGTTTGACTCGTTTGACTCGTTTGACTCGTTTGACTCGTTTGACTCGTTTGACTCGTTTGACTCGTTTGACTCGTTTGACTCGTTTGACTCGTTTGACTCGTTTGACTCGTTTGACTCGTTTGACTCGTTTGACTCGTTTGACTCGTTTGACTCGTTTGACTCGTTTGACTCGTTTGACTCGTTTGACTCGTTTGACTCGTTTGACTCGTTTGACTCGTTTGACTCGTTTGACTCGTTTGACTCGTTTGACTCGTTTGACTCGTTTGACTCGTTTGACTCGTTTGACTCGTTTCACTCGTTTGACACGTTTGACTCGTTTGACTCGTTTGGCTCGTTCAACTCGCTTGACTCAATTGTCCTGTTCGACCCGTTTGACCCGTTTGACTCGTTTGGCTCGTTCAACTCTCTTGACTCGATTGTCCTGTTCGACCCGTTTGACTCGTTTGACTCGTTTGACTCGTTTGACTCGTTTGACTCGTTTGACTCGTTTGGCTCGTTCAACTCGCTTGACTCGATTGTCCTGTTCGACTCGTTTGACTCGTAGGTCTCGTTTGACTCGTTTGACTCGTTTGACTCGTTTGACTCGTTTGACTCGTTTGACTCGTTTGACTCGTTTGACTCGTTTGACTCGTTTGACTCGTTTGACTCGTTTGACTCGTTTGACTCGTTTGACTCGTTTGACTCGTTTGACTCGTTTGACTCGTTTGACTCGTTTGACTCGTTTGACTCGTTTGACTCGTTTGACTCGTTTGACTCGTTTGACTCGTTTGACTCGTTTGACTCGTTTGACTCGTTTGACTCGTTTGACTCGTTTGACTCGTTTGACTCGATTGTCCTGTTCGACCCGTTTGACTCGTTCGACTCGTTCGACCCGTTTGACTCGTTCGACCCGTTTGACTCGTTTGACTCGATTGACTCGTTTGACTCGTTTCACTCGTTTGACTCGTTTGACTCGGTTGACTCGTTTGACTCGTTTGACTCGTTTGACTCGTTTGACTCGTTTGACTCGTTTGACTCGTTTGACTCGTTTGACTCGTTTGACTCGTTTGACTCGTTTGACTCGTTTGACTCGTTTGACTCGTTTGACTCGTTTGACTCGTTTGACTCGTTTGACTCGTTTGACTCGTTTGACTCGTTTGACTCGTTTGACTCGTTTGACTCGTTTGACTCGTTTGACTCGTTTGACTCGTTTGACTCGTTTGACTCGTTTGACTCGTTCGACTCGTTTGACTCGTTCGAGTCGTTTGACTCGTTCGAGTCGTTTGACTCGTTCGAGTCGTTTGACTCGTTCGAGTCGTTTGACTCGTTCGAGTCGTTTGACTCGTTCGAGTCGTTTGACTCGTTCGACTCGTTTGACTCGTTCGACCCGTTTGTCTCGTTTCTCTCGTTTGACTCGTTTGACTCGTTTGACTCGTTTGACTCGTTTGACTCGTTTGACTCGTTTGACTCGTTTGACTCGTTTGACTCGTTTGACTCGTTCGACCCGTTTGAATCGATTGTCCTGTTCGACCCGATTGACCCGTTTGACACGTTCGACCCATTTGACTCGTTTTACTCGTTTGACTCGTTTGACTCGTTTGACTCGTTTGACTCGTTTGACTCGTTTGACTCGTTTGATTCGTTTGACTCGTTTGACTCGTTTGACTCGTTTGACTCGTTTGACTCGTTTGACTCGTTTGACTCGTTTGACTCGTTTGACTCGTTTCACTCGTTTGACCCGTTTGACTCGTTTGACTCGTTTGACACGTTTGACTCGTTTCACTCGTTTGACTCGTTTGACTCGTTTGACTCGATTGTCCTGTTCGACCCGGTTGACCCGTTTGACTCGTTAGACTCGTTTGACTCGTTTGACTCGTTTGACTCGTTTGACTCGTTTGACTCGTTTGACTCGTTTGACTCGTTTGACTCGTTTCACTCGTTTGTCTCGTTCGACTCGTTTGAATCGTTTGACTCGTTTCACTCGTTTGGCTCGTTCGACTCGTTTGACTCGTTAGACTCGTTCGACTCATTTGAGTCGACTCATTTGACTCGATTGTCCAGTTCGAACAGTTTGACTCGTTTGACTCGTTTGACTCGTTTGACTCGTTCGACTCGTTTGAGTCGTTTGACTCGTTTGACTCGTTATACTCGTTTGACTCGTATGACTCGTTTGGCTCGTTTAACTCGCTTGACTCGTTTGACTCGTTTGACTCGATTGTCCTGTTCGACCCGTTTGACTCGCTTGACTCGATTGTCCTGTTCGACCCGTTTGACTCGGTTGACTCGTTTGACTCGTTTGACTCGTTTGACTCGTTTGACTCATTTGACTCGTTTCACTCGTTTGAATCGTTTGACTCGTTTGACTCGTTTCACTCGTTTGACTCGTTTGACTCGATTGTCCTGTTCGACCCGTTTGACTCGTTTGACTCGTTTGACTCGTTTCACTCGTTTCACTCGTTCGACTCGTTTGACTCGATTGTCCTGTTCGACGCGTTTGACTCGTTTGACTCGTTTGACTCGTTTGACTCGTTTGACTCGTTTGACTCATTTGACTCGTTTGACTCGATTGACTCGTTTGACTCGTTTGACTCGTTTGACTCGTTTGACTCGTTTGACTCGTTTGACTCTTTGACTCGTTTGACTCGTTTGACTCGTTTGACTCGTTTGACTCGTTTGACTCGTTTGACTCGTTTGACTCGTTTGACTCGTTTGACTCGTTTGACTCGTTTCACTCGTTTCACTCGTTTGACTCGATTGTCCTGTTCGACCCGTTCGACTCGTTCGACCCGTTTGACTCGTTCGACTCGTTCGACTCGTTCGACTCGTTCGACTCGTTCGACTCGTTTGACTCGTTTGACTCGTTTGACTCGTTTGACTCGTTTGACTCGTTTGACTCGTTTGACTCGTTTGACTCGTTTGACTCGTTTGACTCGTTTGACTCGTTTGACTCGTTTGACTCGTTTGACTCGTTTGACTCGTTTGACTCGTTTGACTCGTTTGACTCGTTTGACTCGTTTGACTCGTTTGACTCGTTTGACTCGTTTGACTCGTTTGACTCGTTTGACTCGTTTGACTCGTTTGACTCGTTTGACTCGTTTGACTCGTTTGACTCGTTTGACTCGTTTGACTCGTTTGACTCGTTTGACTCGTTTGACTCGTTTGACTCGTTTGACTCGTTTGACTCGTTTGACTCGTTTGACTCGTTTGACTCGTTTGACTCGTTTGACTCGTTTGACTCGTTTGACTCGTTTGACTCGTTTGACTCGATTGACTCGTTTCACTCGTTTGACTCGTTTCACTCGATTGTCCTGTTCGACCCGTTTGACTCGTTTGCCTCGTTTGACTCGTTTGACTCGTTTCACTCGTTTGACTCGTTTGACTCGATTGTCCTGTTCGACCCGTTTGACTCGCTTGACTCGATTGTCCTGTTCGACCCGTTTGACTCGTTTGACTCGTTTGACTCGTTTGACTCGTTTGACTCGTTTGACTCAATTGACTCGTTTGACTCGATTGACTCGATTGACTCGTTTGACTCGTTTGACTCGTTAGACTCGTTTGACTCGATTGTCCTCTTCGACCCGTTTGACACGTTTGACACGTTTGACTCGTTTGACTCGTTTGTCTCGTTTGAGTCGTTTGACTCGTTTCACTCGATTGACTCGTTTGACTCGTTTGACTCGTTTAACTCGATTGTCCTGTTCGACCCTTTTGACCCGTTTGACACGTTTGACTCGTTTGACTCGTTTGACTCGTTTGTGTCGTTTGACTCGTTTGACTCGATTGACTCGTTTGACTCGTTTGACTCGTTTGACTCGTTTGACTCGTTTGACTCGATTGTCCTGTTCGACCCGTTTGACTCGCTTGACTCGATTGTCCTGTTCGACCCGTTTGACTCGGTTGACTCGTTTGACTCGTTTGACTCGTTTGACTCGTTTGACTCATTTGACTCGTTTCACTCGTTTGAATCGTTTGACTCGTTTGACTCGTTTCACTCGTTTGACTCGTTTGACTCGATTGTCCTGTTCGACCCGTTTGACTCGTTTGACTCGTTTGACTCGTTTCACTCGTTTCACTCGTTCGACTCGTTTGACTCGATTGTCCTGTTCGACGCGTTTGACTCGTTTGACTCGTTTGACTCGTTTGACTCGTTTGACTCGTTTGACTCATTTGACTCGTTTGACTCGATTGACTCGTTTGACTCGTTTGACTCGTTTGACTCGTTTGACTCGTTTGACTCGTTTGACTCTTTGACTCGTTTGACTCGTTTGACTCGTTTGACTCGTTTGACTCGTTTGACTCGTTTGACTCGTTTGACTCGTTTGACTCGTTTGACTCGTTTGACTCGTTTCACTCGTTTCACTCGTTTGACTCGATTGTCCTGTTCGACCCGTTCGACTCGTTCGACCCGTTTGACTCGTTCGACTCGTTCGACTCGTTTGACTCGGTTGACTCGTTTGACTCGTTTGACTCGTTTGACTCGTTTGACTCGTTTGACTCGTTTGACTCGTTTGACTCGTTTGACTCGTTTGACTCGTTTGACTCGTTTGACTCGTTTGACTCGTTTGACTCGTTTGACTCGTTTGACTCGTTTGACTCGTTTGACTCGTTTGACTCGTTTGACTCGTTTGACTCGTTTGACTCGTTTGACTCGTTTGACTCGTTTGACTCGTTTGACTCGTTTGACTCGTTTGACTCGTTTGACTCGTTCGACTCGTTTGACTCGTTCGAGTCGTTTGACTCGTTCGAGTCGTTTGACTCGTTCGAGTCGTTTGACTCGTTCGAGTCGTTTGACTCGTTCGAGTCGTTTGACTCGTTCGAGTCGTTTGACTCGTTCGACTCGTTTGACTCGTTCGACCCGTTTGTCTCGTTTCTCTCGTTTGACTCGTTTGACTCGTTTGACTCGTTTGACTCGTTTGACTCGTTTGACTCGTTTGACTCGTTTGACTCGTTTGACTCGTTTGACTCGTTCGACCCGTTTGAATCGATTGTCCTGTTCGACCCGATTGACCCGTTTGACACGTTCGACCCATTTGACTCGTTTTACTCGTTTGACTCGTTTGACTCGTTTGACTCGTTTGACTCGTTTGACTCGTTTGACTCGTTTGATTCGTTTGACTCGTTTGACTCGTTTGACTCGTTTGACTCGTTTGACTCGTTTGACTCGTTTGACTCGTTTGACTCGTTTGACTCGTTTCACTCGTTTGACCCGTTTGACTCGTTTGACTCGTTTGACACGTTTGACTCGTTTGACTCGTTTGACTCGTTTGACTCGTTTGACTCGATTGTCCTGTTCGACCCGGTTGACCCGTTTGACTCGTTAGACTCGTTTGACTCGTTTGACTCGTTTGACTCGTTTGACTCGTTTGACTCGTTTGACTCGTTTGACTCGTTTGACTCGTTTCACTCGTTTGTCTCGTTCGACTCGTTTGAATCGTTTGACTCGTTTCACTCGTTTGGCTCGTTCGACTCGTTTGACTCGTTAGACTCGTTCGACTCATTTGAGTCGACTCATTTGACTCGATTGTCCAGTTCGAACAGTTTGACTCGTTTGACTCGTTTGACTCGTTTGACTCGTTCGACTCGTTTGACTCGTTTGACTCGTTTGACTCGTTATACTCGTTTGACTCGTATGACTCGTTTGGCTCGTTTAACTCGCTTGACTCGTTTAACTCGCTTGACTCGATTGTCCTGTCCGACCCGTTTGACTCGTTTGACTCGTTTGACTCGTTTGACTCGTTTGACTCGTTTGACACGTTTGACTCGTTTGACTCGTTTGACTCGTTTGACTCGTTTGACTCGTTTGACTCGTTTGACTCGTTTGACTCGTTTGATTCGCTTGGCTCGATTGTCCAGTTCGAACAGTTTGACTCGTTTGACTCGTTCGACTCGTTTGACTCGTTCGACTCGTTTGAGTCGTTCGACTCGTTTGAGTCGTTTGACTCGTTTGAATCGTTAGACTCGTTTGACTCGTTTGACTCGTTTGACTCGTTTGACCCGTTTGACTCGTTTGACGCGTTTGACTCGTTTGACTCGTTTGACACGATTGACTCGTTTGTCTCGTTTGAAAGGTTCGACACGATTGACTCGATTGACTCGTCTGACACGTTCGACTAGTCTGTCACGTTTGACCCGTTTGACACGTTTGACTCGTTTGACTCGTTTGACTCGTTTGTGTCGTTTGACTCGTTTGACTCGATTGACTCATTTGACTCGTTTGACTCGTTTGACTCGTTTGACTCGTTTGACTCGATTGTCCTGTTCGACCCGTTTGACTCGCTTGACTCGATTGTCCTGTTCGACCCGTTTGACTCGGTTGACTCGTTTGACTCGTTTGACTCGTTTGACTCGTTTGACTCATTTGACTCGTTTCACTCGTTTGAATCGTTTGACTCGTTTGACTCGTTTCACTCGTTTCACTCGTTTGACTCGATTGTCCTGTTCGACCCGTTTGACTCGTTTGACTCGTTTGACTCGTTTGACTCGTTTCACTCGTTCGACTCGTTTGACTCGATTGTCCTGTTCGACGCGTTTGACTCGTTTGACTCGTTTGACTCGTTTGACTCGTTTGACTCGTTAGACTCATTTGACTCGTTTGACTCGATTGACTCGTTTGACTCGTTTGACTCGTTTGACTCGTTTGACTCGTTTGCCTCGTTTGACTCGTTTGACTCTTTGACCCGTTTGACACGTTTGACTCGTTTGACTCGTTTGACTCGTTTGTGTCGTTTGACTCGTTTGACTCGATTGACTCATTTGACTCGTTTGACTCGTTTGACTCGTTTGACTCGTTTGACTCGTTTGACTCGTTTGACTCGATTGTCCTGTTCGACCCGTTTGACTCGCTTGACTCGATTGTCCTGTTCGACCCGTTTGACTCGGTTGACTCGTTTGACTCGTTTGACTCGTTTGACTCGTTTGACTCATTTGACTCGTTTCACTCGTTTGAATCGTTTGACTCGTTTGACTCGTTTGACTCGTTTGACTCGTTTGACTCGTTTGACTCGTTTGACTCGTTTGACTCGTTTGACTCGTTTGACTCGTTTGACTCGTTTGACTCGTTTGACTCGTTTGACTCGTTTGACTCGTTTGACTCGTTTGACTCGTTTGACTCGTTTGACTCGTTTGACTCGTTTGACTCGTTTGACTCGTTTGACTCGTTTGACTCGTTTGACTCGTTTGACTCGTTTGACTCGTTTGACTCGTTTGACTCGTTTGACTCGTTTGACTCGTTTGACTCGTTTGACTCGTTTGACTCGTTTGACTCGTTTGACTCGTTTGACTCGTTTGACTCGTTTGACTCGTTTGACTCGTTTGACTCGTTTGACTCGTTTGACTCGTTTGACTCGTTTGACTCGTTTGACTCGATTGACTCGTTTCACTCGTTTGACTCGTTTCACTCGATTGTCCTGTTCGACCCGTTTGACTCGTTTGCCTCGTTTGACTCGTTTCACTCGTTTCACTCGTTTGACTCGTTTGACTCGATTGTCCTGTTCGACCCGTTTGACTCGCTTGACTCGATTGTCCTGTTCGACCCGTTTGACTCGTTTGACTCGTTTGACTCGTTTGACTCGTTTGACTCGTTTGACTCAATTGACTCGTTTGACTCGATTGACTCGATTGACTCGTTTGACTCGTTTGACTCGTTAGACTCGTTTGACTCGATTGTCCTCTTCGACCCGTTTGACACGTTTGACACGTTTGACTCGTTTGACTCGTTTGACTCGTTTGAGTCGTTTGACTCGTTTGACTCGATTGACTCGTTTGACTCGTTTGACTCGTTTAACTCGATTGTCCTGTTCGACCCTTTTGACCCGTTTGACACGTTTGACTCGTTTGACTCGTTTGACTCGTTTGTGTCGTTTGACTCGTTTGACTCGATTGACTCATTTGACTCGTTTGACTCGTTTGACTCGTTTGACTCGTTTGACTCGATTGTCCTGTTCGACCCGTTTGACTCGCTTGACTCGATTGTCCTGTTCGACCCGTTTGACTCGGTTGACTCGTTTGACTCGTTTGACTCGTTTGACTCGTTTGACTCATTTGACTCGTTTCACTCGTTTGAATCGTTTGACTCGTTTGACTCGTTTCACTCGTTTGACTCGTTTGACTCGATTGTCCTGTTCGACCCGTTTGACTCGTTTGACTCGTTTGACTCGTTTGACTCGCTTGACTCGCTTGACTCGCTTGACTCGCTTGACTCGCTTGACTCGTTTGACTCGTTTGACTCGTTTGACTCGTTTGACTCGTTTGACTCGTTTGACTCGTTTGACTCGTTTGACTCGATTGTCCTGTTCGACTCGTTTGACTCGTTTGACTCGTTTGACTCGTTTGACCTGTTTGACTCGTTTAACTCGCTTGAGTCGATTGTCCTGTCGACCCGTTCGATTCGTTTGACTCGTTCGACTCGTTTGACTCGTTTGACTCGATTGTCCTGTTCGACCCGTTTGACCCGTTTGACTCGTTTGTCTCGTTTGACTCGTTTGACTCGTTTGACTCGTTTGACTCGTTTGACTCGTTTGACGCGTTTGACTCGTTTGGCTCGTTCAACTCGCTTGACTCGATTGTCCTGTTCGACCCCTTTGACCCGTTTGACTCGTTTGACTCGTTTGACTCGTTTGACTCGTTTGACTCGTTTGACTCGTTTGACTCGTTTGACTCGTTTGACTGGTTTGACTCGTTTGACTCGTTTGACTCGTTTGACTCGTTTGACTCGTTTGACTCGTTTGACTCGTTCGACTCGTTTGACTCGTTCGACTCGTTTGACTCGTTCGACTCGTTTAACTCGTTTGACTCGATTGCCCTGTTCGACCCGTTTGACCCGTTTGACACGTTTGACTCGTTTGACTCGTTTGACTCGTTTGACTCGTTTGACTCGTTTGGCTCGTTTGACTCGTTTGACTCGTTTGACTCGTTTCACTCGTTTGTCTCGTTCGACTCGTTTGAATCGTTTGACTCGTTTCACTCGTTTGGCTCGTTCGACTCGTTTGACTCGTTAAACTCGTTCGACTCATTTGAGTCGTTTGACTCGTTTGACTCGTTAGACTCGCTTGACTCGATTGTCCAGTTCGAACAGTTTGACTCGTTTGACTCGTTTGACTCGTTTGACTCGTTCGACTCGTTTGAGTCGTTTGACTCGTTTGACTCGTTATACTCGTTTGACTCGTATGACTCGTTTGGCTCGTTTAACTCGCTTGACTCGTTTAACTCGCTTGACTCGATTGTCCTGTCCGACCCGTTTGACTCGTTTGACTCGTTTGACTCGTTTGACTCGTATGACTCGTTTGACACGTTTGACTCGTTTGACTCGTTTGACTCGTTTGACTCGTTTGACTCGTTTGACTCGTTTGACTCGTTTGACTCGTTTGATTCGCTTGGCTCGATTGTCCAGTTCGAACAGTTTGACTCGTTTGACTCGTTCGACTCGTTTGACTCGTTCGACTCGTTTGAGTCGTTCGACTCGTTTGAGTCGTTTGACTCGTTTGAATCGTTAGACTCGTTTGACTCGTTTGACTCGTTTGACTCGTTTGACCCGTTTGACTCGTTTGACGCGTTTGACTCGTTTGACTCGTTTGACTCGATTGACTCGTTTGTCTCGTTTGAAAGGTTCGACACGATTGACTCGATTGACTCGTCTGACACGTTCGACTAGTCTGTCACGTTTGACCCGTTTGACACGTTTGACTCGTTTGACTCGTTTGACTCGTTTGTGTCGTTTGACTCGTTTGACTCGATTGACTCATTTGACTCGTTTGACTCGTTTGACTCGTTTGACTCGTTTGACTCGATTGTCCTGTTCGACCCGTTTGACTCGCTTGACTCGATTGTCCTGTTCGACCCGTTTGACTCGGTTGACTCGTTTGACTCGTTTGACTCGTTTGACTCGTTTGACTCATTTGACTCGTTTCACTCGTTTGAATCGTTTGACTCGTTTGACTCGTTTCACTCGTTTCACTCGTTTGACTCGATTGTCCTGTTCGACCCGTTTGACTCGTTTGACTCGTTTGACTCGTTTGACTCGTTTCACTCGTTCGACTCGTTTGACTCGATTGTCCTGTTCGACGCGTTTGACTCGTTTGACTCGTTTGACTCGTTTGACTCGTTTGACTCGTTTGACTCATTTGACTCGTTTGACTCGATTGACTCGTTTGACTCGTTTGACTCGTTTGACTCGTTTGACTCTTTGACTCGTTTGACTCGTTTGACTCGTTTGACTCGTTTGACTCGTTTGACTCGTTTGACTCGTTTGACTCGTTTGACTCGTTTGACTCGTTTGACTCGTTTCACTCGTTTCACTCGTTTGACTCGATTGTCCTGTTCGACCCGTTTGACTCGTTTGACTCGTTTGACTCGTTTGACTCGTTTGACTCGTTTGACTCGTTTGACTCGTTTGACTCGTTTCACTCGTTTGACTCGTTTCACTCGTTTGACTCGTTTCACTCGTTTGACTCGTTTCACTCGTTTGACTCGTTTCACTCGTTTGACTCGTTTCACTCGTTTGACTCGTTTCACTCGTTTGACTCGTTTCACTCGTTTGACTCGTTTCACTCGTTTGACTCGTTTCACTCGTTTGACTCGTTTCACTCGTTTGACTCGTTTCACTCGTTTGACTCGTTTCACTCGTTTGACTCGTTTCACTCGTTTGACTCGTTTCACTCGTTTGACTCGTTTCACTCGTTTGACTCGTTTCACTCGTTTGACTCGTTTCACTCGTTTGACTCGTTTCACTCGTTTGACTCGTTTCACTCGTTTCACTCGTTTCACTCGTTTCACTCGTTTGACTCGTTTGACTCGTTTGACTCGTTTGACTCGTTTGACTCGTTTGACTCGTTTGACTCGTTTGACTCGTTTGACTCGTTTGACTCGTTTGACTCGTTTGACTCGTTTGACTCGTTTGACTCGTTTGACTCGTTTGACTCGTTTGACTCGTTTGACTCGTTTGACTCGTTTGACTCGTTTGACTCGTTTGACTCGTTTGACTCGTTTGACTCGTTTGACTCGTTTCACTCGTTTGACTCGTTTGACTCGTTTGACTCGTTTGGCTCGTTCAACTCGCTTGACTCAATTGTCCTGTTCGACCCGTTTGACCCGTTTGACTCGTTTGGCACGTTCAACTCTCTTGACTCGATTGTCCTGTTCGACCCGTTTGACTCGTTTGACTCGTTTGACTCGTTTGACTCGTTTGACTCGTTTGACTCGTTTGGCTCGTTCAACTCGCTTGACTCGATTGTCCTGTTCGACTCGTTTGACTCGTAGGTCTCGTAGGTCTCGTTTGACTCGTTTGACTCGTTTGACTCGTTTGACTCGTTTGACTCGTTTGACTCGTTTGACTCGTTTGACTCGTTTGACTCGTTTGACTCGTTTGACTCGTTTGACTCGTTTGACTCGTTTGACTCGTTTGACTCGTTTGACTCGTTTGACTCGTTTGACTCGTTTGACTCGTTTGACTCGTTTGACTCGTTTGACTCGATTGTCCTGTTCGACTCGCTCGACTCGCTCGACTCGCTCGACTCGCTCGACTCGCTCGACTCGCTCGACTCGCTCGACTCGCTCGACTCGCTCGACTCGCTCGACTCGCTCGACTCGCTCGACTCGCTCGACTCGCTCGACTCGCTCGACTCGCTCGACTCGCTCGACTCGCTCGACTCGCTCGACTCGCTCGACTCGCTCGACTCGCTTGACTCGGTTGACTCGCTTGCCTCGCTTGACTCGTTTGACTCGTTTGACTCGATTAACTCGTTTGTCTCGTTTGACTCGTTTGACTCGTTTGACTCCTTTGACCCGTTTGACTCGTTTGACCCGTTTGACTCGTTTGACACGTTTGACTCGTTTGAAACGTTTGACTCGATTGACACGTTTGACTCGTTTGACTCGTTTCACTCGTTTCACTCGATTTACTCGTTTGATTCGATTTACTCGATTGACTCGTTTGACTCGTTTGACTCGATTGACTCGTTTCACTCGTTTGACTCGTTTGACTCGTTTGACTCGTTTGACTCGATTTACTCGTTTGACTCGTTTGACTCGTTTGACTCGTTTGACTCGTTTGACTCGTTTGACTCGTTTGACTCGTTTGACTCGTTTGACTCGTTTGACTCGTTTGACTCGTTTGACTCGTTTGACTCGTTTGACTCGTTTGACTCGTTTGACTCGTTTGACTCGTTAGACTCGTTTGACTCGTTTGACTCGTTTGACTCGTTTGACTCGTTTGACTCGTTTGACTCGTTTGACTCGTTTGACTCGTTTGACTCGTTTGACTCGTTTGACTCGTTTGACTCGTTTGACTCGTTTGACTCGTTTGACTCGTTTGACTCGTTTGACTCGATTGACTCGTTTGACTCGTTTGACTCGTTTGACTCGATTGACTCGTTTGACTCGTTAGACTGGTTTGTGTCGTTTGACTCGTTTGACACGTTTGACTCGTATGACTCGTTTGACTCGTACGACTGGTTTGTGTCGATTGACTCGTTTGACTCGTTTGACTCGTTTGACTCGTTTGTCTCGATTGACTCGTTTGACTCGTTTGTCTCGATTGACTCGTTTGACACGTACGACTCGTATGACTCGTTTGACACGTACGACTCGTATGACTCGTTTGACTCGTACAACAGGTTTGTGCCGTTTGACTCGTTTGACTCGATTGACTCGTTTGACTCGTTTGACTCGTTTCACTCGATTTACTCGTTTCACTCGATTTACTCGTTTGACTCGTTTGACTCGTTTGACTCGATTGACTCGTTTGACTCGTTTGACTCGTTTGACTCGATTGACTCGTTTGACTCGTTTGACTCGTTTGACTCGATTGACTCGTTTGACTCGATTGACTCGTTTGACTCGTTTGAATCGTTTGACTCGTTTGACTCGTTTGACTCGTTTGACTCGATTGACTCGTTTGACTCGTTTGACTCGATTCACTCGTTTGACTCGTTTGACTCGATTGACTCGTTTGACTCGTTTGACTCGTTTGACTCGATTGACTCGTTTGACTCGTTAGACTGGTTTGTGTCGTTTGACTCGTTTGACACGTTTGACTCGAATGACTCGTTTGACTCGTTTGACACGTTTGACTCGTATGACTCGTTTGTCTCGTTCGACTCGTTTGACTCGTTCGACTCGTTCGACTGGTTTGTGCCGATTGACTCGTTTGTGCCGTTTGACTCGTTTGTGCCGTTTGACTCGTTTGTGCCGTTTGACTCGTTTGACTCGTTTGACTCGTTTGACTCGTTTGACTCGTTTGACTCGTTTGACTCGTTTGACACGTTTGACTCGTTTGACTCGTTTGACTCGTTTGACTCGTTTGACTCGTTTGACTCGTTTGACTCGTTTGACACGTTTGACTCGTTTGACACGTTTGACTCGTTTGACTCGTTTGACTCGTTTGACTCGTTTGACTCGTTTGACTCGTTTGACTCGTTTGACTCGTTTGACTCGTTTGACTCGTTTGACTCGTTTGACTCGTTTGACTCGTTTGACTCGTTTGACTCGTTTGACTCGTTTGACTCGTTTGACTCGTTTGACTCGTTTGACTCGTTTGACTCGTTTGACTCGTTTGACTCGATTGACTCGTTTGACTCGATTGACTAGTTTGACTCGTTTGACTCGTTTGACTCGTTTGACTCGTTTGACTCGTTTGACTCGTTTGACTCGTTTGACTCGGCAGCCGTATTAAACACACTCGCCAGAGGAGTATCCGGGAAAAATATTCCCGCAGGATCAATTTCAATAATGGGAATTATGGACGAAGAAACCATCACCACATTAGCCGAGAATGCAGCAGCCAAATTCTGGAACGGATTCCTTAAATTTGGAACAGTCACCGCAGGACTCCTTGGAGTTTTTATTATCATTAAAATAATAAAAACAATATTTGATACCATTATACACGGATATCAAATACATGCAGTCTACGGATGCGGATTACACTTGTTAGGAGCAATTTGGACCTCCATAACAACTTTAATATTATATTTGGCCAAGAAAAAACAACCATCATCGCAGAATGCAGATCAACCAGCAACAACTGACGAGGGACGACAACCGACTCCAGCGGCAAGAGAATTCAAAGAAGCCATCCAAGAATTAAAACAAATTTCTTCTGGAAATTTGCTTTCTAAAGGGGGAGGTGTCACGTCCCGCGACGTAGAATCAAATATTATTTAACCTTTAATTCATTTTATTTACTATTCCGTACTCTGAGGTAATATAACAACCTCGTATGAAAACATCATACTAAATATTGTGCAACAAATTGCCGATAAGGCATTAGCATAATAAGTTACAATAAGAAGATATCGAGCAAGGGATATTCGAACGGCAACAGCGAACAGGACAAACAGCATCAAGGAGGTAGCGGACAGTCAGCAGTACACCCGCTCGTTGACCGCACGCACACGAAAGAGGCCCAGTCAACACCAGCTGACGTTCAGCATGGGACGGAGGGCCTTATCAACCAGCGGAGTCGACACCACCTTCGCAGAGCTGTGCCCCTGGTCCTCGCCAGAAGATTGCCCTCCCATTTATTTCCCGATACTCGATCACCGATACCCATATCATGTATTTAACTTCAGACCCTAGTACGTAAGCCGCACGGTATCAACCGTACAAAAAATATAATAAACATATAAATCCAAATATGTATAAAGAATCTTGCTATCGTCGCCGCTGGGAATCTAAAAATAATACATATTAGTCGCGAGGAAAGACACATAAAAGGCCACGGAGGAACGTGACTAAATCGTAAACAGATTCTCAGATAGCGCGATGGGAAGATTCTCCCTGGAAGATCCCAGGTGGAGGCTGTGGGGTGGGCTCTCCCACCTATGATTTGTCATGTGACAAATCCTAGAGTAGGAGTGACCAATTGCCCTATAAAAAGGGACTGACCACCCGCGGAGCTCATTACCATAATAATTACCGGAATCATCTAAAACATTCGCTTCAGTGTCCACGTTTTATTTTTCAAAGTGTAAAAGTTGTAAGTGAAGTTTTTATTATTAATAAAAGTGATAAAATCATATTTAACGCGTTCCAAGTGTTTTACTAGCCTTCCTAAGCTTTTGGGCATTCTGAGTGTTTTTTGAGTTACCGTAGAAATGAGAATAAAGAAATCCAGATTCTCCTCTGTTGAAAGTGTCATTGGCGAGCAGTCAGCTGCCCACTATGTCACTAGATACTAGAGATCAATCTGTATACGCGGTCAATTTAATACGAATCGATCCATCAATTCATAAAAAAAATGAATAATTAACGAACTATGGTTTGAGCTGATTCTTTAGAATCACTGGCGCGCAGACAGCTGCCCACCAGTGTCCTCTGGAGTGTAAGCGTAAACCGAGTTCCATTCGAACAAAACTAAAAGATTTAATTAATTCCCAGATGCCTAAGAGCAATCGTGCCGGGCGAAAGGTACAACTACGAAGAATAAACTATAATTATAAGTGCGCCCCAGTAATAGGATCCTCGTTGGGAGTCACCCCAACTCCCGTAATAAAAAACATCAAGCCAAGGGTTAAGGGAATCACGATCTACTGCGGCGATTGGGCCCAACAGAAATCCAACGCAGCTCTAGAAATTAACGGCATTCCGAACGCTCCCATCCCCTGGCGACTCATCGCATTATAAAAAGTAAGTATGTTCAATAATACGCGTAACAATCATTCTCAACTATCCCAGAGCGTTAAGTCCCAGGATTAGTTCAAAAGCGGATAGAAAATATAAATTCCCTAGAAATCGCGCTTAACTAAGGAAGTAGGGACGTAACAATAAAAATAGCTTAATAAAAATGGTGGCAGCGGTGGGATAATCCGCAATAGTTGAGAAGTAAAATCAGTAAAATCAAGCGTGTAAAATCAAGAATCATGTCGGACCACGGTGAAAACGACGACGAGGAGGAATTGCGAAGGCAAACAGAAATAATTCGACAAGCAAAGTCAGCTTTAGAAGCTAGGAGTGATTTATCCCCTGCCGAAACTTTATCTCAACTCCTCATAATATTAACATTGTGGGATGAAAAATTCGAGCATTTAGAAACAATAACAGCAAGAGTGAAAAGACTAGAGAAAAAAGGCGCCGAAGACATTCACAGTATCAAATCTGAAATAATTACCCCACATCCGGTCGAAAAACGTCCAGTATCGCGTGAATTGGAAATTCGCGACTCTAAACCTAAACAGGATCCGACGGACGGAAAAATTCCAATTAAACTCGCGTTAGAAGCAGTTCCTTTATTTGATGGCTATCGACCATCTGTTTTTCAATTTTTAAAAGCATGTGAACGGGCAAAATCAATGTTAGCCCCTCAGCAAGAAATGCAATTAACAAAATTACTAATGAACAAATTACGCGGACATGCTTTAATTGCGATAGGCGACTCCGATCTAACTACTTTAGACGAATTCGGAAATAAATTGAAACAGTACTTCGCGCCGTGTAAAAATGTTAATCAGTATAAAGGCGAATTGGGGAATACGTTTAAAAAACCAGGAGAAAATATTCTCGATTATATAACTCGCGTTCAAGATTTGCGTTTAGCTATAATGGACGGAGAAAAACGAGATCATGAGGAAATATCCGCTACAATTCAAGAAAACATTAATACGGACACACAGGAAGCTTTTATTAAAGGATTACCTCGAGAAATTTCTTTACGCTTGAGACAGGAGAGTCAAGAACTAGAGCTGGATGAGATCTATGCTCTAGCCCAGGCCTGCCCCATCGGGTGCAAATACCTCCTGAATTTCTGGGACCCGGGTAACAGCCGAGCACGGGACTGGTTACGTTGCTAACGACGGCATGGATTGCGGGAGAACTGCATGAGTGTGCGTCCATGTAGGCTCGTACCACGAGTCTGTAGCTTGGGCCCGGACGCCTCTTTGCGATTCTGGGCGCCGGGTCAGGAGTCAAGCGTTGAGCTATTCCTGCTATTCGTTGCTCAGCTCCACGCTCGGCGATGCAATTGTTTGCTACTGTGGGCATTTGATATGATTTGAATTGTACCGTCCTCAATGTGTGGATGATAGTAAGGAACCCCGAGATGATGCATATGTATAAGAAGCAACAAAATTGAAAATGTAGAAACGTATCTATTATAAAATTTCACCGAAACATAACATATTTAGAATGTTATTACTATATAAATAAATAAGTCGCAAAGAAAACGAACAAAATCGTATTTAACGATATATTATATTTGTCTAGGGGTCATCATTGCATTTAGCGATCGTTGCAAGCGCAAAATTATATGCATAATGAATGTATATGTACATTAGCGTCATACGAGGAATTAACAAAAATTTAGTGTGTTGAACTAATAAACCAATTATAATAATATATACATATATATATGCAGGAGCTGTACTTCTGAAAGGCACCAGTTGCCGATCGAGATGAAACTTGGTGGGGTTTTCCGAGGGGTGTGGATAGACCCCAAATATAAAATCTTAGCTTCGGGAATTAATGCGTTCAAAAGATGCAGGGGTAATTGTGCACAAAAGGGTACAGCACACCTTACCGATTTCGATGAAATTTAAAGGTGTTGTAAACCTCAATATTCTCAACAACTTTATCCTATATAACCGCCGCAGATTCTGAGATATTCATAAAAACTTTAGTCAACTTTTCCTCGTGGATTTGAACGAATTTTTTTAAGCGCTTTACTACTGTCACCCCTCTTAACAGTATTTCTGATGACTTATTTCGACACAACGCAATCCACTTTCTACACTGTCTCGGCTATTATATTGGTTGGGGCTAGATTAGTCGGGGGAGACGGGGCAGCGGCCGCGTCCCGCTTGCGGGCGCGTAAAGCATGATAGCGAACCGATGTGAGTTTGAGGATGCTAAAAATGAGACTGTAGTTACAAATATCGCGCGGGGGCTTGCAACAATTGTTTCTTTCCTGTTTTGGTCGAAAACAAACATAAATATTACACGCCCATCATGTAATGCTCCATGTCGCGCACAGCAATTACAGCTCCCCAAAGTAACTGAATCTTCCAAACGGGTGAACTCCCGAAGCTAAAATTTTATATTTGGGGTCTATCCACACCCCTCGGAAAACTCCACCAAGTTTCATCTCCATCGGCGACCGGTGCCTTTCAGAACCATATCTCATGCAGGTAAATACACATCATTGCACATATTGATACTACAACTACAAAATTATATACATAACTGCGATACACGTATAATTCAAGAAGAATACAAAGTGGGGTACGTAAGTATAGTTCCACTTGCATAACCGATTGTACATATACAATATATACAATATGTATGGAATTAAAATATATAGTGTCGTATTGTTTCTTTATCGGTACGTTTTACTATGTGTTGTCGTGTTTGCTTGCCTAAACGTGTTATGTTGGGAACCAAATTTCCACGTGTACATGGGGTATGGCAACCTGCCGTATTTATAAAACCAGAAATTTCCTGTCGAAGATGGAAGAACCGATTAAGAATTCTTCTGTCTTCTTTCTTGATATCAGTCAATCTATTCCAGATTGTCTCTGAATTTTGGAGTAGGGATGAAAGCTCGTTGGATGAACACATGTTTCTTAAAAACTACGTACCTGGTACCTCTTTGCCTTCTTGGGGGTGGAAGGGAATGGTCAATAAACTGTCGGTGTTGGAACCGTTACCGTCGCGCGAAAATTAATATGACCGGTTGCAGCCCACTCCTAAGTAAGAAAGTTGTAAACCGAGTTGGCCTGTAGGGCTGTAGGCCAGTGTAGGTCATGATGACAAAAATGCAGTAGAAATATGGGCTTCGAAGTGGTTAAAGTTAATTTGAAGGACGTTGGCTGCTGACAGATCTGTTGGCTTTATGAGTTTATTGCTGCCACGTGTATTTTGACGAATTCGTTGGATTTAGTTACGAGACACGAAATTAAATCGTAAAATCGTAGGAAGGTGTTTTTCAAATACTCTTAATTAATAACTTTATTACGATAATTGTTATCTCGCTCGCTAGCTCACAATGTTGTTGGAACATTCACGACCGCGCCGCGACGCCCCACTCATAACCCACTCATAGAAGGTGGAACACAGGTGTACCCGGGTACATGTAACATACTTATAAATTGTATTTATTTTAATCACATTAATGCAAAAATGACCACTGCAGCACAGAATTTAAATTACTGTATCTCTCAGATGTATAGGTACAGGCCACGGTGTTCGCGGTCCTAAAAAGTCTATATTGGGCCACGGCAATATGGACTTTTTAGGACCGCGAACTCCACAGAGTTAATGATTTATCGCCAGATGTACGATTTTATTTCGTGTCTCGTAACTAAATCCAACGAATTCGTCAAAAAACACGTAGCAGCAATAAACTCATAAAGCCAACAGATCTGTCAGCAGCCAACGTCCTTCAAATTAACTTTAACCACTTCGAAGCCCATATTTCTACTGCATTTTTGTCATCATGACCTACACTGGCCTACAGCCCTACAGGCCAACTCGGTTTACAACTTTCTTACTTAGGAGTGGGCTGCAACCGGTCATATTAATTTTCGCGCGACGGTAACGGTTCCAACACCGACAGTTTATTGACCATTCCCTTCCACCCCCAAGAAGGCAAAGAGGTACCAGGTACGTAGTTTTTAAGAAACATGTGTTCATCCAACGAGGTTTCATCCCTACTCCAAAATTCAGAGACATTCTGGAAAAGATTGACGGACGTCACTTTGGAAAAAGCTCCTCAAGTGTCAAGACGTTGAAGGAAATCTTTTAACACGTACATACAACGCGAAGTCATCCTGCATACCATATAGTACCAGTGTACCTCATCGCTTCGCTGCGAAGTGCTATCATTAGGATTATACAATATATATAGTGTTGTGCAAACTTACGTTTTAAAAAAAAATGGCTTCAACATCGGCAAGTGGGAGTCCACGGATTGTGAAGCCCATAAAGACCATATGGGAGGAACTGTTCTTCGTTACGGAGCATAGAGGTGCCGCTATATGCCTTGTGTGTTGCACGAAATTTAATTGCATTAGGAAATCTAGTGTCAAAAGACATTATGATAATCGTCACGCCAAGGACTTCAAAAATTTGACGGGTCGACGGCGGAAACAGAAAATTCATTCATTGAAAGAAAGCCTGAGTCAATGTGAGGGAGATTCATTGGACGAGGTAAGTCATTTTTCATCTTACGGATTATTTCATGTCAGATCGATCATCATTTCTTACGTGAAGACTATCGTTTATTGCGGGGGGTTCTTATTATGAAAATGGACTGCGCGTATGACCTAATTATGTTCTGGGACCGGGTCAAAACCGAGCGCGGAACTGTGAATGGAGTGTCGGTTCATTTTCTTCATATCAAAGGAAAAAGTGGCCAATTTAAGGGGGTATACCCGTTTGAACCCTCCGAAAATGTGTACATTTTGTGTCTTTTTTACAAGTCAACGGCTTGACGAAGATTTTCAGTTTTTTACGATCTTTACATAGTATTAGGAACTACTTAAAAAAAAGTTTCAGTTAAAAAACTATTGTTTTTCGGAAGTTATGGATACATATCTGAAAGTCTCTCGATTTCAGTCGGCTAAACGGTGGCCCTGAAAAAAGCTGTATGTCGTGTCTGAAATAAAAAACAGTACAATTTTCTTATAAAATATGTTAATAGCTATCGTCCTACGGGGCTGATTCTGAAAATTTTAGAAAATAAAGAAATGGTGAGAAATCAAAGGTAAAGTTAGATTAAATACGATTTTTGACAGTTTCAAACGGTTATAGCCCCTTGACGTGGAATAACCCATGTCCTGCCTTGTTCCAAGAATTTTCTTTCATTATCAATTCTTCTTTTCACTTTTAATTATTTTTTAACATTGACTGCCGATAGTAAATCATTGTTTTAATCATAGGAAAATAGTAGGACGAGTCGTGAAACTGTAACGCGCAGCTTCAAAATTGCGCTAAAAATAGCGAAAGCCTCACGACCATACACAGATGGAGAATTCGTGAAGGAGTGCCTGCTGGTTTGTGCAGAAGATCCAGAGCAGCACAAGAAATTCGAAACAATTAGTCTTGGGCGGAATACAGTCACGCGCCGCATTCAGGAGATGGCTGAAGATGTGACGCGCCAGTTACAGGATTTATGCCATAATTTTATTGCGTTCAGCCTAGCCGTGGATGAATCCACGGACATTTCGGGGACTCCGCAGATCGCGATATTTATTCGGGGGGTTAATGAAAATTTAATAGCAACGGAGGAACTGCTAAATTTTTGCCCCTTAAAAGACACCACAACAGGGGAAGACATCATGTCGTGTGTGGAGGAGGCGGTCGATAATTTGAATATAGAGTGGACAAAGCTAGTATCTGTCTGCACTGATGGTGCTCCTGCCATGGCTGGCAGGAATACAGGTTTCGTTGGCCGCCTCCGAAGAAAATTAGGAAATTTAGCAGTTCCTCAAGAAATTGACGCAATACATTGTACTATACATCAACAAAATTTGTGTGCAAAGAGTATTGAATTAGAACATGTTATGTCAGTGGTAATTCAAACCACAAATTATATTAGAACGAACTCCCTAAAACGACGGCAATTTAGAACACTTTTGGAAGACGTGAATTGGGATTGCGGCGAGCTACCATTGCACACCGAAATACGATGGCTTAGCAGGGGAAAAATTCTCGATAGATTTTTTAATTTGCGAGAAGAGATTTCTCATTTTGTGGACGCGGTAGGTCGGCCTGTACCCGAATTGGTCCAAAATAATTGGTTGTGCGATTTAGCATTCATGTCTGATTTGGCAGATCATTTAAATTCGTTAAATTTAGAATTGCAAGGAAAGGGCATCACAATTGTTGATTGCCACAAATCAATTTGCGCTTTTCAAGCGAAAATTGAATTGTGGAAAACGCAATTAATCGACAATAATGTCTCCCAATTTCCAAAATTAGGATCCCTAATCACGCCCAATATCAGTACTGATGTGTATAAAAATACATTAAAAAAGTTGGGTAATGAATTTTCAAAACGATTCGGTGATATAAAGGCGCTCCAAATTCAATTTCAGACACTTTCAAATCCATTTTCAATAGATATAAACACGGTTTCACCTGCGCTGCAATTAGAGCTACTAAATTTAAGATCCGACCTATTCTTGAAAGAGAAATTCTTTATTCAAAACGATCTGAGCAGTTTTTATAAAAATTTCCCAAAAATAAAATACCCCCATTTATATAAGACCGCATCGAAAATATTAGCAATGTTTGGTACAACTTATTTATGCGAACAGCTATTTTCTAACATGAAGAAAACGAAATCATCAAGTCGGGCATCATTGAAAGATTACAACTTAAGATGTAGTTTAATGCTAAGTGCACACAGAAATCTGGCCCCTGATATACCACGTTTAGTGAAACAAACACGACAACATTGACTAAAGACACAATAAAAATAGACTGACATGATATGTTCTAATTCCATATACATATATGCACCATTGCATATATTGTATGTGTACAATGGGTTACGCAACTGGAACTGCACTTTGGTTACTAAACTTTAATAACTTTAGTAACTAAAGTGTAGCTCCAGTTGCGTAACCCATTCTACACATACAATATCAAATTTGTACAACATTATATACATAATACGATACACGCAAAATTCAAAAGGAATACAAGGTCGGGTGCGCTATTGAATGTGCACAATGGGTTACGCAAGTGGAAGTAAAGTGTATCTCGGTTTGCATAACTGCCAATCGCCATAACCTATTGTACACATACAATATCGCACCCCACCTTCTATTCCTCTTGAATTTTGCGTGTATCATATTATGTATATAATTTTGTAGTCGATGTATATGTACAATGTTCTGCATTATCTGCATGGATATATGCGTGCGTGCGTGCATATATATATATTCATGCAGGTTTATTCAACCCATTTTATTTTCATTATTTCCCCGCATAACAGTAATGTACATACACATTCCTTATGTATAAAACTTTGCGCTTGCAACGATCGCTGAGTGCAATAAAGACTAATACACAAATGTATATATGTATATAATTTTGCGCTTGCATCGATCGCTGAGTGCAATAAAGACTAATACACAAATGTATATATGTATATAATTTTGCGCTTGCATCGATCGCTGAGTGCAATTAAGACTAATACACAAATGTATATAATATGTATGTATATATTTATTAGTATATAATTTTTTACTTTTGCAAATGTGTATATATATATATATATATATATATACATATATATGTATCGTTCAATACAATTCTGTTCTTTATCTTTGTAAGGTATTTATTTATATAGTAATAACATTCTAAACATGTTATGTTTCGGTGAAATTTTATAATACGTTTCTATATTTTCAATTTTATTGCTTGTTATACATATGCATCATCCCAGGGTTCCTTACCATAATCCTATAGTAGCAAAGAATAGCATAGCCGAGCGTGAAACCGAGCAACGAAATAGCTCCATGCTTGGCTCCTGACCCGGCGCCCAAAGTCGCAAAGAGGTCTCCGGGCCCAAGCTACAGACTCATGGTACGAGCCTACATGGACGCACATTCATGCAGTTCTCTCACAAATTTCGCAACGGGTAGCAATGGAACAGTCCCGCGCTCGGGTGTTACCCGGGTCCCAGAAATTCAGGAGGTATTTGCACCCGATGGGGCAGGCCTGCTCTAGCCGTTAAAATAGATAAAGAAGTCAAAATTGAAGACGAAAGAATGAAGACAAGTTCGTATAACCGTCAACAACCCGTGTCCCGCGATCAGAGAGGGTACCCGTCGGTACCCCAAAATAAACCAAACTTCGGTCCCCCTAGATACGAAGGAGCCATACCAAAATGGCAAAATAACCAACCGCGAAATAGTGGATGGCAAAGCAATCCTACGCGAAATAACGCGTGGCAATCAAATTCATCGCGAAACAACGGGGCAGCAGCTTCACCACCGAATCAATTAGAAATTTCTTGCAATTATTGTAAGAAACCGGGACATTTGATTAAGGATTGTTTCAAGTTCAAGGCTAAAATAGAGTCAGGAGAAATAGTCCCGTATTCAAGAATGAACCAGGGAAACGAGCAGGGCCATCCGGAAACGTCCGGCGCAATCCGGAGTGGGAACCCTCCACAGCGCCAGAAAATAATGAAAATAGAAGTCCCAAAAGCGGGAGAAATAAAACCATCAGGAAAATCAACGCCCTGGAAACCGACGTTGGAAATCGAGGAAAAGTCAGTGAAGGAAAAACAAACCAAGAGGGACTCAATGGAGGAAGAAGACGAAGAAATAGACGAACAGTAACTGTTCCAATAAATACCGTACGAAATATTCCAAC
This sequence comes from Andrena haemorrhoa, assembly GCA_910592295.1. NCBI lineage: Eukaryota > Metazoa > Arthropoda > Insecta > Hymenoptera > Andrenidae > Andrena > Andrena haemorrhoa. The sequence continues at coordinate 26,107,792 of OU342943.1, forward strand.
AATACTAATAGCATCTCCTAATCTGGAAGGGAAGGCACGATTAATGATTGATTCGGGATCCGACGTCAACCTCATCAAGAAATCAATGGTAACAGCATCGACAATCGTCAACACACAAGAAATCATATACAGGGTGTCCCAGCTAACACTGGACAGCGCGATTTCTCCTAAACTATTGGAGATAAAAATATAAAAAAAATAGTGCATTGCATGGTTCGAGAGGGCCAATTTATTAGCCCGAACGAATTTTTTTTCGATTATTATTTTAAAAGATACGATGGTCAAGTTCGGATCTGTAAATGGCACTACGTTTTTTGAACACCTGAGTTGATAGTGCGTTCCAAGACAAATTCAATAAGCATTAATGTATACACTTGATTTCCACTGGTTTTTGAGATATTGCGCTTGCAAATTTAGTGATTTTCACTGAAGAAATCCCACTGAAATAGCAAGGACCGGGGTTGGTCTTGCTGGCACTACGGAGGGGCCACGGAGGGCCTTGCCTGTTGAAACCGATACCTACCTGCCAAAGGTCGGCGCCAGACCCAAAGGCTGGACAATTCTTTTCCGTCAGAAATGCTTTTTAGGTAGGTACATCTGCGGTGTCAAGCGGCTTCTGCGCACCGTTACTTTTATTTCGCACTTGCTTCTACGCTCGGATGGCCGGTTCTTTTGGGAGGGATGCAAGCTCGGTTGGTTATGTTAGGAGGTGGGAAAGTTGCTAGACTAAATTTCAACCAAAAGGAGCAGATTGTATTAGAACCAATCGGATTTGCATCCTTCACAAACGGCTGCTCTCTTGAAGAGGCCCTCTTCACAGCAATACCTCCTCCCCAATGCACACCTTCTCTCGCACGGAATACGTCGACGCATGCTTTTGTTTTGATATTGAAGCTCGTGTTTATACTCGAGAGGACCACGCGTCGACAGCGGGCTACCCCGTTTCTTCCTGTGTCTCTCCGCGAGGAGTATTGAGGGTGGATTGAAGGAGCGTAGATGTCGGGATTCCAGTTATTGAATTCAGGAGACGATAGAAACACTTTATTAGGAAACACACATGTACTATAATTAAAGTAAATCGTATTCCTCTCGGGCAGAAGTACTGATAACGATCGAACTTGAGCCCCACTTCGCGCAGGCCGATTACACGGAGGGTAGTCGAGTCACACACTGCACAAATGATACAGGGTAATTCTGGAGCAACGCCCGTCAAGAAGATGCGGCCTGGTACCCCGTGGCGAGGACAGACCTTCGCAGTGCCTCATTCGAATTTTATGGCTTTTTCCGGAAAAAGGTACGAATCTTGGGCCGAACGTAGCGAATTGGGATCAGGCCCCCGCAGTGGAGGGATTACAGCGTATTAAGAAATTCTTTTCTTCATCGTATCGAAAGGGAAGTGTCGCCGATGGATTCCTTATGTTTTTCCGATGAAAATCATTACAAATGTCGTGTAAATCGGACAACTTTTACACAAGGAATACAAACAGCTTGTGTCAAATTAATCCGATTTGCATGATGTTTGATATGATTTTCATCGGAAAAACATAAGGAATCCATTGGCGTCACTTCCCCTTCGATACGATGAAGAAAAGAATTTCTTAATACGCTGTAATCCCTCCACTGCGGGGGCCTGATCCCAATTCGCTACGTTCGGCCCAAGATTCGTACCTTTTTCCGGAAAAAGCCATAAAAATCGGGTGAGGCACTGCGAAGGTCTGTCCTCGCCACGGGGTACCAGGCCGCATCTTCTTGACGGGCGTTGCTCCAGAATTACCCTGTATCATTTGTGCAGTGTGTGACTCGACTACCCTCCGTGTAATCGGCCTGCGCGAAGTGGGGCTCAAGTTCGATCGTTATCAGTACTCCTGCCCGAGAGGAATGCGATTTACTTTAATTATAGTACATGTGTGTTTCCTAATAAAGTGTTTCTATCGTCTCCTGAATTCAATAAATGGCATCCCGACATCTACGCTCCTACAATCAACCCTCAATACTCCTCGCGGAGAGACACAGGAAGAAACGGGGTAGCCCGCTGTCGACGCGTGGTCCTCTCGAGTATAAACACGAGCTTCAATATCAAAACAAAAGCATGCGTTGACGTATTCCGTGCGAGAGAAGGTGTGCATTGGGGAGGAGGTATTGCTGTGAAGAGGGCCTCTTCAAGAGAGCAGTCGTTTGTGAAGGATGCAAATCCGATTGGTTCTAATACAATCTGCTCCTTTTGGTTGAAATTTAGTCTAGCAACTTTCACACCTCCTAACATAACCAATCGAGCTTGCATCCCTCCCAAAAAAACTGGCCATCCGAGCGTAGAAGCAAGTGCGAAATAAAAGTAACGTTGCGCAGAAGCCGCTTGACATCGCAGATGTACCTACCTAAGAAGCATTTCTGACGGAAAAGAATTGTCCAGCCTTTGGGTCTAGCGCCGACCATTGGCAGGTAGGTATCGGTTTCAACAGGCAAGGCTCTCCGTGGCCCCTCCGTAGTGCCAGCAAGACCAACCCCGGTCCTTGCTATTTCAGTCGGTTTTCTTCAGTGAATATCACTAAATTTGCAAGCGCAATATCTCAAAAACCAGTGGAAATCAAGTGTATACATTAATGCTTATTGAATTTGTCTTGGAACGCACTATCAACTCAGGTGTTCAAAAAACGTAGTGCCATTTACAGATCCGAACTTGACCATCGTATCTTTTAAAATAATAATCGAAAAAAAAATTCGTTCGGGCTAATAAAGTGGCCCTCTCGAACCATGCAACGCACTATTTTTTTTATATTTTTATCTCCAATAGTTTAGGAGAAATCGCGCTGTCCAGTGTTAGCTGGGACACCCTGTATATCCGTGGAATAATCGATTCGAATCAAGCTACCTTAGGGACTGCATCAATAATGATTGCGAATCATCCAGTGAATTTCCACGTGGTAAACGACACACTGTTTGACGATGAAGACGGAATCTTAGGATCCGAATTTCTGTTACATCAAGAAGCTAGCATCGATTATGCAAAAAAGCAAATCAAGTGGGGAAAAACCTATATTCCCTTTAATACATACGAGAAGATATTCGTGCCAAAAAGAAGTTCAGTCCCTTTCCACATTAATATTGCAAATCCAGAACTGCGTGAAGGATACGTAGGAAAATTACACATAAAAGAAGGAATCTATTTGGGAAATGCATTAGTAACAAATCGAGAAGGAAAAGCTCATATGAGAATAGTAAATAGTACGGATGAAGATTATCACATTGTGGTACCTACAATCGAAATACTTCCATTTGAAGAACGTCCCACTAAACGATGTAATACGACAAAGATATCGAAGGAAAATCGATTTGAGGAAATCTTGAAACTACTGCGATTAGATCACTTAAACGAGGAAGAAAAGGAAAATGTGATGCAACTAATAAAGGAAAATGAAGATCGATTTCATTTAACAGGAGAAACTTTGGAAGGAACAGATAGTATACAACATAGAATTCATACTACGGATGATATACCGATAAATACTCAGCAGTATCGATATCCACCAATTCATAAAGACGAAATAAATCAACAAATAAAAGAACTATTGGAAACTGGTGTGGTAGAATCATCCACATCTCCATATAATTCTCCATTATGGATCGTTCCTAAAAAACCAGATTCAAAAGGTAAAAAACGATGGAGATTAGTAATCGATTATCGAAAATTAAATGAAAAGACGATAGGCGATGCGTATCCCCTACCAAATATTACTGAGATATTAGATCAATTAGGGAGTGCAAAATATTTCTCTACATTCGACTTAGCATCAGGGTTTCATCAGATTAAGATGGCACCAGAAGACGCACACAAGACAGCATTTTCTACACCATATGGACATTATCAGTTTACAAGAATGCCCTTTGGTTTGAAAAATGCACCTGCAACATTTCAACGCCTCATGAATAATGTTCTATCGGGACTTCAAGGAACCGAACTTTTTGTTTATCTGGATGACATTGTAATATATTCCAGATCTCTTCGTGAACACGAAATAAAATTTACAAGATTAATGAAAAGACTACGAGATGCAAAATTAATGCTTCAACCGGATAAATGCGAATTCTTACGACGTGAAGTGATGTACTTAGGACACATAATTGACGAACATGGAGTAAAACCAGATCCGAAGAAGATTGAAGCAGCAGAGAATTTTCCTAAACCCAAAACACCAAAGAACATTAAACAATTTTTGGGATTAATTGGATACTATAGACGATTTATACCGGAATTCTCAAGAAAATCGAAACCACTAACTAACTTATTGAAAAAGACAACGAAATTTATTTGGGGCAAAGAAGAAGAGGAAGCATTCCAAATATTAAAGAAGGCTCTAATATCCAAACCAATACTTCAATATCCAGATTTTTCACAGCCGTTCAAGGTAACGACGGACGCTTCAGGTTACGCCATAGGAGGAGTGCTTAGTCAGGATTTTACCGGCGACGATCTTCCTATTGCTTATGCGTCCCGGATATTAAATTCAGCAGAACAAAAATATTCCACGATTGAAAAGGAATGTTTAGCAATTATTTACTGCGTAACACATTTTCGACCTTATTTATATGGTCGTAAATTTAAAATAGAAACAGACCACAAACCTCTGGTATGGATGAATTCAATAAAAGATCCAAATTCTCGAATTTGGAAATGGAAACTTAAACTATCTGATTACGAATTCGAAATAAACTATAAAAAAGGAAAAAGTAACCTCAACGCTGATGCGTTGTCTCGAAACCCACCAGAAGTATGCCTACCAATAAGAGCAAGGGAGGAGGAGGATCCTCCAGAAGGCGAACCACCTCAAAAGAAAAACTTACCGTTAATTTTACCGGAAGACTTTAAAGGACCAATGACGAGAAGTAGACATTTGGCTTTTCCAAATAGGGAACTCAAACATTTAGAATTCCCAAAAAGAAGACGTAAACGTATACCAGTACAAGAAGAATCAGAAGATGAAGATATGGAATTAAATACATTATTACCAGAAACATCTCGAAGTTTGGAACAAAAACGGAAAAGAACTCTATCAAGTGATTCACCAATAGCTGGTCCTTCATTAAAAAGGAAACCTGTAGAGGAGCCAATAGAAATTACAGAAACGTCACTAGAAGAAGAATCAATTGAAACCACGGAAACACCACAAGAAGAAGAATCAATAGAAACAATAGATACACCTCCATCACCACCTCAATTATCACCTAGAACAACGACAAGTAGAAGCGAGGATACAATCCCTCATCAAAACCAATTAGTGATAAGAGAATCTAGAGATTCTTTGGCAAAAATAAAAGATAATAGAGTCATTTTCATTGGATTGGATGGAAATCCAATTGATAGAGGTGCCAAAGAATTAGAAACAGAAAATTTGCTACCAAATCATGTAGAACTTACCCTAGAAAGGGCACGGTCAGTATCAGATGGAACGAAATATATAATAAGTCTACCAATCAAAGAAGATTCAAGAACTCCTATACGACCTGATAACATTTTAAATAGTCTAGTGTCTTTATGGGACACAGTTACGGAATTTAACCTACAATCATTCTCCATAAGTAGAACTCATAATATAGAGGACGTACCATGGAAATATATTATAAACAGACTAAAAGACGTCTTCAAAGAACTACCAATAACAATTACAATTTGTACGGGTGATGTAGTAACACCACCCGAAAATCTGAGGGAACACATAATAAAAGAAAAACATACGTCGTCCAGTGGAGGACACAAGGGAGTTACAAAAACCTACCACAGAATACGTCAAAACTATTATTGGGAGAATATGAAAAAGGAAATTCAAAAATTCATTAGAGAATGTCAAGACTGTCAAATGAGGAAATTGACGAGAATAAAAACAAAACAACCAATGGTCTTGACAGACACTCCAGGCAAAGCGTTCGACAAAATCAGTATGGACATTGTTGGACCATTACCAAAAACTAGAAAAGGAAGAACACACATATTAACAATACAAGATTTGTTAACAAAATATTCAATAGCGATACCTTTAGCTCGAACCACCTCTGCCGATATAGCGGATGTATTTATAAAACGGTTTATTTGCCGATTCGGATCACCTAAAGCTATTTTAACCGATCAAGGAACAAATTTCACTTCAAATTTAATAAAAATCGTCGCTAAACGATTCAAAATTAAGCGTTATGTTACTACAGCCTATCATCCACAGAGTAACGGTTCGATAGAAAGATCGCATCACGTATTAACCGAATATTTAAAACAATATACGACGAACGACGAAAATTGGGACGATTGGATAGATTTAGCAATGTTTTCATATAATACCGCAGTACACGAGGGTACTAAATTTTCACCGCATGAATTAGTTTTCAGATGCATTGCACGAGAACCTTCGAGCGAAAAACCTATTGGTGAAGATTTGGAACCCACATATGCCGAATATCTTAGAGATTTATTTCGCAAAATAACTAATCTGCAAACTCAAGCCCGAGAAAATTTGATAAAGGCAAAAGCCAAATCTAAACAGTATTATGATCGGAAAATTAATCCGCAAAATTTTAAAGCAGGAGACTTAGTATATCTCATGAAAGAACCTCGGAGGACGAAGTTCGCAGATCAGTACTCAGAACCGTATAAAGTACTTGAATTGTTACCAAATCAGAATGTCAAAATATTATCTGATGGGACAACCCGTACAGTACATATAAATAAACTTAAACTTGCATATATTAGGTCCAATCCAGGTTGATTAGTAATTAAAACAAAATCGTATACAAAGTAATTAAACGATCAAATACTTAGAGTACGAAATACTAAAGGGAATATTATGAATCGTTGTTAAAATAACGATAGATCAAAACAAATTTTATTATTTTTTTTTATTAAAAGGGGAATTATCATGATTTTACCATGGATAATTCTAATCAACGTAAATCTCGTTTGGGCCCTCATTGGATACGATTGCAATGGGCAACATTTAAACGTGACAACCGTCTCATTAAATTCAGTAGGAGATTGCGAAATCAACCCAATCTCCACAACTACAAAGGAAATCTACATTCAACTTCTGCAACTCTCGGACTTCAACTACGTGGAAGTCATCCAATGCAAGCTGATAATTTCAAGAACCATTTATTATTGCGGAATGCATTCACACATTTCCGCAGTACACAACGGATTAAATGAATACCTCGAAGATTTAACCGAACGTCAATGCCGAGATATGCATGGATACGGATCCACCGTCATTGGTAACAACGTCTATTTGGTGGGACTCAAAATGAACCAAACATCAACCCGGACATTCACCATGGCCGGATCACTCACCGCAGATGGAAAATGTACCGGAGCACAATTTTCCGACCCTTATGGATCATGGGAAAAAGTAGTAGTACAAGCAATGGCGAAAATAACACTCAAAACTGCTCTAGTACCAGTACGACTGGAGCATAACAAAATCATATTGAAATCTGGAACTATATGCTATTTTCAAAACGGATTTTGCGTGGACAACGAGGACGGACACACGTTCTGGCACTCCTTTCCACCATCGACTTGCAAATTCGATCGCTATGATGTACTCTACGAAGGGCTGGCATCCAAAATTACCGATACCAGCCAAGCCGAAGAAAAATCACCTTCCGTATATGCATTGACTACACAAGATATTACGTTCGCTTTAACTCCAATAGGAGAGCAACATCTATGTGGTTATACGCTCATACAAACGGAACATCCAAAGTTATTTATCTTGGAAACAACGAAGGAAAGAATTTTTGCATCTTTACACAAAATCCCAGTAGAAAATTTAGATATTTTCACGTACGTGAATTCCAAATTTGTCTACGTGGAGAAACATATAAGAACTGAATTGAAAACCCTATACAGAGACATCATTTTACAAAAATGCTTATTGGAACAACAAATATTAAACAATGCTCTGATAATTGCTACGCTGAAACCAGACGAATTTGCTAATATAGTCACGAAAACACCGGGACATATGGCACTAGTAGCTGGCGAAGTGATTCACATTATAAAATGCATTTCTGTTCAAGTTAAAATACGCCAAACAGATGAATGCTATATAGAATTGCCTGTATGGTTAAAAAATAATTCAATGTTCTTAACACCGAAGACACATATTTTAACCACTCAAGGGACACATAGAGAATGTAGTCCCATTCTACCAGTCATGTATGAAATCGACCAAGCATGGCACAGAATTTCACCACATCCGATTGAAGTCCGTCCACCTCAATTATTACATCCAAAAACAAAACTCAGTTGGCACTACACATCTCCTTCGGATCTCGCAACCAGCGGGATATATACACAGAAGGAACTGGAAAATTTAAGGGACCACATTATGTTCCCTGCTGAAAAGGCAGCCGTATTAAACACACTCGCCAGAGGAGTATCCGGGAAAAATATTCCCGCAGGATCAATTTCAATAATGGGAATTATGGACGAAGAAACCATCACCACATTAGCCGAGAATGCAGCAGCCAAATTCTGGAACGGATTCCTTAAATTTGGAACAGTCACCGCAGGACTCCTTGGAGTTTTTATTATCATTAAAATAATAAAAACAATATTTGATACCATTATACACGGATATCAAATACATGCAGTCTACGGATGCGGATTACACTTGTTAGGAGCAATTTGGACCTCCATAACAACTTTAATATTATATTTGGCCAAAAAAAACAACCATCATCGCAGAATGCAGATCAACCAGCAACAACTGACGAGGGACGACAACCGACTCCAGCGGCAAGAGAATTCAAAGAAGCCATCCAAGAATTAAAACAAATTTCTTCTGGAAATTTGCTTTCTAAAGGGGGAGGTGTCACGTCCCGCGACGTAGAATCAAATATTATTTAACCTTTAATTCATTTTATTTACTATTCCGTACTCTGAGGTAATATAACAACCTCGTATGAAAACATCATACTAAATATTGTGCAACAAATTGCCGATAAGGCATTATCATAATAAGTTACAATAAGAAGAGATCGAGCAAGGGATATTCGAACGGCAACAGCGAACAGGACAAACAGCATCAAGGAGGTAGCGGACAGTCAGCAGTACACCAGCTCGTTGACCGCACGCACACGAAAGAGGCCCAGTCAACACCAGCTGACGTTCAGCATGGGACGGAGGGCCTTATCAACCAGCGGAGTCGACACCACCTTCGCAGAGCTGTGCCCCTGGTCTTCGCCAGAAGATTGCCCTCCCATTTATTTCCCGATACTCGATCACCGATACCCATATCATGTATTTAACTTCAGACCCTAGTACGTAAGCCGCACGGTATCAACCGTACAAAAAATATAATAAACATATAAATCCAAATATGTATAAAGAATCTTGCTATCGTCGCCGCTGGGAATCTAAAAATAATACATATTAGTCGCGAGGAAAGACACATAAAAGGCCACGGAGGAACGTGACTAAATCGTAAACAGATTCTCAGATAGCGCGATGGGAAGATTCTCCCTGGAAGATCCCAGGTGGAGGCTGTGGGGTGGGCTCTCCCACCTATGATTTGTCATGTGACAAATCCTAGAGTAGGAGTGACCAATTGCCCTATAAAAAGGGACTGACCACCCGCGGAGCTCATTACCATAATAATTACCGGAATCATCTAAAACATTCGCTTCAGTGTCCACGTTTTATTTTTCAAAGTGTAAAAGTTGTAAGTGAAGTTTTTATTATTAATAAAAGTGATAAAATCATATTTAACGCGTTCCAAGTGTTTTACTAGCCTTCCTAAGCTTTTGGGCATTCTGAGTGTTTTTTGAGTTACCGTAGAAATGAGAATAAAGAAATCCAGATTCTCCTCTGTTGAAAGTGTCATTGGCGAGCAGTCAGCTGCCCACTATGTCACTAGATACTAGAGATCAATCTGTATACGCGGTCAATTTAATACGAATCGATCCATCAATTCATAAAAAAAATGAATAATTAACGAACTATGGTTTGAGCTGATTCTTTAGAATCACTGGCGCGCAGACAGCTGCCCACCAGTGTCCTCTGGAGTGTAAGCGTAAACCGAGTTCCATTTGAACAAAACTAAAAGATTTAATTAATTCCCAGATGCCTAAAAGCAATCGTGCCGGGCGAAAGGTACAACTACGAAGAATAAACTATAATTATAAGTGCGCCCCAGCAATAGGATCCTCGTTGGGAGTCACCCCAACTCCCGTAATAAAAAACATCAAGCCAAGGGTTAAGGGAATCACGATCTACTGCGGCGATTGGGCCCAACAGAAATCCAACGCAGCTCTAGAAATTATCGGCATTCCGAACGCTCCCATCCCCTGGCGACTCATCGCATTATAAAAAGTAAGTATGTTCAATAATACGCGTAACAATCATTCTCAACTATCCCAGAGCGTTAAGTCCCAGGATTAGTTCAAAAGCGGATAGAAAATATAAATTCCCTAGAAATCGCGCTTAAATAAGGAAGTAGGGACGTAACACTCGTTTGACTCGTTTGACTCGTTTGACTCGGTTGGCTCGTTTAACTTGCTTGACTCGATTGTCCTGTTCAAACCGTTTGACTCGTTTGACTCGTTTGACTCGTTTGACTCGATTGTCCTGTTGGACCCGTTCGACTCGTTCGACTCGTTCGACTCGTTCGACTCGTTCGACTCGTTCGACTCGATTGTGCTGTTCGACCCGTTTGACTCGTTTGACTCGGTTGACTCGTTCGACTCGGTTGACTCGTTCGCCTCGGTTGACTCGTTCGACTCGTTTGACTCGTTCGACTCGTTTGACTCGTTCGACTCGTTTGACTCGTTCGACTCGTTTGACTCGTTCGACTCGTTTGACTCGTTCGACTCGTTTGACTCGTTCGACTCGTTTGACTCGTTCGACTCGTTTGACTCGTTCGACTCGTTTGACTCGTTCGACTCGTTTGACTCGTTCGACTCGTTTGACTCGTTCGACTCGTTTGACTCGTTCGACTCGTTTGACTCGTTCGACTCGTTTGACTCGTTCGACTCGTTTGACTCGTTCGACTCGTTTGACTCGTTCGACTCGTTTGACTCGTTCGACTCGTTTGACTCGTTCGACTCGTTTGACTCGTTCGACTCGTTTGACTCGTTCGACTCGTTTGACTCGTTCGACTCGTTTGACTCGTTCGACTCGTTTGACTCGTTCGACTCGTTTGACTCGTTCGACTCGTTTGACTCGTTCGACTCGTTTGACTCGTTCGACTCGTTTGACTCGTTCGACTCGTTTGACTCGTTCGACTCGTTTGACTCGTTCGACTCGTTTGACTCGTTCGACTCGTTTGACTCGTTCGACTCGTTTGACTCGTTCGACTCGTTTGACTCGTTCGACTCGTTTGACTCGTTCGACTCGTTTGACTCGTTCGACTCGTTTGACTCGTTCGACTCGTTTGACTCGTTCGACTCGTTTGACTCGTTCGACTCGTTTGACTCGTTCGACTCGTTTGACTCGTTCGACTCGTTTGACTCGTTCGACTCGTTTGACTCGTTCGACTCGTTTGACTCGTTCGACTCGTTTGACTCGTTCGACTCGTTTGACTCGTTCGACTCGTTTGACTCGTTCGACTCGTTTGACTCGTTCGACTCGTTTGACTCGTTCGACTCGTTTGACTCGTTCGACTCGTTTGACTCGTTCGACTCGTTTGACTCGTTCGACTCGTTTGACTCGTTCGACTCGTTTGACTCGTTCGACTCGTTTGACTCGTTCGACTCGTTTGACTCGTTCGACTCGTTTGACTCGTTCGACTCGTTTGACTCGTTCGACTCGTTTGACTCGTTCGACTCGTTTGACTCGTTCGACTCGTTTGACTCGTTCGACTCGTTTGACTCGTTCGACTCGTTTGACTCGTTCGACTCGTTTGACTCGTTCGACTCGTTTGACTCGTTCGACTCGTTTGACTCGTTCGACTCGTTTGACTCGTTCGACTCGTTTGACTCGTTCGACTCGTTTGACTCGTTCGACTCGTTTGACTCGTTCGACTCGTTTGACTCGTTCGACTCGTTTGACTCGTTCGACTCGTTTGACTCGTTCGACTCGTTTGACTCGTTCGACTCGTTTGACTCGTTCGACTCGTTTGACTCGTTCGACTCGTTTGACTCGTTCGACTCGTTTGACTCGTTCGACTCGTTTGACTCTGTTACATGGGCCCTTCAGGTCCATCCCGTGCTCGCTATCCACGCGTCGCTTTCTTTCGACATCGGCGATTCAGCGGAATCGCCTCGCGCGCGGCAGGCAGGTCGCCGAACCGCGGAATCCAGGGTCGTCTGCACAACGTGACCGTCGACAGCCCGGGCCTCGATATTTCGAAATAGGGAGCGATCGAGGTGCCGACGGGGCGATTTCCCCCTACGGACTTCGAAAACGCGAGGCAAGAACGGTAGCAGGCGACTTGGGCCCGGGCATTCGATTTTGGGTTTTGGAGTCGGTCTGATCGACACGCGTACGCGCGGTAGGAACTCCACCCACCGATAGAACATTCTCATTCTTGAACTCGAGATAGGAAGTGACGACGGACCAGAGGACCGTCTAGATACCGCGATCACGTCTCCGCGTAGAGTCCGCGAAGTACGCTCGGCCGATAGAATTCGTGAGAAGGGTAACTCCGTCCGATATACTGGAAACGGCCTCGCCGGGAGAGCCCCTCGCGAAAATCGAAATCCGACGTTAGAGACAGTGCGCTACGACGGGCCCCAGGGCCACCGACTTCCGAGAGCACAGCGAGCGACCACGACCTACCCTTGGGTCAGCGACTCTGCGAGCGATTGAAACGCTAGACGGCAAGCGTGCCACGCGCGATACCCTAGCGTCAGCAGAGACGGAGCGCCGTCTCTGAGGTATGTAATTTATATTATCTTTACTCAGAATATATACTGAATTTTATCGTTGTTCCTCAAATCCCTTTGTAAACATTCATTTCAACCCCTTCCCCTTCCTGGTAAGTATAGTCAAGGTGGGCCTAAGCCCTTTAAAAGAGCAAGAACCCGGTAGATCATTCCAGCCGCTCGGGGTGATCTGCAGTCAGTCCCTTCAGGACGTAACAAACTGGTGTCAGAAGTGGGATCTGATTTTCTAATCAATCCCTATTAGGTGAAGAGCGCGCGGTCGCTACATATTGCGACACGTCGCGATTTTATCTGCTCGTAACTTGACTACGCTTCCTACTACTCAACGCCTTTTGCTGGGCAGTGCATAACAATGGTGGGTGGAATCACAAGATCCCCCGTATCACAACCGTTTAGCACTTCTCAAACCTCTGCTACCAATCCTCCCGAGGTCCCTCCTCCCGCACCACCAGCCTCGGGCAGTAGACCATCTTTTGGTTCTCGGACGAACGACCTAGAAATGTCTGCAATAGACGTATGGCGTTCCCGCGAGGACGAGGAGAGGGTGTATCGGGCGCTAGACAATGTTCCCCGTTTCGACCCTGATTCTGTATCCTTAGAGGACTTCGCTGCCTCGATACAGCGCGCTACGAAGCGTGTACCGCCCGGCCAGGAAGAAAGATTTCTGACCGAGCTAATATACAAATTAAAAGATCCTATTAGATTCTATGTCGAAGGGAAAGGTTGTCAAAGCGTAGCCGACCTACTATCCTTACTAAAGATCCGATACTCCCCATGCCGTGGCTATGAGGAGTTACGTTTAGAACTAGAACGTATAAGCATGTTTCCCCGGGAACGAATTATAGATTTTATTCATCGCGTAAGCCGCCTGTACCGACAGGTGACCTTAAGAGCTAAAGAATTAATCGGGGAAAATAATGAGAAAACCATGAGAGAACTGGAACGATTGGCTCGTTCCTCGTTTATCACGGGATTACCCCAAAGAATTGCGACTAGAATAACTATATCGAATCCAGAATCATTAGACGACGCGTTCGATTTAGCCCTACACGCGGAAAGGCGACAACAGGAAATGTCCGGCTTGTCGCGTGACGATACAGTCGGACGCACCCGAAGTGCGCGTCCCCCGTCCCCATACGATCCTCAACGAAATTGGACAGAATGGAGACAACCGGAGGAGGATGACTCTTACGAAGAGCCCAGGTCCTCGTACTCCGCCTATTCATATCCTCGCAACCGAGATTCAAATTATCGCGAATCGCGTTATCGCGACCAGTCCCCTCGCGAACCAGATTATCGCGAGCCGACACCGCCGCGTCGTCCAACGGCCCTGCTGACGAGGCAAGGTGAGCGTTCGTTGGACTACGAACGTAAACCGTCCGCTCCACGGGGAAGATCTGAACGCGAGAGACCCCGAAATGATAGACGGTCACGACCTCACGATGCTAAAACATATGAACCTCGCGAGTCACGGACCTATGAACCTCGCGATCCGCGGTTATATGAACCCCGCGAGTCAAGAAGATATGAAAATCGCGAACCACCAAGACGGATGGAACGCGAGACTTCCTCTGAAAATCGCAATCATTTAAACTACCAGCGCGCCCGCCCGTTCAACCGGAACGAGGCGGGCGGGTCCTATTCACCGGCCCCAAGATCACCGCGAAACCAGAACCAGCGACAATTCTCGGACGCGCAGACTCCCCCCGCATCCGGGTCAAGGCCAAACAGCTGGAGAACGGCGAGGGAGAATTCATCGTAGACACGGGTTCCGCGTTGAATTTATTGGATATACGGTACGCGAGTTATGAGGCCCCAGTCTTAAGTATGGACCCCATCGAAGTCGGAGGCTTGAACGGAAAAGTCATGACTCTGGGTACCACTCGCTTGAAAATTAACGGCAGTTGGGCGCTATTCCACGTAATAAATATGCCTCACCTACCTGAAGGAGTTGCGGGCCTGATTGGGAGCCCGTACCTGCTTCAGGAAGAAGCCATTGTATCTTACCACCAACGTACGATGGTAACGGCGAACCGCCCGATCACGCCCATACACTTCTCCAACTCCAGAGAATTAGAAAGTACGTTAGAAGCATGCCAAAGAAGTCACGAGGACTTCCTGTCATACCTAAAGGAACATCCAGAACTGGAGCCCAGCGGGAGTGAAGTAAATGTATGTCTCCCCGAAAACCGCGATGGTCCCGATGACGACGAGTGGGTTTGCCCTTCTCCTCCCTTCGGAGAGGAGTTCGATGCCAATGAAGATCAGGATCTGGGAAATTATCGCGTCGAACGTAAACCCCCTGAAGAACGATTACAACACATCGTAACGACCCTGAAACTGGAAGAACTAGACCCGGAACCGCGTCGGTCGATTGAAGATTTAGTCATCAGACACTCGGACAGGTTTTTTGTACCTGGAGATCCGCTGGAGGCAACAACGACCATAGAACACACCATCCCGGTGACTGACCCCACGTCTGTATTCACAAGACAATATCCGCACTCCCCGTTGTTGGACGAGGAGATCGCCAAGCAGGTGCACAACCTAGAAGAGCTGGGTATAATCACCGCGTCTTCGTCACCAAATAACTCACCCCTGCACGTGGTCCCGAAAGGAGAGGACGCAGAAGGAAAGAAACGATGGAGGGTAGTGGCAGATTTCAGATTTCTAAACGCTATAACGATTGACGACCGTTTTCCCCTTCCGCGTATTTCAGACATACTCGATCGCTTGGGTGGAGCCAGATATTTTTCAATTTTCGATTTAGCGAACGGGTTCCACCAAATTCCTATGGCCCCCGAAGATCGCGCAAAACCCGCGTTTACCACCCCGGACGGACATTACGAATATCTCCGCATGCCCTTCGGATTAAAAAACGCACCGGCCACCTTTCAACGATTAATGAATCGGGTGCTAAAAGGGCTTATCGGCAAAGAATTATTCGTGTATCTAGACGACGTGGTAGTATATTCGCGTACTCTCGAGGAGCATGAACACCGACTCGAGAGATTCTTCGAACGCTTACGCGAGCATAACCTGACGCTACAGACGGAGAAGGCCAAGTTCCTAAAGGACAAGGTCATCTACTTAGGCCATATCATAGCAGCTGATGGGGTAAGACCCAATCCCGAGAAGATCAAGGCTGTCGCTGCCTTCCCCGTACCTAAAACCCGAAAAAACCTAAAACAGTTCCTTGGCCTCGTAAATTACTATCGTCGCTTTATACCGGAAATGGCTAAACGCGCTAGACCACTCACAAATTTGACAAGTACGAAAATTCCATTCCTTTGGACCGACAAACAACAGGAAAGTTTCGAAGACCTGCGCCAAGCACTCTGCAAGGAACCGGTCTTACGTTATCCAAATTTTGACGAACCATTTATAATTACAACCGACGCGTCTGACGTAGCCGTCGGCGCGATTTTGAGTCAAGGAAAAATAGGCGAAGACCCGCCAATAGCGTACGCCTCGCAAGTGCTAACCCCTTGCCAAGAAAATTATTCAACCACAGAAAGGGAATGTCTCGCGATAATTTACGCTGTGAAACAATTTCGAACGTACATTTATGGACGAAAATTTTTCTTAGTAACCGACCACCGGCCACTACAATGGCTATCCTCGATAAAGGATCCGGTGTCGCGACTCGCCCGATGGAAAATTACGCTCGCCGATTATCAATACGAAATTGTCTATAAGCCGGGACGCGTTAATGCAAACGCGGACGCACTCTCACGAAACCCGGTATCGCACGCGTTTCCGACTACCACCGAAGAAACCCCGCCGGAGAGCAAAGAGGAAGGTATAGGAACTCGCGTAGGCGCTCGTCGTCAAGACATGCCCAGACCAAATTACGCTGAACCTCCATCGTTCGATTCTACGCTAGAAGGATACGATCTCGAACAGGGGACGCAACCAACAGAAACCGACAACACCGCCGATATAGAGAGCAGGGCGAACTCCACCGTTTTAGATACAACAGAAGGGCAGACAGGAATGCCCGAGTTCCTGGACACTGAAAAACGACGATCCAGACGAAAGTAAAGAGAGCTCAGCCATATTAAGCGATGACTCGTACATAGGCCCAATTACCCAAGAAGAAATCACCATCTTGAAGAGTATGGACGAAGAATACCCCACCCAGGGAAAAGGGGAAACATCGGACCCCCACGGAAACGTCAGCCCTCTGAAAACGGACCCAACATCAGGCCCAAAGAAGCGAGTGTCATGGGGAATACCTCTGCATGCAGAAGCCTTAGACATCCCGCAGTCGACCATGATTTGCCCGGAGGGCGAGAGCCTGGAGGAGCAGGAAGACCAATCGCCTCCCAAGGAAAATTCGAGTATGAGCCTCAGGCCTGATATAATCGAGGTGCCCGACCTAACGGAGTTCCAAGAAGTGAACTACGGGCCATTCATCAACCCCCCAAATTTTCCATCAACCATACGGGAATTACCCGGAGACAAGACAGACGTCCTGGATACTGCGGAACGCGAAGCACAGCCAACGTTATGCGAAATAAGAATCGTAAAGACCACACTGGCATCCGCCCCAGACAACTACGCTCATTTTATATCATCTGACAGAATATTCACGAGCCTAAATTGTAAAACCTTAAAAGCTATCGGACTCCTCGACGAAACAAAATTATTATCCGAGGAATTAACCAAGAACAGCATAATAATCACCCGCAATGAAGAAGGGACAATTTTCAGTGTCGTCGGAGCAAGCAGTTTCTACCACGAAATGGGAGAAGGTGAGCTAACGTCAGCTTTGACAGCGCTCAGGAACGCGGCAGAGAACGAACGCGTCCGCTCGTTTCGGGTAGCAGCGCACGGCGAAACCCTACACCAATTTGACGCCGAAACGCTCCGAAGACAATTCAAACGCATTTTCGAACAAATACCCATTACAATTACAATTTGCACGGGCGAAATTCAATTACCTCCAGAAAACGAACGGGAGGATATCATCCGATACTATCACGAGAGCTTGATAGGAGGACATAAGGGCGTGACAAAGACGTATCGACGCATACGCAGCCTATTCGACTGGCCGCGCTTACGCCGCGACGTAGAAGACTACATACGAAGTTGTCAGAGCTGTCAAGAACAAAAGCTCGTACGCATCAAAACTCGAGAACCAATGTTAATCACCGATACCCCCGCAAGGCCCTTCGATAAAGTAGCTTTGGACACAGTAGGACCGCTTCCCCCTACCCCGAGCGGAAACCGTCACGTTCTCACCATGCAATGTCAATTATCAAAATTCTGTATGGCCGTTCCTTTACCGGACATACGAGCCGTCACCGTGGCCGATGCGTTATCGCGTTACTTTATCGCGATCTTCGGCGCACCACGAGCAATACTAACGGACCGCGGGACGAGTTTCATCAATAATATAATCCGGGGAATAGCTCAAACTTTCAAAATCAAACATGTTACCACCTCGGGATATCGTCCGCAGACTAACGGTTCCCTCGAAAGAAGTCACATCGTCTTAACCGAATACCTCAAACACTATTTGGAAAGATATGAGGACTGGGACCTGCTACTCCCATTCGCTATGTACTCGTACAATACCTCGGTACACGAAGCGACAAAATTCACCCCATACGAGGTAGTTTTCGGACAACTAGCTCGAGATCCATTTACGCCTATGTCCCGCGAAGAGTTACTAACGTACCCGACATACGTACAGAATTTGGTAGAGCGATTAGACGAAATCCGAAAGACCACGCGATCAAATTTAGACACTAGCAAATCGCGTTCAAAAGACATATATGACCGGAAAAGTAACCAGGTTACATTCAAAATTGACGACCTTGTTTACGTACAGAAAGAGCCTCGGCTCCATAAATTCGATCCACATTACATTGGCCCTTACAGGATCAAAGCAATTACCGATCAAAATAACGCAATACTAATTTCGGACGAGGGCCACCAAATCATCAAACATTTCGATAATCTGAAACATGCTTATATTAAAGATAAACCACCTTGACGCCAATGGAGCGTATTCAATGGTTTAAGCTTACAACGGACCGGCGACAGAGCTCAAAAATGCTGACTCTCATAGCCAAGGTCCCACACTCCATGTAAATTCTTTCCTTTTTCCCCACCCTTTTCCTTTATCTCACTTGTTTTTGTATTTGCAGTAGTCATCTACTAAAAACAATAGAATTCCCACCCTTTTCCTTTATCTCACTTGTTTTTGTATTTGCAGTAGACATCTACTAAAAACAATAGAATTCCCACCCTTTTCCTTTATCTCACTTGTTTTTGTATTTGCAGTAGTCATCTACTAAAAACAATAGAATTCCCACCCTTTTCCTTTATCTCACTTGTTTTTTGTATTTGCAGTAGTCATCTACTAAAAACAATAGAATTCCCACCCTTTCCTTTATCTCACTTGTTTTTCGTATTTGCAGTAGTCAGCTACTAAAAACAATAGAACCCCTCGCGAAAACTCATTTCGGAAAATCCTCGATACGAACACCATGGATGGACGTGGCCTAATTTTGCTCACGTTCCTTTGGACGATCGCCACCGCGAACGTCGTCGACGGGGATTACCGAATATGGCAGTTAAAAAACAACCCGGGCTTGTACTATGAAAAGATTCGACCTCTTCGAGTTTTCATACTCAGTGGAGACTGGTCACGGGTATAGGAGTCGCGGAAGTATTGTCCTCGCGACCAGAAACCCAACCCCAGATCAACCGGATGAAGACCATGTGTACGGCGTACAATTGGACGTCTTGCCCAGCCAACGCCCTTAACTCAGCCTTACAACGAAAACTTCTCGACGCAAACCGCTACGAAGAATTATTACTAGGCATATTGGGAAAGCCTCAGATTCACCGTACCAAGCGATCGGTGCCCTTGGGATTCATCGGATCGCTGAGTAAGGCCCTTTTCGGAACACTGGACAGCGACGACGCGCAATATTATAATCAGGAAATAGATAAACTCTACAAAGATCAGAACCACCTCGCCGAATTGCTAGGAAACCAAACTCATATTATAAAATCCGAATTTCAAGATATACACGAAGCACTAAAATCTGTATCTGGTTCCGTACAAACCATGAGCGATAGAATTAAGGAAATAGAATCGGGTATCCGTCAATTGGACGAACGCGAAACGAAAATAGAATTAGAATTAGCCTTTTCGTCATGGACATTTTTAATGACCAGACACGTGGACGAATATGTAGCCGCGCTGATCATAATCACGGACGCGCTAACGTTCGCGAAACTCGGTATATTACATCCGGCCGTATTGTCCCCAAGTCAGCTTGCGCGGACTTGCGAAAGAATTCGCGAAACCACGCCATACGAATTTCCGCTGACACCAGAAGAATTAAATTCGGAACAATTACAAGGGGTGACCAAATTGAACGTAGCTTATTCACAAGGGCGAATTCTCTTGTCTCTAGACATTCCTCTATTGGACCAAATTCCCTTCGATCTTTATTACATTCAACCGTGCCCTTCGTTCCAAACTATATCGACCAATGTCTCTACCCCTATATTCATAAAACCACGAACACCTTACCTAGCCGTCAGTCAAATCAACTTCCAATACTTCATGCCGGACGAAAACTACATCACAGGATGCAGAAAACATCATCGCATGTACATGTGCGAACTCAGCCTGCCACTACAGGATTTGGAAAAAACACCAAGCTGCGAAACGGATGCCCTACTAAGACCACAAAACATCAAATGGCCTAGTTGCAACATCCAAGCTCTCACCGGAAGTCGAGCCTTCCTCAAGAAGATGGTCGCACCCAACACCTGGTTGTATTCCATCAAGGGCACCTTGGCACTACAGGTTCAATGCAACAAGCATGCGGCCGGATACGAAGTGCTCCAGGGTGCAGGAATATTGCAACTGAGGAAGGGGTGTCAAGCCAAAATCGGGAACGACCAGATCTGGGCATCCGGAGTCGACACCGAAGAACTAACAACCATCTACAAACCATCTATTGGCATCAATATTTCGGAAATCCTGCCAACACTCACAGAACATCACGTAAAAATCCTAGCCGACCATCAAGAAAAGGAACCTCAAGGGACCCTTCAGGATACTCATGCGAAAGCAAACGCAATCGCACTGGAGGACATAGAGAGGCAAGCAAGGGAGCTGGCCACTCATCACCGAACCGAAAATCTGTTAAATTACGTCACCTACGGAATGCCAGGACTGGGAGGACTTTTCGTCATCCTCCTGATTGTCTGGATTGGATACCGTTTTTGGAGGGCACGTCGGACACAACATCGAGAGCCCTCAAGAAAAGAGACAAAGGTCAACATAGAAATGATACCACCCCGCCCTCCTCCTCAAATAATTTCACGACCCCGTCCTCTTGCTATTACCTCTTTTCCTTCTGACCTACCCGTTATACCGTCCACGAGGACAAGAGAAGGAGCCCACGTGGAACGAGCGAGAAGTCTCGCGGGTACCGAGCCATACTTCGAAATATTCTAGGGCGTGGTTTTGCTGATCACAGCGGAAAACCCCGCGCGTTAGTCTTAAGACCGACCCCCGCGATGCGCTCTGCTGCGATAATTAGGTAGTAGGGATAATAGCATATAAGACCCGAATCAAGCAAAGCGAGGCACAGTCATTATAAAAATTTTACAAGTGCAAAAAAAAAACAGAAGAGACAAATATGGAGTGCCCCACTTTCAACGACAAGCGAGTCAGTAGAAGGAGCCTGGCAGACGCAGTACTGCCACGGCAACTCCATGCACCCTTCGCGAGAAGACTATGCGTGACGAACATCTCAGGCGAACGCCCTTTCCACAACGTAAAGACGAAACAGGTGATCTGTTTCCCCTGCGCTTGGCTGAGACAGCCGAAGAACTTTGCCGAATATCGCAGAATGCCGGTGCACCTACTCACCAGAGAAAGCAGGGTGTTGTACGTGATCCAGTGTGCACAATGCAAGGACAGGGTTCTGCGATATGAGGAGGCCAGCAACTGCGTAGGCTGCATAAGGGCAATGTTGGACACCCCGCCACAGTACCTGCCGGCCCTGTCCATCATACGGGCCCCAGACGCGAGGGACGACGTCGAGGGTCCGAAGGAGGTACCATGGCCCTCGGCCTAGGAGTACATTCTGCCCACGTTATAGGTATTTACACAAGCAACTGTCATCAACTCTAGACAATGAGGACCTTTACTAAAAGCCTCATTCCTTTTGTATTCGCAGCAGAGAGAGCTGCGCCCTAACCGGATCTTCCGATTATTCATTCAAATTACGAATTACCGATAATCATATAAATTTGTAACAATATACCGATTCTTTTCTCCGCCTAATTACGGATCATTTATTAGAAACCCCTTTTGCGCCCCCTTTTAGTTTTAATAGCGTAAATCGTAAATTTAAATCGTGTATCGAAAGAAACGCGTGAACAGCATCACACGGGCAACGACGAAACGGACTCACGAGACCGTTTCGTGTCTAAGTGGGGAGGTGTTACATGGGCCCTTCAGGTCCATCCCGTGCTCGCTATCCACGCGTCGCTTTCTTTCGACATCGGCGATTCAGCGGAATCGCCTCGCGCGCGGCAGGCAGGTCGCCGAACCGCGGAATCCAGGGTCGTCTGCACAACGTGACCGTCGACAGCCCGGGCCTCGATATTTCGAAATAGGGAGCGATCGAGGTGCCGACGGGGCGATTTCCCCCTACGGACTTCGAAAACGCGAGGCAAGAACGGTAGCAGGCGACTTGGGACCGGGCATTCGATTTTGGGTTTTGGAGTCGGTCTGATCGACACGCGTACGCGCGGTAGGAACTCCACCCACCGATAGAACATTCTCATTCTTGAACTCGAGATAGGAAGTGACGACGGACCAGAGGACCGTCTAGATACCGCGATCACGTCTCCGCGTAGAGTCCGCGAAGTACGCTCGGCCGATAGAATTCGTGAGAAGGGTAACTCCGTCCGATATACTGGAAACGGCCTCGCCGGGAGAGCCCCTCGCGAAAATCGAAATCCGACGTTAGAGACAGTGCGCTACGACGGGCCCCAGGGCCACCGACTTCCGAGAGCACAGCGAGCGACCACGACCTACCCTTGGGTCAGCGACTCTGCGAGCGATTGAAACGCTAGACGGCAAGCGTGCCACGCGCGATACCCTAGCGTCAGCAGAGACGCGCGATACCCTAGCGTCAGCAGAGACGGAGCGCCGTCTCTGAGGTATGTAATTTATATTATCTTTACTCAGAATATATACTGAATTTTATCGTTGTTCCTTAAATCCCTTTGTAAACATTCATTTCAACCCCTTCCCCTTCCTGGTAAGTATAGTCAAGGTGGGCCTAAGCCCTTTAAAAGAGCAAGCACCCGGTAGATCATTCCAGCCGCTCGGGGTGATCTGCAGTCAGTCCCTTCAGGACGTAACAACTCGTTCGACTCGTTTGACTCGTTCGACTCGTTTGACTCGTTTGACTCGTTTGACTCGTTTGACTCGTTTGACTGGTTTGACTCGTTTGACACGTTTGACACGTTTGACTCGTTTGACTCGCTTGACTCGTTTGACTCGTTTGACTCGTTTGAGTCGTTTGAATCGATTGTCCTGTTCGACCCGTTTGACCCTTTTGACTCGTTTGACTCGTTTGACTCGTTTGACTCGTATGACTCGTTTGACTCGTTTGACTCGTTTGACTCGTATGACTCGTTTGACTCGTTTGACTCGTTTGACTCGTTTGACCCGTTTGACTCGTTTCACTCGTTTCACTCGTTTCACTCGTTTCACTCGTTTCACTCGTTTGACTCGTTTGACTCGTTTGACTCGTTTGACTCGTTTGACTCGTTTGACTCGTTTGACTCGTTTGACTCGTTTGACTCGTTTGACTCGTTTGACTCGTTTGACACGTTTGACTCGTTTGACACGTTTGACTCGTTTGACTCGTTTGACTCGTTTGACTCGTTTGACTCGTTTGACTCGTTTGACTCGTTTGACTCGGTTGACTCGTTTGACTCGTTTGACTCGTTTGACTCGTTTGACTCGTTTGACTCGTTTGACTCGTATGACTCGTTTGACTCGTTTGACTCGTTTGACTCGTTTGACTCGTTTGACTCGTTTGACTCGTATGACTCGCTTGACTCGTATGACTCGTTTGGCTCGTTCAACTCGCTTGACTCGATTGTCCTGTTCGACCCGATTGACCCGATTGACTCGTTTGACCCGATTGACTCGTTTGACTCGTTGGACTCTTTTGACTCGTTTGACTCGTTGGACTCTTTTGACTCGTTTGACTCGTTTGACTCGTTTGACTCGTTTGACTCGTTTGACTCGTTTGACTCGTTTGACTCGTTTGACTCGTTTGACTCGTTTGACTCGTTTGACTCGTTTGACTCGTTTGACTCGTTTGACTCGTTTGACTCGTTTGACTCGTTTGACTCGTTTGACTCGTTTGACTCGTTTGACTCGTTTGACTCGTTTGACTCGTTTGACTCGTTTGACTCGTTTGACTCGTTTGACTCGTTTGACTCGTTTGACTCGTTTGACTCGTTTGACTCGTTTGACTCGTTTGACTCGTTTGACTCGTTTGACTCGTTTGACTCGTTTGACTCGTTTGACTCGTTTGACTCGTTTGACTCGTTTGTCTCGTTTGACTCGTTTGACTCGTTTGACTCGTTTGACTCGTTTGACTCGTTTGACTCGTTTGACTCGTTTGACTCGTTTGACTCGTTTGACTCGTTTGACTCGTTTGACTCGTTTGACTCGTTTGACTCGTTTGACTCGTTTGACTCGTTTGACTCGTTTGACTCGTTTGACTCGTTTGACTCGTTTGACTCGTTTGACTCGTTTGACTCGTTTGACTCGTTTGACTCGTTTGACTCGTTTGACTCGTTTGACTCGTTTGACTCGTTTGACTCGTTTGACTCGTTTGACTCGTTTGACTCGTTTGACTCGTTTGACTCGTTTGACTCGTTTGACTCGTTTGACTCGTTTGACTCGTTTGACTCGTTTGACTCGTTTGACTCGTTTGACTCGTTTGACTCGTTTGACTCGTTTGACTCGTTTGACTCGTTTGACTCGTTTGACTCGTTTGACTCGTTTGACTCGTTTGACTCGTTTGACTCGTTTGACTCGTTTGACTCGTTTGACTCGTTTGACTCGTTTGACTCGTTTGACTCGTTTGACTCGTTTGACTCGTTTGACTCGTTTGACTCGTTTGACTCGTTTGACTCGTTTGACTCGTTTGACTCGTTTGACTCGTTTGACTCGTTTGACTCGTTTGACTCGTTTGACTCGTTTGACTCGTTTGACTCGTTTGACTCGTTTGACTCGTTTGACTCGTTTGACTCGTTTGACTCGTTTGACTCGTTTGACTCGTTTGACTCGTTTCTCTCGTTTCACTCGTTTCACTCGTTTCACTCGTATGACTCGTTTGACTCGTTTGACTCGTTTGACTCGTTTGACTCGTTTGACTCGTTTGACTCGTTTGACTCGTTTGACTCGTTTGACTCGTTTGACTCGTTTGACTCGTTTGACTCGTTTGACTCGTTTGACTCGTTTGACTCGTTTGACTCGTTTGACTCGTTTGACTCGTTTGACTCGTTTGACTCGTTTGACTCGTTTGACTCGTTTGACTCGTTTGACTCGTTTGACTCGTTTGACTCGTTTGACTCGTTTGACTCGTTTGACTCGTTTGACTCGTTTGACTCGTTTGACTCGTTTGACTCGTTTGACTCGTTTGACTCGTTTGACTCGTTTGACTCGTTTGACTCGTTTGACTCGTTTGACTCGTTTGACTCGTTTGACTCGTTTGACTCGTTTGACTCGTTTGACTCGTTTGACTCGTTTGACTCGTTTGACTCGTTTGACTCGTTTGACTCGTTTGACTCGTTTGACTCGTTTGACTCGTTTGACTCGTTTGACTCGTTTGACTCGTTTGACTCGTTTGACTCGTTTGACTCGTTTGACTCGTTTGACTCGTTTGACTCGTTTGACTCGTTTGACTCGTTTGACTCGTTTGACTCGTTTGACTCGTTTTGCGCGTTTGACTCGTTTGACTCGTTTGACTCGTTTGACTCGTTTGACTCGTTTGACTCGTTTGACTCGTTTGACTCGTTTGACTCGTTTGACTCGTTTGACTCGTTTGACTCGTTTGACTCGTTTGACTCGTTTGACTCGTTTGACTCGTTTGACTCGTTTAAGTCGTTTAAGTCGTTTGACCCGTTTGACCCGTTTGACCCGTTTGACCCGTTTGGCTCGTTTGGCTCGTTTGGCTCTTTTGAGTCGTTTGACTCGTTTGACTCGTTTGACTCGTTTGACTCGTTTGACTCGTTTGACTCGTTTGACTCGTTTGACTCGTTTGACTCGTTTGACTCGTTTGACTCGTTTGACTCGTTTGACTCGTTTGACTCGTTTGACTCGTTTGACTCGTTTGACTCGTTTGACTCGTTTGACTCGTTTGACTCGTTTGACTCGTTTGACTCGTTTGACTCGTTTGACTCGTTTGACTCGTTTGACTCGTTTGACTCGTTTGACTCGTTTGACTCGTTTGACTCGTTTGACTCGTTTGACTCGTTTGACTCGTTTGACTCGTTTGACTCGTTTGACTCGTTTGACTCGTTTGACTCGTTTGACTCGTTTGACTCGTTTGACTCGTTTGACTCGTTTGACTCGTTTGACTCGTTTGACTCGTTTGACTCGTTTGACTCGTTTGACTCGTTTGACTCGTTTGACTCGTTTGACTCGTTTGACTCGTTTGACTCGTTTGACTCGTTTGACTCGTTTGACTCGTTTGACTCGTTTGACTCGTTTGACTCGTTTGACTCGTTTGACTCGTTTGACTCGTTTGACTCGTTTGACTCGTTTGACTCGTTTGACTCGTTTGACTCGTTTGACTCGTTTGACTCGTTTGACTCGTTTGACTCGTTTGACTCGTTTGACTCGTTTGACTCGTTTGACTCGTTTGACTCGTTTGACTCGTTTGACTCGTTTGACTCGTTTGACTCGTTTGACTCGTTTGACTCGTTTGACTCGTTTGACTCGTTTGACTCGTTTGACTCGTTTGACTCGTTTGACTCGTTTGACTCGTTTGACTCGTTTGACTCGTTTGACTCGTTTGACTCGTTTGACTCGTTTGACTCGTTTGACTCGTTTGACTCGTTTGACTCGTTTGACTCGTTTGACTCGTTTGACTCGTACGTCTCGTATGACTCGTTTGACCCGCTTGACCCGCTTGACTCGTTTGACCCGTTTGACTCGTTTGACTCGTTTGACTCGTTTGACTCGTTTGACTCGTTTGACTCGTTTGACTCGTTTGACTCGTTTGACTCGTTTGACTCGTTTGACTCGTTTGACTCGTTTGACTCGTTTGACTCGTTTGACTCGTTTGACTCGTTGACTCGTTTGACTCGTTTGACCCCTTTGACTCGTTTGACTCGTTCGACTCGTTTGACTCGTTTGACTCGTTTGACTCGTTGACTCGTTTGACGCGTATGACTCGTTTGACTCGTTTAACTCGTT
Organism: Andrena haemorrhoa; assembly: GCA_910592295.1. NCBI lineage: Eukaryota > Metazoa > Arthropoda > Insecta > Hymenoptera > Andrenidae > Andrena > Andrena haemorrhoa. The sequence continues at coordinate 26,135,159 of OU342943.1, forward strand.
TGACTCGTTTGCCTCCTTTGCCTCCTTTGACTCGTTTGACTCGTTTGACTCGTTTGGCTCGTTTGACTCGTTTGACTCCTTTGACTCGGTTGGCTCGTTTGGCTCGTTTGACTCGTTTGAGTCGTTTGGCTCCTTTGACTCGTTTGGCTCGTTTGGCTCGTTTGGCTCGTTTGACTCGTTTGACTCGTTTGAGTTGTTTGAGTCGTTTGACTCGATTGACTCGTCTAACTCGATAGACTCGATTGACTCGTTTGAGTCGAATGAGTCGAATGAGTCGAATGAGTCGAATGAGTCGAATGAGTCGAATGAGTCGAATGAGTCGAATGAGTCGAATGAGTCGAATGAGTCGAATGAGTCGAATGAGTCGAATGAGTCGAATAAGTCGTTTGACTCGCTTGACTCGTTTGACTCGCTTGACTCGTTTGACTCGCTTGACTCGTTTGACTCGCTTGACTCGTTTGACTCACTTGACTCGTTTGACTCGTTTGACTCGTTTGACTCGTTTGACTCGTTTTGCTCGTTAGCAAACGAGTCAATCGGGTCAAACGAGTCAAACGAGTCAAACGAGTCAAACGAGTCAAACGAGTCAAACGAGTCAAACGAGTCAAACGAGTCAAACGAGTCAAACGAGTCAAACGAGTCAAACGAGTCTAACGAGTCAAACGAGTCAAACGAGTCAAACGAGTCAAACGAGTCAAACGAGTCAAACGAGTCAAACGAGTCAAACGAGTCAAACGAGTCAAACGAGTCAAACGAGTCAAACGAGTCAAACGAGTCAAACGAGTCAAACGAGTCAAACGAGTCAAACGAGTCAAACGAGTCAAACGAGTCAAACGAGTCAAACGAGTCAAACGAGTCAAACGAGTCAAACGAGTCAAACGAGTCAAACGAGTCAAACGAGTCAAACGAGTCAAACGAGTCAAACGAGTCAAACGAGTCAAACGAGTCAAACGAGTCAAACGAGTCAAACGAGTCAAACGAGTCAAACGAGTCAAACGAGTCAAACGAGTCAAACGAGTCAAACGAGTCAAACGAGTCAAACGAGTCAAACGAGTCAAACGAGTCAAACGAGTCAAACGAGTCAAACGAGTCAAACGAGTCAAACGAGTCAAACGAGTCAAACGAGTCAAACGAGTCAAACGAGTCAAACGAGTCAAACGAGTCAAACGAGTCAAACGAGTCAAACGAGTCAAACGAGTCAAACGAGTCAAACGAGTCAAACGAGTCAAACGAGTCAAACGAGTCAAACGAGTCAAACGAGTCAAACGAGTCAAACGAGTCAAACGAGTCAAACGAGTCAAACGAGTCAAACGAGTCAAACGAGTCAAACGAGTCAAACGAGTCAAACGAGTCAAACGAGTCAAACGAGTCAAACGAGTCAAACGAGTCAAACGAGTCAAACGAGTCAAACGAGTCAAACGAGTCAAACGAGTCAAACGAGTCAAACGAGTCAAACGAGTCAACCGAGTCAACCGAGTCAACCGAGTCAAACGGGTCGAACAGGACAATCGAGTCAAGCGAGTTGAACGAGCCAAACGAGTCATACGAGTCAAGCGAGTCATACGGGTCAAACGAGTCAAACGAGTCAAACGAGTGAAACGAGTCAAACGTGTCAAACGAGTCAAACGAGTGAAACGAGTCAAACGAGTGAAACGAGTCAAACGAGTGAAACGAGTCAAACGAGTGAAACGAGTCAAACGAGTGAAACGAGTCAAACGAGTGAAACGAGTCAAACGAGAGAAACGAGTCAAACGAGTGAAACGAGTCAAACGAGTGAATCGAGTCAAACGAGTGAAACGAGTCAAACGAGTCAAACGAGTCAAACGAGTCAACCGAGTCAAACGGGTCGAACAGTACAATCGAGTCAAACGAGTCAAACGAGTCAAACGAGTCAAACGAGTCAAACGAGTAAACCGAGTCGAACGAGTCAAGCGAGTTGAACGAGCCAAACGAGTCAAACGAGTCAAACGAGTCAAACGAGTCAAACGAGTCAAACGAGTCAAACGAGTCAAACGAGTCAAACGAGTGAAACGAGTCAAACGAGTCAAACGAGTGAAACGAGTCAAACGAGTGAAACGAGTCATACGAGTCAAACGAGTCCATCGAGTCAAACGGTTCGAACAGGACAATCGTGTCAAGCGAGTTGAATGAGCCAAACGAGTCAAACGAGTCAAACGAGTCAAACGAGTCAAACGAGTCAAACGAGTCAAACGAGTGAAACGAGTCAAACGAGTCAAACGAGTCAAACGAGTCAAACGAGTGAAACGAGTCAAACGAGTGAAACGAGTGAAACGAGTGAAACGAGTCAAACGAGTCAAACGAGTCAAACGAGTGAAACGAGTCAAACGAGTCAAACGAGTCAAACGAGTCAAACGAGTCAAACGAGTCAAACGAGTCAAACGAGTCAAACGAGTCAAACGAGTCAAACGAGTCCATCGAGTCAAACGAGTCCATCGAGTCAAACGGGTCGAACAGGACAATCGAGTCAAGCGAGTTGAATGAGCCAAACGAGTCAAACGTGTCAAACGAGTCAAACAAGTCAAACGAGTCAAACGAGTCAAACGAGTCAAACGAGTCAAACGAGTCAAACGAGTCAAACGAGTCAAACGAGTCAAACGAGTCAAACGAGTCAAACGAGTCAAACGAGTCAAACGAGTCAAACGAGTCAAACGAGTCAAACGAGTCAAACGAGTCAAACGAGTCAAACGAGTCAAACGAGTCAAACGAGTCAAACGAGTCAAACGAGTCAAACGAGTCAAACGAGTCAAACGAGTCAATCGAGTCAAACGAGTCAATCGAGTCAAACGAGTCAAACGGGTCGAACAGGATAATCGAGTCAAGCGAGTTGATCGAGCCAAACGAGTCAAACGGGTCAAACGGGTCGAACAGGACAATCGAGTCAAACGAGTCAAACGAGTCAATCGAGTCAAACGAGTCAAACGAGTCAAACGAATCAAACGAGTCAAACGGTTCGATCAGGACAATCGAGTCAAACGAGTCAAACGAGTCAAACGAGTCAAACGAGTCAAACGAGTCAAACGAGTCAAACGAGTCAAACGAGTCAAACGAGTCAAACGAGTCAAACGAGTCAAACGAGTCAAACGAGTCAAACGAGTCAAACGAGTCAAACGAGTCAAACGAGTCAAACTTGTCAAACGAGTCAAACGAGTCAAACGGGTCAAACGGGTCGAACAGGACAATCGAGTCAATCGATTCAATCGAGTCAAATGAGTCAAACGAGTCAAACGAGTCAAACGTGTCAAATGGGTCAAACGAGTCAAGCGAGTCAAACGAGTCAAACGATTCATTCGAGTAAACGAGTTAAACGAGTCTAACGAGTCAAACGGGTCAAACGAGTCAAACGAGTCAAACGAGTCAAACGAGTCAAACGAGTCAAACGAGTCAAACGAGTCAAACGAGTCAAACGAGTCAAACGAGTCAAACGAATCAAACGAGTCAAACGGTTCGATCAGGACAATCGAGTCAAACGAGTCAAACGAGTCAAACGAGTCAAACGAGTCAAACGAGTCAAACGAGTCAAACGAGTCAAACGAGTCAAACGAGTCAAACGAGTCAAACGAGTCAAACGAGTCAAACGAGTCAAACGAGTCAAACGAGTCAAACGAGTCAAACGAGTCAAACGAGTCAAACGAGTCTAACGTGTCAAACGAGTCAAACGAGTCAAACGGGTCAAACGGGTCGAACAGGACAATCGAGTCAAGCGAGTTAAACGAGTCAAACGAGTCAAACGAGTCGAACGAGTCAAACGAGTCAAACGTGTCAAACGGGTCAAACGAGTCAAGCGAGTCAAACGAGTCAAACGATTCATTCGAGTAAACGAGTTAAACGAGTCTAACGAGTCAAACGGGTCAAACGAGTCAAACGAGTCAAACGAGTCAAACGAGTCAAACGAGTCAAACGAGTCAATCGAGTCAAACGAGTCAAACGAGTCAAACGAATCAAACGAGTCAAACGAGTCAAACGTGTCAAACGCGTCAAACGGGTCAAACGAGTCAAACGAGTCAAACAATTCAAACGAGTCAAACGAGTCAAACGAGTCAAACGAGTCAAACGAGTCAAACGAGTCAACCGAGTCGAACGAGTCAACCGAGTCGAACGAGTCGAACGAGTCAAACGAGTCAAACGAGTCAAACGAGTCAAACGAGTCAAACGAGTCAAACGAGTCAAACGAGTCAAACGAGTCAAACGAGTCAAACGAGTCAAACGAGTCAAACGAGTCAAACGAGTCAAACGAGTCAAACGAGTCAAACGAGTCAAACGAGTCAAACGAGTCAAACGAGTCAAACGAGTCAAACGAGTCAAACGAGTCAAACGAGTCAAACGAGTCAAACGAGTCAAACGAGTCAAACGAGTCAAACGAGTCAAACGAGTCAAACGAGTCAAACGAGTCAAACGAGTCAAACGAGTCAAACGAGTCAAACGAGTCAAACGAGTCAAACGAGTCAAACGAGTCAAACGAGTCAAACGAGTCAAACGAGGCAAACAAGTCAAACGAGTCAAACGGTTCGATCAGGACAATCGAGTCAAACGGTTCGATCAGGACAATCGAGTCAAACGAGTCAAACGAGTCAAACGAGTCAAACGAGTCAAACGAGTCAAACGAGTCAAACGAGTCAAACGTGTCAAACGAGTCAAACGAGTCAAACGGGTCAAACGGGTCGAACAGGACAATCGAGTCAAGCGAGTTAAACGAGTCAAACGAGTCAAACGAGTCGAACGAGTCAAACGAGTCAAACGAGTCACACGAGTCAAACGAGTCAAACGAGTCACACGAGTCAAACGAGTCAAACGAGTCAAACGAGTCAAACGAGTCAAACGAGTCAAACGAGTCAAACGAGTCAACCGAGTCGAACGAGTCAACCGAGTCGAACGAGTCGAACGAGTCAAACGAGTCAAACGAGTCAAACGAGTCAAACGAGTCAAACGAGTCAAACGAGTCAAACGAGGCAAACAAGTCAAACGAGTCAAACGGTTCGATCAGGACAATCGAGTCAAACGGTTCGATCAGGACAATCGAGTCAAACGAGTCAAACGAGTCAAACGAGTCAAACGAGTCAAACGAGTCAAACGAGTCAAACGAGTCAAACGAGTCAAACGAGTCAAACGTGTCAAACGAGTCAAACGAGTCAAACGGGTCAAACGGGTCGAACAGGACAATCGAGTCAAACGAGTTAAACGAGTCAAACGAGTCAAACGAGTCGAACGAGTCAAACGAGTCAAACGAGTCACACGAGTCAAACGAGTCAAACGAGTCAAACGAGTCAAACGAGTCAAACGAGTCGAACGAGTCAAACGAGTCGAACGAGTCAACCGAGTCGAACGAGTCAACCGAGTCGAACGAGTCGAACGAGTCAAACGAGTCAAACGAGTCAAACGAGTCAAACGAGTCAAACGAGTCAAACGAGTCAAACGAGTCAAACGAGTCAAACGAGTCAAACGAGTCAAACGAGTCAAACGTGTCAAACGAGTCAAACGAGTCAAACGGGTCAAACGGGTCAAACGGGTCGAACAGGACAATCGAGTCAAACGAGTTAAACGAGTCAAACGAGTCGAACGAGTCGAACGAGTCAAACGAGTCAAACGAGTCACACGAGTCAAACGAGTCAAACGAGTCAAACGAGTCAAACGAGTCAAACGAGTCAAACGAGTCAAACGAGTCGAACGAGTCAACCGAGTCGAACGAGTCAACCGAGTCGAACGAGTCGAACGAGTCGAACGAGTCAAACGAGTCAAACGAGTCAAACGAGTCAAACGAGTCAAACGAGTCAAACGAGTCAAACGAGTCAAACGAGTCAAACGAGTCAAACGAGTCAAACGAGTCAAACGAGTCAAACGAGTCAAACGAGTCAAACGAGTCAAACGAGTCAAACGAGTCAAACGAGTCAAACGAGTCAAACGAGTCAAACGAGTCAAACGAGGCAAACAAGTCAAACGAGTCAAACGGTTCGATCAGGACAATCGAGTCAAACGGTTCGATCAGGACAATCGAGTCAAACGAGTCAAACGAGTCAAACGAGTCAAACGAGTCAAACGAGTCAAACGAGTCAAACGAGTCAAACGAGTCAAACGAGTCAAACGAGTCAAACGAGTCAAACGAGTCAAACGAGTCAAACGAGTCAAACGAGTCAAACGAGTCAAACGAGTCAAACGAGTCAAACGAGTCTAACGTGTCAAACGAGTCAAACGAGTCAAACGGGTCAAACGAGTCAAACGAGTCAAACAATTCAAACGAGTCAAACGAGTCAAACGAGTCAAACGAGTCAAACGAGTCAAACGAGTCAACCGAGTCGAACGAGTCAACCGAGTCGAACGAGTCGAACGAGTCAAACGAGTCAAACGAGTCAAACGAGTCAAACGAGTCAAACGAGTCAAACGAGTCAAACGAGTCAAACGAGTCAAACGAGTCAAACGAGTCAAACGAGTCAAACGAGTCAAACGAGTCAAACGAGTCAAACGAGTCAAACGAGTCAAACGAGTCAAACGAGTCAAACGAGTCAAACGAGTCAAACGAGTCAAACGAGTCAAACGAGTCAAACGAGTCAAACGAGTCAAACGAGTCAAACGAGTCAAACGAGTCAAACGAGTCAAACGAGTCAAACGAGTCAAACGAGTCAAACGAGTCAAACGAGTCAAACGAGTCAAACGAGTCAAACGAGTCAAACGAGTCAAACGAGTCAAACGAGTCAAACGAGTCAAACGAGTCAAACGAGTCAAACGAGGCAAACAAGTCAAACGAGTCAAACGGTTCGATCAGGACAATCGAGTCAAACGGTTCGATCAGGACAATCGAGTCAAACGAGTCAAACGAGTCAAACGAGTCAAACGAGTCAAACGAGTCAAACGAGTCAAACGAGTCAAACGTGTCAAACGAGTCAAACGAGTCAAACGGGTCAAACGGGTCGAACAGGACAATCGAGTCAAGCGAGTTAAACGAGTCAAACGAGTCAAACGAGTCGAACGAGTCAAACGAGTCAAACGAGTCACACGAGTCAAACGAGTCAAACGAGTCACACGAGTCAAACGAGTCAAACGAGTCAAACGAGTCAAACGAGTCAAACGAGTCAAACGAGTCAAACGAGTCAACCGAGTCGAACGAGTCAACCGAGTCGAACGAGTCGAACGAGTCAAACGAGTCAAACGAGTCAAACGAGTCAAACGAGTCAAACGAGTCAAACGAGTCAAACGAGGCAAACAAGTCAAACGAGTCAAACGGTTCGATCAGGACAATCGAGTCAAACGGTTCGATCAGGACAATCGAGTCAAACGAGTCAAACGAGTCAAACGAGTCAAACGAGTCAAACGAGTCAAACGAGTCAAACGAGTCAAACGAGTCAAACGAGTCAAACGTGTCAAACGAGTCAAACGAGTCAAACGGGTCAAACGGGTCGAACAGGACAATCGAGTCAAACGAGTTAAACGAGTCAAACGAGTCAAACGAGTCGAACGAGTCAAACGAGTCAAACGAGTCACACGAGTCAAACGAGTCAAACGAGTCAAACGAGTCAAACGAGTCAAACGAGTCAAACGAGTCAAACGAGTCGAACGAGTCAACCGAGTCGAACGAGTCAACCGAGTCGAACGAGTCGAACGAGTCAAACGAGTCAAACGAGTCAAACGAGTCAAACGAGTCAAACGAGTCAAACGAGTCAAACGAGTCAAACGAGTCAAACGAGTCAAACGAGTCAAACGTGTCAAACGAGTCAAACGAGTCAAACGGGTCAAACGGGTCGAACAGGACAATCGAGTCAAGCGAGTTAAACGAGTCAAACGAGTCAAACGAGTCGAACGAGTCAAACGAGTCTAACGAGTCACACGAGTCAAACGAGTCAAACGAGTCAAACGAGTCAAACGAGTCAAACGAGTCAAACGAGTCGAACGAGTCAACCGAGTCGAACGAGTCAACCGAGTCGAACGAGTCGAACGAGTCAAACGAGTCAAACGAGTCAAACGAGTCAAACGAGTCAAACGAGTCAAACGAGTCAAACGAGTCAAACGAGTCAAACGAGTCAAACGAGTCAAACGAGTCAAACGAGTCAAACGAGTCAAACGAGTCAAACGAGTCAAACGAGTCAAACGAGTCAAACGAGTCAAACGAGTCAAACGAGTCAAACGAGTCAAACGAGTCGAACAGGACAATCGAGTCAAACGATTCAATCGAGTCAAACGAGTCAAACGAGTCAAACTGGTCAAACGTGTCAAACGGGTCAAACGAGTCAAGCGAGTCAAACGAGTCAAACGATTCATTCGAGTCAAACGAGTTAAACGAGTCTAACGAGTCAAACGGGTGAAACGAGACAAAAGAGTCAAACGAGTCAAACGAGTCAAACGAGTCGAACGGGTCGAACAGGACAATCGAGTCAAGCGAGTTAAACGAGCCAAACGAGTCAAACGATTCAGACGAGTCAGACGGGTCAGACGAGTCAGACGGGTCATACGAGTCAGACGGGTCAGACGGGTCAGACGGGTCAAACGAGTCCATCGAGTCAAACGGTTCGAACAGGACAATCGTGTCAAGCGAGTTGAATGAGCCAAACGAGTCAAACGAGTCAAACGAGTCAAACGGTTCGATCAGGACAATCGAGTCAAACGAGTCAAACGAGTCAAACGAGTCAAACGAGTCAAACGAGTCAAACGAGTCAAACGAGTCAAACGAGTCAAACGAGTCAAACGAGTCAAACGAGTCAAACGAGTCAAACGAGTCAAACGAGTCAAACGAGTCAAACGAGTCAAACGAGTCAAACGAGTCAAACTTGTCAAACGAGTCAAACGAGTCAAACGGGTCAAACGGGTCGAACAGGACAATCGAGTCAATCGATTCAATCGAGTCAAATGAGTCAAACGAGTCAAACGAGTCAAACGTGTCAAATGGGTCAAACGAGTCAAGCGAGTCAAACGAGTCAAACGATTCATTCGAGTAAACGAGTTAAACGAGTCTAACGAGTCAAACGGGTCCATCGAGTCAAACGAGTCCATCGAGTCAAACGGGTCGAACAGGACAATCGAGTCAAGCGAGTTGAATGAGCCAAACGAGTCAAACGTGTCAAACGAGTCAAACAAGTCAAACGAGTCAAACGAGTCAAACGAGTCAAACGAGTCAAACGAGTCAAACGAGTCAAACGAGTCAAACGAGTCAAACGAGTCAAACGAGTCAAACGAGTCAAACGAGTCAAACGAGTCAAACGAGTCAAACGAGTCAAACGAGTCAAACGAGTCAAACGAGTCAAACGAGTCAAACGAGTCAAACGAGTCAAACGAGTCAAACGAGTCAAACGAGTCAAACGAGTCAAACGAGTCAAACGAGTCAATCGAGTCAAACGAGTCAATCGAGTCAAACGAGTCAAACGGGTCGAACAGGATAATCGAGTCAAGCGAGTTGATCGAGCCAAACGAGTCAAACGGGTCAAACGGGTCGAACAGGACAATCGAGTCAAACGAGTCAAACGAGTCAATCGAGTCAAACGAGTCAAACGAGTCAAACGAATCAAACGAGTCAAACGGTTCGATCAGGACAATCGAGTCAATCGAGTCAAACGAGTCAAACGAGTCAAACGAGTCAAACGAGTCAAACGAGTCAAACGAGTCAAACGAGTCAAACGAGTCAAACGAGTCAAACGAGTCAAACGAGTCAAACGAGTCAAACGAGTCAAACGAGTCAAACGAGTCAAACGAGTCAAACGAGTCAAACGAGTCAAACGAGTCAAACGAGTCAAACGAGTCAAACGAGTCAAACGAGTCAAACGAGTCAAACGAGTCAAACGAGTCAAACGAGTCAAACGAGTCAAACGAGTCAAACGAGTCAAACGAGTCAAACGAGTCAAACGAGTCAAACGAGTCAAACGAGTCAAACGAGTCAAACGAGTCAAACGAGTCAAACGAGTCAAACGAGTCAAACGAGTCAAACGAGTCAAACGAGTCAAACGAGTCAAACGAGGCAAACAAGTCAAACGAGTCAAACGGTTCGATCAGGACAATCGAGTCAAACGGTTCGATCAGGACAATCGAGTCAAACGAGTCAAACGAGTCAAACGAGTCAAACGAGTCAAACGAGTCAAACGAGTCAAACGAGTCAAACGTGTCAAACGAGTCAAACGAGTCAAACGGGTCAAACGGGTCGAACAGGACAATCGAGTCAAGCGAGTTAAACGAGTCAAACGAGTCAAACGAGTCGAACGAGTCAAACGAGTCAAACGAGTCACACGAGTCAAACGAGTCAAACGAGTCACACGAGTCAAACGAGTCAAACGAGTCAAACGAGTCAAACGAGTCAAACGAGTCAAACGAGTCAAACGAGTCAAACGAGTCGAACGAGTCAACCGAGTCGAACGAGTCGAACGAGTCAAACGAGTCAAACGAGTCAAACGAGTCAAACGAGTCAAACGAGTCAAACGAGTCAAACGAGGCAAACAAGTCAAACGAGTCAAACGGTTCGATCAGGACAATCGAGTCAAACGGTTCGATCAGGACAATCGAGTCAAACGAGTCAAACGAGTCAAACGAGTCAAACGAGTCAAACGAGTCAAACGAGTCAAACGAGTCAAACGAGTCAAACGAGTCAAACGTGTCAAACGAGTCAAACGAGTCAAACGGGTCAAACGGGTCGAACAGGACAATCGAGTCAAACGAGTTAAACGAGTCAAACGAGTCAAACGAGTCAAACGAGTCAAACGAGTCAAACGAGTCAAACGAGTCAAACGAGTCAAACGAGTCAAACGAGTCAAACGAGTCAAACGAGTCAAACGAGTCAAACGAGTCGAACGAGTCAACCGAGTCGAACGAGTCAACCGAGTCGAACGAGTCGAACGAGTCAAACGAGTCAAACGAGTCAAACGAGTCAAACGAGTCAAACGAGTCAAACGAGTCAAACGAGTCAAACGAGTCAAACGAGTCAAACGTGTCAAACGAGTCAAACGAGTCAAACGGGTCAAACGGGTCGAACAGGACAATCGAGTCAAGCGAGTTAAACGAGTCAAACGAGTCAAACGAGTCGAACGAGTCAAACGAGTCTAACGAGTCACACGAGTCAAACGAGTCAAACGAGTCAAACGAGTCAAACGAGTCAAACGAGTCAAACGAGTCGAACGAGTCAACCGAGTCGAACGAGTCAACCGAGTCGAACGAGTCGAACGAGTCAAACGAGTCAAACGAGTCAAACGAGTCAAACGAGTCAAACGAGTCAAACGAGTCAAACGAGTCAAACGAGTCAAACGAGTCAAACGAGTCAAACGAGTCAAACGAGTCAAACGAGTCAAACGAGTCGAACGAGTCGAACGAGTCAACCGAGTCGAACGAGTCAACCGAGTCGAACGAGTCGAACGAGTCGAACGAGTCAAACGAGTCGAACGAGTCGAACGAGTCAACCGAGTCGAACGAGTCAACCGAGTCGAACGAGTCAACCGAGTCGAACGAGTCGAACGAGTCGAACGAGTCGAACGAGTCGAACGAGTCAAACGAGTCAAACGAGTCAAACGAGTCAAACGAGTCAAACGAGTCAAACGAGTCAAACGAGTCAAACGAGTCAAACGAGTCAAACGAGTCGAACGAGTCAAACGAGTCGAACGAGTCAAACGAGTCGAACGAGTCGAACGAGTCGAACGAGTCGAACGAGTCAACCGAGTCGAACGAGTCAACCGAGTCGAACGAGTCGAACGAGTCGAACGAGTCGAACGAGTCGAACGAGTCAACCGAGTCGAACGAGTCAACCGAGTCGAACGAGTCGAACGAGTCAAACGAGTCAAACGAGTCAAACGAGTCAAACGAGTCAAACGAGTCAAACGAGTCAAACGAGTCAAACGAGTCGAACGAGTCGAACGAGTCGAACGAGTCAAACGAGTCGAACGAGTCAACCGAGTCGAACGAGTCAACCGAGTCGAACGAGTCGAACGAGTCAAACGAGTCAAACGAGTCAAACGAGTCAAACGAGTCAAACGAGTCAAACGAGTCAAACGAGTCAAACGAGTCAAACGAGTCAAACGAGTCAAACGAGTCAAACGAGTCAAACGTGTCAAACGAGTCAAACGAGTCAAACGGGTCAAACGGGTCGAACAGGACAATCGAGTCAAGCGAGTTAAACGAGTCAAACGAGTCAAACGAGTCGAACGAGTCAAACGAGTCTAACGAGTCACACGAGTCAAACGAGTCAAACGAGTCAAACGAGTCAAACGAGTCGAACGAGTCAAACGAGTCGAACGAGTCAACCGAGTCGAACGAGTCAACCGAGTCGAACGAGTCGAACGAGTCAAACGAGTCAAACGAGTCAAACGAGTCAAACGAGTCGAACGAGTCAAACGAGTCAAACGAGTCACACGAGTCAAACGAGTCAAACGAGTCAAACGAGTCAAACGAGTCAAACGAGTCGAACGAGTCGAACGAGTCGAACGAGTCAACCGAGTCGAACGAGTCAACCGAGTCGAACGAGTCGAACGAGTCAAACGAGTCAAACGAGTCAAACGAGTCAAACGAGTCAAACGAGTCAAACGAGTCAAACGAGTCAAACGAGTCAAACGAGTCAAACGTGTCAAACGAGTCAAACGAGTCAAACGGGTCAAACGGGTCGAACAGGACAATCGAGTCAAGCGAGTTAAACGAGTCAAACGAGTCAAACGAGTCGAACGAGTCAAACGAGTCTAACGAGTCACACGAGTCAAACGAGTCAAACGAGTCAAACGAGTCAAACGAGTCAAACGAGTCAAACGAGTCGAACGAGTCAACCGAGTCGAACGAGTCAACCGAGTCGAACGAGTCGAACGAGTCAAACGAGTCAAACGAGTCAAACGAGTCAAACGAGTCAAACGAGTCAAACGAGTCAAACGAGTCAAACGAGTCAAACGAGTCAAACGAGTCAAACGAGTCAAACGAGTCAAACGAGTCAAACGAGTCAAACGAGTCAAACGAGTCAAACGAGTCAAACGAGTCAAACGAGTCAAACGAGTCAAACGAGTCAAACGAGTCAAACGAGTCAAACGAGTCGAACAGGACAATCGAGTCAAACGATTCAATCGAGTCAAACGAGTCAAACGAGTCAAACTGGTCAAACGTGTCAAACGAGTCAAACGAGTCAAACGAGTCAAACGAGTCAAACGATTCATTCGAGTCAAACGAGTTAAACGAGTCTAACGAGTCAAACGGGTGAAACGAGACAAAAGAGTCAAACGAGTCAAACGAGTCAAACGAGTCGAACGGGTCGAACAGGACAATCGAGTCAAGCGAGTTAAACGAGCCAAACGAGTCAAACGATTCAGACGAGTCAGACGGGTCAGACGAGTCAGACGGGTCATACGAGTCAGACGGGTCAGACGGGTCAGACGGGTCAAACGAGTCCATCGAGTCAAACGGTTCGAACAGGACAATCGTGTCAAGCGAGTTGAATGAGCCAAACGAGTCAAACGAGTCAAACGAGTCAAACGGTTCGATCAGGACAATCGAGTCAAACGAGTCAAACGAGTCAAACGAGTCAAACGAGTCAAACGAGTCAAACGAGTCAAACGAGTCAAACGAGTCAAACGAGTCAAACGAGTCAAACGAGTCAAACGAGTCAAACGAGTCAAACGAGTCAAACGAGTCAAACGAGTCAAACGAGTCAAACTTGTCAAACGAGTCAAACGAGTCAAACGGGTCAAACGGGTCGAACAGGACAATCGAGTCAATCGATTCAATCGAGTCAAATGAGTCAAACGAGTCAAACGAGTCAAACGTGTCAAATGGGTCAAACGAGTCAAGCGAGTCAAACGAGTCAAACGATTCATTCGAGTAAACGAGTTAAACGAGTCTAACGAGTCAAACGGGTCCATCGAGTCAAACGAGTCCATCGAGTCAAACGGGTCGAACAGGACAATCGAGTCAAGCGAGTTGAATGAGCCAAACGAGTCAAACGTGTCAAACGAGTCAAACAAGTCAAACGAGTCAAACGAGTCAAACGAGTCAAACGAGTCAAACGAGTCAAACGAGTCAAACGAGTCAAACGAGTCAAACGAGTCAAACGAGTCAAACGAGTCAAACGAGTCAAACGAGTCAAACGAGTCAAACGAGTCAAACGAGTCAAACGAGTCAAACGAGTCAAACGAGTCAAACGAGTCAAACGAGTCAAACGAGTCAAACGAGTCAATCGAGTCAAACGAGTCAATCGAGTCAAACGAGTCAAACGGGTCGAACAGGATAATCGAGTCAAGCGAGTTGATCGAGCCAAACGAGTCAAACGGGTCAAACGGGTCGAACAGGACAATCGAGTCAAACGAGTCAAACGAGTCAATCGAGTCAAACGAGTCAAACGAGTCAAACGAATCAAACGAGTCAAACGGTTCGATCAGGACAATCGAGTCAAACGAGTCAAACGAGTCAAACGAGTCAAACGAGTCAAACGAGTCAAACGAGTCAAACGAGTCAAACGACGCAAACGAGTCAAACGAGTCAAACGAGTCAAACGAGTCAAACGAGTCAAACGAGTCAAACGAGTCAAACGAGTCAAACGAGTCAAACTTGTCAAACGAGTCAAACGAGTCAAACGGGTCAAACGGGTCGAACAGGACAATCGAGTCAATCGATTCAATCGAGTCAAATGAGTCAAACGAGTCAAACGAGTCAAACGTGTCAAATGGGTCAAACGAGTCAAGCGAGTCAAACGAGTCAAACGATTCATTCGAGTAAACGAGTTAAACGAGTCTAACGAGTCAAACGGGTCAAACGAGTCAAACGAGTCAAACGAGTCAAACGAGTCAAACGAGTCAAACGAGTCAAACGAGTCAATCGAGTCAAACGAGTCAAACGAGTCAAACGAATCAAACGAGTCAAACGGTTCGATCAGGACAATCGAGTCAAACGAGTCAAACGAGTCAAACGAGTCAAACGAGTCAAACGAGTCAAACGAGTCAAACGAGTCAAACGAGTCAAACGAGTCAAACGAGTCAAACGAGTCAAACGAGTCAAACGAGTCAAACGAGTCAAACGAGTCAAACGAGTCAAACGAGTCAAACGAGTCAAACGAGTCAAACGAGTCAAACGAGTCAAACGAGTCAAACGAGTCAAACGAGTCTAACGTGTCAAACGAGTCAAACGAGTCAAACGGGTCAAACGGGTCGAACAGGACAATCGAGTCAAGCGAGTTAAACGAGTCAAACGAGTCAAACGAGTCGAACGAGTCAAACGAGTCAAACGTGTCAAATGGGTCAAACGAGTCAAGCGAGTCAAACGAGTCAAACGATTCATTCGAGTAAACGAGTTAAACGAGTCTAACGAGTCAAACGGGTCAAACGAGTCAAACGAGTCAAACGAGTCAAACGAGTCAAACGAGTCAAACGAGTCAATCGAGTCAAACGAGTCAAACGAGTCAAACGAATCAAACGAGTCAAACGAGTCAAACGTGTCAAACGCGTCAAACGGGTCAAACGACTCAAACGAGTCAAACAATTCAAACGAGTCAAACGAGTCAAACGAGTCAAACGAGTCAAACGAGTCAAACGAGTCAACCGAGTCGAACGAGTCAACCGAGTCGAACGAGTCGAACGAGTCAAACGAGTCAAACGAGTCAAACGAGTCAAACGAGTCAAACGAGTCAAACGAGTCAAACGAGTCAAACGAGTCAAACGAGTCAAACGAGTCAAACGAGTCAAACGAGTCAAACGAGTCAAACGAGTCAAACGAGTCAAACGAGTCAAACGAGTCAAACGAGTCAAACGAGTCAAACGAGTCAAACGAGTCAAACGAGTCAAACGAGTCAAACGAGTCAAACGAGTCAAACGAGTCAAACGAGTCAAACGAGTCAAACGAGTCAAACGAGTCAAACGAGTCAAACGAGTCAAACGAGTCAAACGAGTCAAACGAGTCAAACGAGTCAAACGAGTCAAACGAGTCAAACGAGTCAAACGAGTCAAACGAGTCAAACGAGGCAAACAAGTCAAACGAGTCAAACGGTTCGATCAGGACAATCGAGTCAAACGGTTCGATCAGGACAATCGAGTCAAACGAGTCAAACGAGTCAAACGAGTCAAACGAGTCAAACGAGTCAAACGAGTCAAACGAGTCAAACGTGTCAAACGAGTCAAACGAGTCAAACGGGTCAAACGGGTCGAACAGGACAATCGAGTCAAGCGAGTTAAACGAGTCAAACGAGTCAAACGAGTCGAACGAGTCAAACGAGTCAAACGAGTCACACGAGTCAAACGAGTCAAACGAGTCACACGAGTCAAACGAGTCAAACGAGTCAAACGAGTCAAACGAGTCAAACGAGTCAAACGAGTCAAACGAGTCAACCGAGTCGAACGAGTCAACCGAGTCGAACGAGTCGAACGAGTCAAACGAGTCGAACGAGTCAAACGAGTCAAACGAGTCAAACGAGTCAAACGAGTCAAACGAGTCAAACGAGTCAAACGAGGCAAACAAGTCAAACGAGTCAAACGGTTCGATCAGGACAATCGAGTCAAACGGTTCGATCAGGACAATCGAGTCAAACGAGTCAAACGAGTCAAACGAGTCAAACGAGTCAAACGAGTCAAACGAGTCAAACGAGTCAAACGAGTCAAACGAGTCAAACGTGTCAAACGAGTCAAACGAGTCAAACGGGTCAAACGGGTCGAACAGGACAATCGAGTCAAACGAGTTAAACGAGTCAAACGAGTCAAACGAGTCGAACGAGTCAAACGAGTCAAACGAGTCACACGAGTCAAACGAGTCAAACGAGTCAAACGAGTCAAACGAGTCAAACGAGTCAAACGAGTCAAACGAGTCGAACGAGTCAACCGAGTCGAACGAGTCAACCGAGTCGAACGAGTCGAACGAGTCAAACGAGTCAAACGAGTCAAACGAGTCAAACGAGTCAAACGAGTCAAACGAGTCAAACGAGTCAAACGAGTCAAACGAGTCAAACGTGTCAAACGAGTCAAACGAGTCAAACGGGTCAAACGGGTCGAACAGGACAATCGAGTCAAGCGAGTTAAACGAGTCAAACGAGTCAAACGAGTCGAACGAGTCAAACGAGTCTAACGAGTCACACGAGTCAAACGAGTCAAACGAGTCAAACGAGTCAAACGAGTCGAACGAGTCAAACGAGTCGAACGAGTCAACCGAGTCGAACGAGTCAACCGAGTCGAACGAGTCGAACGAGTCAAACGAGTCAAACGAGTCAAACGAGTCAAACGAGTCAAACGAGTCAAACGAGTCAAACGAGTCAAACGAGTCAAACGAGTCAAACGAGTCAAACGAGTCAAACGAGTCAAACGAGTCAAACGAGTCAAACGAGTCAAACGAGTCAAACGAGTCAAACGAGTCAAACGAGTCAAACGAGTCAAACGAGTCAAACGAGTCAAACGAGTCAAACGAGTCAATCGAGTCAAACGAGTCAATCGAGTCAAACGAGTCAAACGGGTCGAACAGGATAATCGAGTCAAGCGAGTTGATCGAGCCAAACGAGTCAAACGGGTCAAACGGGTCGAACAGGACAATCGAGTCAAACGAGTCAAACGAGTCAATCGAGTCAAACGAGTCAAACGAGTCAAACGAGTCAAACGAGTCAAACGAGTCAAACGAGTCAAACGAGTCAAACGAGTCAAACGAATCAAACGAGTCAAACGGTTCGATCAGGACAATCGAGTCAAACGAGTCAAACGAGTCAAACGAGTCAAACGAGTCAAACGAGTCAAACGAGTCAAACGAGTCAAACGAGTCAAACGAGTCAAACGAGTCAAACGAGTCAAACGAGTCAAACGAGTCAAACGAGTCAAACGTGTCAAACGAGTCAAACGAGTCAAACGGGTCAAACGGGTCGAACAGGACAATCGAGTCAATCGATTCAATCGAGTCAAATGAGTCAAACGAGTCAAACGAGTCAAACGTGTCAAATGAGTCAAACGAGTCAAGCGAGTCAAACGAGTCAAACGATTCATTCGAGTAAACGAGTTAAACGAGTCTAACGAGTCAAACGGGTCAAACGAGTCAAACGAGTCAAACGAGTCAAACGAGTCAAACGAGTCAAACGAGTCAAACGAGTCAATCGAGTCAAACGAGTCAAACGAGTCAAACGATTCAAACGAGTCAAACGGTTCGATCAGGACAATCGAGTCAAACGAGTCAAACGAGTCAAACGAGTCAAACGAGTCAAACGAGTCAAACGAGTCAAACGAGTCAAACGAGTCAAACGAGTCAAACGAGTCAAACGAGTCAAACGAGTCAAACGAGTCAAACGAGTCAAACGAGTCAAACGAGTCAAACGAGTCAAACGAGTCAAACGAGTCAAACGAGTCAAACGAGTCTAACGTGTCAAACGAGTCAAACGAGTCAAACGGGTCAAACGGGTCGAACAGGACAATCGAGTCAAGCGAGTTAAACGAGTCAAACGAGTCAAACGAGTCGAACGAGTCAAACGAGTCAAACGTGTCAAATGGGTCAAACGAGTCAAGCGAGTCAAACGAGTCAAACGATTCATTCGAGTAAACGAGTTAAACGAGTCTAACGAGTCAAACGGGTCAAACGAGTCAAACGAGTCAAACGAGTCAAACGAGTCAAACGAGTCAAACGAGTCAATCGAGTCAAACGAGTCAAACGAGTCAAACGAATCAAACGAGTCAAACGAGTCAAACGTGTCAAACGCGTCAAACGGGTCAAACGAGTCAAACGAGTCAAACAATTCAAACGAGTCAAACGAGTCAAACGAGTCAAACGAGTCAAACGAGTCAAACGAGTCAACCGAGTCGAACGAGTCAACCGAGTCGAACGAGTCGAACGAGTCAAACGAGTCAAACGAGTCAAACGAGTCAAACGAGTCAAACGAGTCAAACGAGTCAAACGAGTCAAACGAGTCAAACGAGTCAAACGAGTCAAACGAGTCAAACCAGTCAAACGAGTCAAACGAGTCAAACGAGTCAAACGAGTCAAACGAGTCAAACGAGTCAAACGAGTCAAACGAGTCAAACGAGTCAAACGAGTCAAACGAGTCAAACGAGTCAAACGAGTCAAACGAGTCAAACGAGTCAAACGAGTCAAACGAGTCAAACGAGTCAAACGAGGCAAACAAGTCAAACGAGTCAAACGGTTCGATCAGGACAATCGAGTCAAACGGTTCGATCAGGACAATCGAGTCAAACGAGTCAAACGAGTCAAACGAGTCAAACGAGTCAAACGAGTCAAACAGTCAAACGAGTCAAACGTGTCAAACGAGTCAAACGAGTCAAACGGGTCAAACGGGTCGAACAGGACAATCGAGTCAAGCGAGTTAAACGAGTCAAACGAGTCAAACGAGTCGAACGAGTCAAACGAGTCAAACGAGTCACACGAGTCAAACGAGTCAAACGAGTCACACGAGTCAAACGAGTCAAACGAGTCAAACGAGTCAAACGAGTCAAACGAGTCAAACGAGTCAAACGAGGCAAACAAGTCAAACGAGTCAAACGGTTCGATCAGGACAATCGAGTCAAACGGTTCGATCAGGACAATCGAGTCAAACGAGTCAAACGAGTCAAACGAGTCAAACGAGTCAAACGAGTCAAACGAGTCAAACGAGTCAAACGAGTCAAACGAGTCAAACGTGTCAAACGAGTCAAACGAGTCAAACGGGTCAAACGGGTCGAACAGGACAATCGAGTCAAGCGAGTTAAACGAGTCAAACGAGTCAAACGAGTCGAACGAGTCAAACGAGTCAAACGAGTCACACGAGTCAAACGAGTCAAACGAGTCACACGAGTCAAACGAGTCAAACGAGTCAAACGAGTCAAACGAGTCAAACGAGTCAAACGAGTCAAACGAGTCAACCGAGTCGAACGAGTCAACCGAGTCGAACGAGTCGAACGAGTCAAACGAGTCAAACGAGTCAAACGAGTCAAACGAGTCAAACGAGTCAAACGAGTCAAACGAGTCAAACGTGTCAAACGAGTCAAACGAGTCAAACGGGTCAAACGGGTCGAACAGGACAATCGAGTCAAGCGAGTTAAACGAGTCAAACGAGTCAAACGAGTCGAACGAGTCAAACGAGTCAAACGAGTCACACGAGTCAAACGAGTCAAACGAGTCAAACGAGTCAAACGAGTCAAACGAGTCAAACGAGTCAAACGAGTCAAACGAGTCAACCGAGTCGAACGAGTCAACCGAGTCGAACGAGTCGAACGAGTCAAACGAGTCAAACGAGTCAAACGAGTCAAACGAGTCAAACGAGTCAAACGAGTCAAACGAGTCAAACGAGTCAAACGAGTCAAACGAGTCAAACGAGTCAAACGAGTCAAACGAGTCAAACGAGTCGAACAGGACAATCGAGTCAAACGATTCAATCGAGTCAAACGAGTCAATCGAGTCAAACTGGTCAAACGTGTCAAACGGGTCAAACGAGTCAAGCGAGTCAAACGAGTCAAACGATTCATTCGAGTCAAACGAGTTAAACGAGTCTAACGAGTCAAACGGGTGAAACGAGACAAAAGAGTCAAACGAGTCAAACGAGTCAAACGAGTCGAACGGGTCGAACAGGACAATCGAGTCAAGCGAGTTAAACGAGCCAAACGAGTCAAACGATTCAGACGAGTCAGACGGGTCAGACGAGTCAGACGGGTCATACGAGTCAGACGGGTCAGACGGGTCAGACGGGTCAAACGAGTCAAACGAGTCAAACGAGTCAAACGAGTCAACCGAGGCAAACGAGTAAAACGAGTCAAACGAGTCAATCGAGTCAAACGAGTCAAACGAGTCAAACCAGTCAAACGAGTCAAACGAGTCAAACGAGTCAAACGAGTCCAACGAGTCAAACGAGTCAAACGAGTCAAACTAGTCAAACGAGTCAAACGAGTCAAACGAGTCAAACGAGACAATCGTGTCGAATCAATCAAACGAGTCAAACGAGTCAAACGAGTCAAACGAGTCATACGAGTCGAACGAGTCAGACGAGTGAAACGAGTCAAACGGGTCGAACGAGTCAATCGAGTCAAACGAGTCAAACGAGTCAAACGAGTCAAACGAGTCAAACGAGTCAAACGAGTCAAACGAGTCAAACGAGTCAAACGAGTCAAACGAGTCAAACGAGTCAAACGAGTCAAACGAGTCAAACGAGTCAAACGAGTCAAACGAGTCAAACGAGTCAAACGAGTCAAACGAGTCAAACGAGTCAAACGAGTCAAACGAGTCAAACGAGTCAAACGAGTCAAACGAGTCAAACGAGTCAAACGAGTCAAACGAGTCAAACGAGTCAAACGAGTCAAACGAGTCAAACGAGTCAAACGAGTCAAACGAGTCAAACGAGTCAAACGAGTCAAACGAGTCAAACGAGTCAAACGAGTCAAACGAGTCAAACGAGTCAAACGAGTCAAACGAGTCAAACGAGTCAAACGAGTCAAACGAGTCAAACGAGTCAAACGAGTCAAACGAGTCAAACGAGTCAAACGAGTCAAACGAGTCAAACGAGTCAAACGAGTCAAACGAGTCAAACGAGTCAAACGAGTCAAACGAGTCAAACGAGTCAAACGAGTCAAACGAGTCAAACGAGTCAAACGAGTCAAACGAGTCGAACAGGACAATCGAGTCAAACGATTCAATCGAGTCAAACGAGTCAAACGAGTCAAACTGGTCAAACGTGTCAAACGGGTCAAACGAGTCAAGCGAGTCAAACGAGTCAAACGATTCATTCGAGTCAAACGAGTTAAACGAGTCTAACGAGTCAAACGGGTGAAACGAGACAAAAGAGTCAAACGAGTCAAACGAGTCAAACGAGTCGAACGGGTCGAACAGGACAATCGAGTCAAGCGAGTTAAACGAGCCAAACGAGTCAAACGATTCAGACGAGTCAGACGGGTCAGACGAGTCAGACGGGTCATACGAGTCAGACGGGTCAGACGGGTCAGACGGGTCAAACGAGTCAAACGAGTCAAACGAGTCAAACGAGTCAACCGAGGCAAACGAGTAAAACGAGTCAAACGAGTCAATCGAGTCAAACGAGTCAAACGAGTCAAACGAGTCAAACGAGTCAAACGAGTCAAACGAGTCAAACGAGTCAAACGAGTCAAACGAGTCAAACGAGTCAAACGAGTCAAACGAGTCAAACGAGTCAAACGAGTCAAACGAGTCAATCGAGTCAAACGAGTCAAACGAGTCAAACGAGTCAAACGAGTCAAACGAGTCAAACGAGTCAAACGAGTCAAACGAGTCAAACGAGTCAAACGAGTCGAACAGGACAATCGAGTCAAACGATTCAATCGAGTCAAACGAGTCAAACGAGTCAAACTGGTCAAACGTGTCAAACGGGTCAAACGAGTCAAGCGAGTCAAACGAGTCAAACGATTCATTCGAGTCAAACGAGTTAAACGAGTCTAACGAGTCAAACGGGTGAAACGAGACAAAAGAGTCAAACGAGTCAAACGAGTCAAACGAGTCGAACGGGTCGAACAGGACAATCGAGTCAAGCGAGTTAAACGAGCCAAACGAGTCAAACGATTCAGACGAGTCAGACGGGTCAGACGAGTCAGACGGGTCATACGAGTCAGACGGGTCAGACGGGTCAGACGGGTCAAACGAGTCAAACGAGTCAAACGAGTCAAACGAGTCAACCGAGGCAAACGAGTAAAACGAGTCAAACGAGTCAATCGAGTCAAACGAGTCAAACGAGTCAAACGAGTCAAACGAGTCAAACGAGTCAAACGAGTCAAACGAGTCAAACGAGTCAAACGAGTCAAACGAGTCAAACGAGTCAAACGAGTCAAACGAGTCAAACGAGTCAAACGAGTCAATCGAGTCAAACGAGTCAAACGAGTCAAACGAGTCAAACGAGTCAAACGAGTCAAACGAGTCAAACGAGTCAAACGAGTCAATCGAGTCAAACGAGTCAAACGAGTCAAACGAGTGAAACGAGTGAAACGAGTCAAACGAGTCAAACGAGTCGAACAGGACAATCGAGTCAATCGATTCAATCGAGTCAATCGATTCAATCGAGTCAAACGAGTCAAACGAGTCAAACGAGTCAAACGTGTCAAATGGGTCAAACGAGTCAAGCGAGTCAAACGAGTCAAACGATTCATTCGAGTCAAACGAGTTAAACGAGTCTAACGAGTCAAACGGGTCAAACGAGTCAAACGAGTCAAACGAGTCAAACGAGTCAAACGAGTCAAACGAGTCAATCGAGTCAAACGACTCAAACGAGTCAAACGAATCAAACGAGTCAAAAGAGTCAAACGTGTCAAACGGGTCAAACGGGTCAAACGAGTCAAACGAGTCAAACAATTCAAACGAGTCAAACGAGTCAAACGAGTCAAACGAGTCAAACAGGACAATCGAGTCAAGCGAGTTAAACGAGTCAAACGAGTCAAACGAGTCAAACGAGTCAAACGAGTCAAACGAGTCAAACGAGTCAAACGAGTCAAACGAGTCAAACGAGTCAAACGAGTCAAACGAGTCAAACGAGTCAAACGAGTCAAACGAGTCAAACGAGTCAAACGAGTCAAACGAGTCAAACGAGTCAAACGAGTCAAACGAGTCAAACGAGTCAAACGAGTCAAACGAGTCAAACGAGTCAAACGAGTCAAACGAGTCAAACGAGTCAAACGAGTCAAACGAGTCAAACGAGTCAAACGAGTCAAACGAGTCAAACGAGTCAAACGAGTCAAACGAGTCAAACGAGTCAAACGAGTCAAACGAGTCAAACGAGTCAAACGAGTCAAACGAGTCAAACGAGTCAAACGAGTCAAACGAGTCAAACGAGTCAAACGAGTCGAACGAGTCGAACAGGACAATCGAGTCAAACGATTCAATCGAGTCAAACGAGTCAAACGAGTCAAACTGGTCAAACGTGTCAAACGGGTCAAACGAGTCAAGCGAGTCAAACGAGTCAAACGATTCATTCGAGTCAAACGAGTTAAACGAGTCTAACGAGTCAAACGGGTGAAACGAGACAAAAGAGTCAAACGAGTCAAACGAGTCAAACGAGTCGAACGGGTCGAACAGGACAATCGAGTCAAGCGAGTTAAACGAGCCAAACGAGTCAAACGATTCAGACGAGTCAGACGGGTCAGACGAGTCAGACGGGTCATACGAGTCAGACGGGTCAGACGGGTCAGACGGGTCAAACGAGTCAAACGAGTCAAACGAGTCAAACGAGTCAACCGAGGCAAACGAGTAAAACGAGTCAAACGAGTCAATCGAGTCAAACGAGTCAAACGAGTCAAACGAGTCAAACGAGTCAATCGAGTCAAACGAGTCAAACGAGTCAAACGAGTCAAACGAGTCAAACGAGTCAAACGAGTCAAACGAGTCAAACGAGTCAATCGAGTCAAACGAGTCAAACGAGTCAAACGAGTCAAACGAGTCAAACGAGTCAAACGAGTCAAACGAGTCAAACGAGTCAAACGAGTCAAACGAGTCAATCGATTCAAAAGAGTCAAACGAGTCAAACGAGTCAAACGAGTCAAACGTGTCAAATGGGTCAAACGAGTCAAGCGAGTCAAACGAGTCAAACGATTCATTCGAGTCAAACGAGTTAAACGAGTCTAACGAGTCAAACGGGTCAAACGAGTCAAACGAGTCAAACGAGTCAAACGAGTCAAACGAGTCAAACGAGTCAATCGAGTCAAACGAGTCAAACGAGTCAAACGAATCAAACGAGTCAAACGAGTCAAACATGTCAAACGGGTCAAACGGGTCAAACGAGTCAAACGAGTCAAACAATTCAAACGAGTCAAACGAGTCAAACGAGTCAAACGAGTCAAACAGGACAATCGAGTCAAGCGAGTTAAACGAGCCAAACGAGTCAAACGAGTCAAACGAGTCAAACGAGTCAAACGAGTCAAACGAGTCAAACGAGTCAAACGAGTCAAACGAGTCAAACGAGTCAAACGAGTCAAACGAGTCAAACGAGTCAAACGAGTCAAACGAGTCAAACGAGTCAAACGAGTCAAACGAGTCAATCGATTCAATCGAGTCAAACGAGTCAAACGAGTCAAACGAGTCAAACGTGTCAAATGGGTCAAACGAGTCAAGCGAGTCAAACGAGTCAAACGATTCATTCGAGTCAAACGAGTTAAACGAGTCTAACGAGTCAAACGGGTCAAACGAGTCAAACGAGTCAAACGAGTCAAACGAGTCAAACGAGTCAAACGAGTCAAACGAGTCAAACGAGTCAAACGAGTCAAACGAGTCAAACGAGTCAAACGAGTCAAACGAGTCAAACGAGTCAAACGAGTCAAACGAGTCAAACGAGTCAAACGAGTCAAACGAGTCAAACGAGTCAAACGAGTCAAACGAGTCAAACGAGTCGAACAGGACAATCGAGTCAAACGATTCAATCGAGTCAAACGAGTCAAACGAGTCAAACTGGTCAAACGAGTCAAACGAGTCAAACGAGTCAAACGAGTCAAACGAGTCAAACGAGTCAAACGAGTCAAACGAGTCAAACGAGTCAAACGAGTCAAACGAGTCAAACGAGTCAAACGAGTCAATCGATTCAATCGAGTCAAACGAGTCAAACGAGTCAAACGAGTCAAACGTGTCAAATGGGTCAAACGAGTCAAGCGAGTCAAACGAGTCAAACGATTCATTCGAGTCAAACGAGTTAAACGAGTCTAACGAGTCAAACGGGTCAAACGAGTCAAACGAGTCAAACGAGTCAAACGAGTCAAACGAGTCAAACGAGTCAATCGAGTCAAACGAGTCAAACGAGTCAAACGAGTCAAACGAGTCAAACGAGTCAAACGAGTCAAACGAGTCAAACGAGTCAAACGAGTCAAACGTGTCAAACGAGTCAAACGAGTCAAACGGGTCAAACGGGTCGAACAGGACAATCGAGTCAAGCGAGTTAAACGAGTCAAACGAGTCAAACGAGTCGAACGAGTCAAACGAGTCAAACGAGTCACACGAGTCAAACGAGTCAAACGAGTCAAACGAGTCAAACGAGTCGAACGAGTCAAACGAGTCGAACGAGTCAAACGAGTCGAACGAGTCAACCGAGTCGAACGAGTCGAACGAGTCAAACGAGTCGAACGAGTCAAACGAGTCGAACGAGTCAAACGAGTCGAACGAGTCAAACGAGTCGAACGAGTCAAACGAGTCGAACGAGTCAAACGAGTCGAACGAGTCAAACGAGTCGAACGAGTCAAACGAGTCGAACGTGTCAGACGAGTCAATCGAGACAATCGTGTCGAACCAATCAAACGAGTCGAACGAGTCAAACGAGTCAAACGAGTCATACGAGTCGAACGAGTCAGACGAGTCAAACGAGTCAAACGGGTCGAACGAGTCAATCGAGTCAAACGAGTCAAACGAGTCAAACGAGTCAAACGAGTCAAAAGAGTCAAACGAGTCAAACGAGTCAAACGAGTCAAACGAGTCAAACGAGACAAACGAGTCAAACGAGCCAAACGAGTCAAACGAGTCAAACGAGTCAAACGAGTCAAACGAGTCAAACGAGTCAAACGAGTCAAACGAGTCAAACGAGTCAAACGAGTCAAACGAGTCAAACGAGTCAAACGAGTCAAACGAGTCAAACGAGTCAAACGAGTCAAACGAGTCAAACGAGTCAAACGAGTCAAACGAGTCAAACGAGTCAAACGAGTCAAACGAGTCAAACGAGTCAAACGAGTCAAACGAGTCAAACGAGTCAAACGAGTCAAACGAGTCAAACGAGTCAAACGAGTCAAACGAGTCAAACGAGTCAAACGAGTCAAACGAGTCAAACGAGTCAAACGAGTCAAACGAGTCAAACGAGTCAAACGGGTCAAACGAGTGAAACGACTCAATCGAGTCAAACGAGTCAATCGAGTCAAACGAGTCAATCGAGTCAAATGAGTCGAACGAGTCAAACGAGTCGAACGAGTCAAACGAGTCGAACGAGACGAACGGGTCGAACAGGACAATCGAGTCAAGCGATTTGAACGAGCCAAACGAGTCAAACGAGTCAAACGAGTCAAACGAGTCAAACGAGTCAAACGAGTCAAACGAGTCAAACGAGTCAAACGAGTCAAACGAGTCATACGAGTCAAACGAGTCATACGAGTCAATCGAGTCAAACGAGTCAAACGAGTCAAACGAGTCAAACGAGTCAAACGAGTCAAACGAGTCAAACGAGTGTTGTGTCAAGGCGCCTGGGGTCGAGATTCTGGCTAGAATCTCGGGGTGCTCCGGGTCGTCCTTCACAGTCGTCGTCCAACGGGTTCCGAAAGTTTCGGGTGATAACGCCGGGACGAGGATATTCGGTTAGAAACCGAAGGTAGGGGATCGTTGCGGGTTAAAGAGTTGGAACTCACCGTAAGGTTAAACAAGTTTATTCTGTCCCGATCTGGGTGACAGTCGGACCGCGTACTGTATCGAGTGTCTGGTCTTAATCAGAGAGCCTCTGCTCGTAGTTTGTACAGAGTCTTATAGCTAGTTCGGGGCGAAGCGGGGACCAGCGGGGTCACCGTCTTCGACTCGCTTTTCGCGCTGGGAACGCTGACGTTCCTCGGGGTTGTTGCCCGTGCTTGGCGCCCGCGCGTGTTATCGGAATGCGCGACGGTTGTAATTCTCGGTCGTTGACCGGGTTACAACATCCCCCCCCCCCTTGAAGCTTAGGGGGAAATTTTTACAATTTTGGAAATTTCCCCCGCGCCCTAGTTCGTTACTATCTCCGCATAGATGCATTCGCGTCCCGTTGGTTCGTGTGATCCCGGGTCGGGTGCGGTGTTTGTGCTTTGCGCCCTCGGATTTTTAGCTAATTTGAGTGTTTGTTGTTTTCGTCGCGATGTATAATCTCGTATCATTAAATAAATTAAGCCTATGAACATTATGGCTTGTACAATTGTTGTGGTCGTCGGGTATGCTATGTTCCATGAAATTTTATTTAATGGTTCCTGGTCTGTTTTTTCTGTTAGTACGCTTTGTTCTTGGTTGAGTTGCTTATACAGATTTGTGAATTCGGATGGGTTTTTTAGGATCTTGTGCAATTCTATTCGCGAGAGGGGTTTCGTTATGTTCGCCCCTATTGTGGCGTTTATCTGTGTCGTTATGTCGTACAGGGGCGCCGTTAACAGTTCGGTGACCTGGTTGTACATTGTTTTCTGTTTGTGGATTATCATGTCTTTGCTTGTGACTTTACAAGTGTCTGTTACCTTTAGAATTCCTGATTTATCTATTGTAACCCGTTCTGGTGATCGTTCATCGCATTCGAATGTTAATGTTTCGGCTTGTTGTGCTGCGAAAATCCATGTGTCCGGTCGCGATGTCCCTATCCATAACGTGTGGTTCGCTGTGATATGACTAATTTCGCAGTTCTTTGGGGATTCATCCGAAGGTTGTAACCAAAGGTTTACTACGCATTCGCGATCGGCGTTAATGTTATGAGCTATCATTGGTTGTTCGCAGTAATATTGTGTGGCTATTTGCTTACATTCTTTTAGATCGTTGTCCTTTTCAAGCATATATTGGTTATTTGATGAATCTAGTACAATAATGGGTGTATTTACAACTAGTAGCGCGTACGTGTTATCGCGTATGTACATCGGGACTGGGTTCGCCTCGATGACGGTGAAAGTTTGTGCGCTTATTAACGGAACAGTTATTACAGCTACGAGTGTATTTTTGTCGAAATATGCTGCGGTTGTTGACAGTTTTTCAATTATGTTTACGTTTGCTACGTTTGGCGCTATTGGGAAAACTAAACCGTTAGGTAGATGCTGCACGGCGACTTGCAGCAGGTTGATTATCTGTGCGCTTGACAATACATTTGTGCCTATTATGCCTGTTCTTAGGTTAGTGTAGAATTGCAGTATATCGTCAACGTCTTGTGTTAGGTCTGTTATCAAAGATTGTAGTGTATTGAAGTGATCGAGTAGGTCTGCTCTCTGAACTTGATATACAAAAGCAGATTCTATACGTTCCCGTAAAAGTCTCGTCTGTTCGTTTAGCAGTCTTTCGTTGTCTTCTATTGTCTCTTCTACGTTATGTAAGTGGTGTAATGTGTTGTTTGTGATTTGGATTTGTTTTTTCATTGCGGTCATTAGTGCTGTTTGTGTTCCGTCTAATTGTGCTAGGTGATAATTAATCTGTTCGGCGTCGTCGGCGTCCATTGTACCGAATAAGGTTTTCGCTAAGGACCCTAGCCCGTTGATTAATCCTCTGCGCTTGTCGGGTACGTGGCTTGGTATTCCCGATATTTGTTTCAGGCGCGTCGCGAGTTTATCTGACCTTCTGATTATTACGTCTAGATAGTTGTTACATGAATTTCTGACTTCTGTTTTCCCTGGTTTTTCGTTACATATTTTTCTGATGTTGTCTACATACGGCAGTAGTTGTTGCCCTCGTCCGAAGAGTGTGTCTGTTTTCACATGGGTGACAATCTTCCATGAGTCGGTTATCATGTGTAGTTTGCCCAGGTGGGTAAAGTGGACTCCTGCTTTATGTTTAATTGGTGTTATCACGTAAGGGGCCCGGCCGCTAGTTGGCGCCGCTTCGATTAGGCCCCGCGTCAGTGTGATCATCCTGAAACAGTGCAGTCGTATCTATCCCTTCCATTTCCTAATGAATTCGCGCGTGGTATATATATATTTTATTGTCCTTCCTAACCAGTTCCTTGCTCCCGCATATAGTTTTAAGATACGTAATGATTTTTTTTTTTTGTATGACTTCTCGATCTTGTTACTCGATGAAGTGTTTCAATCGGTTCGCGTGCGTGCGTAGCGTTTTCTTTCCCTTTTTGATGGTTATATTTACTTTCGAATTTTTTTCTATTATTTCGTATGGGCCTACCCATTTATTATCTAGTTTTTTCGATCTTCCGCGGCGTACGGATTCGTCGTAAAGTAAAACTTTATCTCCTATATTGAATTCTATTTCACGCGTTTTCTTATCGTAGTTTTCCTTTGACTTTTCTTTTGCGTGTTGGAGTCGTTCCCGTGCTATTTCGTTTGCCGTTCGTATACGTTCTCTCGTTTGTTGCGCGTAGTCCTCGTAGTTATACGTATGTTTTGGTGGGCTTTTTAACGCGGTTGGTAGTGATGCTATTCGCCCGTAAACGAGTTCGTGTGGTGAATAACCTGTCGCGGTATGAGGGGTTGTATTGTATGTGAACATCGCGTAGGGTAGCCATCTATCCCAATCTGTTTGGTCGTTATCAATGTAATGCCGTAAATATTCTATTAGGGTTCTGTGTGATCTTTCTAATGCTCCATTGGATTCTGGATGGTACGCGGTTGTTTGTAGTTTTTTAATACGGAGTAGTTTGCAAATATTTTTGAACATTTCGCTGAGAAAGTTTGTTCCTTGGTCTGTTAGTATTTTTTCGGGTATTCCGTATTCGCAGATTATTTTTTCGACGACTGCCTCGGCTACCGTCGTCGCTTCTTGGTTGGGTAAAGCGATTGCCTTGCTAAATTTTGTGAGGAGGTCTTGGAATGTTAATATATATATGTTCCCTTGTTCGCTTTTTGGGAGGGGTCCTACTATATCCAATGCTATTTTTTCAAATGGTTCCTGTGGCGTATCGGTGATTTCCATGGGTGCTCTAGTTTTTCGACCTAATTTGTTCTTTTGGCAAAGGCTACATTTTTGTATATATTCTTCGATGTCTTTATTCATACCTGGCCATTTGTACTTCTGCTTTATTCGTTTCGTGGTTCGTTGAATACCTTGGTGACCTCCCGTGGGTGTGCAGCGGTATTCGTAGAGAATTTGTTGTCTTTCGTTCTCTTCGTGAACCTCGGTTGGCATGGCTTCCTTCCCGCTGTTTTGCAACGCGTGCACATTCCTGCTCAGCGCGTCCGCGTTAGTGTTGTTTTTTCCTGCTTTATGGATAATTTCGTAGTCGTGTTCGGCTAATAAAATTCTCCATCTAGTTAATCTGGATCCGGGGTCCTGTACTCTAAATAGCCATACTAATGCTTTGTGATCTGTAACCACTTTGAATGAAGTTCCGTAGACATACGGTCGGAAGTGTTTAACTGCCCAGACTATGGCTAACAGTTCCTTTTCCGTTGTACTGTAATTTCGTTCTGCTTTGTTCAGTATTCGACTCGCGTAAGCTATCGGTTTATCCTCACCTATCTTTCCTTGCGACAGTATTGCGCCTATTGCTACGTCGGATGCGTCGGTCGTTACTATGAATTCTTTCGTGAAATCTGGATAATTTAATAGGGGTGCCGTAGTCAATGCCTCTTTCAATGTGTCGAAGGCGTTTTGTTGCTCGGCTGTCCAGATGAATTCGACCTTGTTGCTGGTGATGCTAGATAAGGGTTTGGCTATTTTTGAGTAGTCCGGAATGAATCTGCGGTAATATCCTGCTAGTCCCAGAAAAGCTTGTAGTTCCTTTAGTTTAGTCGGAACAGGAAATTCTTTTACGGCCCTTGTTTTTTCGGGGTTTGGTTTAATTCCGTCGGGGGTAATTATGTGCCCTAAGAATCCTACTTCCTTTCGCAGGAACGCGCATTTTTCGGGTTGTAACTTTAGGTTGTATTTGCGAAGTGTGTCTAAGACTTTCCGTAGTCGTGTATTATGTTCTTTTAAGCTTGCTCCGTGGACTACGATGTCGTCGAGGTAAACGAAACAGTCTATTCCTTGTAATCCGATGAGCGCGGCGTTCATGGCTCGCTGGAACGTTGCAGGTGCGTTTTTCAGTCCGAAAGGCATGCGATTGAATTCGTAGTGGCCTTGAGGAGTTGAAAATGCTGTCTTGCATTTATCACGTTCGTCCATCGGAATTTGGTGGTATCCAGACGCTAAATCGAGGGTGGTGAAATATTGCGCTTTTCCTAATTGATCTAGTATGTCTGTGATATTAGGCAATGGGAATGAATCGCCTATGGTGACTTCATTGAGCTTTCTATAGTCGACTACTACGCGATATTTAATGTTTCCCTCTGAGTCTGGTTTTTTAGGTACTACCAGTAATGGTGCGTTCCACGGACTAGCGCTATGTCGGATGATGCCGTCTTGTAGCATCTGTTCCACTTGCTTTTGCACTTCCCGTTTATGAAGGTCGGGTAATCGGTATGGTTTGACATTACAAGGTGCTGTGTCGCTTTTTACGGGGACCCGGTGGCCGGTTACGGTGACCGTGGTCAGTCGGTCTCCCGGTAAATGAAACGTGTCGTGATACTCTTTGCATATTTCACTCATGGTTGTCTTCTCTTCCTCGTTCATGTGTCCGCAGTCTACCTGGTCTATGACTCGAGCAATGCGCGTAGTCAGCGATTCGTTCACGGTCAAGGCGCGAACAGCTGCGGCGCTATCGCTGCATCGGACTATTTCGTTGGTTATTATTTCGCTTAATTTAACTTGCGGTATGATTATTGTTTTTGTTTCCGCGGTTGTATTCATAATGCATGCTACGCATTTCCCATTTTCGGGTGTTGTCAGTCCTTCTCCTAAATAGATGCCTTCGGCTAGTTGCTGTTTTTCTATTATCCCGTCCAGTTTGCTATCCGTCGGGACTAGTATCAATTGTTGTGCGCGTGCGGGTATAGTTATTTCCATGCTTCTATCTAGGGTTTTCCAAGGTTTCCTATCGGTTAGGAGGCTCTGACTAGGGTAATCTATGGTTATTTTGTTATCCTTGAGAAAATCTACTCCTAATATTCCGTCTGCGTTCGTTAGGATGTTTCCTTCTATGACGTGCAAGGGGTATTTGACTTCTTTTCCGTTTATGCAGAACGTGGCGTTAATTTTCCCTAACGTCTTCGTTTTTTCTCCCGAAAATGAAATTAAAAGAACGTCGCTTTGTTCCATTAATACGTCTTCGTGGGCGCCCTGCCTACTATGTGATAATTCCCTTTGTACGGTCGAGGCCGTACGTGGAGGCTTGTACACCGAAGTCAGTACGTCCTCTAGGTCCTGCATCGACGTTATACGACGCACCTGTACTTCGGCTAGGGCGGTACGCTTGATCCGCATTGATATTATTCCCCTTAAAATTTGTGCCTTTTCTTCTGCCGTTCGGGATGAGTGGTAAACGTATTTGCAAGCAGTCAGAAAACCGGGCAATTCTAGAGGGTCCGTCCCATCGAACGTGGGTATGGCCCTTAGTGCGTTGACGAATTTGTAATTGTCTATGTTCGTCGGTACGTCTGGTATGTCGTCTGTTTCAAAGTTAGTTGGGACGAATAGACTAGCGCGTCTCGGTACGTCCTCTGGTCCGTGGACATTGTCGAAGCGGACCGCAGTCCTGCCTGAAGGGCCCGGAGTTGCGTGTGTGGTGTCTATGGTTTCCCTTAGTCTCTCTATTTCGCGATCTACTGAGTCCAGTAAGGGACCTTCCCTAGCCTCTATCGCTCCTAACCTATCGTTTATCGCTAACATTCCGTCGGTCATGCTCGCTAGGGAGGCTGTTACTCCTGCGAGCAGTCTTTCTAGGTTCGCGAAACGATCTCCGTTTCCTAGGGGGCTCTGTGCCGCGTCCCCATTTGCGGCTCCCGCGATAGGGTTCGACATTTCGTTATGAGTTTCTAGATCTTCCCTCGGAATTAAACTATAATCCAGTTCGTCGAACGGGTATAGTCTCCTAGCGGTTACGTGTTTGGTGTGACTCGACGCAATCGGAAATTCGGCCGAAACGCTGTGATTATCGCTAGTTTCAGATTCTATGGCAAGTCGCGTACGTTCCCTGATTTCGCGTAACGCTTCGAATGTCGCGTCGAAAAGCGGTGCGTCGGAGGGTTTTCGCAGGTGTACTTTACAAAATCTACGCGGAGTACTTCGGCGAAGTGTTCTAGGCGAAAGAATTTCCTTTCGTTCGGTTAGTTCTAGATTACGCTCGATATTCGCGTCTAATGATTTTACTCGGCGCATGAGAGTAACGGCGTGCAGCCTGAATTCGCTGAGAGTGGTATTTCGCACTTACAGCACGTAGATCAGGTGATGCATCGTTCGTCTCTGCTTGGACAGGCGGACTTTCCTGGCGGCGTCTTCTGCAGACGTCTGTCGATACTGCGAAGTAGGTTGCCCAGCTGCTATGTGGGTCGTTGTCTCCGCTAAGTCCTGTTGTCTCCGTCGGTCAGGCTTGTTCCCTACGTTGGCAGGATCCCACCGCTGCCACCAATTTTGTTGTGTCAAGGCGCCTGGGGTCGAGATTCTGGCTAGAATCTCGGGGTGCTCCGGGTCGTCCTTCACAGTCGTCGTCCAACGGGTTCCGAAAGGTTCGGGTGATAACGCCGGGACGAGGATATTCGGTTAGAAACCGAAGGTAGGGGATCGTTGCGGGTTAAAGAGTTGGAACTCACCGTAAGGTTAAACAAGTTTATTCTGTCCCGATCTGGGTGACAGTCGGACCGCGTACTGTATCGAGTGTCTGGTCTTAATCAGAGAGCCTCTGCTCGTAGTTTGTACAGAGTCTTATAGCTAGTTCGGGGCGAAGCGGGGACCAGCGGGGTCACCGTCTTCGACTCGCTTTTCGCGCTGGGAACGCTGACGTTGCTCGGGGTTGTTGCCCGTGCTTGGCGCCCGCGCGTGTTATCGGAATGCGCGACGGTTGTAATTCTCGGTCGTTGACCGGGTTACAACACGAGTCAAACGAGTCAAACGAGTCAAACGAGACAAACGAGTCAAACGAGTCAAACGAGTCAAACGAGTCAAACGTGTCAAACGAGTCAAACGAGTCAAACGGGTCGAACAGGAGAATCGAGTCAAGCGAGTTGAACGAGCCAAACGAGTCCAACGAGTCGAACGAGTCTAACGAGTCGAACGAGTCGAACTAGACAAACGAGTCAATCGAGTCGAACGAGTCGAACGAGTCAAACGAGTCAAACGAGTCAAACGAGTCAAACGAGTCAAACGAGTCAAACGAGTCAAACGAGTCAAACGAGTCAAACGAGTCAAACGAGTCAAACGAGTCAAACGGGTCGAACAGGACAATCGAGTTAAGCGAGTTGAACGAGCCAAACGAGTCAAACGGGTCGAACAGTACAATCGAGTCAAGCGAGTTGAACGAGCCAAACGAGTCAAACGAGTCAAACGAGTCAAATGGGTCAAACGGGTCGAACAGGACAATCGAGTCAAACGACTCAAACGAGTCAAACGAGTCAATCGAGTCAAACGAGTCAAACGAGTCAAACGAGTCAAACGAGTCAAACGAGTCAAACGAGTCAAACGAGTCAAACCAGTCAAACGAGTCAAACGAGTCAAACCAGTCAAACGAGTCAAACCAGTCAAACGAGTCAAACGAGTCAAACGAGTCAAACGAGTCAAACGAGTCAAACGAGTCAAACGAGTCAATCGAGTCAAACGAGTCAAACGAGTCAAACGAGTCAAACGAGTCAAACGAGTCAAACGAGTCAAACGAGTCAAACGAGTCAAACGAGTCAAATGGGTCAAACGGGTCGAACAGGACAATCGAGACAAACGAGTCAAACGAGTCAAACGAGTCAAACGAGTCAAACGAGTCAAACGAGTCGATCGAGTCGAACGAGTCGATCGAGTCGAACGAGTCGATCGAGTCGAACGAGTCGATCGAGTCGAACGAGTCGATCGAGTCGAACGAGTCGATCGAGTCGATCGAGTCGAGCGAGTCAAGCGAGTTGAACGAACCAAACGAGTCGAACGAGTCGAACGAGTCGAACGAGTCGAACGAGTCGAACGAGTCAAACGAGTCAATCGAGTCCAGCGAGTCAAACGACTCAACCGAGTCAAACGAGTCAAACGAGTCAAACGTGTCAAACGGGTCAAACGGGTCGAACAGGACAATCGAGTCAAACGAGTCAAAAGAGTCATACGAGTCAAACGAGTCAAACGAGTCAAACGAGTCAAACGAGTCAAACGAGTCAAACGAGTCAAACGAGTCAAACGAGTCAAACGAGTCAAACGAGTCAAACGAGTCAAACGAGTCAAACGAGTCAAACGGGTCGAACAGGACAATCGAGTCAAGCGAGTTGAACGAGCCAAACGAGTCAAACGAGTCTAACGAGTCAAACGATTCAATCGAGTCAATCGAGTCAAACGACTGAAACGAGTCAAACGAGTCAAACGACTCAATCGAGTCAAACGAGTCAAACGAGTCAAACGAGTCAAACGAGTCAAATGGGTCAAACGGGTCGAACAGGACAATCGAGACATACGAGTCAAACGAGTCAAACGAGTCAAACGAGTCAAGCGAGACAAGCGAGTCAAACGAATCAAGCGAGTCAAGCGAGACAAGCGAGTCAAGCGAGTCAAGCGAGTCAAGCGAGTCAAGCGAGTCAAGCGAGTCAAGCGAGTCAAGCGAGTCAAGCGAGTCAAGCGAGTCAAGCGAGTCAAGCGAGTCAAGCGAGTCAAGCGAGTCAAGCGAGTCAAGCGAGTCAAGCGAGTCAAGCGAGTCAAGCGAGTCAAGCGAGTCAAGCGAGTCAAGCGAGTCAAGCGAGTCAAGCGAGTCAAGCGAGTCAAGCGAGTCAAGCGAGTCAAGCGAGTCAAGCGAGTCAAGCGAGTCAAGCGAGTCAAGCGAGTCAAGCGAGTCAAGCGAGTCAAGCGAGTCAAGCGAGTCAAGCGAGTCAAGCGAGTCAAGCCAGTCAAGCGAGTCAAGCCAGTCAAGCGAGTCAAGCCAGTCAAGCGAGTCAAGCCAGTCAAGCGAGTCAAGCGAGTCAAGCGAGTCAAGCGAGTCAAGCGAGTCAAGCGAGTCAAGCGAGTCAAGCGAGTCAAGCGAGTCAAGCGAGTCAAGCGAGTCAAGCGAGTCAAGCGAGTCAAGCGAGTCAAGCGAGTCAAGCGAGTCAAGCGAGTCAAGCGAGTCAAGCGAGTCAAGCGAGTCAAGCGAGTCAAGCGAGTCAAGCGAGTCAAGCGAGTCAAGCGAGTCAAGCGAGTCAAGCGAGTCAAGCGAGTCAAGCGAGTCAAGCGAGTCAAGCGAGTCAAGCGAGTCAAGCGAGTCAAGCGAGTCAAGCGAGTCAAGCGAGTCAAGCGAGTCAAGCGAGTCAAGCGAGTCAAGCGAGTCAAGCGAGTCAAGCGAGTCAAGCGAGTCAAGCGAGTCAAGCGAGTCAAGCGAGTCAAGCGGGTCAAGCGAGTCAAGCGGGTCAAACGGATCGAACAGGACAATCGAGTCAAGCGAGTTAAACGAGTCAATCGAGTCAAACGAGTGAAACGAGTGAATCGAGTGAAACGAGTGAAACGAGTTAAACGATTGAAACGAGTCAAACGAGTTAAACGATTGAATCGAGTCAAACGTGTCAAACGGGTCAAACGGGTCGAACAGGACAATCTTGTCAAACGAGTCAAACGAGTCAAACGAGTCAAACGAGTCAAACGGGTCGAACAGGACAATCGAGTCAAACGAGTCAAACGAGTCAAACGGGTCAAACGGGTCAAACGAGTCAAACCAGTCAAACGAGTCAAACGAGTCAATCGAGTCAAACGAGTCAAACGAGTCAAACGAGTCAAACGAGTCAAACGAGTCAAACGAGTCAAACGAGTCAAACGAGTCTAACGAGTCAAACGAGTCAAACGAGTCAAACGAGTCAAACGAGTCAAACGAGTCAAACGAGTCAAACGAGTCAAACGAGTCAAACGAGTCAAACGAGTCAAACGAGTCAAACGAGTCAAACGAGTCAAACGAGTCAAACGAGTCAAACGAGTCAAACGAGTCAAACGAGTCAAACGAGTCAAACGAGTCAAACGAGTCAAACGAGTCAAACGAGTCAAACGAGTCAAACGAGTCAAACGAGTCAAACGAGTCAAACGAGTCAAACGAGTCAAACGAGTCAAACGAGTCAAACGAGTCAAACGAGTCAAACGAGTCAAACGAGTCAAACGAGTCAAACGAGTCAAACGAGTCAAACGAGTCAAACGAGTCAAACGAGTCAAACGAGTCAAACGAGTCAAACGAGTCAAACGAGTCAAACGAGTCAAACGAGTCAAACGAGTCAAACGAGTCAAACGAGTCAAACGAGTCAAACGAGTCAAACGAGTCAAACGAGTCAAACGAGTCAAACGAGTCAAACGAGTCAAACGAGTCAAACGAGTCAAACGAGTCAAACGAGTCAAACGAGTCAAACGAGTCAAACGAGTCAAACGAGTCAAACGAGTCAAACGAGTCAAACGAGTCAAACGAGTCAAACGAGTCAAACGAGTCAAACGAGTCAAACGAGTCAAACGAGTCAAACGAGTCAAACGAGTCAAACGAGTCAAACGAGTCAAACGAGTCAAACGAGTCAAACGAGTCAAACGAGTCAAACGAGTCAAACGAGTCAAACTTGTCAAACGAGTCAAACGAGTCAAACGAGTCAAACGAGTCAAACGAGTCAAACGAGTCAAAAGAGTCAAACGAGTCAAACGAGTCAAACGAGTCAAACGAGTCAAACGGATCGAACGGATCGAACAGGACAATCGAGTCAAGCGAGTTAAACGAGTCAATCGAGTCAAACGAGTCAAACGAGTCAAACGAGTCAAACGAGTCAAACGAGTCAAACGAGTCAAACGAGTCAAACTTGTCAAACGAGTCAAACTTGTCAAACGAGTCAAACGAGTCAAACGAGTCAAACGAGTCAAACGAGTCAAACGAGTCAAACGAGTCAAACGAGTCAAACGAGTCAAACGAGTCAAACGAGTCAAACGAGTCAAACGAGTCAAACGAGTCAAACGAGTCAAACGAGTCAAACGAGTCAAACGAGTCAAACGAGTCAAACGAGTCAAACGAGTCAAACGAGTCAAACGAGTCAAACGAGTCAAACGAGTCAAACGAGTCAAACGAGTCTAATGGGTTAAACGGGTCGAACAGGACAATCGAGTCAAACGAGTGAAACGAGTCAAACGAGTCAAACGAGTCAAACGAGTCAAACGAGTCAAACGAGTCAAACGAGTCAAACGAGTCAAACGAGTCAAACGAGTCAAACGAGTCAAACGAGTCAAACGAGTCAAACGAGTCAAACGAGTCAAACGAGTCAAACGAGTCAAACGAGTCAAACGAGTCAAACGAGTCAAACGAGTCAAACGAGTCAAACGAGTCAAACGAGTCAAACGAGTCAAACGAGTCAAACGAGTCAAACGAGTCAAACGAGTCAAACGAGTCAAACGAGTCAAACGAGTCAAACGAGTCAAACGAGTCAAACGAGTCAAACGAGTCAAACGAGTCAAACGAGTCAAACGAGTCAAACGAGTCAAACGAGTCAAACGAGTCAAACGAGTCAAACGAGTCAAACGAGTCAAACGAGTCAAACGAGTCAAACGAGTCAAACTTGTCAAACGAGTCAAACGAGTCAAACGAGTCAAACGAGTCAAACGAGTCAAACGAGTCAAACGAGTCAAACGAGTCAAACGAGTCAAACGAGTCAAACGAGTCAAACGAGTCAAACGAGTCAAACGAGTCAAACGAGTCAAACGGATCGAACAGGACAATCGGGTCAAGCGAGTTAAACGAGTCAATCGAGTCAAACGAGTCAAACGAGTCAAACGAGTCAAACGAGTCAAACGAGTCAAACGAGTCAAACGAGTCAAACTTGTCAAACGAGTCAAACGAGTCAATCGAGTCAAACGAGTCAAACGAGTCAAACGAGTCAAACGAGTCAAACGAGTCAAACGAGTCAAACGAGTCAAACGAGTCAAACGAGTCAAACGAGTCAAACGAGTCAAACGAGTCAAACGAGTCTAATGGGTTAAACGGGTCGAACAGGACAATCGAGTCAAACGAGTGAAACGAGTCAAACGAGTCAAACGAGTCAAACGAGTCAAACGAGTCAAACGAGTCAAACGAGTCAAACGAGTCAAACGAGTCAAAGGAGTCAAACGAGTCAAACGAGTCAAACGAGTCAAACGAGTCAAACGAGTCAAACGAGTCAAACGAGTCAAACGAGTCAAACGAGTCAAACGAGTCAAACGAGTCAAACGAGTCAAACGAGTCAAACGAGTCAAACGAGTCAAACGAGTCAAACGAGTCAAACGAGTCAAACGAGTCAAACGAGTCAAACGAGTCAAACGAGTCAAACGAGTCAAACGAGTCAAACGAGTCAAACGAGTCAAACGAGTCAAACGAGTCAAACGAGTCAAACGAGTCAAACGAGTCAAACGAGTCAAACGAGTCAAACGAGTCAAACGAGTCAAACGAGTCAAACGAGTCAAACGAGTCAAACGAGTCAAACGAGTCAAACGAGTCAAACGAGTCAAACGAGTCAAACGAGTCAAACGAGTCAAACGAGTCAAACGAGTCAAACGAGTCAAACGAGTCAAACGAGTCAAACGAGTCAAACGAGTCAAACGAGTCAAACGAGTCAAACGAGTCAAACGAGTCAAACGAGTCAAACGAGTCAAACGAGTCAAACGAGTCAAACGAGTCAAACGAGTCAAACGAGTCAAACGAGTCAAACGAGTCAAACGAGTCAAACGAGTCAAGCGAGTCAAGCGAGTCAAGCGAGTCAAGCGAGTCAAGCGAGTCAAGCGAGTCAAGCGAGTCAAGCGAGTCAAGCGAGTCAAGCGAGTCAAGCGAGTCAAGCGAGTCAAGCGAGTCAAGCGAGTCAAGCGAGTCAAGCGAGTCAAGCGAGTCAAGCGAGTCAAGCGAGTCAAGCGAGTCAAGCGAGTCAAGCGAGTCAAGCGAGTCAAGCGAGTCAAGCGAGTCAAGCGAGTCAAGCGAGTCAAGCGAGTCAAGCGAGTCAAGCGAGTCAAGCGGGTCAAACGGATCGAACAGGACAATCGAGTCAAGCGAGTTAAACGAGTCAATCGAGTCAAACGAGTGAAACGAGTGAATCGAGTGAAACGAGTGAAACGAGTTAAACGATTGAAACGAGTCAAACGAGTTAAACGATTGAAACGAGTCAAACGTGTCAAACGGGTCAAACGGGTCGAACAGGACAATCTTGTCAAACGAGTCAAACGAGTCAAACGAGTCAAACGAGTCAAACGGGTCGAACAGGACAATCGAGTCAAACGAGTCAAACGAGTCAAACGGGTCAAACGGGTCAAACGAGTCAAACCAGTCAAACGAGTCAAACGAGTCAATCGAGTCAAACGAGTCAAACGAGTCAAACGAGTCAAACGAGTCAAACGAGTCAAACGAGTCAAACGAGTCAAACGAGTCTAACGAGTCAAACGAGTCAAACGAGTCAAACGAGTCAAACGAGTCAAACGAGTCAAACGAGTCAAACGAGTCAAACGAGTCAAACGAGTCAAACGAGTCAAACGAGTCAAACGAGTCAAACGAGTCAAACGAGTCAAACGAGTCAAACGAGTCAAACGAGTCAAACGAGTCAAACGAGTCAAACGAGTCAAACGAGTCAAACGAGTCAAACGAGTCAAACGAGTCAAACGAGTCAAACGAGTCAAACGAGTCAAACGAGTCAAACGAGTCAAACGAGTCAAACGAGTCAAACGAGTCAAACGAGTCAAACGAGTCAAACGAGTCAAACGAGTCAAACGAGTCAAACGAGTCAAACGAGTCAAACGAGTCAACGAGTAAAACGTCTCAAACGAGTCAAACGAGTCAAACGAGTCAAACGAGTCAAACGAGTCAAACGAGTCAAACGAGTCAAACGAGTCAAACGAGTCAAACGAGTCAAACGAGTCAAACGATTCAAACGAGGCAAACGAGTCAAACGAGTCAAACGAGTCAAACGAGTCAAACGAGTCAAACGAGTCAAACGAGTCAAACGAGTCAAACGAGTCAAACGAGTCAAACGAGTCAAACGAGTCAAACGAGTCAAACGAGTCAAACGAGTCAAACTTGTCAAACGAGTCAAACGAGTCAAACGAGTCAAACGAGTCAAACGAGTCAAACGAGTCAAACGAGTCAAACGAGTCAAACGAGTCAAACGAGTCAAACGAGTCAAACGAGTCAAAAGAGTCAAACGAGCCAAACGAGTCAAACGAGCCAAACGAGTCAAACGAGACAAACGAGTCAAGCGAGTCAAACGAGTCAAGCGAGTCAAACGACTCAAACGAGTCAATCGTGTCAGACTAGTCAAACGAGTCAAACGAGTCAAACGAGTCAAACGAGTCAAACGAGTCAAACGAGTCAAACGAGTCAAACGAGTCAACGAGTCAAACGAGTCAAACGAGTCAAACGAGTCAAACGAGTCAAACGAGTCAAACGAGTCAAACGAGTCAAACGAGTCAAACGAGTCAAACGGATCGAACAGGACAATCGAGTCAAGCGAGTTAAACGAGTCAATCGAGTCAAACGAGTCAAACGAGTCAAACGAGTCAAACGAGTCAAACGAGTCAAACGAGTCAAACGAGTCAAACTTGTCAAACGAGTCAAACGAGTCAAACGAGTCAAACGAGTCAAACGAGTCAAACGAGTCAAACGAGTCAAACGAGTCAAACGAGTCAAACGAGTCAAACGAGTCAAACGAGTCAAACGAGTCAAACGAGTCTAATGGGTTAAACGGGTCGAACAGGACAATCGAGTCAAACGAGTGAAACGAGTCAAACGAGTCAAACGAGTCAAACGAGTCCAACGAGTCATACGAGTCAAACGAGTCAAACGAGTCCAACGAGTCATACGAGTCAAACGAGTCAAACGAGTCAAACGAGTCCAACGAGTCAAACTTGTCAAACGAGTCAAACGAGTCAAACGAGTCAAACGAGTCAAACGAGTCAAACGAGTCAAACGAGTCAAACGAGTCAAACGAGTCAAACGAGTCAAACGAGTCAAAAGAGTCAAACGAGTCAAACGAGTCAAACGAGTCAAACGAGTCAAACGAGTCAAACGGATCGAACAGGACAATCGAGTCAAGCGAGTTAAACGAGTCAATCGAGTCAAACGAGTGAAACGATTGAAACGAGTGAAACGAGTGAATCGAGTGAAACGAGTGAAACGAGTTAAACGATTGAAACGAGTCAAACGTGTCAAACGGGTCAAACGGGTCGAACAGGACAATCTTGTCAAACGAGTCAAACGAGTCAAACGAGTGAACCGAGTCAAACGAGTCAAACGGGTCAAACGGGTCAAACGGGTCGAACAGGACAATCTTGTCAAACGAGTCAAACGAGTCAAACGAGTCAAACGAGTCAAACGGGTCGAACAGGACAATCGAGTCAAACGAGTCAAACCGGTCAAACGGGTCAAACGGGTCAAACGAGTCAAACCAGTCAAACGAGTCAAACGAGTCAATCGAGTCAAACGAGTCAAACGAGTCAAACGAGTCAAACGGATCGAACAGGACAATCGAGGCAAGCGAGTTAAACGAGTCAATCGAGTCAAACGAGTGAAACGATTGAAACGAGTGAAACGAGTGAATCGAGTGAAACGAGTGAAACGAGTTAAACGATTGAAACGAGTCAAACGTGTCAAACGGGTCAAACGGGTCGAACAGGACAATCGAGTCAAACGAGTCAAACGAGTCAAACTGGTCAAACGGGTCAAACGAGTCAAACCAGTCAAACGAGTCAAACGAGTCAAACGAGTCAATCGAGTCAAACGAGTCAAACGAGTCAAACGAGTCAAACCAGTCAAAAGAGTCAAACGAGTCAAACGGGTCGAACAGGACAAGCGAGTCAAGCGAGTTAAACGAGTCAAACGAGTCAAGCGAGTCAAACGATTCTAACGAGTCAAACGAGTCAAATGGGTCAAACGGGTCGAACAGGACAAGCGAGTCAAGCGAGTTAAACGAGTCAAACGAGTCAAGCGAGTCAAACGACTGAAACGAGTCAAACGACTGAAACGAGTCAAACGTGTCAGACTAGTCAAACGAGTCAAACGAGTCAAACGAGTCAATCGAGTCAAACGAGTCAAACGAGTCAAACGAGTCAAACGAGCCAAACGAGTCAAACGAGCCAAACGAGTCAAACGAGACAAACGAGTCAAGCGAGTCAAACGAGTCAAGCGAGTCAAACGACTCAAACGAGTCAATCGTGTCAGACTAGTCAAACGAGTCAAACGAGTCAAACGAGTCAAACGAGTCAAACGAGTCAAACGA
This sequence comes from Andrena haemorrhoa, assembly GCA_910592295.1. Classification (NCBI taxonomy): domain Eukaryota; kingdom Metazoa; phylum Arthropoda; class Insecta; order Hymenoptera; family Andrenidae; genus Andrena; species Andrena haemorrhoa. The sequence continues at coordinate 26,178,883 of OU342943.1, forward strand.
GTCAAACGAGTCAAACGAGTCAACGAGTAAAACGTCTCAAACGAGTCAAACGAGTCAAACGAGTCAAACGAGTCAAACGAGTCAAACGAGTCAAACGAGTCAAACGAGTCAAACGAGTCAAACGAGTCAAACGAGTCAAACGAGTCAAACGAGTCAAACGAGTCAAACGAGGCAAACGAGTCAAACGAGTCAAACGAGGCAAACGAGTCAAACGAGTCAAACGAGTCAAACGAGTCAAACGAGTCAAACGAGTCAAACGAGTCAAACGAGTCAAACGAGTCAAACGAGTCAAACGAGTCAAACGAGTCAAACTTGTCAAACGAGTCAAACGAGTCAAACGAGTCAAACGAGTCAAACGAGTCAAACGAGTCAAACGAGTCAAACGAGTCAAACGAGTCAAACGAGTCAAACGAGTCAAACGAGTCAAACGAGTCAAACGAGTCAAACGAGTCAAACGAGTCAAAAGAGTCAAACGAGCCAAACGAGTCAAACGAGCCAAACGAGTCAAACGAGACAAACGAGTCAAGCGAGTCAAACGAGTCAAGCGAGTCAAACGACTCAAACGAGTCAATCGTGTCAGACTAGTCAAACGAGTCAAACGAGTCAAACGAGTCAAACGAGTCAAACGAGTCAAACGAGTCAACGAGTCAAACGAGTCAAACGAGTCAAACGAGTCAAACGAGTCAAACGAGTCAAACGAGTCAAACGAGTCAAACGAGTCAAACGAGTCAAACGAGTCAAACGAGTCAAACGAGTCAAACGAGTCAAACGAGTCAAACGAGTCAAACGAGTCAAACGAGTCAAACGAGTCAAACGAGTGAAACGAGTCAAACGAGTCAAACGAGTCAAACAACTGAAACGAGTGAAACGAGTCAAACGAGTCAAACGAGTCAAACGAGTCAAACGAGTCAAACGAGTCTAATGGGTCAAACGGGTCGAACAGGACAATCGAGTCAAACGAGTGAAACGAGTCAAACGAGTCAAACGAGTCAAACGAGTCCAACGAGTCATACGAGTCAAACGAGTCAAACGAGTCCAACGAGTCATACGAGTCAAACGAGTCAAACGAGTCAAACGAGTCCAACGAGTCATACGAGTCAAACGAGTCAAACGAGTCAAACGAGTCAAACGAGTCAAACGAGTCAAACGAGTCAAACGAGTCAAACGAGTCAAACGAGTCAACGAGTCAAACGAGTCAAACGAGTCAAACGAGTCAAACGAGTCAAACGAGTCAAACGAGTCAAACGAGTCAAACGAGTCAAACGAGTCAAACGAGTCAAACGAGTCAAACGAGTCAAACGAGTCAAACGAGTCAAACGAGTCAAACGAGTCAAACGAGTCAAACGAGTCAAACGAGTCAAACGAGTCAAACGAGTCAAACGAGTCAAACGAGGCAAACGAGTCAAACGAGTCAAACGAGTCAAACGAGTCAAACGAGTCAAACGAGTCAAACGAGTCAAACGAGTCAAACGAGTCAAACGAGTCAAACGAGTCAAACTTGTCAAACGAGTCAAACGAGTCAAACGAGTCAAACGAGTCAAACGAGTCAAACGAGTCAAACGAGTCAAACGAGTCAAACGAGTCAAACGAGTCAAACGAGTCAAACGAGTCAAACGAGTCAAACGAGTCAAAAGAGTCAAACGAGCCAAACGAGTCAAACGAGCCAAACGAGTCAAACGAGACAAACGAGTCAAGCGAGTCAAACGAGTCAAGCGAGTCAAACGACTCAAACGAGTCAATCGTGTCAGACTAGTCAAACGAGTCAAACGAGTCAAACGAGTCAAACGAGTCAAACGAGTCAAACGAGTCAAACGAGTCAAACGAGTCAAAAGAGTCAAACGAGTCAAACGAGTCAAACGAGTCAAACGAGTCAAACGAGTCAAACGGATCGAACAGGACAATCGAGTCAAGCGAGTTAAACGAGTCAATCGAGTCAAACGAGTCAAACGAGTCAAACGAGTCAAACGAGTCAAACGAGTCAAACGAGTCAAACGAGTCAAACTTGTCAAACGAGTCAAACGAGTCAAACGAGTCAAACGAGTCAAACGAGTCAAACGAGTCAAACGAGTCAAACGAGTCAAACGAGTCAAACGAGTCAAACGAGTCAAACGAGTCTAATGGGTTAAACGGGTCGAACAGGACAATCGAGTCAAACGAGTGAAACGAGTCAAACGAGTCAAACGAGTCAAACGAGTCCAACGAGTCATACGAGTCAAACGAGTCAAACGAGTCCAACGAGTCATACGAGTCAAACGAGTCAAACGAGTCAAACGAGTCCAACGAGTCAAACTTGTCAAACGAGTCAAACGAGTCAAACGAGTCAAACGAGTCAAACGAGTCAAACGAGTCAAACGAGTCAAACGAGTCAAACGAGTCAAACGAGTCAAAAGAGTCAAACGAGTCAAACGAGTCAAACGAGTCAAACGAGTCAAACGAGTCAAACGGATCGAACAGGACAATCGAGTCAAGCGAGTTAAACGAGTCAATCGAGTCAAACGAGTGAAACGATTGAAACGAGTGAAACGAGTGAATCGAGTGAAACGAGTGAAACGAGTTAAACGATTGAAACGAGTCAAACGTGTCAAACGGGTCAAACGGGTCGAACAGGACAATCTTGTCAAACGAGTCAAACGAGTCAAACGAGTGAACCGAGTCAAACGAGTCAAACGGGTCAAACGGGTCGAACAGGACAATCTTGTCAAACGAGTCAAACGAGTCAAACGAGTCAAACGAGTCAAACGGGTCGAACAGGACAATCGAGTCAAACGAGTCAAACCGGTCAAACGGGTCAAACGGGTCAAACGAGTCAAACCAGTCAAACGAGTCAAACGAGTCAAACGAGTCAAACGAGTCAAACGAGTCAAACGAGTCAAACGAGTCAAACTTGTCAAACGAGTCAAACGAGTCAAACGAGTCAAACGAGTCAAACGAGTCAAACGAGTCAAACGAGTCAAACGAGTCAAACGAGTCAAACGAGTCAAACGAGTCAAACGAGTCAAACGAGTCAAACGAGTCAAACGAGTCAAACGAGTCAAAAGAGTCAAACGAGCCAAACGAGTCAAACGAGCCAAACGAGTCAAACGAGACAAACGAGTCAAGCGAGTCAAACGAGTCAAGCGAGTCAAACGACTCAAACGAGTCAATCGTGTCAGACTAGTCAAACGAGTCAAACGAGTCAAACGAGTCAAACGAGTCAAACGAGTCAAACGAGTCAACGAGTCAAACGAGTCAAACGAGTCAAACGAGTCAAACGAGTCAAACGAGTCAAACGAGTCAAACGAGTCAAACGAGTCAAACGAGTCAAACGAGTCAAACGAGTCAAACGAGTCAAACGAGTCAAACGAGTCAAACGAGTCAAACGAGTCAAACGAGTGAAACGAGTCAAACGAGTCAAACGAGTCAAACAACTGAAACGAGTGAAACGAGTCAAACGAGTCAAACGAGTCAAACGAGTCAAACGAGTCAAACGAGTCTAATGGGTCAAACGGGTCGAACAGGACAATCGAGTCAAACGAGTGAAACGAGTCAAACGAGTCAAACGAGTCAAACGAGTCCAACGAGTCATACGAGTCAAACGAGTCAAACGAGTCCAACGAGTCATACGAGTCAAACGAGTCAAACGAGTCAAACGAGTCCAACGAGTCATACGAGTCAAACGAGTCAAACGAGTCAAACGAGTCAAACGAGTCAAACGAGTCAAACGAGTCAAGGTCAAACGAGTCAAACGAGTCAAACGAGTCAAACGAGTCAAAACGAGTCAAACGAGTCAAACGAGTCAAACGAGTCAAACGAGTCAAACGAGTCAAACGAGTCAAACGAGTCAAACGAGTCAAACGAGTCAAACGAGTCAAACGAGTCAAACGAGTCAAACGAGTCAAACGAAGTCAAACGAGTCAAACGAGTCAAACGAGTCAAACGAGTCAAACGAGTCAAACGAGTCAAACGAGTCAAAACGAGTCAAACGAGTCAAACGAGTCAAACGAGTCAAACGAGTCAAACGAGTCAAACGAGTCAAACGAGTCAAACGAGTCAAACGAGTCAAACGAGTCAAACGAGTCAAACTTGTCAACGAGTCAAACGAGTCAAACGAGTCAAACGAGTCAAACGAGTCAAACGAGTCAAACGAGTCAAACGAGTCAAACGAGTCAAACGAGTCAAACGAGTCAAACGAGTCAAACGAGTCAAACGAGTCAAAAGAGTCAAACGAGCCAAACGAGTCAAACGAGCCAAACGAGTCAAACGAGACAAACGAGTCAAGCGAGTCAAACGAGTCAAGCGAGTCAAACGACTCAAACGAGTCAATCGTGTCAGACTAGTCAAACGAGTCAAACGAGTCAAACGAGTCAAACGAGTCAAACGAGTCAAACGAGTCAAACGAGTCAAACGAGTCAAAAGAGTCAAACGAGTCAAACGAGTCAAACGAGTCAAACGAGTCAAACGAGTCAAACGGATCGAACAGGACAATCGAGTCAAGCGAGTTAAACGAGTCAATCGAGTCAAACGAGTCAAACGAGTCAAACGAGTCAAACGAGTCAAACGAGTCAAACGAGTCAAACGAGTCAAACTTGTCAAACGAGTCAAACGAGTCAAACGAGTCAAACGAGTCAAACGAGTCAAACGAGTCAAACGAGTCAAACGAGTCAAACGAGTCAAACGAGTCAAACGAGTCAAACGAGTCTAATGGGTTAAACGGGTCGAACAGGACAATCGAGTCAAACGAGTGAAACGAGTCAAACGAGTCAAACGAGTCAAACGAGTCCAACGAGTCATACGAGTCAAACGAGTCAAACGAGTCCAACGAGTCATACGAGTCAAACGAGTCAAACGAGTCCAACGAGTCAAACTTGTCAAACGAGTCAAACGAGTCAAACGAGTCAAACGAGTCAAACGAGTCAAACGAGTCAAACGAGTCAAACGAGTCAAACGAGTCAAACGAGTCAAAAGAGTCAAACGAGTCAAACGAGTCAAACGAGTCAAACGAGTCAAACGAGTCAAACGGATCGAACAGGACAATCGAGTCAAGCGAGTTAAACGAGTCAATCGAGTCAAACGAGTGAAACGATTGAAACGAGTGAAACGAGTGAATCGAGTGAAACGAGTGAAACGAGTTAAACGATTGAAACGAGTCAAACGTGTCAAACGGGTCAAACGGGTCGAACAGGACAATCTTGTCAAACGAGTCAAACGAGTCAAACGAGTGAACCGAGTCAAACGAGTCAAACGGGTCAAACGGGTCGAACAGGACAATCTTGTCAAACGAGTCAAACGAGTCAAACGAGTCAAACGAGTCAAACGGGTCGAACAGGACAATCGAGTCAAACGAGTCAAACCGGTCAAACGGGTCAAACGGGTCAAACGAGTCAAACCAGTCAAACGAGTCAAACGAGTCAATCGAGTCAAACGAGTCAAACGAGTCAAACGAGTCAAACGGATCGAACAGGACAATCGAGTCAAGCGAGTTAAACGAGTCAATCGAGTCAAACGAGTGAAACGATTGAAACGAGTGAAACGAGTGAATCGAGTGAAACGAGTGAAACGAGTTAAACGATTGAAACGAGTCAAACGTGTCAAACGGGTCAAACGGGTCGAACAGGACAATCGAGTCAAACGAGTCAAACGAGTCAAACTGGTCAAACGGGTCAAACGAGTCAAACCAGTCAAACGAGTCAAACGAGTCAAACGAGTCAATCGAGTCAAACGATTCAAACGAGTCAAACGAGTCAAACGAGTCAAAAGAGTCAAACGAGTCAAACGGGTCGAACAGGACAAGCGAGTCAAGCGAGTTAAACGAGTCAAACGAGTCAAGCGAGTCAAACGATTCTAACGAGTCAAACGAATCAAATGGGTCAAACGGGTCGAACAGGACAAGCGAGTCAAGCGAGTTAAACGAGTCAAACGAGTCAAGCGAGTCAAACGACTGAAACGAGTCAAACGACTGAAACGAGTCAAACGTGTCAGACTAGTCAAACGAGTCAAACGAGTCAAACGAGTCAATCGAGTCAAACGAGTCAAACGAGTCAAACGAGTCAAACGAGCCAAACGAGTCAAACGAGCCAAACGAGTCAAACGAGACAAACGAGTCAAGCGAGTCAAACGAGTCAAGCGAGTCAAACGACTCAAACGAGTCAATCGTGTCAGACTAGTCAAACGAGTCAAACGAGTCAAACGAGTCAAACGAGTCAAACGAGTCAAACGAGTCAAACGAGTCAAACGAGTCAACGAGTAAAACGTCTCAAACGAGTCAAACGAGTCAAACGAGTCAAACGAGTCAAACGAGTCAAACGAGTCAAACGAGTCAAACGAGTCAAACGAGTCAAACGAGTCAAACGAGTCAAACGAGTCAAACGAGGCAAACGAGTCAAACGAGTCAAACGAGTCAAACGAGTCAAACGAGTCAAACGAGTCAAACGAGTCAAACGAGTCAAACGAGTCAAACGAGTCAAACGAGTCAAACGAGTCAAACGAGTCAAACGAGTCAAACGAGTCAAACGAGTCAAACGAGTCAAACGAGTCAAACGAGTCAAACGAGTCAAACGAGTCAAACGAGTCAAACGAGTCAAACGAGTCAAACGAGTCAAACGAGTCAAACGAGTCAAACGAGTCAAACGAGTCAAACGAGTCAAACGAGTCAAACGAGTCAAACGAGTCAAACGAGTCAAACGAGTCAAACGAGTCAAACGAGTCAAACGAGTCAAACGAGTCAAACGAGTCAAACGAGTCAAACGAGTCAAACGAGTCAAACGAGTCAAACGAGTCAAAAGAGTCAAACGAGCCAAACGAGTCAAACGAGCCAAACGAGTCAAACGAGACAAACGAGTCAAGCGAGTCAAACGAGTCAAGCGAGTCAAACGACTCAAACGAGTCAATCGTGTCAGACTAGTCAAACGAGTCAAACGAGTCAAACGAGTCAAACGAGTCAAACGAGTCAAACGAGTCAAACGAGTCAAACGAGTCAAACGAGTCAAACGAGTCAAACGAGTCAAACGAGTCAAACGAGTCAAACGAGTCAAACGAGTCAAACGAGTCAAACGAGTCAAACGAGTCAAACGAGTCAAACGAGTCAAACGAGTCAAACGAGTCAAACAACTGAAACGAGTGAAACGAGTCAAACGAGTCAAACGAGTCAAACGAGTCAAACGAGTCAAACGGATCGAACAGGACAATCGAGTCAAGCGAGTTAAACGAGTCAATCGAGTCAAACGAGTGAAACGATTGAAACGAGTGAAACGAGTGAATCGAGTGAAACGAGTGAAACGAGTTAAACGATTGAAACGAGTCAAACGTGTCAAACGGGTCAAACGGGTCGAACAGGACAATCGAGTCAAACGAGTCAAACGAGTCAAACGGGTCGAACAGGACAAGCGAGTCAAGCGAGTTAAACGAGTCAAACGAGTCAAGCGAGTCAAACGATTCTAACGAGTCAAACGAGTCAAATGGGTCAAACGGGTCGAACAGGACAAGCGAGTCAAGCGAGTTAAACGAGTCAAACGAGTCAAGCGAGTCAAACGACTGAAACGAGTCAAACGACTGAAACGAGTCAAACGTGTCAGACTAGTCAAACGAGTCAAACGAGTCAAACGAGTCAATCGAGTCAAACGAGTCAAACGAGTCAAACGAGTCAAACGAGCCAAACGAGTCAAACGAGACAAACGAGTCAAGCGAGTCAAACGAGTCAAGCGAGTCAAACGACTCAAACGAGTCAATCGTGTCAGACTAGTCAAACGAGTCAAACGAGTCAAACGAGTCAAACGAGTCAAACGAGTCAAACGAGTCAAACGAGTCAAACGAGTCAACGAGTAAAACGTCTCAAACGAGTCAAACGAGTCAAACGAGTCAAACGAGTCAAACGAGTCAATCGAGTCAAACGAGTCAAACGAGTCAAACGAGTCAAACGAGTCAAACGAGTCAAACGAGTCAAACGAGGCAAACGAGGCAAACGAGTCAAACGAGTCAAACGAGTCAAACGAGTCAAACGAGTCAAACGAGTCAAACGAGTCAAACGAGTCAAACGAGTCAAACGAGTCAAACGAGTCAAACGAGTCAAACGAGTCAAACGAGTCAAACGAGTCAAACGAGTCAAACGAGTCAAACGAGTCAAACGAGTCAAACGAGTCAAACGAGTCAAACGAGTCAAACTTGTCAAACGAGTCAAACGAGTCAAACGAGTCAAACGAGTCAAACGAGTCAAACGAGTCAAACGAGTCAAACGAGTCAAACGAGTCAAACGAGTCAAACGAGTCAAACGAGTCAAACGAGTCAAACGAGTCAAACGAGTCAAACGAGTCAAACGAGTCAAACGAGTCAAACGAGTCAAACGAGTCAAACGAGTCAAACGAGTCAAACGAGTCAAACGAGTCAAACGAGTCAAAAGAGTCAAACGAGCCAAACGAGTCAAACGAGCCAAACGAGTCAAACGAGACAAACGAGTCAAGCGAGTCAAACGAGTCAAGCGAGTCAAACGACTCAAACGAGTCAATCGTGTCAGACTAGTCAAACGAGTCAAACGAGTCAAACGAGTCAAACGAGTCAAACGAGTCAAACGAGTCAAACGAGTCAAACGAGTCAACGAGTCAAACGAGTCAAACGAGTCAAACGAGTCAAACGAGTCAAACGAGTCAAACGAGTCAAACGAGTCAAACGAGTCAAACGAGTCAAACGAGTCAAACGAGTCAAACGAGTCAAACGAGTCAAACGAGGCAAACGAGTCAAACGAGTCAAACGAGTCAAACGAGTCAAACGAGTCAAACGAGTCTAATGGGTCAAACGGGTCGAACAGGACAATCGAGTCAAACGAGTGAAACGAGTCAAACGAGTCAAACGAGTCAAACGAGTCCAACGAGTCATACGAGTCAAACGAGTCAAACGAGTCCAACGAGTCATACGAGTCAAACGAGTCAAACGAGTCAAACGAGTCCAACGAGTCATACGAGTCAAACGAGTCAAACGAGTCAAACGAGTCAAACGAGTCAAACGAGTCAAACGAGTCAAACGAGTCAACGAGTCAAACGAGTCAAACGAGTCAAACGAGTCAAACGAGTCAAACGAGTCAAACGAGTCAAACGAGTCAAACGAGTCAAACGAGTCAAACGAGTCAAACGAGTCAAACGAGTCAAACGAGTCAAACGAGTCAAACGAGTCAAACGAGTCAAACGAGTCAAACGAGTCAAACGAGGCAAACGAGTCAAACGAGTCAAACGAGTCAAACGAGTCAAACGAGTCAAACGAGTCAAACGAGTCAAACGAGTCAAACGAGTCAAACGAGTCAAACTTGTCAAACGAGTCAAACGAGTCAAACGAGTCAAACGAGTCAAACGAGTCAAACGAGTCAAACGAGTCAAACGAGTCAAACGAGTCAAACGAGTCAAACGAGTCAAACGAGTCAAACGAGTCAAACGAGTCAAACGAGTCAAACGAGTCAAACGAGTCAAACGAGTCAAACGAGTCAAACGAGTCAAACGAGTCAAACGAGTCAAACGAGTCAAACGAGTCAAACGAGTCAAAAGAGTCAAACGAGCCAAACGAGTCAAACGAGCCAAACGAGTCAAACGAGACAAACGAGTCAAGCGAGTCAAACGAGTCAAGCGAGTCAAACGACTCAAACGAGTCAATCGTGTCAGACTAGTCAAACGAGTCAAACGAGTCAAACGAGTCAAACGAGTCAAACGAGTCAAACGAGTCAACGAGTCAAACGAGTCAAACGAGTCAAACGAGTCAAACGAGTCAAACGAGTCAAACGAGTCAAACGAGTCAAACGAGTCAAACGAGGCAAACGAGTCAAACGAGTCAAACGAGTCAAACGAGTCAAACGAGTCAAACGAGTCAAACGAGTCAAACGAGTCAAACGAGTCAAACGAGTCAAACGAGTCAAACGAGTCAAACTTGTCAAACGAGTCAAACGAGTCAAACGAGTCAAACGAGTCAAACGAGTCCAACGAGTCATACGAGTCAAACGAGTCAAACGAGTCAAACGAGTCAAACGAGTCAAACGAGTCAAACGAGTCAAACGAGTCAACGAGTCAAACGAGTCAAACGAGTCAAACGAGTCAAACGAGTCAAACGAGTCAAACGAGTCAAACGAGTCAAACGAGTCAAACGAGTCAAACGAGTCAAACGAGTCAAACGAGTCAAACGAGTCAAACGAGTCAAACGAGTCAAACGAGTCAAACGAGTCAAACGAGTCAAACGAGTCAAACGAGGCAAACGAGTCAAAAGAGTCAAACGAGTCAAACGAGTCAAACGAGTCAAACGAGTCAAACGAGTCAAACGAGTCAAACGAGTCAAACGAGTCAAACTTGTCAAACGAGTCAAACGAGTCAAACGAGTCAAACGAGTCAAACGAGTCAAACGAGTCAAACGAGTCAAACGAGTCAAACGAGTCAAACGAGTCAAACGAGTCAAACGAGTCAAACGAGTCAAACGAGTCAAACGAGTCAAACGAGTCAAACGAGTCAAACGAGTCAAACGAGTCAAACGAGTCAAACGAGTCAAACGAGTCAAACGAGTCAAACGAGTCAAACGAGTCAAACGAGTCAAAAGAGTCAAACGAGCCAAACGAGTCAAACGAGCCAAACGAGTCAAACGAGACAAACGAGTCAAGCGAGTCAAACGAGTCAAGCGAGTCAAACGACTCAAACGAGTCAATCGTGTCAGACTAGTCAAACGAGTCAAACGAGTCAAACGAGTCAAACGAGTCAAACGAGTCAAACGAGTCAACGAGTCAAACGAGTCAAACGAGTCAAACGAGTCAAACGAGTCAAACGAGTCAAACGAGTCAAACGAGTCAAACGAGTCAAACGAGGCAAACGAGTCAAACGAGTCAAACGAGTCAAACGAGTCAAACGAGTCAAACGAGTCAAACGAGTCAAACGAGTCAAACGAGTCAAACGAGTCAAACGAGTCAAACGAGTCAAACTTGTCAAACGAGTCAAACGAGTCAAACGAGTCAAACGAGTCAAACGAGTCAAACGAGTCAAACGAGTCAAACGAGTCAAACGAGTCAAACGAGTCAAACGAGTCAAACGAGTCAAACGAGTCAAACGAGCCAAACGAGTCAAACGAGTCAAACGAGTCAAACGAGTCAAACGAGTCAAACGAGTCAAACGAGTCAAACGAGTCAAACGAGTCCAACGAGTCAAACGAGTCAAACGAGTCAAACGAGTCAAACGAGTCAAACGAGTCAAACGCGTCAAACGAGTCAAACGAGTCAATCGAGTCAAACGGGTCAAACGTGTCAAACGAGTCAAACGAGTCAAACGAGTCAAACGAGTCAAACGAGTCAAACGAGTGTTACGTGAGGGCGTTGAATTTAAAGTGACCGAGCTGTTGAGTCTAATTTTTCTCACGCAACGCTTAACAAATTAAAGATTTATTTATTACGCGTAAATTCAGGATTGTTTTGGGAGTAGGGCTTTTATCTACGACCAATACAGGTTGTCCCGTCTGGATGTGGTACTTTGAGACTGGTTCGAAAGAAAATGAGACGATATTTGAGTAAATATTACCATGTATTACAAAATAAGCAAAAGGAAATGTTTAAAAGGTAGAACATAAATTGGGGAATTTACATGGTATGCGTTTAGCGATATAAATGTACAAAATACGGTTTGTAGAAATTTGCAATCGGATACAAGAATCTAATTGGCTTCGAAAGTTACAATTACGATTTGACATGGACGTCAGATAATAGTTAACGGACAATAATTGATCGAGGGTAACCCGTAACCATTAAGTGGTTGGATCAGTTATTGTATGTACGTTCGGTTTTATACATTCACGGTGAATATTTTAGAAAAGGTTATGCGATCGGTGATTATAATTACATGAAAACAGAAAATTTGCAAAAACGCGGTACACGCCGAAGGGAAGGTAACAGTTGACTGAGGGAAAATCCCGTAACCTCCGTGGTTGGGTCAATTATTACTTCCGTACAATGTCATGAATAAGTAGGTACTTGAATCACTCACCGACTCAGGTAGTACAAGGCTTAAATTTGGAACTAACGAACCGGAGCGGTTTGCCTCTCTCTCTCTCTCTCTCTCTCTTACGCTCTATCTCGCTCTCTCTGATGGACTGGAGCGGTTCTACGGCCGGGTGAGGCGCACGTAGAATTCACACACACGCAATTCACTTGTTCGGCGGATTATAATTATAAATACGACGGAAAAATATAAGATTTCAACAAAAGGAAAAATGGTTGGAATAAGTAAAACACTGAAAGAGTCTTTACGGGGACTGAGTCTTTCCGTTGATATATCACACAGAACTCTAGCTCACGATGCCTATTATACAATACGCAAAATGTCCCTCGGACAGAACGTCAACGCTACTCGCGATTTGCCAGCCGACTGCGACGAACTTTCGCAGGGTAGGCCCGAGCACTCGGGCCTTTGCGTCAAATACGCTGACGCCGCACCTCATGCACACGGGCCCAACCGTCGCCACCCAGAACGTTCCCAGCATCCAAGTCGCTATCGCGTCCGGCGTTCTAAGAACGCTGACGGTGTCGGAAGGTTTTCTCACGGAAGAACGCAGCGGCGTAACGGTTCATATAAAATTATTATTATCATATGGTTTGTAGGTCATTGACAATTGATCGAGGGAAACTCCCACAACACTCAATGGTAGGATCAAATGTCAATGATGGTGTATAAAAATTTTGACAGGGGAGAAAAAATATAAAGTAGCCTACTACAATGCGTCGAAAGGCTTATCACGGCGCGCATTCTAGGAACGTCGACGGCGTTGGGAGATTGCTGACGACAATCTTCCAAAGTATGCCGTGGCGTGACAGGCTTCAATCGGAATTAAAATATAACCATTAAGAATATTCACGGATAATCGACTACTGATTGAGGGGAATCCCCATAACACGTGATGGTTGAACCAGTCGTCGACATCCGTGTAGCAAGATATGATGTGAATTTTAGCAAAAATTTAGAGATGAATTGAAAAGTAACCGGCACGTAACACCAGTCAAACGAGTCAAACGAGTCAAACGAGTCAAACGAGTCAAACGAGTCAAACGAGTCAAACGAGTCAAACGAGTCAAACGAGTCAAACGAGTCAAACGTGTCAAACGAGTCAAACGAGTCAAACGAGTCAAACGAGTCAAACGAGTCAAAGGAGTCAAACGAGTCAAAGGAGGCAAACGAGTCAAACGAGTTAAACGAGTCAAACGAGTCATACGCGTCAAACGAGTCAACGAGTCAAACGAGTCAAACGAGTCAAACGAGTCAAACGGGTCAAACGGGTCAAACGAGTCAAACGAGTCAAACGAGTCAAACGAGTCAAACGAGTCAAACGAGTCAAACGAGTCAAACGAGTCAAACGAGTCAAACGAGTCAAACGAGTCAAACGAGTCAAACGAGTCAAACGAGTCAAACGAGTCAAACGAGTCAAACGAGTCAAACGAGTCAAACGAGTCAAACGAGTCAAACGAGTCAAACGAGTCAAACGAGTCAAGCGGGTCAAACGAGTCATACGAGACATACGAGTCAAACGAGTCAAACGAGTCAAACGAGTCAAACGACTCATACGAGTTGTCACGTCCCGCGACGTAGAATCAAATATTATTTAACCTTTAATTCATTTTATTTACTATTCCGTACTCTGAGGTAATATAACAACCTCGTATGAAAACATCATACTAAATATTGTGCAACAAATTGCCGATAAGGCATTATCATAATAAGTTACAATAAGAAGAGATCGAGCAAGGGATATTCGAACGGCAACAACGAACAGGACAGCCAGCATCAAGGAGGTAGCGGACAGTCAGCAGTACACCAGCTCGTTGACCGCACCAGCTGACGTTCAGCATGGGACGGAGGGCCTTATCAACCAGCGGAGTCGACACCACCTTCGCAGAGCTGTGCCCCTGGTCCTCGCCAGAAGATTGCCCTCCCATTTATTTTCCGATACTCGATCACCGATACCCATATCATGTATTTAACTTCAGACCCTAGTACGTAAGCCGTACGGAATCAACCGTACAAAAAATATAATAAACATATAAATCTAAATATGTATAAAGAATCTTGCTATCGTCGCCGCTGGGAATCTAAAAATAATACATATTAGTCGCGAGGAAAGATACATAAAAGGCCACGGAGGAACGTGACTAAATCGTAAACAGATTCTCAGATAGCGCGATGGGAAGATTCTCCCTGGAAGATACCAGGTGGAGGCTGTGGGGTGGGCTCTCCCACCTATGATTTGTCATGTGACAAATCCTAGAGTAGGAGTGACCAATTGCCCTATAAAAAGGGATTGACCACCCGCGGAGCTTATTATTACCATAATAATTATCGGAACCATTTAAACATTTCGCTTCAGTGTCCACGATTTATATCTTCAAAGTGTAAAAGTTGTAAGTGAAGTTTTTATTATTAATAAAAGTGATAAAATCATATTTAACGCGTTTCGAGTGTTTTACTAGCCTTCCTAAGCTTTTGGGCATTCGGAGTGTTTTTTTTTAATTACCATAGAAATGTGAATAAAGAAAATCCAGATTCTCCTCTGTTGAAAGTGTCATTGGCGAGCAGTCAGCTGCCCACTATGTCACCAGATACTAGAGATCAATCTGTATACGCGGTCAATTTAATACTAATCGATCCATAAATTTCACAAAAAATGAATAATTAACGAACCATGGTTTGGGCTGATTCTTTAGAATCACTGGCGCGCAGACAGCTGCCCACCAGTGTCCTCTGGAGTGTAAGCGTAGACCGAGTTCCATTTGAACAAAACTAAAAGATTTAATTAATTCCCAGATGCCTAAAAGCAATCGTGCCGGGCGAAAGGTACAATTACGAAAAATAAACAATAATTATAAGTGCGCCCCAGCAACAGGATCCTTGTTGGGAGTCACCCCATCTCCCGTGATAAAAAACATCGACCCAAGGGTTAAGGGAGTCACGATTTACTGCGGCGATTGGGCCCAACCGAAATCCAACGCAGCTCCAGAAATTAACGGCATCCCGAACGCTCCCATCCCCTGGCGACTCATCGCATTATAAAAAGTAAGTATGTTCAATAATACGCGTAACAATCATTCTCAACTATCCCAGAGCGTTAAATCCCAGGATTAGTTCAAAAGCGGATAAAAATATAAATTCCCGAAATCGCGCTTAAATAAGGAACTAGGGACGTAACAACATAAAAATGGTGGCAGCGGTGGGATTATCCGCAATAGTTGAGAAGTAAAATCAGTAAAATCAAGCGTGTAAAATCAAGAATCATGTCAGACCACGGTGAAAACAACGACGAGGAAGAATTGCGGAGGCAAACGGAAATAATTCGACAAGCAAAGTCAGCTTTAGAAGCAAGGAGTGATTTATCCCCTGCCGAAACTTTATCTCAACTCCTCACAATATTAACTTTGTGGGATGAAAAATTCGAGCATCTAGAGACAATAACAGCAAGAGTGAAAAGACTAGAGAGAAAAGGTGCCGAAGACGTTCACAGTATCAAATCTAACTTAAATACCCCAAATCCGGTCGAAAAACGTCCAGTATCACGTGAATTGGAAATTCGCGACCCTAAATCTAAACAGGATCCGACGGACGGAAAAATTCCAATTAAACTCGCGTTAGAAGCAGTTCCTTTATTTGATGGCTATCGACCATCTGTTTTTCAATTTTTAAAAGCATGTGAACGGGCAAAATCAATGTTAGCCCCTCAGCAAGAAATGCAATTAACAAAATTACTAATGAACAAATTACGCGGACATGCTTTAATTGCGATAGGCGACTCCGATCTAACTACTTTAGACGAATTCGGAAATAAATTGAAACAGTACTTCGCGCCGTGTAAAAATGTTAATCAGTATAAAGGCGAATTGGGGAATACGTTTAAAAAACCAGGAGAAAATATTCTCGATTATATAACTCGCGTTCAAGATTTGCGTTTAGCTATAATGGACGGAGAAAAACGAGATCATGAAGAAATATCCGCTACAATTCAAGAAAACATTAATACGGACACACAGGAAGCTTTTATTAAAGGATTACCTCGAGAAATTTCTTTACGCTTGAGACAGGAGAGTCAAGAACTAGAGCTGGATGAGATCTATGCTCTAGCCGTTAAAATAGATAAAGAAGTCAAAATTGAAGACGAAAGAATGAAGACAAGTTCATATAACTGTCAACAACCCGTGTCCCGCGATCAGAGAGGGTACCCGCCGGTACCCCAAAATAAACCAAACTTCGGTCCCCCAAGATATGAAGGAGCCATACCAAAATGGCAAAATAACCAACCGCGAAATAGTGGATGGCAAAGCAATCAGCCGCGAATTAACGCATGGCAATCAAATTCATCGCGAAACAACGGAGCAGCAGCTTCACCATCGAATCAATTAGAAATTTCTTGCAATTATTGTAAGAAACCGGGACATTTGATTAAGGATTGTTTCAAGTTCAAGGCTAAAATAGAGTCAGGAGAAATAGTCCCGTATTCAAGAATGAACCAGGGAAACGAGCAGGGCCATCCGGAAACGTCCGGCGCAATCCGGAGTGGGAACCCTCCACAGCGCCAGAAAATAATGAAAATAGAAGTCCCAAAAGCGGGAGAAATAAAACCATCAGGAAAATCAACGCCCTGGAAACCGACGTTGGAAATCGAGGAAAAGTCAGTGAAGGAAAAACAAACCAAGAGGGACTCAATGGAGGAAGAAGACGAAGAAATAGACGAACAGTAACTGTTCCAATAAATACCGTACGAAATATTCCAACAATACTAATAGCATCTCCTAATCTGGAAGGGAAGGCACGATTAATGGTTGATTCGGGATCCGACGTCAACCTCATCAAGAAATCAATGGTAACAGCATCGACAATCGTCAACACTCAAGAAATCATATATATCCGTGGAATAATCGATTCGAATCAAGCTACCTTAGGGACTGCATCAATAATGATTGCGAATCATCCAGTGAATTTCCACGTGGTAAACGACACACTGTTTGACGATGAAGACGGAATCTTAGGATCCGAATTTCTGTTACATCAAGAAGCTAGCATCGATTATGCAAAAAGGCAAATCAAGTGGGGAAAAACCTATATTCCCTTTAATACATACGAGAAGATATTCGTGCCAAAAAGAAGTTCAGTCCCTTTCCACATTAATATTGCAAATCCAGAACTGCGTGAAGGATACGTAGGAAAATTACACATAAAAGAAGGAATCTATTTGGGAAATGCATTAGTAACAAATCGAGAAGGAAAAGCTCATATGAGAATAGTAAATAGTACGGATGAAGATTATCACATTGTGGTACCTACAATCGAAATACTTCCATTTGAAGAACGTCCCACTAAACGATGTAATACGACAAATATATCGAAGGAAAATCGATTTGAGGAAATCTTGAAACTACTGCGATTAGATCACTTAAACGAGGAAGAAAAAGAAAATGTGATGCAACTAATAAAGGAAAATGAAGATCGATTTCATCTAGCAGGAGAAACTTTGGAAGGAACAGATAGTATACAACATAGAATTCATACTACGGATGATATACCGATAAATACTCGGCAGTATCGATATCCACCAATTCATAAAGACGAAATAAATCAACAAATAAAAGAACTATTGGAAACTGGTGTGGTAGAATCATCCACATCTCCATATAATTCTCCATTATGGATCGTTCCTAAAAAACCAGATTCAAAAGGTAAAAAACGATGGAGATTAGTAATCGATTATCGAAAATTAAATGAAAAGACGATAGGCGATGCGTATCCCCTACCAAATATTACTGAGATATTAGATCAATTAGGGAGTGCAAAATATTTCTCTACATTCGACTTAGCATCAGGGTTTCATCAGATTAAGATGGCACCAGAAGACGCACACAAGACAGCATTTTCTACACCATATGGACATTATCAGTTTACAAGAATGCCCTTTGGTTTGAAAAATGCACCTGCAACATTTCAACGCCTCATGAATAATGTTCTATCGGGACTTCAAGGAACCGAACTTTTTGTTTATCTGGATGACATTGTAATATATTCCAGATCTCTTCGTGAACACGAAATAAAATTTACAAGATTAATGAAAAGACTACGAGATGCAAAATTAATGCTTCAACCGGATAAATGTGAATTCTTACGACGTGAAGTGATGTACTTAGGACACATAATTGACGAACACGGAGTAAAATCAGATCCGAAGAAGATTGAAGCAGCAGAGAATTTTCCTAAACCCAAAACACCAAAGAACATTAAACAATTTTTGGGATTAATCGGATACTATAGACGATTTATACCGGAATTCTCAAGAAAATCGAAACCACTAACTAACTTATTGAAAAAGACAACGAAATTTATTTGGGGCAAAGAAGAAGAGGAAGCATTCCAAATATTAAAGAAGGCTCTAATATCCAAACCAATACTTCAATATCCAGATTTTTCACAGCCGTTCAAGGTAACGACGGACGCTTCAGGTTACGCCATAGGAGGAGTGCTTAGTCAGGATTTTACCGGCGACGATCTTCCTATTGCTTATGCGTCCCGCTTATTAAATTCAGCAGAACAAAAATATTCCACGATTGAAAAGGAATGTTTAGCAATTATTTACTGCGTAACACATTTTCGACCTTATTTATATGGTCGTAAATTTAAAATAGAAACAGACCACAAACCTCTGGTATGGATGAATTCAATAAAAGATCCAAATTCTCGAATTTGGAAATGGAAACTTAAACTATCTGATTACGAATTCGAAATAAACTATAAAAAAGGAAAAAGTAACCTCAACGCTGATGCGTTGTCTCGAAACCCACCAGAAGTATGCCTACCAATAAGAGCAAGGGAGGAGGAGGATCCTCCAGAAGGCGAACCACCTCAAAAGAAAAACTTACCGTTAATTTTACCGGAAGACTTTAAAGGACCAATGACGAGAAGTAGACATTTGGCTTTTCCAAATAGGGAACTCAAACATTTAGAATTCCCAAAAAGAAGACGTAAACGAATACCAATACAAGAAGAATCAGAAGATGAAGATATGGAATTAAATACATTATTATCAGAAACATCTCGAAGTTTGGAACAAAAACGGAAAAGAACTCTATCAAGTGATTCACCAATAGCTGGTCCTTCATTAAAAAGGAAACCTGTAGAGGAGCCAATAGAGATTACAGAAACGTCACTAGAAGAAGAATCAATTGAAACCACGGAAACACCACAAGAAGAAGAATCAATAGAAACAATAGATACACCTCCATCACCACCTCAATTATCACCTAGAACAACGACAAGTAGAAGCGAGGATACAATCCCTCATCAAAACCAATTAGTGATAAGAGAATCTAGAGATTCTTTGGCAAAAATAAAAGATAATAGAGTCATTTTCATTGGATTGGATGGCAATCCAATTGATAGAGGTGCCAAAGAATTAGAAACAGAAAATTTGCTACCAAATCATGTAGAACTTACCCTAGAAAGGGCACGGTCAGTACCAGATGGAACGAAATATATAATAAGTCTACCAATCAAAAAGGATTCAAGAACTCCTATACAACCTGATAACATTTTAAATAGTCTAGTGTCTTTATGGGACACAGTTACGGAATTTAACCTACAATCATTTTCCATAAGTAGAACTCATAATATAGAGGACGTACCATGGAAATATATTATAAACAGACTAAAAGACGTCTTCAAAGAACTACCAATAACAATTACAATTTGTACGGGTGATGTAGTAACACCACCCGAAAATCTGAGGGAACACATAATAAAAGAAAAACATACGTCGTCCAGTGGAGGACACAAGGGAGTTACAAAAACCTACCACAGAATACGTCAAAATTATTATTGGGAGAATATGAAAAAGGAAATTCAAAAATTCATTAGAGAATGTCAAGACTGTCAAATGAGGAAATTGACGAGAATAAAAACAAAACAACCAATGGTCTTGACAGACACTCCAGGCAAAGCGTTCGACAAAATCAGTATGGACATTGTTGGACCATTACCAAAAACTAGAAAAGGAAGAACACACATATTAACAATACAAGATTTGTTAACAAAATATTCAATAGCAATACCTTTAGCTCGAACCACCTCTGCCGATATAGCGGATGTATTTATAAAACGGTTTATTTGCCGATTCGGATCACCTAAAGCTATTTTAACCGATCAAGGAACAAATTTTACTTCAAACTTGATAAAAATCGTCGCTAAACGATTCAAAATTAAGCGTTATGTTACTACAGCCTATCATCCACAGAGTAACGGTTCGATAGAAAGATCGCATCACGTATTAACCGAATATTTAAAACAATATACGACGAACGACGAAAATTGGGACGATTGGATAGATTTAGCAATGTTTTCATATAATACCGCAGTACACGAGGGTACTAAATTTTCACCGCATGAATTAGTTTTCGGATGCATTGCACGAGAACCTTCGAGCGAAAAACCTATTGGTGAAGATTTGGAACCCACATATGCCGAATACCTTAGAGATTTATTTCGCAAAATAACTAATCTGCAAACTCAAGCCCGAGAAAATTTGATAAAGGCAAAAGCCAAATCTAAACAGTATTATGATCGGAAAATTAATCCGCAAAATTTTAAAGCAGGAGACTTAGTATATCTCATGAAAGAACCTCGGAGGACAAAGTTCGCAGATCAGTACTCAGGACCGTATAAAGTACTTGAATTGTTACCAAATCAGAATGTCAAAATATTATCTGATGGGACAACCCGTACAGTACATATAAATAAACTTAAACTTGCATATATTAGGTCTAATCCAGGTTAATTAGTAATTAAAACAAAATCATATACAAAGTAATTAAACGATCAAATACTTAGAGTACGAAATACTAAAGGGAATATTATGAATCGTTATTAAAATAACGATAGATCAAAACAAATTTTATTTTTTTTTTTTGTTAAAAGGGGAATTACCATGATTTTGCCATGGATAATTCTAATCAACGTAAATCTCGTTTGGGCCCTCATTGGATACGATTGCAATGGGCAACATTTAAACGTGACAACCGTCTCATTAAATTCAGTAGGAGATTGCGAAATCAACCCAATCTCCACAACTACAAAGGAAATCTACATTCAACTTCTGCAACTCTCGGACTTCAACTACGTGGAAGTCATCCAATGCAAGCTGATAATTTCAAGAACCATTTATTATTGCGGAATGCATTCACACATTTCCGCAGTACACAACGGATTAAATGAATACCTCGAAGATTTAACCGAACGTCAATGCCAAGATATGCATGGATACGGATCCACCGTCATTGGTAACAACGTCTATTTGGTGGGACTCAAAATGAACCAAACATCAACCCGGACATTCACCATGGCCGGATCACTCACCGCAGATGGAAAATGTACCGGAGCACAATTTTCCGACCCTTATGGATCATGGGAAAAAGTAGTAGTACAAGCAATGGCGAAAATAACACTCAAAACTGCTCTAGTACCAGTACGACTGGAGCACAACAAAATCATATTGAAATCTGGAACTATATGCTATTTTCAAAACGGATTTTGCGTGGACAACGAGGACGGACACACGTTCTGGCACTCCTTTCCACCATCGACTTGCAAATTCGATCGCTATGATGTACTCTACGAAGGGCTGGCATCCAAAATTACCGATACCAGCCAAGCCGAAGAAAAATCACCTTCCGTATATGCATTGACTACACAAGATATTACGTTCGCTTTAACTCCAATAGGAGAGCAACATCTATGTGGTTATACGCTCATACAAACGGAACATCCAAAGTTATTTATCTTGGAAACAACGAAGGAAAGAATTTTTGCATCTTTACACAAAATCCCAGTAGAAAATTTGGATATTTTCACGTACGTGAATTCCAAATTTGTCTACGTGGAGAAACATATAAGAACTGAATTGAAAACCCTATACAGAGACATCATTATACAAAAATGCTTATTGGAACAACAAATATTAAACAATGCTCTGATAATTGCTACGCTGAAACCAGACGAATTTGCTAATATAGTCACGAAAACACCGGGACATATGGCACTAGTAGCTGGTGAAGTGATTCACATTATAAAATGCATTTCTGTTCAAGTTAAAATACGCCAAACAGATGAATGCTATATCGAATTGCCTGTATGGTTAAAAAATAATTCAATGTTCTTAACACCAAAGACACATATTTTAACCGCTCAAGGGACACATAGAGAATGTAGTCCCATTCTACCAGTCATGTATGAAATCGACCAAGCATGGCACAGAATTTCACCACATCCGATTGAAGTCCGTCCACCTCAATTATTACATCCAAAAACAAAACTCAGTTGGCACTACACATCTCCTTCGGATCTCGCAACCAGCGGGATATATACACAGAAGGAACTGGAAAATTTAAGGGACCACATTATGTTCCCTGCTGAAAAGGCAGCATCCGGGAAAAATATTCCCGCAGGATCAATTTCAATAATGGGAATTATGGACGAAGAAACCATCACCACATTAGCCGAGAATGCAGCAGCCAAATTCTGGAACGGATTCCTTAAATTTGGAACAGTCACCGCAGGACTCCTTGGAGTTTTTATTATCATTAAAATAATAAAAACAATATTTGATACCATTATACACGGATATCAAATACATGCAGTCTACGGATGCGGATTACACTTGTTAGGAGCAATTTGGACCTCCATAACAACTTTAATATTATATTTGGCCAAGAAAAAACAACCATCATCGCAGAATGCAGATCAACCAGCAACAACTGACGAGGGACGACAACCGACTCCAGCGGCAAGGGAATTCAAAGAAGCCATCCAAGAATTAAAACAAATTTCTTCTGGAAATTTGCTTTCTAAAGGGGGAGGTGTCACGTCCCGCGACGTAGAATCAAATATTATTTAACCTTTAATTCATTTTATTTACTATTCCGTACTCTGAGGTAATATAACAACCTCGTATGAAAACATCATACTAAATATTGTGCAACAAATTGCCGATAAGGCATTATCATAATAAGTTACAATAAGAAGAGATCGAGCAAGGGATATTCGAACGGCAACAACGAACAGGACAGCCAGCATCAAGGAGGTAGCGGACAGTCAGCAGTACACCAGCTCGTTGACCGCACCAGCTGACGTTCAGCATGGGACGGAGGGCCTTATCAACCAGCGGAGTCGACACCACCTTCGCAGAGCTGTGCCCCTGGTCCTCGCCAGAAGATTGCCCTCCCATTTATTTTCCGATACTCGATCACCGATACCCATATCATGTATTTAACTTCAGACCCTAGTACGTAAGCCGTACGGAATCAACCGTACAAAAAATATAATAAACATATAAATCTAAATATGTATAAAGAATCTTGCTATCGTCGCCGCTGGGAATCTAAAAATAATACATATTAGTCGCGAGGAAAGATACATAAAAGGCCACGGAGGAACGTGACTAAATCGTAAACAGATTCTCAGATAGCGCGATGGGAAGATTCTCCCTGGAAGATACCAGGTGGAGGCTGTGGGGTGGGCTCTCCCACCTATGATTTGTCATGTGACAAATCCTAGAGTAGGAGTGACCAATTGCCCTATAAAAAGGGATTGACCACCCGCGGAGCTTATTATTACCATAATAATTATCGGAACCATTTAAACATTTCGCTTCAGTGTCCACGATTTATATCTTCAAAGTGTAAAAGTTGTAAGTGAAGTTTTTATTATTAATAAAAGTGATAAAATCATATTTAACGCGATTCGAGTGTTTTACTAGCCTTCCTAAGCTTTTGGGCATTCGGAGTGTTTTTTTTGAATTACCATAGAAATGAGAATAAAGAAAATCCAGATTCTCCTCTGTTGAAAGTGTCATTGGCGAGCAGTCAGCTGCCCACTATGTCACCAGATACTAGAGATCAATCTGTATACGCGGTCAATTTAATACTAATCGATCCATAAATTTCACAAAAAATGAATAATTAACGAACCATGGTTTGGGCTGATTCTTTAGAATCACTGGCGCGCAGACAGCTGCCCACCAGTGTCCTCTGGAGTGTAAGCGTAGACCGAGTTCCATTTGAACAAAACTAAAAGATTTAATTAATTCCCAGATGCCTAAAAGCAATCGTGCCGGGCGAAAGGTACAATTACGAAAAATAAACAATAATTATAAGTGCGCCCCAGCAACAGGATCCTTGTTGGGAGTCACCCCATCTCCCGTGATAAAAAACATCGACCCAAGGGTTAAGGGAGTCACGATTTACTGCGGCGATTGGGCCCAACCGAAATCCAACGCAGCTCCAGAAATTAACGGCATCCCGAACGCTCCCATCCCCTGGCGACTCATCGCATTATAAAAAGTAAGTATGTTCAATAATACGCGTAACAATCATTCTCAACTATCCCAGAGCGTTAAATCCCAGGATTAGTTCAAAAGCGGATAAAAATATAAATTCCCGAAATCGCGCTTAAATAAGGAACTAGGGACGTAACAACATAAAAATTGGTTCCGGTACCGGGAATCGAACCCGAGCCTCCTGGGTGAAAGCCAGGTATCCTAGCCACTAGACTCATACGACTCAAACGACTCAAACGACTCAAACGACTCAAACGACTCAAACGAGTCAATCGAGTCTAACGACTCAAACGACTCAAACGAGTCAATCGAGTCTAACGAGTTATACGAGTCAATCGAATCAAACGACTCAATCGAGTCAGACGACTCAAACGAGCCAAACGAGTCAAACGAGTCAAACGAGAGAAACGAGAGAAACGAGCCAAACGTGTCAAAGGAGTCAAGCGAGTCAATCGAGTCGAACGAGTCGAACGAGTCGAACGAGTCGAACGAGTCGAACGAGTCGAACGAGTCGAACGAGTCGAACGAGTCGAACGAGTCGAACGAGGCGAACGAGGCGAACGAGGCGAACGAGGCGAACGAGGCGAACGAGGCGAACGAGGCGAACGAGGCGAACGAGTCGAACGAGTCGAACGAGTCGAACGAGTCGAACGAGTCGAACGAGTCGAACGAGTCGAACGAGTCGAACGAGTCGAACGAGTCGAACGAGTCGAACGAGTCGAACGAGTCGAACGAGTCGAACGAGTCGAACGAGTCGAACGAGTCGAACGAGTCGAACGAGTCGAACGAGTCGAACGAGTCGAACGAGTCGAACGAGTCGAACGAGTCGAACGAGTCGAACGAGTCGAACGAGTCGAACGAGTCGAACGAGTCGAACGAGTCGAACGAGTCGAACGAGTCGAACGAGTCGAACGAGTCGAACGAGTCGAACGAGTCGAACGAGTCGAACGAGTCGAACGAGTCGAACGAGTCGAACGAGTCGAACGAGTCGAACGAGTCGAACGAGTCGAACGAGTCGAACGAGTCGAACGAGTCGAACGAGTCGAACGAGTCGAACGAGTCGAACGAGTCGAACGAGTCGAACGAGTCGAACGAGTCGAACGAGTCGAACGAGTCGAACGAGTCGAACGAGTCGAACGAGTCGAACGAGTCGAACGAGTCGAACGAGTCGAACGAGTCGAACGAGTCGAACGAGTCGAACGAGTCGAACGAGTCGAACGAGTCGAACGAGTCGAACGAGTCGAACGAGTCGAACGAGTCGAACGAGTCGAACGAGTCGAACGAGTCGAACGAGTCGAACGAGTCGAACGAGTCGAACGAGTCGAACGAGTCGAACGAGTCGAACGAGTCGAACGAGTCGAACGAGTCGAACGAGTCGAACGAGTCGAACGAGTCGAACGAGTCGAACGAGTCGAACGAGTCGAACGAGTCGAACGAGTCGAACGAGTCGAACGAGTCGAACGAGTCGAACGAGTCGAACGAGTCGAACGAGTCGAACGAGTCGAACGAGTCGAACGAGTCGAACGAGTCGAACGAGTCGAACGAGTCGAACGAGTCGAACGAGTCGAACGAGTCGAACGAGTCGAACGAGTCGAACGAGTCGAACGAGTCGAACGAGTCGAACGAGTCGAACGAGTCGAACGAGTCGAACGAGTCGAACGAGTCGAACGAGTCGAACGAGTCGAACGAGTCGAACGAGTCGAACGAGTCGAACGAGTCGAACGAGTCGAACGAGTCGAACGAGTCGAACGAGTCGAACGAGTCGAACGAGTCGAACGAGTCGAACGAGTCGAACGAGTCGAACGAGTCGAACGAGTCGAACGAGTCGAACGAGTCGAACGAGTCGAACGAGTCGAACGAGTCGAACGAGTCGAACGAGTCGAACGAGTCGAACGAGTCGAACGAGTCGAACGAGTCGAACGAGTCGAACGAGTCGAACGAGTCGAACGAGTCGAACGAGTCGAACGAGTCGAACGAGTCGAACGAGTCGAACGAGTCGAACGAGTCGAACGAGTCGAACGAGTCGAACGAGTCGAACGAGTCGAACGAGTCGAACGAGTCGAACGAGTCGAACGAGTCGAACGAGTCGAACGAGTCGAACGAGTCGAACGAGTCGAACGAGTCGAACGAGTCGAACGAGTCGAACGAGTCGAACGAGTCGAACGAGTCGAACGAGTCGAACGAGTCGAACGAGTCGAACGAGTCGAACGAGTCGAACGAGTCGAACGAGTCGAACGAGTCGAACGAGTCGAACGAGTCGAACGAGTCGAACGAGTCGAACGAGTCGAACGAGTCGAACGAGTCGAACGAGTCGAACGAGTCGAACGAGTCGAACGAGTCGAACGAGTCGAACGAGTCGAACGAGTCGAACGAGTCGAACGAGTCGAACGAGTCGAACGAGTCGAACGAGTCGAACGAGTCGAACGAATCGAACGAGTCAAAAGGGTCGAACGAGTCGAACGAGTCGAACGAGTCGAACGAGTCAACCGAGACAAACGAGTCAAACGAGTCAAACGAGTCAAACGAGTGAAACGAGTGAAACGAGTGAAACGAGTGAAACGAGTGAAACGAGTGAAACGAGTGAAACGAGTGAAACGAGTGAAACGAGTGAAACGAGTGAAACGAGTCAAACGAGTGAAACGAGTCAAACGAGTGAAACGAGTCAAACGAGTGAAACCAGTCAAACGAGTGAAACGAGTCAAACGACTGAAACGAGTCAAACGAGTCAAACGAGTCAATCGAGTCAAACGGGTCGAACAGGACAATCGAGTCAAGCGAGTTGAACGAGCCAAACGAGTCAAACGAGTCAATCGAGTCAAACGGGTCGAACAGGACAATCGAGTCAAGCGAGTTGAACGAGCCAAACGAGTCAAACGAGTCAAACGAGTCAAACGAGTCAAACGAGTCGAACGAGTAAAACGAGTCGAACGAGTCGAACGAGTCGAACGAGTCAAACGAGTCGAACGAGTCAAAAGAGTGAAACGTGTCAAACGGATCAAACGGGTCAAACGGGTCAAACGGGTCGAACAGGACAATTGAGTCAAGCGACTTAAATGAGCCAAACGAGTCAAACGAGTCAAACGAGTCAATCGAGTCAAACGAGTCAAACGAGTCAAACGAGTCAAACGAGTCAAACGAGTCAAACGAGTCAATCGAGTCAATCGAGTCAAGCGAGTCAATCGAGCCAAACATGTCAAACGAGTCAGACGAGTCAAACGAGTCAAACGAGTCAAACGAGTCAAACGAGTCAAACGAGTCAATCGAGTCAAACTAGTCAAACGAGTCAAACGAGTCAAACGAGTCAAACGAGTCAAAAGTGTCAAACGGGTCGAACAGGACAATCGAGTCAAACGAGTCAAACGAGTCAAGCGTGTCGAACGAGTAATACGAGTCAAACGAGTAAAACGAGTCAAACGAGTCGAACGAGTCGAACGAGTCAAACGATTCGAACGAGTCAAACGAGTGAAACGTGTCAAACGGATCAAACGGGTCGAACGGGTCGAACAGGACAATCGAGTCAAGCGAGTTGAACGAGCCAAACGAGTCAAACGAATCAAACGAGTCAAAAGGGTCAAACGGGTCGAACAGGACAATCGAGTGAAACGAGTCAAACGAGTGAAACGAGTCAAACGAGTGAAACGAGTCAAACGAGTGAAACGAGTCAAACGAGTGAAACGAGTCAAACGAGTGAAACGAGTCAAACGAGTGAAACGAGTCAAACGAGTCAAACGAGTCAAACGAGTCAAACGAGTCAAATGGGTCGAACAGGACAATCGAGTCAAGCGATTTGAACGAGCCAAACGAGTCAAACGAGTCAAACCAGTCAAACGGGTCAATCGAGTCAAACGGGTCAAACGAGTCAAACGAGTCAAACGAGTCAAACGAGTCAAACGAGTCAAACGAGTCAAACGAGTCAAACGAGTCAAAAGGGTCAAACGGGTCGAACAGGACAATCGAGTCAAACGAGTCAATCGAGTCAAACGAGTCAAACGAGTCAAACGAGTCAAACGAGTCAAACGTGTCAAACGAGTCAAACGAGTCAAACGAGTCAAACGAGTCAAACGAGTCAAACGAGTCAAACGAGTCAAACGAGTCAAACGAGTCAAACGAGTCAAAAGAGTCAAACGAGTCGAACGAGTCAAACGAGTCAAACAGGACAATCGAGTCAAGCGAGTCGAACGAGTCAAACGAGTCAAACGAGTCAAACGAGTCAAACGAGTCAAACGAGTCAAACGAGTCAAACGAGTCAAACGAGTCAAAAGAGTCAAACGAGTCAAACGAGTCAAACGAGTCAAACGAGCCAAACGAGTCAAACGTGTGAAACGGGTCAAACGGGTCGAATAGGACAATCGAGTCAAACGAGTCAAACGAGTCAAGCGAGTCGAACGAGTAAAACGAGTCAAGCGAGTCGAACGAGTAAAACAAGTCAAACGAGTAAAACGAGTCGAACGAGTCGAACGAGTCGAACGAGTCAAACGAGTCGAACGAGTCAAAAGAGTGAAACGTGTCAAACGGATCAAACGGGTCAAACGGGTCAAACGGGTCGAACAGGACAATTGAGTCAAGCGACTTAAATGAGCCAAACGAGTCAAACGAGTCAAACGAGTCAATCGAGTCAAACGAGTCAAACGAGTCAAACGAGTCAAACGAGTCAAACGAGTCAAACGAGTCAATCGAGTCAATCGAGTCAAGCGAGTCAATCGAGCCAAACATGTCAAACGAGTCAGACGAGTCAAACGAGTCAAACGAGTCAAACGAGTCAAACGAGTCAAACGAGTCAATCGAGTCAAACTAGTCAAACGAGTCAAACGAGTCAAACGAGTCAAACGAGTCAAAAGTGTCAAACGGGTCGAACAGGACAATCGAGTCAAACGAGTCAAACGAGTCAAGCGTGTCGAACGAGTAATACGAGTCAAACGAGTAAAACGAGTCAAACGAGTCGAACGAGTCGAACGAGTCAAACGATTCGAACGAGTCAAACGAGTGAAACGTGTCAAACGGATCAAACGGGTCGAACGGGTCGAACAGGACAATCGAGTCAAGCGAGTTGAACGAGCCAAACGAGTCAAACGAATCAAACGAGTCAAAAGGGTCAAACGGGTCGAACAGGACAATCGAGTGAAACGAGTCAAACGAGTGAAACGAGTCAAACGAGTGAAACGAGTCAAACGAGTGAAACGAGTCAAACGAGTGAAACGAGTGAAACGAGTGAAACGAGTCAAACGAGTGAAACGAGTCAAACGAGTGAAACGAGTCAAACGAGTGAAACGAGTCAAACGAGTGAAACGAGTCAAACGAGTGAAACGAGTCAAACGAGTCAAACGAGTGAAACGAGTGAAACGAGTCAAACGAGTGAAACGAGTCAAACGACTGAAACGAGTCAAACGAGTCAAACGAGTCAATCGAGTCAAACGGGTCGAACAGGACAATCGAGTCAAGCGAGTTGAACGAGCCAAACGAGTCAAACGAATCAAACGAGTCAAAAGGGTCGAACGAGTCGAACGAGTCGAACGAGTCGAACGAGTCGAACGAGTCAACCGAGACAAACGAGTCAAACGAGTCAAACGAGTCAAACGAGTCAAACGAGTCAAACGAGTCAAACGAGTCAAACGGGTCGAACAGGACAATCGAGTCAAGCGATTTGAACGAGCCAAACGAGTCAAGCGAGTCAAACCAGTCAAACGAGTCAAACGAGTCAAACGAGTCAAACGAGTCAATCGAGTCAAACGAGTCAAACGAGTCAAACGGGTCAAACGAGTCAAACGAGTGAAACGAGTCAAACGAGTGAAACGAGTCAAACGAGTGAAACGAGTCAAACGAGTGAAACGAGTCAAACGAGTGAAACGAGTCAAACGAGTGAAACGAGTCAAACGAGTGAAACGAGTCAAACGAGTGAAACGAGTCAAACGAGTGAAACGAGTCAAACGAGTGAAACGAGTCAAACGAGTGAAACGAGTCAAACGAGTTAAACGAGTCAATCGAGTCAAACGAGTCAAACGAGTCAAACGGGTCGAACAGGACAATCGAGTCAAGCGATTTGAACGAGCCAAACGAGTCAAACGAGTCAAACCAGTCAAACGAGTGAAACGAGTCAAACGAGTGAAACGAGTCAAACGAGTGAAACGAGTCAAACGAGTGAAACGAGTCAAACGAGTGAAACGAGTCAAACGACTGAAACGAGTCAAACGAGTCAAACGAGTCAATCGAGTCAAACGGGTCGAACAGGACAATCGAGTCAAGCGAGTTGAACGAGCCAAACGAGTCAAACGAATCAAACGAGTCAAAAGGGTCGAACGAGTCGAACGAGTCGAACGAGTCGAACGAGTCGAACGAGTCAACCGAGACAAACGAGTCAAACGAGTCAAACGAGTCAAACGAGTCAAACGAGTCAAACGAGTCAAATGGGTCGAACAGGACAATCGAGTCAAGCGATTTGAACGAGCCAAACGAGTCAAACGAGTCAAACCAGTCAAACGGGTCAATCGAGTCAAACGGGTCAAACGAGTCAAACGAGTCAAACGAGTCAAACGAGTCAAACGAGTCAAACGAGTCAAACGAGTCAAACGAGTCAAAAGGGTCAAACGGGTCGAACAGGACAATCGAGTCAAACGAGTCAATCGAGTCAAACGAGTCAAACGGTTCGATCAGGATAATCGAGTCAAACGAGTCAAACGAGCCAAACGAGTCAAACGAGTCAAACGAGTCAAACGAGTCAAACGAGTCAAACGAGTCAAACGTGTCAAACGGATCAAACGGGTCGAACGGGGCAATCGAGTCAAACGAGTCAAACGAGGCAAACGAGTCAAACGAGGCAAACGAGTCAAACGAGTCAAACGAGTCGAACGAGTCAAACGAGTCAAACGAGTCAAACGGTTCGATCAGGACAATCGAGTCAAACGAGTCAAACGAGTCAAACGAATCAAACGAGTCAAACGAGTCAAACGTGTCAAACGGGTCAAACGAGTCAAACGAGTCAAACGAGTCAAACGAGTCAAACGAGTCAAACGAGTCAAACGAGTCAAACGAGTCAAACGTGTCAAACGAGTCAAACGAGTCAAACGAGTCAAACGAGTCAAACGAGTCAAACGAGTCAAACGAGTCAAACGAGTCAAACGAGTCAAAAGAGTCAAACGAGTCGAACGAGTCAAACGAGTCAAACGAGTCAAACGAGTCAAACGAGTCAAACGAGTCAAACGAGTCAAACGAGTCAAACGAGTCAAACGAGTCAAACGAGTCAAACGAGTCAAACGAGTCAAACGAGTCAAACGAGTCAAACGAGTCAAACGAGTCAAACGAGTCAAACGAGTCAAACGAGTGAAACGAGTGAAACGAGTCAAACGAGTGAAACTAGTCAAACGAGTCAAACGGGTCGAACAGGACAATCGAGTCAAGCGATTTGAACGAGCCAAACGAGTCAAACGAGTCAAACCAGTCAAACGAGTCAAACGAGTCAAACGAGTCAAACGAGTCAATCGAGTCAAACGAGTCAAACGAGTCAAACGGGTCAAACGAGTCAAACGAGTGAAACGAGTCAAACGAGTGAAACGAGTCAAACGAGTGAAACGAGTCAAACGAGTGAAACGAGTCAAACGGGTGAAACGAGTCAAACGAGTGAAACGAGTCAAACGAGTGAAACGAGTCAAACGAGTTAAACGAGTCAATCGAGTCAAACGAGTCAAACGAGTCAAACGAGTCAAACGAGTCAAATGGGTCGAACAGGACAATCGAGTCAAGCGATTTGAACGAGCCAAACGAGTCAAACGAGTCAAACCAGTCAAACGAGTCAAACGAGTCAAACGAGTCAAACGAGTCAATCGAGTCAAACGAGTCAAACGACTCAAACGAGTGAAACGAGTCAAACGAGTGAAACGAGTCAAACGAGTGAAACGAGTGAAACGAGTGAAACGAGTGAAACGAGTCAAACGAGTTAAACGAGTCAATCGAGTCAAACGAGTCAAACGAGTCAAACGGGTCGAACAGGACAATCGAGTCAAGCGATTTGAACGAGCCAAACGAGTCAAACGAGTCAAACCAGTCAAACGAGTCAAACGAGTCAAACGAGTCAAACGAGTCAAACGAGTCAAACGAGTCAAACGGGTCAAACGAGTCAAACGAGTCAATCGAGTCAAACGGGTCGAACGGGTCGAACAGGACAATCGAGTCAAGCGAGTTGAACGAGCCAAACGAGTCAAACGAATCAAACGAGTCAAAAGGGTCAAACGGGTCGAACAGGACAATCGAGTCAAACGACTCAAACGAGTGAAACGAGTGAAACGAGTGAAACGAGTCAAACGAGTGAAACGAGTGAAACGAGTGAAACGAGTGAAACGAGTCAAACGAGTGAAACGAGTCAAACGAGTGAAACGAGTCAAACGAGTGAAACGAGTCAAACGAGTGAAACGAGTCAAACGAGTGAAACGAGGCAAACGAGTGAAACGAGTCAAACGAGTGAAACGAGTCAAACGAGTGAAACGAGTCAAACGAGTGAAACGAGTTAAACGAGTGAAACGAGTGAAACGAGTGAAACGAGTGAAACGAGTGAAACGAGTCAAACGACTGAAACGAGTCAATCGAGTCAAACGACTGAAACGAGTCAATCGAGTCAAACGGGTCGAACAGGACAATCGAGTCAAGCGAGTTGAACGAGCCAAACGAGTCAAACGAATCAAACGAGTCAAAAGGGTCGAACGAGTCGAACGAGTCGAACGAGTCGAACGAGTCGAACGAGTCAACCGAGACAAACGAGTCAAACGAGTCAAACGAGTCAAACGAGTCAAACGAGTCAAACGAGTCAAACGGGTCGAACAGGACAATCGAGTCAAGCGATTTGAACGAGCCAAACGAGTCAAACGAGTCAAACCAGTCAAACGAGTCAAACGAGTCAAACGAGTCAAACGAGTCAATCGAGTCAAACGAGTCAAACGAGTCAAACGGGTCAAACGAGTCAAACGAGTGAAACGAGTCAAACGAGTGAAACGAGTCAAACGAGTGAAACGAGTCAAACGAGTGAAACGAGTCAAACGAGTGAAACGAGTCAAACGAGTGAAACGAGTCAAACGAGTTAAACGAGTCAATCGAGTCAAACGAGTCAAACGAGTCAAACGGGTCGAACAGGACAATCGAGTCAAGCGATTTGAACGAGCCAAACGAGTCAAACGAGTCAAACCAGTCAAACGAGTGAAACGAGTCAAACGAGTGAAACGAGTCAAACGAGTGAAACGAGTCAAACGAGTGAAACGAGTCAAACGAGTGAAACGAGTCAAACGAGTGAAACGAGTCAAACGACTGAAACGACTGAAACGAGTCAAACGAGTCAAACAAGTCAATCGAGTCAAACGGGTCGAACAGGACAATCGAGTCAAGCGAGTTGAACGAGCCAAACGAGTCAAACGAATCAAACGAGTCAAAAGGGTCGAACGAGTCGAACGAGTCGAACGAGTCAACCGAGACAAACGAGTCAAACGAGTCAAACGAGTCAAACGAGTCAAACGAGTCAAACGAGTCAAATGGGTCGAACAGGACCATCGAGTCAAGCGATTTGAACGAGCCAAACGAGTCAAACGAGTCAAACCAGTCAAACGAGTCAAACGAGTCAAACGAGTCAAACGAGTCAATCGAGTCAAACGAGTCAAACGAGTCAAACGGGTCAAACGAGTCAAACGAGTGAAACGAGTCAAACGAGTGAAACGAGTCAAACGAGTGAAACGAGTCAAACGAGTTAAACGAGTCAATCGAGTCAAACGAGTCAAACGAGTCAAACGGGTCGAACAGGACAATCGAGTCAAGCGATTTGAACGAGCCAAACGAGTCAAACGAGTCAAACCAGTCAAACGAGTGAAACGAGTCAAACGAGTGAAACGAGTCAAACGAGTGAAACGAGTCAAACGAGTGAAACGAGTCAAACGAGTGAAACGAGTCAAACGAGTGAAACGAGTCAAACGAGTGAAACGAGTCAAACGAGTGAAACGAGTCAAACGACTGAAACGAGTCAAACGAGTCAAACGAGTCAATCGAGTCAAACGGGTCGAACAGGACAATCGAGTCAAGCGAGTTGAACGAGCCAAACGAGTCAAACGAATCAAACGAGTCAAAAGGGTCGAACGAGTCGAACGAGTCGAACGAGTCGAACGAGTCGAACGAGTCAACCGAGACAAACGAGTCAAACGAGTCAAACGAGTCAAACGAGTCAAACGAGTCAACCGAGTCAAACGAGTCAAACGAGTCAAACGAGTCAAACGAGTCAAACGAGTCAAACGGGTCAATCGAGTCAAACGGGTCAAACGAGTCAAACGAGTCAAACGAGTCAAACGAGTCAAACGAGTCAAACGAGTCAAACGAGTCAAACGAGTCAAACGAGTCAAACGAGTCAAACGAGTCAAACGAGTCAAACGAGTCAAACGGGTCGAACAGGACAATCGAGTCAAGCGAGTTAAACGAGTGAAACGAGTCAAACGTGTGAAACGAGTCAAACGAGTGAAACGAGTCAAACGTGTGAAACGAGTCAAACGAGTCAAACGAGTCAATCGAGTCAAACGAGTCAAACGAGTCAAACGAGTCAAACGAGTCAAGCGAGTGAAACGAGTCAAACGAGTGAAACGAGTCAAGCGAGTGAAACGAGTCAAGCGAGTGAAACGAGTCAAGCGAGTGAAACGAGTCGAACGAGTGAAACGAGTCGAACGAGTCGAACGAGTCGAACGAGTCGAACGAGTCGAACGAGTCGAACGAGTCGAACGAGTCGAACGAGTCGAACGAGTCGAACGAGTCGAACGAGTCGAACGAGTCGAACGAGTCGAACGAGTCGAACGAGTCGAACGAGTCGAACGAGTCGAACGAGTCGAACGAGTCGAACGAGTCGAACGAGTCGAACGAGTCGAACGAGTCGAACGAGTCGAACGAGTCGAACGAGTCGAACGAGTCGAACGAGTCGAACGAGTCGAACGAGTCGAACGAGTCGAACGAGTCGAACGAGTCGAACGAGTCGAACGAGTCGAACGAGTCGAACGAGTCGAACGAGTCGAACGAGTCGAACGAGTCGAACGAGTCGAACGAGTCGAACGAGTCGAACGAGTCGAACGAGTCGAACGAGTCGAACGAGTCGAACGAGTCGAACGAGTCGAACGAGTCGAACGAGTCGAACGAGTCGAACGAGTCGAACGAGTCGAACGAGTCGAACGAGTCGAACGAGTCGAACGAGTCGAACGAGTCGAACGAGTCGAACGAGTCGAACGAGTCGAACGAGTCGAACGAGTCGAACGAGTCGAACGAGTCGAACGAGTCGAACGAGTCGAACGAGTCGAACGAGTCGAACGAGTCGAACGAGTCGAACGAGTCGAACGAGTCGAACGAGTCGAACGAGTCGAACGAGTCGAACGAGTCGAACGAGTCGAACGAGTCGAACGAGTCGAACGAGTCGAACGAGTCGAACGAGTCGAACGAGTCGAACGAGTCGAACGAGTCGAACGAGTCGAACGAGTCGAACGAGTCGAACGAGTCGAACGAGTCGAACGAGTCGAACGAGTCGAACGAGTCGAACGAGTCGAACGAGTCGAACGAGTCGAACGAGTCGAACGAGTCGAACGAGTCGAACGAGTCGAACGAGTCGAACGAGTCGAACGAGTCGAACGAGTCGAACGAGTCGAACGAGTCGAACGAGTCGAACGAGTCGAACGAGTCGAACGAGTCGAACGAGTCGAACGAGTCGAACGAGTCGAACGAGTCGAACGAGTCGAACGAGTCGAACGAGTCGAACGAGTCGAACGAGTCGAACGAGTCGAACGAGTCGAACGAGTCGAACGAGTCGAACGAGTCGAACGAGTCGAACGAGTCGAACGAGTCGAACGAGTCGAACGAGTCGAACGAGTCGAACGAGTCGAACGAGTCGAACGAGTCAAACGAGTCAAACGAGTCAAACGAGGCAAACGAGTCAAACGAGTCAAACGAGTCAAACGAGTCAAACGAGTCAAACGAGTCAAACGACTCCAATGGGTCAAACGGGTCGAACAGGACAATCGAGTCAAACCAGTGAAACGAGTGAAACGAGTCAAACGAGTGAAACGAGTGAAACGAGTCAAACGAGTGAAACGAGTCAAACGAGTGAAACGAGTCAAACGAGTCAAACGAGTCAAAAGAGTCAAACGAGTCAAACGAGTCAAATGTGTCAAATGGGTCAAACGGGTCGAACAGGACAATCGAGTGAAACGAGTCAAACGAGTCAAACGAGCGAAACGAGTCAAACGAGTCAAACGAGTGAAACGAGTGAAACGAGTGAAACGAGTCAAACCAGTCAAACGAGTGAAACGAGTCAAACGAGTGAAACGAGTCAAACGAGTGAAACGAGTCAAACGAGTGAAACGAGTCAAACGAGTGAAACGAGTCAAACGAGTGAAACGAGTCAAACGACTGAAACGAGTCAAACGAGTCAAACGAGTCAATCGAGTCAAACGGGTCGAACGGGTCGAACAGGACAATCGAGTCAAGCGAGTCGAACGAGTCAAACGAGTCAAACGAATCAAACGTGTCAAAAGGGTCAAACGGGTCGAACAGGACAATCGAGTCAAACGACTCAAACGAGTGAAACGAGTCAAACGAGTGAAACGAGTCAAGCGAGTGAAACGAGTCAAGCGAGTGAAACGAGTCAAGCGAGGGAAACGAGTCAAACGAGTGAAACGAGTCAAACGAGTCAAACGGGTCAAACGAGTGAAACGAGTGAAACGAGTCAAACGAGTCAAACGAGTCAAACGAGTCAAACGAGTCAAACGAGTCAAACGAGTCAAACGAGTCAAACGGGTCGAACAGGACAATCGAGTCAAGCGAGTTAAACGAGTCAAACGAGTCAAACGAGTCAAACGAGTCAAACGAGTCAAACGAGTCAAACGAGTCAAACGAGTCAAACGAGTCAAACGAGTCAAATGAGTCAAACGGGTCGAACAGGACAATCGAGTCAAGCGAGTTAAACGAGTCAAACGAGTCAAACGTGTGAAACGAGTCAAACGAGTGAAACGAGTGAAACGAGTCAAACGAGTGAAACGAGTCAAACGAGTCAATCGAGTCAAACGAGTCAAACGAGTCAAACGAGTCAAACGAGTCAAGCGAGTGAAACGAGTCGAACGAGTGAAACGAGTCGAACGAGTCGAACGAGTCGAACGAGTCGAACGAGTCGAACGAGTCGAACGAGTCGAACGAGTCGAACGAGTCGAACGAGTCGAACGAGTCGAACGAGTCGAACGAGTCGAACGAGTCGAACGAGTCGAACGAGTCGAACGAGTCGAACGAGTCGAACGAGTCGAACGAGTCGAACGAGTCGAACGAGTCGAACGAGTCGAACGAGTCAAACGAGTCGAACGAGTCAAACGAGTCGAACGAGTCAAACGAGTCGAACGAGTCAAACGAGTCGAACGAGTCAAACGAGTCGAACGAGTCAAACGAGTCGAACGAGTCAAACGAGTCGAACGAGTCAAACGAGTCGAACGAGTCAAACGAGTCGAACGAGTCAAACGAGTCGAACGAGTCAAACGAGTCGAACGAGTCAAACGAGTCGAACGAGTCAAACGAGTCGAACGAGTCAAACGAGTCAAACGAGTCAAACGACTCCAATGGGTCAAACGGGTCGAACAGGACAATCGAGTCAAACCAGTGAAACGAGTCAAACGAGTCAAACGAGTGAAACGAGTCAAACGAGTCAAACGAGTGAAACGAGTCAAACGAGTGAAACGAGTCAAACGAGTGAAACGAGTCAAACGAGTGAAACGAGTCAAACGAGTGAAACGAGTCAAACGAGTGAAACGAGTCAAACGAGTCAAACGAGTCAAACGAGTCAAACGAGTCAAACGAGTCAAACGAGTCAAACGAGTCAAACGAGTCAAACGAGTCAAATGTGTCAAATGGGTCAAACGGGTCAAACGAGTCAAACGAGTCAAACGAGTCAAACGAGTCAAACGAGTCAAACGAGTCAAACGACTCCAATGGGTCAAACGGGTCGAACAGGACAATCGAGTCAAACCAGTGAAACGAGTCAAACGAGTCAAACGAGTGAAACGAGTCAAACGAGTCAAACGAGTGAAACGAGTCAAACGAGTGAAACGAGTCAAACGAGTGAAACGAGTCAAACGAGTCAAACGAGTCAAACGAGTCAAACGAGTCAAACGAGTCAAACGAGTCAAACGAGTCAAATGTGTCAAATGGGTCAAACGGGTCGAACAGGACAATCGAGTGAAACGAGTCAAACGAGTCAAACGAGCGAAACGAGTCAAACGAGTGAAACGAGTGAAACGAGTGAAACGAGTGAAACGAGTCAAACCAGTCAAACGAGTGAAACGAGTCAAACGAGTGAAACGAGTCAAACGAGTGAAACGAGTCAAACGAGTGAAACGAGTCAAACGAGTGAAACGAGTCAAACGAGTGAAACGAGTCAAACGAGTGAAACGAGTCAAACGACTGAAACGAGTCAAACGAGTCAAACGAGTCAATCGAGTCAAACGGGTCGAACGGGTCGAACAGGACAATCGAGTCAAGCGAGTCGAACGAGTCAAACGAGTCAAACGAGTCAAACGAGTCAAAAGAGTCAAACGAGTCGAACGAGTCAAACGAGTCAAACGAGTCAAACGAGTCAAACGAGTCAAACGAGTCAAACGAGTCAAACGAGTCAAACGAGTCAAACGAGTCAAACGAGTCAAACGAGTCAAACGAGTCAAACGAGTCAAACGAGTCAAACGAGTCAAACGTGTTAAACGGCACAAACCAGTCGTACGAGTCAAACGAGTCAAACGAGTCAAACGAGACAAACGAGTCAAACGAGTCAAACGAGTCAAACGAGTCAAACGAGTCAAACGAGTCAAACGAGTCAAACGAGTCAAACGAGTCAATCGAGTCAAACGAGTCAAACGGGTTAATCGAGTCAAACGGGTCAATCGAGTCAAACGAGTCAATCGAGTCAAACGAGTCAAACGAGTCAAACGTGTCAAACGAGGCAAGCGTGTCAATCGGGTCAAACGGGTCGAACAGGACAATCGAGTCAAACGAGTCAAACGAGTCAAACGAGTCAAACGAGTCAAATGTGTCAAATGGGTCAAACGGGTCAAACGAGTCAAACGAGTCAAACGAGTCAAACGAGTCAAACGAGTCAAACGAGTCAAACGACTCCAATGGGTCAAACGGGTCGAACAGGACAATCGAGTCAAACCAGTGAAACGAGTCAAACGAGTCAAACGAGTGAAACGAGTCAAACGAGTCAAACGAGTGAAACGAGTCAAACGAGTGAAACGAGTCAAACGAGTGAAACGAGTGAAACGAGTCAAACGAGTCAAACGAGTCAAACGAGTCAAACGAGTCAAACGAGTCAAACGAGTCAAATGTGTCAAATGGGTCAAACGGGTCGAACAGGACAATCGAGTGAAACGAGTCAAACGAGTCAAACGAGCGAAACGAGTCAAACGAGTCAAACGAGTGAAACGAGTGAAACGAGTGAAACGAGTCAAACCAGTCAAACGAGTGAAACGAGTCAAACGAGTGAAACGAGTCAAACGAGTGAAACGAGTCAAACGAGTGAAACGAGTCAAACGAGTGAAACGAGTCAAACGAGTGAAACGAGTCAAACGAGTGAAACGAGTCAAACGAGTGAAACGAGTCAAACGACTGAAACGAGTCAAACGAGTCAAACGAGTCAATCGAGTCAAACGGGTCGAACGGGTCGAACAGGACAATCGAGTCAAGCGAGTCGAACGAGTCAAACGAGTCAAACGAGTCAAACGAGTCAAAAGAGTCAAACGAGTCGAACGAGTCAAACGAGTCAAACGAGTCAAACGAGTCAAACGAGTCAAACGAGTCAAACGAGTCAAACGAGTCAAACGAGTCAAACGAGTCAAACGAGTCAAACGAGTCAAACGAGTCAAACGAGTCAAACGAGTCAAACGAGTCAAACGTGTTAAACGGCACAAACCAGTCGTACGAGTCAAACGAGTCAAACGAGTCAAACGAGACAAACGAGTCAAACGAGTCAAACGAGTCAAACGAGTCAAACGAGTCAAACGAGTCAAACGAGTCAAACGAGTCAAACGAGTCAATCGAGTCAAACGAGTCAAACGGGTTAATCGAGTCAAACGGGTCAATCGAGTCAAACGAGTCAATCGAGTCAAACGAGTCAAACGAGTCAAACGTGTCAAACGAGGCAAGCGTGTCAATCGGGTCAAACGGGTCGAACAGGACAATCGAGTCAAACGAGTCAAACGAGTCAAACGAGTCAAACGAGTCAAACGAGGCAAACGAGTCAAACGAGGCAAACGAGGCAAACGAGTCAAACGAGCCAAACGAGTCAACCGTGTCAAACGACTCAAACGAGTCAAACGAGTCAACCGTATCAAACGACTCAAACGAGTCAAACGTGACAGACTAGTCGAACGTGTCAGACGAGTCAATCGAGTCAATCGTGTCGAACCTTTCAAACGAGACAAACGAGTCAATCGAGTCAAACGAGTCAAACGAGTCAAACGAGTCAAACGAGTCAAACGAATCAAACGGGTCAAACGAGTCGAACGAGTCGAACGAACGAGTCAAACGAGTCAAACGAGTCAAACGAGTCAAACGAGTCAAACGAGTCAAACGAGTCAATCGAGTCAAACGAGTCAAACGGGTTAATCGAGTCAAACGGGTCAATCGAGTCAAACGAGTCAATCGAGTCAAACGAGTCAAACGAGTCAAACGTGTCAAACGAGGCAAGCGTGTCAAACGGGTCAAACGGGTCGAACAGGACAATCGAGTCAAACGAGTCAAACGAGTCAAACGAGTCAAACGAGTCAAACGAGGCAAACGAGTCAAACGAGGCAAACGAGTCAAACGAGCCAAACGAGTCAACCGTGTCAAACGACTCAAACGAGTCAAACGAGTCA
Organism: Andrena haemorrhoa; assembly: GCA_910592295.1. Classification (NCBI taxonomy): domain Eukaryota; kingdom Metazoa; phylum Arthropoda; class Insecta; order Hymenoptera; family Andrenidae; genus Andrena; species Andrena haemorrhoa. The sequence goes on from OU342943.1 coordinate 26,220,090, forward strand.
ACCGTATCAAACGACTCAAACGAGTCAAACGTGACAGACTAGTCGAACGTGTCAGACGAGTCAATCGAGTCAATCGTGTCGAACCTTTCAAACGAGACAAACGAGTCAATCGAGTCAAACGAGTCAAACGAGTCAAACGAGTCAAACGAGTCAAACGAATCAAACGGGTCAAACGAGTCAAACGAGTCAAACGGGTCAAACGAGTCTAACGAGTCAAACGAGTCGAACGAGTCAAACGAGTCAAACGAGTCAAACGAGTCAAACGAGTCAAACTGTTCGAACTGGACAATCGAGTCAAGCGAGTCAAACGAGTCAAACGAGTCAAACGAGTCAAACGAGTCAAACGAGTCAAACGGGTCAAACGAGTCAAACGAGTCAATCGAGTCAAACGGGTCGAACGGGTCGAACAGGACAATCGAGTCAAGCGAGTTGAACGAGCCAAACGAGTCAAACGAATCAAACGAGTCAAAAGGGTCAAACGGGTCGAACAGGACAATCGAGTCAAACGACTCAAACGAGTGAAACGAGTCAAACAAGTGAAACGAGTCAAACGAGTGAAACGAGTCAAACGAGTGAAACGAGTCAAACGAGTGAAACGAGTCGAACGAGTGAAACGAGTCGAACGAGTGAAACGAGTCGAACGAGTGAAACGAGTCGAACGAGTGAAACGAGTCGAACGAGTCGAACGAGTCGAACGAGTCGAACGAGTCGAACGAGTCGAACGAGTCGAACGAGTCGAACGAGTCGAACGAGTCGAACGAGTCGAACGAGTCGAACGAGTCGAACGAGTCGAACGAGTCGAACGAGTCGAACGAGTCGAACGAGTCGAACGAGTCGAACGAGTCGAACGAGTCGAACGAGTCGAACGAGTCGAACGAGTCGAACGAGTCGAACGAGTCGAACGAGTCGAACGAGTCGAACGAGTCGAACGAGTCGAACGAGTCGAACGAGTCGAACGAGTCGAACGAGTCGAACGAGTCGAACGAGTCGAACGAGTCGAACGAGTCGAACGAGTCGAACGAGTCGAACGAGTCGAACGAGTCGAACGAGTCGAACGAGTCGAACGAGTCGAACGAGTCGAACGAGTCGAACGAGTCGAACGAGTCGAACGAGTCGAACGAGTCGAACGAGTCGAACGAGTCGAACGAGTCGAACGAGTCGAACGAGTCGAACGAGTCGAACGAGTCGAACGAGTCGAACGAGTCGAACGAGTCGAACGAGTCGAACGAGTCGAACGAGTCGAACGAGTCGAACGAGTCGAACGAGTCGAACGAGTCGAACGAGTCGAACGAGTCGAACGAGTCGAACGAGTCGAACGAGTCGAACGAGTCGAACGAGTCGAACGAGTCGAACGAGTCGAACGAGTCGAACGAGTCGAACGAGTCGAACGAGTCGAACGAGTCGAACGAGTCGAACGAGTCGAACGAGTCGAACGAGTCGAACGAGTCGAACGAGTCGAACGAGTCGAACGAGTCGAACGAGTCGAACGAGTCGAACGAGTCGAACGAGTCGAACGAGTCGAACGAGTCGAACGAGTCGAACGAGTCGAACGAGTGAAACGAGTCAAACGAGTCAAACGAGTCAAATGTGTCAAATGGGTCAAACGGGTCGAACAGGACAATCGAGTGAAACGAGTCAAACGAGTCAAACGAGCGAAACGAGTCAAACGAGTCAAACGAGTGAAACGAGTGAAACGAGTGAAACGAGTCAAACCAGTCAAACGAGTGAAACGAGTGAAACGAGTGAAACGAGTCAAACGAGTGAAACGAGTCAAACGAGTGAAACGAGTCAAACGAGTGAAACGAGTCAAACGAGTGAAACGAGTCAAACGAGTGAAACGAGTCAAACGACTGAAACGAGTCAAACGAGTCAAACGAGTCAATCGAGTCAAACGGGTCGAACGGGTCGAACAGGACAATCGATTCAAGCGAGTCGAACGAGTCAAACGAGTCAAACGAGTCAAACGAGTCAAAAGAGTCAAACGAGTCGAACGAGTCAAACGAGTCAAACGAGTCAAACGAGTCAAACGAGTCAAACGAGTCAAACGAGTCAAACGAGTCAAACGAGTCAAACGAGTCAAACGAGTCAAACGTGTCAAACGAGGCAAGCGTGTCAATCGGGTCAAACGGGTCGAACAGGACAATCGAGTCAAACGAGTCAAACGAGTCAAACGAGTCAAACGAGTCAAACGAGGCAAACGAGTCAAACGAGTCAAACGAGTCAAACGAGTCAAACGAGTCGAGCGAGTGAAACGAGTCGAGCGAGGGAAACGAGTCGAACGAGTGAAACGAGTCGAACGAGTGAAACGAGTCGAACGAGTCGAACGAGTCGAACGAGTCGAACGAGTCGAACGAGTCGAACGAGTCGAACGAGTCGAACGAGTCGAACGAGTCGAACGAGTCGAACGAGACGAACGAGTCGAACGAGTCGAACGAGTCGAACGAGTCGAACGAGTCGAACGAGTCGAACGAGTCGAACGAGTCGAACGAGTCGAACGAGTCGAACGAGTCGAACGAGTCGAACGAGTCGAACGAGTCGAACGAGTCGAACGAGTCGAACGAGTCGAACGAGTCGAACGAGTCGAACGAGTCGAACGAGTCGAACGAGTCGAACGAGTCGAACGAGTCGAACGAGTCGAACGAGGCGAACGAGTCGAACGAGTCGAACGAGTCGAACGAGTCGAACGAGTCGAACGAGTCGAACGAGTCGAACGAGTCGAACGAGTCGAACGAGTCGAACGAGTCGAACGAGTCGAACGAGTCGAACGAGTCGAACGAGTCGAACGAGTCGAACGAGTCGAACGAGTCGAACGAGTCGAACGAGTCGAACGAGTCGAACGAGTCGAACGAGTCGAACGAGTCGAACGAGTCGAACGAGTCGAACGAGTCGAACGAGTCGAACGAGTCGAACGAGTCGAACGAGTCGAACGAGTCGAACGAGTCGAACGAGTCGAACGAGTCGAACGAGTCGAACGAGTCGAACGAGTCGAACGAGTCGAACGAGTCGAACGAGTCGAACGAGTCGAACGAGTCGAACGAGTCGAACGAGTCGAACGAGTCGAACGAGTCGAACGAGTCGAACGAGTCGAACGAGTCGAACGAGTCGAACGAGTCGAACGAGTCGAACGAGTCGAACGAGTCGAACGAGTCGAACGAGTCGAACGAGTCGAACGAGTCGAACGAGTCGAACGAGTCGAACGAGTCGAACGAGTCGAACGAGTCGAACGAGTCGAACGAGTCGAACGAGTCGAACGAGTCGAACGAGTCGAACGAGTCGAACGAGTCGAACGAGTCGAACGAGTCGAACGAGTCGAACGAGTCGAACGAGTCGAACGAGTCGAACGAGTCGAACGAGTCGAACGAGTCGAACGAGTCGAACGAGTCGAACGAGTCGAACGAGTCGAACGAGTCGAACGAGTCGAACGAGTCGAACGAGTCGAACGAGTCGAACGAGTCGAACGAGTCGAACGAGTCGAACGAGTCGAACGAGTCGAACGAGTCGAACGAGTCGAACGAGTGAAACGAGTCAAACGAGTCAAACGAGTCAAACGAGTCAAATGTGTCAAATGGGTCAAACGGGTCGAACAGGACAATCGAGTGAAACGAGTCAAACGAGTCAAACGAGCGAAACGAGTCAAACGAGTCAAACGAGTGAAACGAGTGAAACGAGTGAAACGAGTCAAACCAGTCAAACGAGTGAAACGAGTGAAACGAGTGAAACGAGTGAAACGAGTCAAACGAGTGAAACGAGTCAAACGAGTGAAACGAGTCAAACGAGTGAAACGAGTCAAACGAGTGAAACGAGTCAAACGAGTGAAACGAGTCAAACGACTGAAACGAGTCAAACGAGTCAAACGAGTCAATCGAGTCAAACGGGTCGAACGGGTCGAACAGGACAATCGAGTCAAGCGAGTCGAACGAGTCAAACGAGTCAAAAGAGTCAAACGAGTCGAACGAGTCAAACGAGTCAAACGAGTCAAACGAGTCAAACGAGTCAAACGAGTCAAACGAGTCAAACGAGTCAAACGAGTCAAACGAGTCAAACGAGTCAAACGAGTCAAACGAGTCAAACGAGTCAAACGAGTCAAACGAGTCAAACGAGTCAAACGTGTTAAACGGCACAAACCAGTCGTACGAGTCAAACGAGTCAAACGAGTCAAACGAGACAAACGAGTCAAACGAGTCAAACGAGTCAAACGAGTCAAACGAGTCAAACGAGTCAAACGAGTCAAACGAGTCAAACGAGTCAATCGAGTCAAACGAGTCAAACGGGTTAATTGAGTCAAACGGGTCAATCGAGTCAAACGAGTCAATCGAGTCAAACGAGTCAAACGAGTCAAACGTGTCAAACGAGGCAAGCGTGTCAATCGGGTCAAACGGGTCGAACAGGACAATCGAGTCAAACGAGTCAAACGAGTCAAACGAGTCAAACGAGTCAAACGAGGCAAACGAGTCAAACGAGGCAAACGAGGCAAACGAGTCAATCGAGTCAAACGAGTCAAACGAGTCAAACGAGTCAAACGAGTCAATCGGGTCAAACGAGTCAATCGGGTCAAACGAGTCAAGCGAGTCAAACGAGTCAAGCGAGTCAAACGAGTCAAACGTGTCAAACGAGTCAAACGACTCAAACGAGTCAAACGAGTCAAACGAGTCAAACGAGTCAAACGTGTCAAACGAGTCAAACGAGCCAAACGAGTCAAACGAGTCAAACGAGTCAAACGAGTCAAACGAGTCAAACGACTCATACGACTCAAACGACTCAAACGACTCAAACGAGTCAATCGAGTCAATCGAGTCTAACGAGTTATACGAGTCAATCGAGTCAAACGACTCAATCTAGTCAGACGACTCAAACGAGCCGAACGAGTCAAACGAGTCAAACGAGAGAAAAGAGAGAAACGAGCCAAACGAGTCAAAGGAGTCAAGCGAGTCAAGCGAGTCAAACGAGTCAAGCGAGTCAAGCGAGTCAAACGAGTCAAGCGAGTCAAACGTGTCAAACGAGTCAAACGAGCCAAACGAGTCAAAGGAGTCAAGCGAGTCAAACGAGCCAAGCGAGTCAAAGGAGTCAAGCGAGTCAAACGAGTCAAACGAGTCAAACGAGTCAAACGAGTCAAACGTGTCAAAGGAGTCGAGCGAGTCAAACGAGTCAAACGAGTCAAACGAGTCAAACGAGTCAAACGTGTCAAACGAGTCAAACGAGTCAAACGAGTCAAACGAGTCAAACGAGTCAAACGAGTCAAACGTGTCAAACGACTCAAACGAGTCAATCGAGTCAATCGAGTCAATCGAGTCTAACGAGTTATACGAGTCAATCGAGTCAAACGACTCAATCTAGTCAGACGACTCAAACGAGCCGAACGAGTCAAACGAGTCAAACGAGAGAAACGAGAGAAACGAGCCAAACGAGTCAAAGGAGTCAAGCGAGTCAAACGAGTCAAACGAGTCAAACGAGTCAAACGAGTCAAACGTGTCAAACGAGTCAAACGAGTCAAACGAGTCAAACGAGTCAAACGAGTCCAACGAGTCAAACGAGTCAAACGAGTCAAACGAGTCAAACGAGTCAAACGAGTCAAACGAATCGAACGAGTCAAACGAGTCGAACGAGTCGAACGAGTCGAACGAGTCGAACGAGTCGAACGAGTCGAACGAGTCGAACGAGTCGAACGAGTCAAACGAGTCGAACGAGTCAAACGGGTCGAACAAGACAATCGAGTCAAACGAGTTAAACGAGTCAAACGAGTCAAACGAGTCACACGAGTCAAACGAGTCAAACGAGTCAAACGAGTCAAACGAGTCAAACGAGTCAAACGAGTCAAACGAGTCAAACGTGTCAAACGAGTCAAACGAGCCAAACGAGTCAAACGAGTCAAACGAGTCAAACGAGTCAAACGAGTCAAACGACTCATACGACTCAAACGACTCAAACGACTCAAACGAGTCAATCGAGTCAATCGAGTCTAACGAGTTATACGAGTCAATCGAGTCAAACGACTCAATCTAGTCAGACGACTCAAACGAGCCGAACGAGTCAAACGAGTCAAACGAGAGAAAAGAGAGAAACGAGCCAAACGAGTCAAAGGAGTCAAGCGAGTCAAGCGAGTCAAACGAGTCAAGCGAGTCAAGCGAGTCAAACGAGTCAAGCGAGTCAAACGTGTCAAACGAGTCAAACGAGCCAAACGAGTCAAAGGAGTCAAGCGAGTCAAACGAGCCAAGCGAGTCAAAGGAGTCAAGCGAGTCAAACGAGTCAAACGAGTCAAACGAGTCAAACGAGTCAAACGTGTCAAAGGAGTCGAGCGAGTCAAACGAGTCAAACGAGTCAAACGAGTCAAACGAGTCAAACGTGTCAAACGAGTCAAACGAGTCAAACGAGTCAAACGAGTCAAACGAGTCAAACGAGTCAAACGAGTCAAACGACTCAAACGAGTCAATCGAGTCAATCGAGTCAATCGAGTCTAACGAGTTATACGAGTCAATCGAGTCAAACGACTCAATCTAGTCAGACGACTCAAACGAGCCGAACGAGTCAAACGAGTCAAACGAGAGAAACGAGAGAAACGAGCCAAACGAGTCAAAGGAGTCAAGCGAGTCAAACGAGTCAAACGAGTCAAACGTGTCAAACGAGTCAAACGAGTCAAACGAGTCAAACGAGTCAAACGAGTCCAACGAGTCAAACGAGTCAAACGAGTCAAACGAGTCAAACGAGTCAAACGAGTCAAACGAATCGAACGAGTCAAACGAGTCGAACGAGTCGAACGAGTCGAACGAGTCGAACGAGTCGAACGAGTCGAACGAGTCGAACGAGTCAAACGAGTCGAACGAGTCAAACGGGTCGAACAAGACAATCGAGTCAAACGAGTTAAACGAGTCAAACGAGTCAAACGAGTCACACGAGTCACACGAGTCAAACGAGTCAAAGGAGTCAAACGAGTCAAACGAGTCAAACGAGTCAAACGAGAGAAACGAGCCAAACGAGTCAAAGGAGTCAAGCGAGTCAAACGAGTCAAACGAGTCAAACGTGTCAAACGAGTCAAACGAGTCAAACGAGTCAAACGAGTCAAACGAGTCCAACGAGTCAAACGAGTCAAACGAGTCAAACGAGTCAAACGAGTCAAACGAGTCAAACGAATCGAACGAGTCAAACGAGTCGAACGAGTCGAACGAGTCGAACGAGTCGAACGAGTCGAACGAGTCGAACGAGTCGAACGAGTCAAACGAGTCGAACGAGTCAAACGGGTCGAACAAGACAATCGAGTCAAACGAGTTAAACGAGTCAAACGAGTCAAACGAGTCACACGAGTCACACGAGTCAAACGAGTCAAAGGAGTCAAACGAGTCAAACGAGTCAAACGAGTCAAACGAGTCAAACGAGTCAAACGAGTCAAACGAGTCAAACGAGTCAAACGAGTCAAACGAGTCAAACGAGTCAAACGGATCGAACAGGACAATCGAGTAATGCGAGTCGAACGAGCCAAACGAGTCGAACGAGTCGAACGAGTCGAACGAGTCAAACGAGTCAAACGAATCAAACGAGTCAAACGAGTCAAACGAGTCAATCGAGTCAAACGAGTCAAACGAGTCAAACGAGTCAAACGAGTCAATCGGGTCAAACGAGTCAATCGGGTCAAACGAGTCAAACGAGTCAAACGAGTCAAACGAGTCAAACGAGTCAAACGGGTCGAACAGGACAATCGAGTCAAGCGAGTCGAACGAGCCAAACGAGTCGAACGAGTCGAACGAGTCGAACGAGTCAAACGAGTCAAACGAATCAAACGAGTCAAACGAGTCAAACGAGTCAAACGAGTCAAACGAGTCAAACGAGTTATACGAGTCAAACGAGTCAAACGAGTCAGACGAGTCAGACGAGTCAGACGAGTCAGACGAGTCAAACGAGTCAAACGAGTCAAACGAGTCAAACGAGTGAAACGAGTCAAACGAGTGAAACGAGTGAAACGAGTCAAACGAGTGAAACGAGTGAAACGAGTGAAACGAGTGAAACGAGTCAAACGAGTCAAACGAGTCAAACGAGTCAAACGGGTCGAACAGGACAATCGAGTCAAGCGAGTTGAACGAGCCAAACGAGTCAAACGAGTCAAACGAGTCAAACGAGTCAAACGAGTCAAACGAATCAAACGAGTCAAACGAGTCAATCGAGTCAAACGAGTCAAACGAGTCAAACGAATCAAACGAGTCAAACGAGTCAAACGAGTCAAACGAGTCAATCGAGTCAAACGAGTCAATCGAGTCAAACGAGTCAAACGAGTCAAACGTGTCAAACGAGTCAAACGAGTCAAACGAGTCAAACGAGTCAAACGAGTCCAACGAGTCAAACGAGTCAAACGAGTCAAACGAGTCAAACGAGTCAAACGAGTCAAACGAATCAAACGAGTCAAACGAGTCGAACGAGTCGAACGAGTCGAACGAGTCGAACGAGTCAAACGAGTCGAACGAGTCGAACGAGTCAAACGAGTCGAACGAGTCAAACGGGTCGAACAAGACAATCGAGTCAAACGAGTTAAACGAGTCAAACGAGTCAAACGAGTCACACGAGTCAAACGAGTCAAACGAGTCAAACGAGTCAAACGAGTCAAACGAGTCAAACGAGTGAAACGAGTGAAACGAGTCAAACGAGTGAAACGAGTGAAACGAGTGAAACGAGTGAAACGAGTCAAACGAGTCAAACGAGTCAAACGAGTCAAACGGGTCGAACAGGACAATCGAGTCAAGCGAGTTGAACGAGCCAAACGAGTCAAACGAGTCAAACGAGCCAAACGAGTCAAACGAGTCAAACGAGTCAAACGAGTCAAACGAGTCAAACGAGTCAAACGAGTCAAACGAGTCAAACGAGTCAAACGACTCATACGACTCAAACGACTCAAACGACTCAAACGAGTCAATCGAGTCAATCGAGTCTAACGAGTTATACGAGTCAATCGAGTCAAACGACTCAATCTAGTCAGACGACTCAAACGAGCCGAACGAGTCAAACGAGTCAAACGAGAGAAAAGAGAGAAACGAGCCAAACGAGTCAAAGGAGTCAAGCGAGTCAAGCGAGTCAAACGAGTCAAGCGAGTCAAACGTGTCAAACGAGTCAAACGAGCCAAACGAGTCAAAGGAGTCAAGCGAGTCAAACGAGCCAAGCGAGTCAAAGGAGTCAAGCGAGTCAAACGAGTCAAGCGAGTCAAACGAGTCAAACGAGTCAAACGAGACAAACGAGTCAAACGTGTCAAAGGAGTCGAGCGAGTCAAACGAGTCAAACGAGTCAAACGAGTCAAACGAGTCAAACGTGTCAAACGAGTCAAACGAGTCAAACGAGTCAAACGAGTCAAACGAGTCAAACGAGTCAAACGTGTCAAACGACTCAAACGAGTCAATCGATTCAATCGAGTCAATCGAGTCTAACGAGTTATACGAGTCAATCGAGTCAAACGACTCAATCTAGTCAGACGACTCAAACGAGCCGAACGAGTCAAACGAGTCAAACGAGAGAAACGAGAGAAACGAGCCAAACGAGTCAAAGGAGTCAAGCGAGTCAAACGAGTCAAACGAGTCGAACGAGTCGAACGAGTCGAACGAGTCGAACGAGTCGAACGAGTCGAACGAGTCGAACGAGTCGAACGAGTCGAACGAGTCGAACGAGTCGAACGAGTCGAACGAGTCGAACGAGTCGAACGAGTCGAACGAGTCGAACGAGTCGAACGAGTCGAACGAGTCGAACGAGTCGAACGAGTCGAACGAGTCGAACGAGTCGAACGAGTCGAACGAGTCGAACGAGTCGAACGAGTCGAACGAGTCGAACGAGTCGAACGAGTCGAACGAGTCGAACGAGTCGAACGAGTCGAACGAGTCGAACGAGTCGAACGAGTCGAACGAGTCGAACGAGTCGAACGAGTCGAACGAGTCGAACGAGTCGAACGAGTCGAACGAGTCGAACGAGTCGAACGAGTCGAACGAGTCGAACGAGTCGAACGAGTCGAACGAGTCGAACGAGTCGAACGAGTCGAACGAGTCGAACGAGTCGAACGAGTCGAACGAGTCGAACGAGTCGGACGAGTCGGACGAGTCGGACGAGTCGGACGAGTCGAACGAGTCGAACGAGTCGAACGTGTCGAACGAGTCGAACGAGTCGAACGAGTCGAACGAGTCGAACGAGTCGAACGAGTCGAACGAGTCGAACGAGTCGAACGAGTCGAACGAGTCGAACGAGTCGAACGAGTCGAACGAGTCGAACGAGTCGAACGAGTCGAACGAGTCGAACGAGTCGAACGAGTCGAACGAGTCGAACGAGTCGAACGAGTCGAACGAGTCGAACGAGTCGAACGAGTCGAACGAGTCGAACGAGTCGAACGAGTCGAACGAGTCGAACGAGTCGAACGAGTCGAACGTGTCGAACGAGTCGAACGAGTCGAACGAGTCGAACGAGTCGAACGAGTCGAACGAGTCGAACGAGTCGAACGAGTCGAACGAGTCGAACGAGTCGAACGAGTCGAACGAGTCGAACGAGTCGAACGAGTCGAACGAGTCGAACGAGTCGAACGAGTCGAACGAGTCGAACGAGTCGAACGAGTCGAACGAGTCGAACGAGTCGAACGAGTCGAACGAGTCGAACGAGTCGAACGAGTCGAACGTGTCGAACGAGTCGAACGAGTCGAACGAGTCGAACGAGTCGAACGAGTCGAACGAGTCGAACGAGTCGAACGAGTCGAACGAGTCGAACGAGTCGAACGAGTCGAACGAGTCGAACGAGTCGAACGAGTCGAACGAGTCGAACGAGTCGAACGAGTCGAACGAGTCGAACGAGTCGAACGAGTCGAACGAGTCGAACGAGTCGAACGAGTCGAACGAGTCGAACGAGTCGAACGAGTCGAACGAGTCGAACGAGTCGAACGAGTCGAACGAGTCGAACGAGTCGAACGAGTCGAACGAGTCGAACGAGTCGAACGAGTCGAACGAGTCGAACGAGTCGAACGAGTCGAACGAGTCGAACGAGTCGAACGAGTCGAACGAGTCGAACGAGTCGAACGAGTCGAACGAGTCGAACGAGTCGAACGAGTCGAACGAGTCGAACGAGTCGAACGAGTCGAACGAGTCGAACGAGTCGAACGAGTCGAACGAGTCGAACGAGTCGAACGAGTCGAACGAGTCAAAATGGTCAAACGCGTCGAACGAGTCGAACGAGTCGAACGAGTCGAACGAGTCGAACGAGTCGAACGAGTCGAACGAGTCGAACGAGTCGAACGAGTCGAACGAGTCGAACGAGTCGAACGAGTCGAACGAGTCGAACGAGTCGAACGAGTCGAACGAGTCGAACGAGTCGAACGAGTCGAACGAGTCGAACGAGTCGAACGAGTCGAACGAGTCGAACGAGTCGAACGAGTCGAACGAGTCGAACGAGTCGAACGAGTCGAACGAGTCGAACGAGTCGAACGAGTCGAACGAGTCGAACGAGTCGAACGAGTCGAACGAGTCGAACGAGTCGAACGAGTCGAACGAGTCGAACGAGTCGAACGAGTCGAACGAGTCGAACGAGTCGAACGAGTCGAACGAGTCGAACGAGTCGAACGAGTCGAACGAGTCGAACGAGTCGAACGAGTCGAACGAGTCGAACGAGTCGAACGAGTCGAACGAGTCGAACGAGTCGAACGAGTCGAACGAGTCGAACGAGTCGAACGAGTCGAACGAGTCGAACGAGTCGAACGAGTCGAACGAGTCGAACGAGTCGAACGAGTCGAACGAGTGAAACGAGTCGAACGAGTGAAACGAGTCAAACGAGTCAAACGAGTCAAACGAGTCAAACGAGTCAAACGAGTCAAACGAGTCAAATGTGTCAAATGGGTCAAACGGGTCGAACAGGACAATCGAGTGAAACGAGTCAAACGAGTCAAACGAGCGAAACGAGTCAAACGAGTCAAACGAGTGAAACGAGTGAAACGAGTGAAACGAGTCAAACCAGTCAAACGAGTGAAACGAGTGAAACGAGTCAAACGAGTGAAACGAGTCAAACGAGTGAAACGAGTCAAACGAGTGAAACGAGTCAAACGAGTGAAACGAGTCAAACGAGTGAAACGAGTCAAACGACTGAAACGAGTCAAACGAGTCAAACGAGTCAATCGAGTCAAACGGGTCGAACGGGTCGAACAGGACAATCGAGTCAAGCGAGTCGAACGAGTCAAACGAGTCAAAAGAGTCAAACGAGTCGAACGAGTCAAACGAGTCAAACGAGTCAAACGAGTCAAACGAGTCAAACGAGTCAAACGAGTCAAACGAGTCAAACGAGTCAAACGAGTCAAACGAGTCAAACGAGTCAAACGAGTCAAACGAGTCAAACGAGTCAAACGAGTCAAACGAGTCAAACGTGTTAAACGGCACAAACCAGTCGTACGAGTCAAACGAGTCAAACGAGTCAAACGAGACAAACGAGTCAAACGAGTCAAACGAGTCAAACGAGTCAAACGAGTCAAACGAGTCAAACGAGTCAAACGAGTCAAACGAGTCAATCGAGTCAAACGAGTCAAACGGGTTAATTGAGTCAAACGGGTCAATCGAGTCAAACGAGTCAATCGAGTCAAACGAGTCAAACGAGTCAAACGTGTCAAACGAGGCAAGCGTGTCAATCGGGTCAAACGGGTCGAACAGGACAATCGAGTCAAACGAGTCAAACGAGTCAAACGAGTCAAACGAGTCAAACGAGGCAAACGAGTCAAACGAGGCAAACGAGGCAAACGAGTCAATCGAGTCAAACGAGTCAAACGAGTCAAACGAGTCAAACGAGTCAATCGGGTCAAACGAGTCAATCGGGTCAAACGAGTCAAGCGAGTCAAACGAGTCAAACGTGTCAAACGAGTCAAACGACTCAAACGAGTCAAACGAGTCAAACGAGTCAAACGAGTCAAACGTGTCAAACGAGTCAAACGAGCCAAACGAGTCAAACGAGTCAAACGAGTCAAACGAGTCAAACGAGTCAAACGACTCATACGACTCAAACGACTCAAACGACTCAAACGAGTCAATCGAGTCAATCGAGTCTAACGAGTTATACGAGTCAATCGAGTCAAACGACTCAATCTAGTCAGACGACTCAAACGAGCCGAACGAGTCAAACGAGTCAAACGAGAGAAAAGAGAGAAACGAGCCAAACGAGTCAAAGGAGTCAAGCGAGTCAAGCGAGTCAAACGAGTCAAGCGAGTCAAGCGAGTCAAACGAGTCAAGCGAGTCAAACGTGTCAAACGAGTCAAACGAGCCAAACGAGTCAAAGGAGTCAAGCGAGTCAAACGAGCCAAGCGAGTCAAAGGAGTCAAGCGAGTCAAACGAGTCAAACGAGTCAAACGAGTCAAACGAGTCAAACGTGTCAAAGGAGTCGAGCGAGTCAAACGAGTCAAACGAGTCAAACGAGTCAAACGAGTCAAACGTGTCAAACGAGTCAAACGAGTCAAACGAGTCAAACGAGTCAAACGAGTCAAACGAGTCAAACGTGTCAAACGACTCAAACGAGTCAATCGAGTCAATCGAGTCAATCGAGTCTAACGAGTTATACGAGTCAATCGAGTCAAACGACTCAATCTAGTCAGACGACTCAAACGAGCCGAACGAGTCAAACGAGTCAAACGAGAGAAACGAGAGAAACGAGCCAAACGAGTCAAAGGAGTCAAGCGAGTCAAACGAGTCAAACGAGTCAAACGAGTCAAACGAGTCAAACGTGTCAAACGAGTCAAACGAGTCAAACGAGTCAAACGAGTCAAACGAGTCCAACGAGTCAAACGAGTCAAACGAGTCAAACGAGTCAAACGAGTCAAACGAGTCAAACGAATCGAACGAGTCAAACGAGTCGAACGAGTCGAACGAGTCGAACGAGTCGAACGAGTCGAACGAGTCGAACGAGTCAAACGAGTCGAACGAGTCAAACGGGTCGAACAAGACAATCGAGTCAAACGAGTTAAACGAGTCAAACGAGTCAAACGAGTCACACGAGTCAAACGAGTCAAACGAGTCAAACGAGTCAAACGAGTCAAACGAGTCAAACGAGTCAAACGAGTCAAACGTGTCAAACGAGTCAAACGAGCCAAACGAGTCAAACGAGTCAAACGAGTCAAACGAGTCAAACGAGTCAAACGACTCATACGACTCAAACGACTCAAACGACTCAAACGAGTCAATCGAGTCAATCGAGTCTAACGAGTTATACGAGTCAATCGAGTCAAACGACTCAATCTAGTCAGACGACTCAAACGAGCCGAACGAGTCAAACGAGTCAAACGAGAGAAAAGAGAGAAACGAGCCAAACGAGTCAAAGGAGTCAAGCGAGTCAAGCGAGTCAAACGAGTCAAGCGAGTCAAGCGAGTCAAACGAGTCAAGCGAGTCAAACGTGTCAAACGAGTCAAACGAGCCAAACGAGTCAAAGGAGTCAAGCGAGTCAAACGAGCCAAGCGAGTCAAAGGAGTCAAGCGAGTCAAACGAGTCAAACGAGTCAAACGAGTCAAACGAGTCAAACGTGTCAAAGGAGTCGAGCGAGTCAAACGAGTCAAACGAGTCAAACGAGTCAAACGAGTCAAACGTGTCAAACGAGTCAAACGAGTCAAACGAGTCAAACGAGTCAAACGAGTCAAACGAGTCAAACGAGTCAAACGTGTCAAACGACTCAAACGAGTCAATCGAGTCAATCGAGTCAATCGAGTCTAACGAGTTATACGAGTCAATCGAGTCAAACGACTCAATCTAGTCAGACGACTCAAACGAGCCGAACGAGTCAAACGAGTCAAACGAGAGAAACGAGAGAAACGAGCCAAACGAGTCAAAGGAGTCAAGCGAGTCAAACGAGTCAAACGAGTCAAACGTGTCAAACGAGTCAAACGAGTCAAACGAGTCAAACGAGTCAAACGAGTCCAACGAGTCAAACGAGTCAAACGAGTCAAACGAGTCAAACGAGTCGAACGAGTCAAACGAATCGAACGAGTCAAACGAGTCGAACGAGTCGAACGAGTCGAACGAGTCGAACGAGTCGAACGAGTCGAACGAGTCGAACGAGTCAAACGAGTCGAACGAGTCAAACGGGTCGAACAAGACAATCGAGTCAAACGAGTTAAACGAGTCAAACGAGTCAAACGAGTCACACGAGTCACACGAGTCAAACGAGTCAAAGGAGTCAAACGAGTCAAACGAGTCAAACGAGTCAAACGAGTCAAACGAGTCAAACGAGTCAAACGAGTCAAACGAGTCAAACGAGTCAAACGAGTCAAACGAGTCAAACGGATCGAACAGGACAATCGAGTAAAGCGAGTCGAACGAGCCAAACGAGTCGAACGAGTCGAACGAGTCGAACGAGTCAAACGAGTCAAACGAATCAAACGAGTCAAACGAGTCAAACGAGTCAATCGAGTCAAACGAGTCAAACGAGTCAAACGAGTCAAACGAGTCAATCGGGTCAAACGAGTCAATCGGGTCAAACGAGTCAAACGAGTCAAACGAGTCAAACGAGTCAAACGAGTCAAACGGGTCGAACAGGACAATCGAGTCAAGCGAGTCGAACGAGCCAAACGAGTCGAACGAGTCGAACGAGTCGAACGAGTCAAACGAGTCAAACGAATCAAACGAGTCAAACGAGTCAAACGAGTCAAACGAGTCAAACGAGTCAAACGAGTTATACGAGTCAAACGAGTCAAACGAGTCAGACGAGTCAGACGAGTCAGACGAGTCAGACGAGTCAAACGAGTCAAACGAGTCAAACGAGTCAAACGAGTCAAACGAGTCAAACGAGTGAAACGAGTCAAACGAGTGAAACGAGTGAAACGAGTCAAACGAGTGAAACGAGTGAAACGAGTGAAACGAGTGAAACGAGTCAAACGAGTCAAACGAGTCAAACGAGTCAAACGGGTCGAACAGGACAATCGAGTCAAGCGAGTTGAACGAGCCAAACGAGTCAAACGAGTCAAACGAGTCAAACGAGTCAAACGAGTCAAACGAATCAAACGAGTCAAACGAGTCAATCGAGTCAAACGAGTCAAACGAGTCAAACGAATCAAACGAGTCAAACGAGTCAAACGAGTCAAACGAGTCAATCGAGTCAAACGAGTCAATCGAGTCAAACGAGTCAAACGAGTCAAACGTGTCAAACGAGTCAAACGAGTCAAACGAGTCAAACGAGTCAAACGAGTCCAACGAGTCAAACGAGTCAAACGAGTCAAACGAGTCAAACGAGTCAAACGAGTCAAACGAATCAAACGAGTCAAACGAGTCGAACGAGTCGAACGAGTCGAACGAGTCGAACGAGTCGAACGAGTCAAACGAGTCGAACGAGTCGAACGAGTCAAACGAGTCGAACGAGTCAAACGGGTCGAACAAGACAATCGAGTCAAACGAGTTAAACGAGTCAAACGAGTCAAACGAGTCACACGAGTCAAACGAGTCAAACGAGTCAAACGAGTCAAACGAGTCAAACGAGTCAAACGAGTGAAACGAGTGAAACGAGTCAAACGAGTGAAACGAGTGAAACGAGTGAAACGAGTGAAACGAGTCAAACGAGTCAAACGAGTCAAACGAGTCAAACGGGTCGAACAGGACAATCGAGTCAAGCGAGTTGAACGAGCCAAACGAGTCAAACGAGTCAAACGAGCCAAACGAGTCAAACGAGTCAAACGAGTCAAACGAGTCAAACGAGTCAAACGAGTCAAACGAGTCAAACGAGTCAAACGAGTCAAACGACTCATACGACTCAAACGACTCAAACGACTCAAACGAGTCAATCGAGTCAATCGAGTCTAACGAGTTATACGAGTCAATCGAGTCAAACGACTCAATCTAGTCAGACGACTCAAACGAGCCGAACGAGTCAAACGAGTCAAACGAGAGAAAAGAGAGAAACGAGCCAAACGAGTCAAAGGAGTCAAGCGAGTCAAGCGAGTCAAACGAGTCAAGCGAGTCAAACGTGTCAAACGAGTCAAACGAGCCAAACGAGTCAAAGGAGTCAAGCGAGTCAAACGAGCCAAGCGAGTCAAAGGAGTCAAGCGAGTCAAACGAGTCAAGCGAGTCAAACGAGTCAAACGAGTCAAACGAGACAAACGAGTCAAACGTGTCAAAGGAGTCGAGCGAGTCAAACGAGTCAAACGAGTCAAACGAGTCAAACGAGTCAAACGTGTCAAACGAGTCAAACGAGTCAAACGAGTCAAACGAGTCAAACGAGTCAAACGAGTCAAACGTGTCAAACGACTCAAACGAGTCAATCGATTCAATCGAGTCAATCGAGTCTAACGAGTTATACGAGTCAATCGAGTCAAACGACTCAATCTAGTCAGACGACTCAAACGAGCCGAACGAGTCAAACGAGTCAAACGAGTCGAACGAGTCGAACGAGTCGAACGAGTCGAACGAGTCGAACGAGTCGAACGAGTCGAACGAGTCGAACGAGTCGAACGAGTCGGACGAGTCGGACGAGTCGGACGAGTCGGACGAGTCGAACGAGTCGAACGAGTCGAACGTGTCGAACGAGTCGAACGAGTCGAACGAGTCGAACGAGTCGAACGAGTCGAACGAGTCGAACGAGTCGAACGAGTCGAACGAGTCGAACGAGTCGAACGAGTCGAACGAGTCAAGCGAGTTGAACGAGTCAAACGAGTCGAACGAGTCGAACGAGTCGAACGAGTCGAACGAGTCGAACGAGTCGAACGAGTCGAACGAGTCGAACGAGTCGAACGAGTCAAACGAGTCAAACGAGCCAAACGAGTCAAACGAGTCAAACGAGTCAAACGTGTCAAACGTGTCAAACGAGTCAAACGGGTCGAACACGACAATCGAGTCAAGCGAGTTGAACGAGCCAAACGAGTCAAACGAGTCAGTCGAGTCAAACGAGTCAAACGAGTCAAACGACTCAAACGAGTCAAACGAGTCAAACGAGTCAAACGTGTCAAACGGGTCAAACTGGTCGAACAGGGCAATCGAGTCAAACGAGTCAAACGAGTCAAACGAGTCAAACGAGTCAAACGGGTCGAACAGAACAATCGAGTCAAGCGAGTCGAACGAGTCGAACGAGTCGAACGAGTCGAACGAGTCGAACGAGTCGAACGAGTCGAACGAGTCGAACGAGTCGAACGAGTCGAACGAGTCGAACGAGTCGAACGAGTCGAACGAGTCGAACGAGTCGAACGAGTCGAACGAGTCGAACGAGTCGAACGAGTCGAACGAGTCGAACGAGTCGAACGAGTCGAACGAGTCGAACGAGTCGAACGAGTCGAACGAGTCGAACGAGTCGAACGAGTCGAACGAGTCGAACGAGTCGAACGAGTCGAACGAGTCGAACGAGTCGAACGAGTCGAACGAGTCGAACGAGTCGAACGAGTCGAACGAGTCGAACGAGTCGAACGAGTCGAACGAGTCGAACGAGTCGAACGAGTCGAACGAGTCGAACGAGTCGAACGAGTCGAACGAGTCGAACGAGTCGAACGAGTCGAACGAGTCGAACGAGTCGAACGAGTCGAACGAGTCGAACGAGTCGAACGAGTCGAACGAGTCGAACGAGTCGAACGAGTCGAACGAGTCGAACGAGTCGAACGAGTCGAACGAGTCGAACGAGTCGAACGAGTCGAACGAGTCGAACGAGTCGAACGAGTCGAACGAGTCGAACGAGTCGAACGAGTCGAACGAGTCGAACGAGTCGAACGAGTCGAACGAGTCGAACGAGTCGAACGAGTCGAACGAGTCGAACGAGTCGAACGAGTCGAACGAGTCGAACGAGTCGAACGAGTCGAACGAGTCGAACGAGTCGAACGAGTCGAACGAGTCGAACGAGTCGAACGAGTCGAACGAGTCGAACGAGTCGAACGAGTCGAACGAGTCGAACGAGTCGAACGAGTCGAACGAGTCGAACGAGTCGAACGAGTCGAACGAGTCGAACGAGTCGAACGAGTCGAACGAGTCGAACGAGTCGAACGAGTCGAACGAGTCGAACGAGTCGAACGAGTCGAACGAGTCGAACGAGTCGAACGAGTCGAACGAGTCGAACGAGTCGAACGAGTCGAACGAGTCGAACGAGTCGAACGAGTCGAACGAGTCGAACGAGTCGAACGAGTCGAACGAGTCGAACGAGTCGAACGAGTCGAACGAGTCGAACGAGTCGAACGAGTCGAACGAGTCGAACGAGTCGAACGAGTCGAACGAGTCGAACGAGTCGAACGAGTCGAACGAGTCGAACGAGTCGAACGAGTCGAACGAGTCGAACGAGTCGAACGAGTCGAACGAGTCGAACGAGTCGAACGAGTCGAACGAGTCGAACGAGTCGAACGAGTCGAACGAGTCGAACGAGTCGAACGAGTCGAACGAGTCGAACGAGTCGAACGAGTCGAACGAGTCGAACGAGTCGAACGAGTCGAACGAGTCGAACGAGTCGAACGAGTCGAACGAGTCGAACGAGTCGAACGAGTCGAACGAGTCGAACGAGTCGAACGAGTCGAACGAGTCGAACGAGTCGAACGAGTCGAACGAGTCGAACGAGTCGAACGAGTCGAACGAGTCGAACGAGTCGAACGAGTCGAACGAGTCGAACGAGTCGAACGAGTCGAACGAGTCGAACGAGTCGAACGAGTCGAACGAGTCGAACGAGTCGAACGAGTCGAACGAGTCGAACGAGTCGAACGAGTCGAACGAGTCGAACGAGTCGAACGAGTCGAACGAGTCGAACGAGTCGAACGAGTCGAACGAGTCGAACGAGTCGAACGAGTCGAACGAGTCGAACGAGTCGAACGAGTCGAACGAGTCGAACGAGTCGAACGAGTCGAACGAGTCGAACGAGTCGAACGAGTCGAACGAGTCGAACGAGTCGAACGAGTCGAACGAGTCGAACGAGTCGAACGAGTCGAACGAGTCGAACGAGTCGAACGAGTCGAACGAGTCGAACGAGTCGAACGAGTCGAACGAGTCGAACGAGTCGAACGAGTCGAACGAGTCGAACGAGTCGAACGAGTCGAACGAGTCGAACGAGTCGAACGAGTCGAACGAGTCGAACGAGTCGAACGAGTCGAACGAGTCGAACGAGTCGAACGAGTCGAACGAGTCGAACGAGTCGAACGAGTCGAACGAGTCGAACGAGTCGAACGAGTCGAACGAGTCGAACGAGTCGAACGAGTCGAACGAGTCGAACGAGTCGAACGAGTCGAACGAGTCGAACGAGTCGAACGAGTCGAACGAGTCGAACGAGTCGAACGAGTCGAACGAGTCGAACGAGTCGAACGAGTCGAACGAGTCGAACGAGTCGAACGAGTCGAACGAGTCGAACGAGTCGAACGAGTCGAACGAGTCGAACGAGTCGAACGAGTCGAACGAGTCGAACGAGTCGAACGAGTCGAACGAGTCGAACGAGTCGAACGAGTCGAACGAGTCGAACGAGTCGAACGAGTCGAACGAGTCGAACGAGTCGAACGAGTCGAACGAGTCGAACGAGTCGAACGAGTCGAACGAGTCGAACGAGTCGAACGAGTCGAACGAGTCGAACGAGTCGAACGAGTCGAACGAGTCGAACGAGTCGAACGAGTCGAACGAGTCGAACGAGTCGAACGAGTCGAACGAGTCGAACGAGTCGAACGAGTCGAACGAGTCGAACGAGTCGAACGAGTCGAACGAGTCGAACGAGTCGAACGAGTCGAACGAGTCGAACGAGTCGAACGAGTCGAACGAGTCGAACGAGTCGAACGAGTCGAACGAGTCGAACGAGTCGAACGAGTCGAACGAGTCGAACGAGTCGAACGAGGCAAACGAGTCGAACGAGGCAAACGAGTCGAACGAGGCAAACGAGTCAAACGAGTCAAACGTGTCAAACGGGTCAAGCGGGTCGAACAGGACAATCGAGTCAAACGAGTCAAACGAGTCAAACGAGTCAAACGAGTCTAACGAGTCAAACGGGTCGAACAGGACAATCGAGTCAAGCGAGTTGAACGAGCCAAACGAGTCAAACGGGTCGAACAGGACAATCGAGTCAAGCGAGTTGAACGAGCCAAACGAGTCGAACGAGTCAAACGAGTCAAATGGGTCAAACGGGTCGAACAGGACAATCGAGTCAAACGACTCAAACGAGTCAAACGAGTCAAACGAGTCGAACGAGTCAAACGAGTCGAACGAGTCGAACGAGTCGAACGAGTCGAACGAGTCGAACGAGTCGAACGAGTCGAACGAGTCGAACGAGTCGAACGTGTCGAACGAGTCGAACGAGTCGAACGAGTCGAACGAGTCGAACGAGTCGAACGAGTCGAACGAGTCGAACGAGTCGAACGAGTCGAACGAGTCGAACGAGTCGAACGAGTCGAACGAGTCGAACGAGTCGAACGAGTCGAACGAGTCGAACGAGTCGAACGAGTCAAAATGGTCAAACGCGTCGAACGAGTCGAACGAGTCGAACGAGTCGAACGAGTCGAACGAGTCGAACGAGTCGAACGAGTCGTACGAGTCGAACGAGTCGAACGAGTCGAACGAGTCGAACGAGTCGAACGAGTCGAACGAGTCGAACGAGTCGAACGAGTCGAACGAGTCGAACGAGTCGAACGAGTCGAACGAGTCGAACGAGTCGAACGAGTCGAACGAGTCGAACGAGTCGAACGAGTCGAACGAGTCGAACGAGTCGAACGAGTCGAACGAGTCGAACGAGTCGAACGAGTCGAACGAGTCGAACGAGTCGAACGAGTCGAACGAGTCGAACGAGTCGAACGAGTCGAACGAGTCGAACGAGTCGAACGAGTCGAACGAGTCGAACGAGTCGAACGAGTCGAACGAGTCGAACGAGTCGAACGAGTCGAACGAGTCGAACGAGTCGAACGAGTCGAACGAGTCGAACGAGTCGAACGAGTCGAACGAGTCGAACGAGTCGAACGAGTCGAACGAGTCGAACGAGTCGAACGAGTCGAACGAGTCGAACGAGTCGAACGAGTCGAACGAGTCGAACGAGTCGAACGAGTCGAACGAGTCGAACGAGTCGAACGAGTCGAACGAGTCGAACGAGTCGAACGAGTCGAACGAGTCGAACGAGTCGAACGAGTCGAACGAGTCGAACGAGTCGAACGAGTCGAACGAGTCGAACGAGTCGAACGAGTCGAACGAGTCGAACGAGTCGAACGAGTCGAACGAGTCGAACGAGTCGAACGAGTCGAACGAGTCGAACGAGTCGAACGAGTCGAACGAGTCGAACGAGTCGAACGAGTCGAACGAGTCGAACGAGTCGAACGAGTCGAACGAGTCGAACGAGTCGAACGAGTCGAACGAGTCGAACGAGTCGAACGAGTCGAACGAGTCGAACGAGTCGAACGAGTCGAACGAGTCGAACGAGTCGAACGAGTCGAACGAGTCGAACGAGTCGAACGAGTCGAACGAGTCGAACGAGTCGAACGAGTCGAACGAGTCGAACGAGTCGAACGAGTCGAACGAGTCGAACGAGTCGAACGAGTCGAACGAGTCGAACGAGTCGAACGAGTCGAACGAGTCGAACGAGTCGAACGAGTCGAACGAGTCGAACGAGTCGAACGAGTCGAACGAGTCGAACGAGTCGAACGAGTCGAACGAGTCGAACGAGTCGAACGAGTCGAACGAGTCGAACGAGTCGAACGAGTCGAACGAGTCGAACGAGTCGAACGAGTCGAACGAGTCGAACGAGTCGAACGAGTCGAACGAGTCGAACGAGTCGAACGAGTCGAACGAGTCGAACGAGTCGAACGAGTCGAACGAGTCGAACGAGTCGAACGAGTCGAACGAGTCGAACGAGTCGAACGAGTCGAACGAGTCGAACGAGTCGAACGAGTCGAACGAGTCGAACGAGTCGAACGAGTCGAACGAGTCGAACGAGTCGAACGAGTCGAACGAGTCGAACGAGTCGAACGAGTCGAACGAGTCGAACGAGTCGAACGAGTCGAACGAGTCGAACGAGTCGAACGAGTCGAACGAGTCGAACGAGTCGAACGAGTCGAACGAGTCGAACGAGTCGAACGAGTCGAACGAGTCGAACGAGTCGAACGAGTCGAACGAGTCGAACGAGTCGAACGAGTCGAACGAGTCGAACGAGTCGAACGAGTCGAACGAGTCGAACGAGTCGAACGAGTCGAACGAGTCGAACGAGTCGAACGAGTCGAACGAGTCGAACGAGTCGAACGAGTCGAACGAGTCGAACGAGTCGAACGAGTCGAACGAGTCGAACGAGTCGAACGAGTCGAACGTGTCGAACGAGTCGAACGAGTCGAACGAGTCGAACGAGTCGAACGAGTCGAACGAGTCGAACGAGTCGAACGAGTCGAACGAGTCGAACGAGTCGAACGAGGCAAACGAGTCGAACGAGTCAAACGAGTCGAACGAGGCAAACGAGTCAAACGAGTCAAACGTGTCAAACGGGTCAAGCGGGTCGAACAGGACAATCGAGTCGAACGAGTCGAACGAGTCGAACGAGTCGAACGAGTCGTACGAGTCGAACGAGTCGAACGAGTCGAACGAGTCGAACGAGTCGAACGAGTCGAACGAGTCGAACGAGTCGAACGAGTCGAACGAGTCGAACGAGTCGAACGAGTCGAACGAGTCGAACGAGTCGAACGAGTCGAACGAGTCGAACGAGTCGAACGAGTCGAACGAGTCGAACGAGTCGAACGAGTCGAACGAGTCGAACGAGTCGAACGAGTCGAACGAGTCGAACGAGTCGAACGAGTCGAACGAGTCGAACGAGTCGAACGAGTCGAACGAGTCGAACGAGTCGAACGAGTCGAACGAGTCGAACGAGTCGAACGAGTCGAACGAGTCGAACGAGTCGAACGAGTCGAACGAGTCGAACGAGTCGAACGAGTCGAACGAGTCGAACGAGTCGAACGAGTCGAACGAGTCGAACGAGTCGAACGAGTCGAACGAGTCGAACGAGTCGAACGAGTCGAACGAGTCGAACGAGTCGAACGAGTCGAACGAGTCGAACGAGTCGAACGAGTCGAACGAGTCGAACGAGTCGAACGAGTCGAACGAGTCGAACGAGTCGAACGAGTCGAACGAGTCGAACGAGTCGAACGAGTCGAACGAGTCGAACGAGTCGAACGAGTCGAACGAGTCGAACGAGTCGAACGAGTCGAACGAGTCGAACGAGTCGAACGAGTCGAACGAGTCGAACGAGTCGAACGAGTCGAACGGGTCGAACGAGTCCAACGGGTCGAACAGGACAATCGAGTCAAGCGAGTCGAACGAGCCAAACGAGTCGAACGAGTCGAACGAGTCAAACGAGTCAAACGTGTCAACCGAGTGAAACGAGTGAAACGAGTGAAACGAGTGAAACGAGTGAAACGAGTGAAACGAGTGAAACGAGTCAAACGAGTCAAACGTTTCAAACGAGTCAAACGAGTCAAACGAGTCAAACGAGTCAAACGAGTCAAACGAGTCAATCGAGTCAATCGAGTCAAACGAGTCAAACGAGTCAAACGGGTCAAACGTGTCAAACGAGTCAAACGAGTCAAACGAGTAAAACGTGTCAAACGGGTCGAACAGGACAATCGAGTCATACGAGTCAAACGAGTCAAACGAGTCGAACGAGTCAAACGAGTCGAACGAGTCGAACGAGTCGAACGAGTCAAACGAGTCGAACGAGTCGAACGAGTCGAACGAGTCGAACGAGTCGAACGAGTCGAACGAGTCGAACGAGTCGAACGAGTCGATCGAGTCGAACGAGTCGATCGAGTCGAACGAGTCGAACGAGTCGAACGAGTCGAACGAGTCGAACGAGTCGAACGAGTCGAACGAGTCGAACGAGTCGAACGAGTCAAACGAGTCAGACGTGTCAAACGAGGCAAACGTGTCAAACGGGTCAAACGGGTCGAACAGGACAACCGAGTCAAACGAGTCAAACGAGTCAAACGTGTCAAACGAGTCAAACGAGTCAAACGAGTCAATCGAGTCAAACGAGTCAAACGAGTCAAACGGGTCAAACGTGTCAAACGAGTCAAACGAGTCAAACGAGTAAAACGTGTCAAACGGGTCGAACAGGACAATCGAGTCATACGAGTCAAACGAGTCAAACGAGTCAAACGAGTCAAACGAGTCAATCGAGTCAAACGACTCAAACGAGTCAAACGAGTCAAACGAGTCGAACGAGTCGAACGAGTCGAACGAGTCGAACGAGTCGAACGAGTCGAACGAGTCGAACGAGTCGAACGAGTCGAACGAGTCGAACGAGTCGAACGAGTCGAACGAGTCGAACGAGTCGAACGAGTCGAACGAGTCGAACGAGTCGAACGAGTCGAACGAGTCGAACGAGTCGAACGAGTCGAACGAGTCGAACGAGTCGAACGAGTCGAACGAGTCGAACGAGTCGAACGAGTCGAACGAGTCGAACGAGTCGAACGAGTCGAACGAGTCGAACGAGTCGAACGAGTCGAACGAGTCGAACGAGTCGAACGAGTCGAACGAGTCGAACGAGTCGAACGAGTCGAACGAGTCGAACGAGTCGAACGAGTCGAACGAGTCGAACGAGTCGAACGAGTCGAACGAGTCGAACGAGTCGAACGAGTCGAACGAGTCGAACGAGTCGAACGAGTCGAACGAGTCGAACGAGTCGAACGAGTCGAACGAGTCGAACGAGTCGAACGAGTCGAACGAGTCGAACGAGTCGAACGAGTCGAACGAGTCGAACGAGTCGAACGAGTCGAACGAGTCGAACGAGTCGAACGAGTCGAACGAGTCGAACGAGTCGAACGAGTCGAACGAGTCGAACGAGTCGAACGAGTCGAACGAGTCGAACGAGTCGAACGAGTCGAACGAGTCGAACGAGTCGAACGAGTCGAACGAGTCGAACGAGTCGAACGAGTCGAACGAGTCGAACGAGTCGAACGAGTCGAACGAGTCGAACGAGTCGAACGAGTCGAACGAGTCGAACGAGTCGAACGAGTCGAACGAGTCGAACGAGTCGAACGAGTCGAACGAGTCGAACGAGTCGAACGAGTCGAACGAGTCGAACGAGTCGAACGAGTCGAACGAGTCGAACGAGTCGAACGAGTCGAACGAGTCAAACGAGTCAGACGTGTCAAACGAGGCAAACGTGTCAAACGGGTCAAACGGGTCGAACAGGACAATCGAGTCAAACGAGTCAAACGAGTCAAACGTGTCAAACGAGTCAAACGAGTCAAACGAGTCAAACGAGTCAAACGAGTCAAACGAGTCAATCGAGTCAAACGAGTCAAACGAGTCAAACGAGTCAAACGAGTCAAACGAGTCAATCGAGTCAAACGAGTCAAACGAGTCAAACGAGTCAAACTGTTCGAACTGGACAATCGAGTCTAGCGAGTCAAACGAGTCAAACGAGTCAAACGAGTCAAACGAGTCAAACGAGGCAAACGAGTCAAACGAGGCAAACGAGTCAAACGAGCCAAACGAGTCAACCGTGTCAAACGACTCAAACGATTCAAACGAGTCAACCGTATCAAACGAATCAAACGAGTCAAACGTGACAGACTAGTCGAACGTGTCAGACGAGTCAATCGAGTCAATCGTGTCGAACCTTTCAAACGAGACAAACGAGTCAATCGAGTCAAACGAGTCAAACGAGTCAAACGAGTCAAACGAGTCAAACGAATCAAACGAGTCAAACGAGTCAAACGAGTCAAACGAGTCAAACGAGTCAAACGAGTCAAACGAGTCAAACGAGTCAAACGAGTCAAACGAGTCAAACGAGTCAAACGAGTCAAACGAGTCAAACGAGTCAATCGAGTCAAACGAGTCAAACGGGTCAATCGAGTCAAACGAGTCAATCGAGTCAAACGAGTCAAACGAGTCAAACGTGTCAAACGAGGCAAACGTGTCAAACGGGTCAAACGGGTCGAACAGGACAATCGAGTCAAACGAATCAAACGAGTCAAACGAGTCAAACGAGTCAAACGAGTCAAACGTGTCAAACGAGTCCAACGAGTCAAACGAGTCAAACGTGTCAAACGGGTCGAACAGGACAATCGAGTCAAGCGAGTTAAACGAGCCAAACGAGTCAAACGAGTCAAACGAGTCAAACGAGTCAAACGTGTCAAATGTGTCAAACGGGTCGAACAGGACAATCGAGTCAAACGAGTCAATCGTGTCAAACGAGTCAAACAAGTCAAACGAGTCAAACAAGTCAAACGAGTCAAACGAGTCAAACGTGTCAAACGAGTGAAACGAGTCAAACGAGTCAAACGAGTCAATCGAGTCAAACGAGTGAAACAAGTCAAACGTGTCAAACGAGTCAAACGAGTCAAACGAGTCAAACGAGTCAAACGAGTCAAACGAGTCAAACGAGTCAAACGAGTCAAACGAGTCAAACGAGTCAAACGAGTCAAACGAGTCAAACGAGTCAAACGAGTCAAACGAGTCAAACGAGTCAAACGAGTCAAACGAGTCAAACGAGTCAAACGAGTCAAACGAGTCAAACGAGTCAAACGAGTCAAACGAGTCAAACGAGTCAAACGAGTCAAACGAGTCAAACGAGTCAAACGAGTCAAACGAGTCAAACGAGTCAAACGAGTCAAACGAGTCAAACGAGTCAAACGAGTCAAACGAGTCAAACGAGTCAAACGAGTCAAACGAGTCAAACGAGTCAAACGAGTCAAACGAGTCAAACGAGTCAAACGAGTCAAACGAGTCAAACGAGTCAAACGAGTCAAACGAGTCAAACGAGTCAAACGAGTCAAACGAGTCAAACGAGTCAAACGAGTCAAACGAGTCAAACGAGTCAAACGAGTCAAACGAGTCAAACGAGTCAAACGAGTCAAACGAGTCAAACGAGTCAAACGAGTCAAACGAGTCAAACGAGTCAAACGAGTCAAACGAGTCAAACGAGTCAAACGAGTCAAACGAGTCAAACGAGTCAAACGAGTCAAACGAGTCAAACGAGTCAAACGAGTCAAACGAGTCAAACGAGTCAAACGAGTCAAACGAGTCAAACGAGTCAAACGAGTCAAACGAGTCAAACGAGTCAAACGAGTCAAACGAGTCAAACGAGTCAAACGAGTCAAACGAGTCAAACGAGTCAAACGAGTCAAACGAGTCAAACGAGTCAAACGAGTCAAACGAGTCAAACGAGTCAAACGAGTCAGACGTGTCAAACGAGGCAAACGTGTCAAACGGGTCAAACGGGTCGAACAGGACAATCGAGTCAAACGAGTCAAACGAGTCAAACGTGTCAAACGAGTCAAACGTGTCAAACGAGTCAAACGAGTCAAACGAGTCAATCGAGTCAAACGAGTCAAACGAGTCAATCGAGTCAAACGAGTCAAACGAGTCAAACGAGTCAAACTGTTCGAACTGGACAATCGAGTCAAGCGAGTCAAACGAGTCAAACGAGTCAAACGAGTCAAACGATTCAAATGAGTCAAACGAGTCAACCGTGTCAAACAACTCAAACGAGTCAAACGAGTCAACCGTAACAAACGACTCAAACGTGTCAAACGTGACAGACTAGTCGAACGTGTCAGACGAGTCAATCGAGTCAATCGAGTCAAACGTGTCAAACGAGTCAAACGAGTCAAACGAGTCAAACGGGTCAAACGAGTCAAACGAGTCAAACGAGTCAAACGAGTCTAACGATTCAAACTGTTCGAACTGGACAATCGAGTCAAGCGAGTCAAACGAGTCAAACGAGTCAAACGATTCAAACGGGTCGAACAGGACAATCGAGTCAAGCGAGTTAAACGAGTCAAACGAGTCAAACGAGTCGAACGTGTCAAACGAGTCAAACGAGTCAATCGAGTCAAACGAGTCAAACGAGTCAAACGGGTCAAACGTGTCAAACGAGTCAAACGAGTCAAACGAGTCAAACGAGTCAAACGAGTCAAACGAGTCAAACGAGTCAAACGAGTCAAACGAGTCAAACGAGTCAAACGAGTCAAACGAGTCAAACGAGTCAAACGAGTCAAACGAGTCAAACGAGTCAAACGAGTCAAACGAGTCAAACGAGTCAAACGAGTCAAACGAGTCAAACGAGTCAAACGAGTCAAACGAGTCAAACGAGTCAAACGAGTCAAACGAGTCAAACGAGTCAAACGAGTCAAACGAGTCAAACGAGTCAAACGGGTCAAACGAGTCAAACGAGTCAAACGAGTCAAACGAGTCAAACTAGTCAAACGAGTCAAACGAGTCAAACGAGTCAAACGAGTCAAACGAGTCAAACGAGTCAGACGTGTCAAACGAGGCAAACGTGTCAAACGGGTCAAACGGGTCGAACAGGACAATCGAGTCAAACGAGTCAAACGAGTCAAACGTGTCAAACGAGTCAAACGAGTCAAACGAGTCAAACGAGTCAAACGAGTCAAACGAGTCAAACGAGTCAAACGAGTCAAACGAGTCAAACGAGTCAAACGAGTCAATCGAGTCAAACGAGTCAATCGAGTCAAACGAGTCAAACGAGTCAAACGAGTCAAACTGTTCGAACTGGACAATCGAGTCAAGCGAGTCAAACGAGTCAAACGAGTCAAACGAGTCAAACGAGTCAAATGAGTCAAACGAGTCAACCGTGTCAAACGACTCAAACGAGTCAAACGAGTCAACCGTAACAAACGACTCAAACGAGTCAAACGTGACAGACTAGTCGAACGTGTCAGACGAGACAATCGAGTCAATCGAGTCAAACGTGTCAAACGAGTCAAACGAGTCAAACGAGTCAAACGGGTCAAACGAGTCAAACGAGTCAAACGAGTCAAACGAGTCTAACGATTCAAACTGTTCGAACTGGACAATCGAGTCAAGCGAGTCAAACGAGTCAAACGAGTCAAACGAGTCAAACGAGTCAAATGAGTCAAACGAGTCAACCGTGTCAAACGACTCAAACGAGACAAACGAGTCAACCGTATCAAACGACTCAAACGAGTCAAACGTGACAGACTAGTCGAACGTGTCAGACGAGTCAATCGAGTCAATCGTGTCGAACCTTTCAAACGAGACAAACGAGTCAATCGAGTCAAACGAGTCAAACGAGTCAAACGGGTCAAACGAGTCAAACGAGTCAAACGAGTCAAACGAGTCTAACGATTCAAACGAGTCAAACGACTCAAACGAGTCAAACGAGTCAAACGAGTCAAACGAGTCAAACGAGTCAAACGAGTCAAACGAGTCAAACGAGTCAAACGAGTCAAACGAGTCAAACGAGTCAAACGAGTCAAACGAGTCAAACGAGTCAAACGGGTCAATCGAGTCAAACGAGTCAATCGAGTCAAACGAGTCAAACGAGTCAAACGAGTCAAACGAGTCAAACGAGTCAAACGAGTCAAACGAGTCAAACGAGTCAAACGAGTCAAACGAGTCAAACGAGTCAAACGAGTCAAACGAGTCAAACGAGTCAAACGAGTCAAACGAGTCAAACGAGTCAAACGAGTCAAACGAGTCAAACGAGTCAAACGAGTCAAACGAGTCAAACGAGTCAAACGAGTCAAACGAGTCAAACGAGTCAAACGAGTCAAACGAGTCAAACGAGTCAAACGAGTCAAACGAGTCAAACGAGTCAAACGAGTCAAACGAGTCAAACGAGTCAAACGAGTCAAACGAGTCAAACGAGTCAAACGAGTCAAACGAGTCAAACGAGTCAAACGAGTCAAACGAGTCAAACGAGTCAAACGAGTCAAACGAGTCAAACGAGTCAAACGAGTCAAACGAGTCAAACGAGTCAAACGAGTCAAACGAGTCAAACGAGTCAAACGAGTCAAACGAGTCAAACGAGTCAAACGAGTCAAACGAGTCAAACGAGTCAAACGAGTCAAACGAGTCAAACGAGTCAAACGAGTCAAACGAGTCAAACGAGTCAAACGAGTCAAACGAGTCAAACGAGTCAAACGAGTCAAACGAGTCAAACGAGTCAAACGAGTCAAACGAGTCAAACGAGTCAAACGAGTCAAACGAGTCAAACGAGTCAAACGAGTCAAACGAGTCAAACGAGTCAAACAAGTCAAACGAGTCAAACGAGTCAAACGAGTCAAACGAGTCAAACGAGTCAAACGAGTCAAACGAGTCAAACGAGTCAAACGAGTCAAACGAGTCAAACGAGTCAAACGAGTCAAACGAGTCAAACGAGTCAAACGAGTCAAACGAGTCAAACGAGTCAAACGAGTCAATCGAGTCAAACGAGTCAATCGAGTCAAACGAGTCAAACGAGTCAAACGAGTCAAACGAGTCAAACGAGTCAAACGAGTCAAACGAGTCAAACGAGTCAAACGAGTCAAACGAGTCAAACGAGTCAAACGAGTCAAACGAGTCAAACGAGTCAAACGAGTCAAACGAGTCAAACGAGTCAAACGAGTCAAACGAGTCAAACGAGTCAAACGAGTCAAACGAGTCAAACGAGTCAAACGAGTCAAACGAGTCAAACGAGTCAAACGAGTCAAACGAGTCAAACGAGTCAAACGAGTCAAACGAGTCAAACGAGTCAAACGAGTCAAACGAGTCAAACGAGTCAAACGAGTCAAACGAGTCAAACGAGTCAAACGAGTCAAACGAGTCAAACGAGTCAAACGAGTCAAACGAGTCAAACGAGTCAAACGAGTCAAACGAGTCAAACGAGTCAAACGAGTCAAACGAGTCAAACGAGTCAAACGAGTCAAACGAGTCAAACGAGTCAAACGAGTCAAACGAGTCAAACGAGTCAAACGAGTCAAACGAGTCAAACGAGTCAAACGAGTCAAACGAGTCAAACGAGTCAAACGAGTCAAACGAGTCAAACGAGTCAAACGAGTCAAACGAGTCAAACGAGTCAAACGAGTCAAACGAGTCAAACGAGTCAAACGAGTCAAACGAGGCAAACGAGTCAAACGAGTCAAACGAGTCAAACGAGTCAAACGAGTCAAACGAGTCAAACGAGTCAAACGAGTCAGACGTGTCAAACGAGGCAAACGTGTCAAACGGGTCAAACGGGTCGAACAGGACAATCGAGTCAAACGAGTCAAACGAGTCAAACGTGTCAAACGAGTCAAACGAGTCAAACGAGTCAAACGAGTCAAACGAGTCAAACGAGTCAAACGAGTCAAACGAGTCAAACGAGTCAAACGAGTCAAACGAGTCAAACGAGTCAAACGAGTCAAACGAGTCAAACGAGTCAAACGAGTCAAACGAGTCAAACGAGTCAAACGAGTCAAACGAGTCAAACGAGTCAAACGAGTCAAACGAGTCAAACGAGTCAAACGAGTCAAACGAGTCAAACGAGTCAAACGAGTCAAACGAGTCAAACGAGTCAAACGAGTCAAACGAGTCAAACGAGTCAAACGAGTCAAACGAGTCAAACGAGTCAATCGAGTCAAACGAGTCAAACGAGTCAAACGAGTCAAACTGTTCGAACTGGACAATCGAGTCTAGCGAGTCAAACGAGTCAAACGAGTCAAACGAGTCAAACGAGTCAAACGAGGCAAACGAGTCAAACGAGGCAAACGAGTCAAACGAGCCAAACGAGTCAACCGTGTCAAACGACTCAAACGATTCAAACGAGTCAACCGTATCAAACGAATCAAACGAGTCAAACGTGACAGACTAGTCGAACGTGTCAGACGAGTCAATCGAGTCAATCGTGTCGAACCTTTCAAACGAGACAATCGAGTCAATCGAGTCAAACGAGTCAAACGAGTCAAACGAGTCAAACGAGTCAAACGAATCAAACGAGTCAAACGAGTCAAACGAGTCAAACGAGTCAAACGAGTCAAACGAGTCAAACGAGTCAAACGAGTCAAACGAGTCAAACGAGTCAAACGAGTCAAACGAGTCAAACGAGTCAAACGAGTCAATCGAGTCAAACGAGTCAAACGGGTCAATCGAGTCAAACGAGTCAATCGAGTCAAACGAGTCAAACGAGTCAAACGTGTCAAACGAGGCAAACGTGCCAAACGGGTCAAACGGGTCGAACAGGACAATCGAGTCAAACGAATCAAACGAGTCAAACGAGTCAAACGAGTCAAACGAGTCAAACGTGTCAAACGAGTCCAACGAGTCAAACGAGTCAAACGTGTCAAACGGGTCGAACAGGACAATCGAGTCAAGCGAGTTAAACGAGCCAAACGAGTCAAACGAGTCAAACGAGTCAAACGAGTCAAACGTGTCAAATGTGTCAAACGGGTCGAACAGGACAATCGAGTCAAACGAGTCAATCGTGTCAAACGAGTCAAACAAGTCAAACGAGTCAAACAAGTCAAACGAGTCAAACGAGTCAAACGTGTCAAACGAGTGAAACGAGTCAAACGAGTCAAACGAGTCAATCGAGTCAAACGAGTGAAACAAGTCAAACGTGTCAAACGAGTCAAACGAGTCAAACGAGTCAAACGAGTCAAACGAGTCAAACGAGTCAAACGAGTCAAACGAGTCAAACGAGTCAAACGAGTCAAACGAGTCAAACGAGTCAAACGAGTCAAACGAGTCAAACGAGTCAAACGAGTCAAACGAGTCAAACGAGTCAAACGAGTCAAACGAGTCAAACGAGTCAAACGAGTCAAACGAGTCAAACGAGTCAAACGAGTCAAACGAGTCAAACGAGTCAAACGAGTCAAACGAGTCAAACGAGTCAAACGAGTCAAACGAGTCAAACGAGTCAAACGAGTCAAACGAGTCAAACGAGTCAAACGAGTCAAACGAGTCAAACGAGTCAAACGAGTCAAACGAGTCAAACGAGTCAAACGAGTCAAACGAGTCAAACGAGTCAAACGAGTCAAACGAGTCAAACGAGTCAAACGAGTCAAACGAGTCAAACGAGTCAAACGAGTCAAACGAGTCAAACGAGTCAAACGAGTCAAACGAGTCAAACGAGTCAAACGAGTCAAACGAGTCAAACGAGTCAAACGAGTCATACGAGTCAAACGAGTCAAACGAGTCAAACGAGTCAAACGAGTCAAACGAGTCAAACGAGTCAAACGAGTCAAACGAGTCAAACGAGTCAAACGAGTCAAACGAGTCAAACGAGTCAAACGAGTCAAACGAGTCAAACGAGTCAAACGAGTCAAACGAGTCAAACGAGTCAAACGAGTCAAACGAGTCAAACGAGTCAAACGAGTCAAACGAGTCAAACGAGTCAAACGAGTCAAACGAGTCAAACGAGTCAAACGAGTCAAACGAGTCAAACGAGTCAAACGAGTCAAACGAGTCAAACGAGTCAAACGAGTCAAACGAGTCAAACGAGTCAAACGAGTCAAACGAGTCAAACGAGTCAAACGAGTCAAACGAGTCAAACGAGTCAAACGAGTCAAACGAGTCAAACGAGTCAGACGTGTCAAACGAGGCAAACGTGTCAAACGGGTCAAACGGGTCGAACAGGACAATCGAGTCAAACGAGTCAAACGAGTCAAACGTGTCAAACGAGTCAAACGTGTCAAACGAGTCAAACGAGTCAAACGAGTCAATCGAGTCAAACGAGTCAAACGAGTCAATCGAGTCAAACGAGTCAAACGAGTCAAACGAGTCAAACTGTTCGAACTGGACAATCGAGTCAAGCGAGTCAAACGAGTCAAACGAGTCAAACGAGTCAAACGAGTCAAACGAGTCAAACGAGTCAAACGAGTCAAACGAGTCAAACGAGTCAAACGAGTCAAACGAGTCAAACGAGTCAAACGAGTCAAACGAGTCAAACGAGTCAAACGAGTCAAACGAGTCAAACGAGTCAAACGAGTCAAACGAGTCAAACGAGTCAAACGAGTCAAACGAGTCAAACGAGTCAAACGAGTCAAACGAGTCAAACGAGTCAAACGAGTCAAACGAGTCAAACGAGTCAAACGAGTCAAACGAGTCAAACGAGTCAAACGAGTCAAACGAGTCAAACGAGTCAAACGAGTCAAACGAGTCAAACGAGTCAAACGAGTCAAACGAGTCAAACGAGTCAAACGAGTCAAACGAGTCAAACGAGTCAAACGAGTCAAACGAGTCAAACGAGTCAAACGAGTCAAACGAGTCAAACGAGTCAAACGAGTCAAACGAGTCAAACGAGTCAAACGAGTCAAACGAGTCAAACGAGTCAAACGAGTCAAACGAGTCAAACGAGTCAAACGAGTCAAACGAGTCAAACGAGTCAAACGAGTCAAACGAGTCAAACCAGTCAAACGAGTCAAACGAGTCAAACCAGTCAAACGAGTCAAACGAGTCAAACGAGTCAAACGAGTCAGACGTGTCAAACGAGGCAAACGTGTCAAACGGGTCAAACGGGTCGAACAGGACAATCGAGTCAAACGAGTCAAACGAGTCAAACGTGTCAAACGAGTCAAACGTGTCAAACGAGTCAAACGAGTCAAACGATTCAATCGAGTCAAACGAGTCAAACGAGTCAATCGAGTCAAACGAGTCAAACGAGTCAAACGAGTCAAACTGTTCGAACTGGACAATCGAGTCAAGCGAGTCAAACGAGTCAAACGAGTCAAACGAGTCAAACGATTCAAATGAGTCAAACGAGTCAACCGTGTCAAACAACTCAAACGAGTCAAACGAGTCAACCGTAACAAACGACTCAAACGTGTCAAACGTGACAGACTAGTCGAACGTGTCAGACGAGTCAATCGAGTCAATCGAGTCAAACGTGTCAAACGAGTCAAACGAGTCAAACGAGTCAAACGGGTCAAACGAGTCAAACGAGTCAAACGAGTCAAACGAGTCTAACGATTCAAACTGTTCGAACTGGACAATCGAGTCAAGCGAGTCAAACGAGTCAAACGAGTCAAACGATTCAAACGGGTCGAACAGGACAATCGAGTCAAGCGAGTTAAACGAGTCAAACGAGTCAAACGAGTCGAACGTGTCAAACGAGTCAAACCAGTCAAACGAGTCAAACGAGTCAAACCAGTCAAACGAGTCAAACGAGTCAAACGAGTCAAACGAGTCAAACGAGTCAAACGAGTCAAACGAGTCAAACGAGTCAAACGAGTCAAACGAGTCAAACGAGTCAAACGAGTCAAACGAGTCAAACGAGTCAAACGAGTCAAACGAGTCAAACGAGTCAAACGAGTCAAACGAGTCAAACGAGTCAAACGAGTCAAACGAGTCAAACGAGTCAAACGAGTCAAACGAGTCAAACGAGTCAAACGAGTCAAACGAGTCAAACGAGTCGAACAGGACAATCGAGTCATGCGAGTTGAACGAGCCAAACGAGTCAAACGAGTTAAACGAGTCAAACGAGTCAAACGAGTCAAACGAGTCAAACGAGTCAAACGAGTCAAACGAGTCAAACGAGTCAAACGAGTCAAGCGAGTTGAACGAGCCAAACGAGTCAAACGAGTCAAACGAGTCAAACGAGTCAAACGAGTCAAACGAGTCACACGAGTCAAACGACTCAAACGAGTCAAACGAGTCAATCGAGTCAAACGAGTCAAACGAGTCAAACGAGTCAAACGAGTCAAACGAGTCAAACGAGTCAAACGAGTCAAACGAGTCAAACGAGTCAAACGAGTCAAAAGAGTCAAACGAGTCAAACGGGTCGAACAGGACAATCGAGTCAAACGGGTCGAACAGGACAATCGAGTCAAACGGGTCGAACAGGACAATCGAGTCAAACGGGTCGAACAGGACAATCGAGTCAAGCGAGTTAAACGAGCCAAACGAGTCAAACGAGTCAAACGTGTCAGACGAGTCAATCGAGTCAATCGAGTCAAAGGAGTCAAACGAGTCAAACGAGTCAAAGGAGTCAAAGGAGTCAAAGGAGTCAAAGGAGTCAAAGGAGTCAAAGGAGTCAAAGGAGTCAAAGGAGTCAAAGGAGTCAAAGGAGTCAAAGGAGTCAAAGGAGTCAAAGGAGTCAAAGGAGTCAAACGAGTCAAACGAGTCAAACGAGTCAAACGAGTCAAACGAGTCAAACGAGTCAAACGAGTCAAACGAGTCAAACGAGTCAAACGAGTCAAACGAGTCAAACGAGTCAAACGAGTCAAACGAGTCAAACGAGTCAAACGAGTCAAACGAGTCAAACGAGTCAAACGAGTCAAACGAGTCAAACGAGTCAAA
Source organism: Andrena haemorrhoa (assembly GCA_910592295.1). Taxonomy (NCBI): domain Eukaryota; kingdom Metazoa; phylum Arthropoda; class Insecta; order Hymenoptera; family Andrenidae; genus Andrena; species Andrena haemorrhoa. The sequence continues at coordinate 26,256,965 of OU342943.1, forward strand.
CGAGTCAAACGAGTCAAACGAGTCGAACAGGACAATCGAGTCATGCGAGTTGAACGAGCCAAACGAGTCAAACGAGTCAAACGAGTCAAACGAGTCAAACGAGTCAAACGAGTCAAACGAGTCAAACGAGTCAAACGAGTCAAACGAGTCAAACGAGTCAAACGAGTCAAGCGAGTTGAACGAGCCAAACGAGTCAAACGAGTCAAACGAGTCAAACGAGTCAAACGAGTCAAACGAGTCAAACGAGTCAAACGAGTCAAACGAGTCAAACGAGTCAAACGAGTCAAACGAGTCAAACGAGTCAAACGAGTCAAACGAGTCAAACGAGTCAAACGAGTCAAACGAGTCAAACGAGTCGAACAGGACAATCGAGTCATGCGAGTTGAACGAGCCAAACGAGTCAAACGAGTTAAACGAGTCAAACGAGTCAAACGAGTCAAACGAGTCAAACGAGTCAAACGAGTCAAACGAGTCAAACGAGTCAAACGAGTCAAGCGAGTCGAACGAGCCAAACGAGTCAAACGAGTCAAACGAGTCAAACGAGTCAAACGAGTCAAACGAGTCAAACGAGTGAAACGAGTCAAACGAGTCAAACGAGTCAAACGAGTCAAACGAGTCAAACGAGTCAAACGAGTGAAACGAGTGAAACGAGTGAAACGAGTGAAACGAGTCAAACGAGTCAAACGAGTCAAACGAGTCAAACGAGTCAAACGAGTCAAACGAGTCAAACGAGTCAAACGAGTCAAACGAGTCAAACGAGTCATACGAGTCAAACGACTCAAACGAGTCAAACGACTGAAACGAGTCAAACGAGTCACACGAGTCAAACGACTCAAACGAGTCAAACGAGTCAAACGAGTCAAACGAGTCACACGAGTCAAACGACTCAAACGAGTCAAACGAGTCAAACGAGTTAAACGTGTCATACGAGTCAATCGAGTCAATCGTGTCAAACGAGACAAACGAGTCAAACGAGTCAAACGAGTCAAACGAGTCAAACGAGTCAAACGAGTCAAACGAGTCAAACGAGTCAAACGGGTCGAACAGGAGAATCGAGTCAAGCGAGTTGAACGAGCCAAACGAGTCCAACGAGTCGAACGAGTCTAACGAGTCGAACGAGTCGAACTAGACAAACGAGTCGAACTAGACAAACGAGTCAATCGAGTCGAACGAGTCGAACGAGTCAAACGAGTCAAACGTGTCAAACGAGTCAAACGAGTCAAACGGGTCGAACAGGAGAATCGAGTCAAGCGAGTTGAACGAGCCAAACGAGTCCAACGAGTCGAACGAGTCTAACGAGTCGAACGAGTCGAACTAGACAAACGAGTCGAACTAGACAAACGAGTCAATCGAGTCGAACGAGTCGAACGAGTCAAACGAGTCAAACGAGTCAAACGAGTCAAACGAGTCAAACGAGTCAAACGAGTCAAACGAGTCAAACGAGTCAAACGAGTCAAACGAGTCGAACGAGTCAAACGAGTCAAACGAGTCAAACGGGTCAAACGAGTGAAACGACTCAATCGAGTCAAACGAGTCAATCGAGTCAAACGAGTCAATCGAGTCAAATGAGTCGAACGAGTCAAACGAGTCGAACGAGACGAACGGGTCGAACAGGACAATCGAGTCAAGCGATTTGAACGAGCCAAACGAGTCAAACGAGTCAAACGAGTCAAACGAGTCAAACGAGTCATACGAGTCAAACGACTCAAACGAGTCAAACGACTCAAACGAGTCAAACGAGTCACTGGAGTCAAACGACTCAAACGAGTCAAACGAGTCAAACGAGTTAAACGAGTCAAACGAGTCAAACGAGTCAAACGAGTCAAACGGGTCGAACAGGACAATCGAGTTAAGCGAGTTGAACGAGCCAAACGAGTCAAACGGGTCGAACAGGACAATCGAGTCAAGCGAGTTGAACGAGCCAAACGAGTCAAACGAGTCAAACGAGTCAAATGGGTCAAACGGGTCGAACAGGACTATCGAGTCAAACGACTCAAACGAGTCAAACGAGTCAAACGAGTCAAACGAGTCAAACGAGTCAAACGAGTGTTGTGTCAAGGCGCCTGGGGTCGAGATTCTGGCTAGAATCTCGGGGTGCTCCGGGTCGTCCTTCACAGTCGTCGTCCAACGGGTTCCGAAAGGTTCGGGTGATAACGCCGGGACGAGGATATTCGGTTAGAAACCGAAGGTAGGGGATCGTTGCGGGTTAAAGAGTTGGAACTCACCGTAAGGTTAAACAAGTTTATTCTGTCCCGATCTGGGTGACAGTCGGACCGCGTACTGTATCGAGTGTCTGGTCTTAATCAGAGAGCCTCTGCTCGTAGTTTGTACAGAGTCTTATAGCTAGTTCGGGGCGAAGCGGGGACCAGCGGGGTCACCGTCTTCGACTCGCTTTTCGCGCTGGGAACGCTGACGTTGCTCGGGGTTGTTGCCCGTGCTTGGCGCCCGCGCGTGTTATCGGAATGCGCGACGGTTGTAATTCTCGGTCGTTGACCGGGTTACAACATCCCCCCCCTCTTGAAGGAAGGGTGCTTAGGGGGAAATTTTTACAATTTTGGAAATTTCCCCCGCGCCCTAGTTCGTTACTATCTCCGCATAGATGCATTCGCGTCCCGTTGGTTCGTGTGATCCCGGGTCGGGTGCGGTGTTTGTGCTTTGCGCCCTCGGATTTTTAGCTAATTTGAGTGTTTGTTGTTTTCGTCGCGATGTATAATCTCGTATCATTAAATAAATTAAGCCTATGAACATTATGGCTTGTACAATTGTTGTGGTCGTCGGGTATGCTATGTTCCATGAAATTTTATTTAATGGTTCCTGGTCTGTTTTTTCTGTTAGTACGCTTTGTTCTTGGTTGAGTTGCTTATACAGATTTGTGAATTCGGATGGGTTTTTTAGGATCTTGTGCAATTCTATTCGCGAGAGGGGTTTCGTTATGTTCGCCCCTATTGTGGCGTTTATCTGTGTCGTTATGTCGTACAGGGGCGCCGTTAACAGTTCGGTGACCTGGTTGTACATTGTTTTCTGTTTGTGGATTATCATGTCTTTGCTTGTGACTTTACAAGTGTCTGTTACCTTTAGAATTCCTGATTTATCTATTGTAACCCGTTCTGGTGATCGTTCATCGCATTCGAATGTTAATGTTTCGGCTTGTTGTGCTGCGAAAATCCATGTGTCCGGTCGCGATGTCCCTATCCATAACGTGTGGTTCGCTGTGATATGACTAATTTCGCAGTTCTTTGGGGATTCATCCGAAGGTTGTAACCAAAGGTTTACTACGCATTCGCGATCGGCGTTAATGTTATGAGCTATCATTGGTTGTTCGCAGTAATATTGTGTGGCTATTTGCTTACATTCTTTTAGATCGTTGTCCTTTTCAAGCATATATTGGTTATTTGATGAATCTAGTACAATAATGGGTGTATTTACAACTAGTAGCGCGTACGTGTTATCGCGTATGTACATCGGGACTGGGTTCGCCTCGATGACGGTGAAAGTTTGTGCGCTTATTAACGGAACAGTTATTACAGCTACGAGTGTATTTTTGTCGAAATATGCTGCGGTTGTTGACAGTTTTTCAATTATGTTTACGTTTGCTACGTTTGGCGCTATTGGGAAAACCAAACCGTTAGGTAGATGCTGCACGGCGACTTGAGCAGGTTGATTATCTGTGCGCTTGACAATACATTTGTGCCTATTATGCCTGTTCTTAGGTTAGTGTAGAATTGCAGTATATCGTCAACGTCTTGTGTTAGGTCTGTTATCAAAGATTGTAGTGTATTGAAGTGATCGAGTAGGTCTGCTCTCTGAACTTGATATACAAAAGCAGATTCTATACGTTCCCGTAAAAGTCTCGTCTGTTCGTTTAGCAGTCTTTCGTTGTCTTCTATTGTCTCTTCTACGTTATGTAAGTGGTGTAATGTGTTGTTTGTGATTTGGATTTGCTTTTTCATTGCGGTCATTAGTGCTGTTTGTGTTCCGTCTAATTGTGCTAGGTGATAATTAATCTGTTCGGCGTCGTCGGCGTCCATTGTACCGAATAAGGTTTTCGCTAAGGACCCTAGCCCGTTGATTAATCCTCTGCGCTTGTCGGGTACGTGGCTTGGTATTCCCGATATTTGTTTCAGGCGCGTCGCGAGTTTATCTGACCTTCTGATTATTACGTCTAGATAGTTGTTACATGAATTTCTGACTTCTGTTTTCCCTGGTTTTTCGTTACATATTTTTCTGATGTTGTCTACATACGGCAGTAGTTGTTGCCCTCGTCCGAAGAGTGTGTCTGTTTTCACATGGGTGACAATCTTCCATGAGTCGGTTATCATGTGTAGTTTGCCCAGGTGGGTAAAGTGGACTCCTGCTTTATGTTTAATTGGTGTTATCACGTAAGGGGCCCGGCCGCTAGTTGGCGCCGCTTCGATTAGGCCCCGCGTCAGTGTGATCATCCTGAAACAGTGCAGTCGTATCTATCCCTTCCATTTCCTAATGAATTCGCGCGTGGTATATATATATTTTATTGTCCTTCCTAACCAGTTCCTTGCTCCCGCATATAGTTTTAAGATACGTAATGATTTTTTTTTTTTTGTATGACTTCTCGATCTTGTTACTCGATGAAGTGTTTCAATCGGTTCGCGTGCGTGCGTAGCGTTTTCTTTCCCTTTTTGATGGTTATATTTACTTTCGAATTTTTTTCTATTATTTCGTATGGGCCTACCCATTTATTATCTAGTTTTTTCGATCTTCCGCGGCGTACGGATTCGTCGTAAAGTAAAACTTTATCTCCTATATTGAATTCTATTTCACGCGTTTTCTTATCGTAGTTTTCCTTTGACTTTTCTTTTGCGTGTTGGAGTCGTTCCCGTGCTATTTCGTTTGCCGTTCGTATACGTTCTCTCGTTTGTTGCGCGTAGTCCTCGTAGTTATACGTATGTTTTGGTGGGCTTTTTAACGCGGTTGGTAGTGATGCTATTCGCCCGTAAACGAGTTCGTGTGGTGAATAACCTGTCGCGGTATGAGGGGTTGTATTGTATGTGAACATCGCGTAGGGTAGCCATCTATCCCAATCTGTTTGGTCGTTATCAATGTAATGCCGTAAATATTCTATTAGGGTTCTGTGTGATCTTTCTAATGCTCCATTGGATTCTGGATGGTACGCGGTTGTTTGTAGTTTTTTAATACGGAGTAGTTTGCAAATATTTTTGAACATTTCGCTGAGAAAGTTTGTTCCTTGGTCTGTTAGTATTTTTTCGGGTATTCCGTATTCGCAGATTATTTTTTCGACGACTGCCTCGGCTACCGTCGTCGCTTCTTGGTTGGGTAAAGCGATTGCCTTGCTAAATTTTGTGAGGAGGTCTTGGAATGTTAATATATATATGTTCCCTTGTTCGCTTTTTGGGAGGGGTCCTACTATATCCAATGCTATTTTTTCAAATGGTTCCTGTGGCGTATCGGTGATTTCCATGGGTGCTCTAGTTTTTCGACCTAATTTGTTCTTTTGGCAAAGGCTACATTTTTGTATATATTCTTCGATGTCTTTATTCATACCTGGCCATTTGTACTTCTGCTTTATTCGTTTCGTGGTTCGTTGAATACCTTGGTGACCTCCCGTGGGTGTGCAGTGGTATTCGTAGAGAATTTGTTGTCTTTCGTTCTCTTCGTGAACCTCGGTTGGCATGGCTTCCTTCCCGCTGTTTTGCAACGCGTGCACATTCCTGCTCAGCGCGTCCGCGTTAGTGTTGTTTTTTCCTGCTTTATGGATAATTTCGTAGTCGTGTTCGGCTAATAAAATTCTCCATCTAGTTAATCTGGATCCGGGGTCCTGTACTCTAAATAGCCATACTAATGCTTTGTGATCTGTAACCACTTTGAATGAAGTTCCGTAGACATACGGTCGGAAGTGTTTAACTGCCCAGACTATGGCTAACAGTTCCTTTTCCGTTGTACTGTAATTTCGTTCTGCTTTGTTCAGTATTCGACTCGCGTAAGCTATCGGTTTATCCTCACCTATCTTTCCTTGCGACAGTATTGCGCCTATTGCTACGTCGGATGCGTCGGTCGTTACTATGAATTCTTTCGTGAAATCTGGATAAATTAATAGGGGTGCCGTAGTCAATGCCTCTTTCAATGTGTCGAAGGCGTTTTGTTGCTCGGCTGTCCAGATGAATTCGACCTTGTTGCTGGTGATGCTAGATAAGGGTTTGGCTATTTTTGAGTAGTCCGGAATGAATCTGCGGTAATATCCTGCTAGTCCCAGAAAAGCTTGTAGTTCCTTTAGTTTAGTCGGAACAGGAAATTCTTTTACGGCCCTTGTTTTTTCGGGGTTTGGTTTAATTCCGTCGGGGGTAATTATGTGCCCTAAGAATCCTACTTCCTTTCGCAGGAACGCGCATTTTTCGGGTTGTAACTTTAGGTTGTATTTGCGAAGTGTGTCTAAGACTTTCCGTAGTCGTGTATTATGTTCTTTTAAGCTTGCTCCGTGGACTACGATGTCGTCGAGGTAAACGAAACAGTCTATTCCTTGTAATCCGATGAGCGCGGCGTTCATGGCTCGCTGGAACGTTGCAGGTGCGTTTTTCAGTCCGAAAGGCATGCGATTGAATTCGTAGTGGCCTTGAGGAGTTGAAAATGCTGTCTTGCATTTATCACGTTCGTCCATCGGAATTTGGTGGTATCCAGACGCTAAATCGAGGGTGGTGAAATATTGCGCTTTTCCTAATTGATCTAGTATGTCTGTGATATTAGGCAATGGGAATGAATCGCCTATGGTGACTTCATTGAGCTTTCTATAGTCGACTACTACGCGATATTTAATGTTTCCCTCTGAGTCTGGTTTTTTAGGTACTACCAGTAATGGTGCGTTCCACGGACTAGCGCTATGTCGGATGATGCCGTCTTGTAGCATCTGTTCCACTTGCTTTTGCACTTCCCGTTTATGAAGGTCGGGTAATCGGTATGGTTTGACATTACAAGGTGCTGTGTCGCTTTTTACGGGGACCCGGTGGCCGGTTACGGTGGCCGTGGTCAGTCGGTCTCCCGGTAAATGAAACGTGTCGTGATACTCTTTGCATATTTCACTCATGGTTGTCTTCTCTTCCTCGTTCATGTGTCCGCAGTCTACCTGGTCTATGACTCGAGCAATGCGCGTAGTCAGCGATTCGTTCACGGTCAAGGCGCGAACAGCTGCGGCGCTATCGCTGCATCGGACTATTTCGTTGGTTATTATTTCGCTTAATTTAACTTGCGGTATGATTATTGTTTTTGTTTCCGCGGTTGTATTCATAATGCATGCTACGCATTTCCCATTTTCGGGTGTTGTCAGTCCTTCTCCTAAATAGATGCCTTCGGCTAGTTGCTGTTTTTCTATTATCCCGTCCAGTTTGCTATCCGTCGGGACTAGTATCAATTGTTGTGCGCGTGCGGGTATAGTTATTTCCATGCTTCTATCTAGGGTTTTCCAAGGTTTCCTATCGGTTAGGAGGCTCTGACTAGGGTAATCTATGGTTATTTTGTTATCCTTGAGAAAATCTACTCCTAATATTCCGTCTGCGTTCGTTAGGATGTTTCCTTCTATGACGTGCAAGGGGTATTTGACTTCTTTTCCGTTTATGCAGAACGTGGCGTTAATTTTCCCTAACGTCTTCGTTTTTTCTCCCGAAAATGAAATTAAAAGAACGTCGCTTTGTTCCATTAATACGTCTTCGTGGGCGCCCTGCCTACTATGTGATAATTCCCTTTGTACGGTCGAGGCCGTACGTGGAGGCTTGTACACCGAAGTCAGTACGTCCTCTAGGTCCTGCATCGACGTTATACGACGCACCTGTACTTCGGCTAGGGCGGTACGCTTGATCCGCATTGATATTATTCCCCTTAAAATTTGTGCCTTTTCTTCTGCCGTTCGGGATGAGTGGTAAACGTATTTGCAAGCAGTCAGAAAACCGGGCAATTCTAGAGGGTCCGTCCCATCGAACGTGGGTATGGCCCTTAGTGCGTTGACGAATTTGTAATTGTCTATGTTCGTCGGTACGTCTGGTATGTCGTCTGTTTCAAAGTTAGTTGGGACGAATAGACTAGCGCGTCTCGGTACGTCCTCTGGTCCGTGGACATTGTCGAAGCGGACCGCAGTCCTGCCTGAAGGGCCCGGAGTTGCGTGTGTGGTGTCTATGGTTTCCCTTAGTCTCTCTATTTCGCGATCTACTGAGTCCAGTAAGGGACCTTCCCTAGCCTCTATCGCTCCTAACCTATCGTTTATCGCTAACATTCCGTCGGTCATGCTCGCTAGGGAGGCTGTTACTCCTGCGAGCAGTCTTTCTAGGTTCGCGAAACGATCTCCGTTTCCTAGGGGGCTCTGTGCCGCGTCCCCATTTGCGGCTCCCGCGATAGGGTTCGACATTTCGTTATGAGTTTCTAGATCTTCCCTCGGAATTAAACTATAATCCAGTTCGTCGAACGGGTATAGTCTCCTAGCGGTTACGTGTTTGGTGTGACTCGACGCAATCGGAAATTCGGCCGAAACGCTGTGATTATCGCTAGTTTCAGATTCTATGGCAAGTCGCGTACGTTCCCTGATTTCGCGTAACGCTTCGAATGTCGCGTCGAAAAGCGGTGCGTCGGAGGGTTTTCGCAGGTGTACTTTACAAAATCTACGCGGAGTACTTCGGCGAAGTGTTCTAGGCGAAAGAATTTCCTTTCGTTCGGTTAGTTCTAGATTACGCTCGATATTCGCGTCTAATGATTTTACTCGGCGCATGAGAGTAACGGCGTGCAGCCTGAATTCGCTGAGAGTGGTATTTCGCACTTACAGCACGTAGATTAGGTGATGCATCGTTCGTCTCTGCTTGGACAGGCGGACTTTCCTGGCGGCGTCTTCTGCAGACGTCTGTCGATACTGCGAAGTAGGTTGCCCAGCTGCTATGTGGGTCGTTGTCTCCGCTAAGTCCTGTTGTCTCCGTCGGTCAGGCTTGTTCCCTACGTTGGCAGGATCCCACCGCTGCCACCAATTTTGTTGTGTCAAGGCGCCTGGGGTCGAGATTCTGGCTAGAATCTCGGGGTGCTCCGGGTCGTCCTTCACAGTCGTCGTCCAACGGGTTCCGAAAGGTTCGGGTGATAACGCCGGGACGAGGATATTCGGTTAGAAACCGAAGGTAGGGGATCGTTGCGGGTTAAAGAGTTGGAACTCACCGTAAGGTTAAACAAGTTTATTCTGTCCCGATCTGGGTGACAGTCGGACCGCGTACTGTATCGAGTGTCTGGTCTTAATCAGAGAGCCTCTGCTCGTAGTTTGTACAGAGTCTTATAGCTAGTTCGGGGCGAAGCGGGGACCAGCGGGGTCACCGTCTTCGACTCGCTTTTCGCGCTGGGAACGCTGACGTTGCTCGGGGTTGTTGCCCGTGCTTGGCGCCCGCGCGTGTTATCGGAATGCGCGACGGTTGTAATTCTCGGTCGTTGACCGGGTTACAACACGAGTCAAACGAGTCAAACGAGTCAAACGAGACAAACGAGTCAAACGAGTCAAACGAGTCAAACGAGTCAAACGTGTCAAACGAGTCAAACGAGTCAAACGGGTCGAACAGGAGAATCGAGTCAAGCGAGTTGAACGAGCCAAACGAGTCCAACGAGTCGAACGAGTCTAACGAGTCGAACGAGTCGAACTAGACAAACGAGTCGAACTAGACAAACGAGTCAATCGAGTCGAACGAGTCGAACGAGTCAAACGAGTCAAACGAGTCAAACGAGTCAAACGAGTCAAACGAGTCAAACGAGTCAAACGAGTCAAACGAGTCAAACGAGTCAAACGAGTCAAACGAGTCAAACGAGTCAAACGAGTCAAACGAGTCAAACGAGTCAAACGAGTCAAACGAGTCAAACGAGTCAAACGAGTCAAACGAGTCAAACGAGTCAAACGAGTCAAACGAGTCAAACGAGTCAAACGAGTCAAACGAGTCAAACGAGTCAAACGAGTCAAACGAGTCAAACGAGTCAAACGAGTCAAACGAGTCAAACGGGTCGAACAGGACAATCGAGTTAAGCGAGTTGAACGAGCCAAACGAGTCAAACGGGTCGAACAGTACAATCGAGTCAAGCGAGTTGAACGAGCCAAACGAGTCAAACGAGTCAAACGAGTCAAATGGGTCAAACGGATCGAACAGGACAATCGAGTCAAACGACTCAAACGAGTCAAACGAGTCAATCGAGTCAAACGAGTCAAACGAGTCAAACGAGTCAAACGAGTCAAACGAGTCAAACCAGTCAAACGAGTCAAACGAGTCAAACCAGTCAAACGAGTCAAACGAGTCAAACGAGTCAAACGAGTCAAACGAGTCAAACGAGTCAAACGAGTCAAACGAGTCAAACGAGTCAAACGAGTCAAACGAGTCAAACGAGTCAAACGAGTCAAACGAGTCAAACGAGTCAAACGAGTCAAACGAGTCAAACGAGTCAAACGAGTCAAACGAGTCAAACGAGTCAAACGAGTCAAACGAGTCAAACGAGTCAAACGAGTCAAACGAGTCAAACGAGTCAAACGAGTCAAACGAGTCGAACAGGACAATCGAGTCATGCGAGTTGAACGAGCCAAACGAGTCAAACGAGTTAAACGAGTCAAACGAGTCAAACGAGTCAAACGAGTCAAACGAGTCAAACGAGTCAAACGAGTCAAACGAGTCAAACGAGTCAAGCGAGTTGAACGAGCCAAACGAGTCAAACGAGTCAAACGAGTCAAACGAGTCAAACGAGTCAAACGAGTCACACGAGTCAAACGACTCAAACGAGTCAAACGAGTCAATCGAGTCAAACGAGTCAAACGAGTCAAACGAGTCAAACGAGTCAAACGAGTCAAACGAGTCAAACGAGTCAAACGAGTCAAACGAGTCAAACGAGTCAAAAGAGTCAAACGAGTCAAACGGGTCGAACAGGACAATCGAGTCAAACGGGTCGAACAGGACAATCGAGTCAAACGGGTCGAACAGGACAATCGAGTCAAACGGGTCGAACAGGACAATCGAGTCAAGCGAGTTAAACGAGCCAAACGAGTCAAACGAGTCAAACGTGTCAGACGAGTCAATCGAGTCAATCGAGTCAAAGGAGTCAAACGAGTCAAACGAGTCAAAGGAGTCAAAGGAGTCAAAGGAGTCAAAGGAGTCAAAGGAGTCAAAGGAGTCAAAGGAGTCAAAGGAGTCAAAGGAGTCAAAGGAGTCAAAGGAGTCAAAGGAGTCAAAGGAGTCAAAGGAGTCAAACGAGTCAAACGAGTCAAACGAGTCAAACGAGTCAAACGAGTCAAACGAGTCAAACGAGTCAAACGAGTCAAACGAGTCAAACGAGTCAAACGAGTCAAACGAGTCAAACGAGTCAAACGAGTCAAACGAGTCAAACGAGTCAAACGAGTCAAACGAGTCAAACGAGTCAAACGAGTCAAACGAGTCAAACGAGTCAAACGAGTCAAACGAGTCGAACAGGACAATCGAGTCATGCGAGTTGAACGAGCCAAACGAGTCAAACGAGTTAAACGAGTCAAACGAGTCAAACGAGTCAAACGAGTCAAACGAGTCAAACGAGTCAAACGAGTCAAACGAGTCAAACGAGTCAAACGAGTCAAGCGAGTTGAACGAGCCAAACGAGTCAAACGAGTCAAACGAGTCAAACGAGTCAAACGAGTCAAACGAGTCAAACGAGTCAAACGAGTCAAACGAGTCAAACGAGTCAAACGAGTCAAACGAGTCAAACGAGTCAAACGAGTCAAACGAGTCAAACGAGTCAAACGAGTCAAACGAGTCAAACGAGTCGAACAGGACAATCGAGTCATGCGAGTTGAACGAGCCAAACGAGTCAAACGAGTTAAACGAGTCAAACGAGTCAAACGAGTCAAACGAGTCAAACGAGTCAAACGAGTCAAACGAGTCAAACGAGTCAAACGAGTCAAGCGAGTCGAACGAGCCAAACGAGTCAAACGAGTCAAACGAGTCAAACGAGTCAAACGAGTCAAACGAGTGAAACGAGTCAAACGAGTCAAACGAGTCAAACGAGTCAAACGAGTCAAACGAGTCAAACGAGTGAAACGAGTGAAACGAGTGAAACGAGTGAAACGAGTCAAACGAGTCAAACGAGTCAAACGAGTCAAACGAGTCAAACGAGTCAAACGAGTCAAACGAGTCAAACGAGTCAAACGAGTCAAACGAGTCATACGAGTCAAACGACTCAAACGAGTCAAACGACTGAAACGAGTCAAACGAGTCACACGAGTCAAACGACTCAAACGAGTCAAACGAGTCAAACGAGTCAAACGAGTCACACGAGTCAAACGACTCAAACGAGTCAAACGAGTCAAACGAGTTAAACGTGTCATACGAGTCAATCGAGTCAATCGTGTCAAACGAGACAAACGAGTCAAACGAGTCAAACGAGTCAAACGAGTCAAACGAGTCAAACGAGTCAAACGAGTCAAACGAGTCAAACGGGTCGAACAGGAGAATCGAGTCAAGCGAGTTGAACGAGCCAAACGAGTCCAACGAGTCGAACGAGTCTAACGAGTCGAACGAGTCGAACTAGACAAACGAGTCGAACTAGACAAACGAGTCAATCGAGTCGAACGAGTCGAACGAGTCAAACGAGTCAAACGTGTCAAACGAGTCAAACGAGTCAAACGGGTCGAACAGGAGAATCGAGTCAAGCGAGTTGAACGAGCCAAACGAGTCCAACGAGTCGAACGAGTCTAACGAGTCGAACGAGTCGAACTAGACAAACGAGTCGAACTAGACAAACGAGTCAATCGAGTCGAACGAGTCGAACGAGTCAAACGAGTCAAACGAGTCAAACGAGTCAAACGAGTCAAACGAGTCAAACGAGTCAAACGAGTCAAACGAGTCAAACGAGTCAAACGAGTCGAACGAGTCAAACGAGTCAAACGAGTCAAACGGGTCAAACGAGTGAAACGACTCAATCGAGTCAAACGAGTCAATCGAGTCAAACGAGTCAATCGAGTCAAATGAGTCGAACGAGTCAAACGAGTCGAACGAGACGAACGGGTCGAACAGGACAATCGAGTCAAGCGATTTGAACGAGCCAAACGAGTCAAACGAGTCAAACGAGTCAAACGAGTCAAACGAGTCATACGAGTCAAACGACTCAAACGAGTCAAACGACTCAAACGAGTCAAACGAGTCACTGGAGTCAAACGACTCAAACGAGTCAAACGAGTCAAACGAGTTAAACGAGTCAAACGAGTCAAACGAGTCAAACGAGTCAAACGGGTCGAACAGGACAATCGAGTTAAGCGAGTTGAACGAGCCAAACGAGTCAAACGGGTCGAACAGGACAATCGAGTCAAGCGAGTTGAACGAGCCAAACGAGTCAAACGAGTCAAACGAGTCAAATGGGTCAAACGGGTCGAACAGGACTATCGAGTCAAACGACTCAAACGAGTCAAACGAGTCAAACGAGTCAAACGAGTCAAACGAGTCAAACGAGTGTTGTGTCAAGGCGCCTGGGGTCGAGATTCTGGCTAGAATCTCGGGGTGCTCCGGGTCGTCCTTCACAGTCGTCGTCCAACGGGTTCCGAAAGGTTCGGGTGATAACGCCGGGACGAGGATATTCGGTTAGAAACCGAAGGTAGGGGATCGTTGCGGGTTAAAGAGTTGGAACTCACCGTAAGGTTAAACAAGTTTATTCTGTCCCGATCTGGGTGACAGTCGGACCGCGTACTGTATCGAGTGTCTGGTCTTAATCAGAGAGCCTCTGCTCGTAGTTTGTACAGAGTCTTATAGCTAGTTCGGGGCGAAGCGGGGACCAGCGGGGTCACCGTCTTCGACTCGCTTTTCGCGCTGGGAACGCTGACGTTGCTCGGGGTTGTTGCCCGTGCTTGGCGCCCGCGCGTGTTATCGGAATGCGCGACGGTTGTAATTCTCGGTCGTTGACCGGGTTACAACATCCCCCCCCTCTTGAAGGAAGGGTGCTTAGGGGGAAATTTTTACAATTTTGGAAATTTCCCCCGCGCCCTAGTTCGTTACTATCTCCGCATAGATGCATTCGCGTCCCGTTGGTTCGTGTGATCCCGGGTCGGGTGCGGTGTTTGTGCTTTGCGCCCTCGGATTTTTAGCTAATTTGAGTGTTTGTTGTTTTCGTCGCGATGTATAATCTCGTATCATTAAATAAATTAAGCCTATGAACATTATGGCTTGTACAATTGTTGTGGTCGTCGGGTATGCTATGTTCCATGAAATTTTATTTAATGGTTCCTGGTCTGTTTTTTCTGTTAGTACGCTTTGTTCTTGGTTGAGTTGCTTATACAGATTTGTGAATTCGGATGGGTTTTTTAGGATCTTGTGCAATTCTATTCGCGAGAGGGGTTTCGTTATGTTCGCCCCTATTGTGGCGTTTATCTGTGTCGTTATGTCGTACAGGGGCGCCGTTAACAGTTCGGTGACCTGGTTGTACATTGTTTTCTGTTTGTGGATTATCATGTCTTTGCTTGTGACTTTACAAGTGTCTGTTACCTTTAGAATTCCTGATTTATCTATTGTAACCCGTTCTGGTGATCGTTCATCGCATTCGAATGTTAATGTTTCGGCTTGTTGTGCTGCGAAAATCCATGTGTCCGGTCGCGATGTCCCTATCCATAACGTGTGGTTCGCTGTGATATGACTAATTTCGCAGTTCTTTGGGGATTCATCCGAAGGTTGTAACCAAAGGTTTACTACGCATTCGCGATCGGCGTTAATGTTATGAGCTATCATTGGTTGTTCGCAGTAATATTGTGTGGCTATTTGCTTACATTCTTTTAGATCGTTGTCCTTTTCAAGCATATATTGGTTATTTGATGAATCTAGTACAATAATGGGTGTATTTACAACTAGTAGCGCGTACGTGTTATCGCGTATGTACATCGGGACTGGGTTCGCCTCGATGACGGTGAAAGTTTGTGCGCTTATTAACGGAACAGTTATTACAGCTACGAGTGTATTTTTGTCGAAATATGCTGCGGTTGTTGACAGTTTTTCAATTATGTTTACGTTTGCTACGTTTGGCGCTATTGGGAAAACCAAACCGTTAGGTAGATGCTGCACGGCGACTTGCAGCAGGTTGATTATCTGTGCGCTTGACAATACATTTGTGCCTATTATGCCTGTTCTTAGGTTAGTGTAGAATTGCAGTATATCGTCAACGTCTTGTGTTAGGTCTGTTATCAAAGATTGTAGTGTATTGAAGTGATCGAGTAGGTCTGCTCTCTGAACTTGATATACAAAAGCAGATTCTATACGTTCCCGTAAAAGTCTCGTCTGTTCGTTTAGCAGTCTTTCGTTGTCTTCTATTGTCTCTTCTACGTTATGTAAGTGGTGTAATGTGTTGTTTGTGATTTGGATTTGCTTTTTCATTGCGGTCATTAGTGCTGTTTGTGTTCCGTCTAATTGTGCTAGGTGATAATTAATCTGTTCGGCGTCGTCGGCGTCCATTGTACCGAATAAGGTTTTCGCTAAGGACCCTAGCCCGTTGATTAATCCTCTGCGCTTGTCGGGTACGTGGCTTGGTATTCCCGATATTTGTTTCAGGCGCGTCGCGAGTTTATCTGACCTTCTGATTATTACGTCTAGATAGTTGTTACATGAATTTCTGACTTCTGTTTTCCCTGGTTTTTCGTTACATATTTTTCTGATGTTGTCTACATACGGCAGTAGTTGTTGCCCTCGTCCGAAGAGTGTGTCTGTTTTCACATGGGTGACAATCTTCCATGAGTCGGTTATCATGTGTAGTTTGCCCAGGTGGGTAAAGTGGACTCCTGCTTTATGTTTAATTGGTGTTATCACGTAAGGGGCCCGGCCGCTAGTTGGCGCCGCTTCGATTAGGCCCCGCGTCAGTGTGATCATCCTGAAACAGTGCAGTCGTATCTATCCCTTCCATTTCCTAATGAATTCGCGCGTGGTATATATATATTTTATTGTCCTTCCTAACCAGTTCCTTGCTCCCGCATATAGTTTTAAGATACGTAATGATTTTTTTTTTTTGTATGACTTCTCGATCTTGTTACTCGATGAAGTGTTTCAATCGGTTCGCGTGCGTGCGTAGCGTTTTCTTTCCCTTTTTGATGGTTATATTTACTTTCGAATTTTTTTCTATTATTTCGTATGGGCCTACCCATTTATTATCTAGTTTTTTCGATCTTCCGCGGCGTACGGATTCGTCGTAAAGTAAAACTTTATCTCCTATATTGAATTCTATTTCACGCGTTTTCTTATCGTAGTTTTCCTTTGACTTTTCTTTTGCGTGTTGGAGTCGTTCCCGTGCTATTTCGTTTGCCGTTCGTATACGTTCTCTCGTTTGTTGCGCGTAGTCCTCGTAGTTATACGTATGTTTTGGTGGGCTTTTTAACGCGGTTGGTAGTGATGCTATTCGCCCGTAAACGAGTTCGTGTGGTGAATAACCTGTCGCGGTATGAGGGGTTGTATTGTATGTGAACATCGCGTAGGGTAGCCATCTATCCCAATCTGTTTGGTCGTTATCAATGTAATGCCGTAAATATTCTATTAGGGTTCTGTGTGATCTTTCTAATGCTCCATTGGATTCTGGATGGTACGCGGTTGTTTGTAGTTTTTTAATACGGAGTAGTTTGCAAATATTTTTGAACATTTCGCTGAGAAAGTTTGTTCCTTGGTCTGTTAGTATTTTTTCGGGTATTCCGTATTCGCAGATTATTTTTTCGACGACTGCCTCGGCTACCGTCGTCGCTTCTTGGTTGGGTAAAGCGATTGCCTTGCTAAATTTTGTGAGGAGGTCTTGGAATGTTAATATATATATGTTCCCTTGTTCGCTTTTTGGGAGGGGTCCTACTATATCCAATGCTATTTTTTCAAATGGTTCCTGTGGCGTATCGGTGATTTCCATGGGTGCTCTAGTTTTTCGACCTAATTTGTTCTTTTGGCAAAGGCTACATTTTTGTATATATTCTTCGATGTCTTTATTCATACCTGGCCATTTGTACTTCTGCTTTATTCGTTTCGTGGTTCGTTGAATACCTTGGTGACCTCCCGTGGGTGTGCAGTGGTATTCGTAGAGAATTTGTTGTCTTTCGTTCTCTTCGTGAACCTCGGTTGGCATGGCTTCCTTCCCGCTGTTTTGCAACGCGTGCACATTCCTGCTCAGCGCGTCCGCGTTAGTGTTGTTTTTTCCTGCTTTATGGATAATTTCGTAGTCGTGTTCGGCTAATAAAATTCTCCATCTAGTTAATCTGGATCCGGGGTCCTGTACTCTAAATAGCCATACTAATGCTTTGTGATCTGTAACCACTTTGAATGAAGTTCCGTAGACATACGGTCGGAAGTGTTTAACTGCCCAGACTATGGCTAACAGTTCCTTTTCCGTTGTACTGTAATTTCGTTCTGCTTTGTTCAGTATTCGACTCGCGTAAGCTATCGGTTTATCCTCACCTATCTTTCCTTGCGACAGTATTGCGCCTATTGCTACGTCGGATGCGTCGGTCGTTACTATGAATTCTTTCGTGAAATCTGGATAAATTAATAGGGGTGCCGTAGTCAATGCCTCTTTCAATGTGTCGAAGGCGTTTTGTTGCTCGGCTGTCCAGATGAATTCGACCTTGTTGCTGGTGATGCTAGATAAGGGTTTGGCTATTTTTGAGTAGTCCGGAATGAATCTGCGGTAATATCCTGCTAGTCCCAGAAAAGCTTGTAGTTCCTTTAGTTTAGTCGGAACAGGAAATTCTTTTACGGCCCTTGTTTTTTCGGGGTTTGGTTTAATTCCGTCGGGGGTAATTATGTGCCCTAAGAATCCTACTTCCTTTCGCAGGAACGCGCATTTTTCGGGTTGTAACTTTAGGTTGTATTTGCGAAGTGTGTCTAAGACTTTCCGTAGTCGTGTATTATGTTCTTTTAAGCTTGCTCCGTGGACTACGATGTCGTCGAGGTAAACGAAACAGTCTATTCCTTGTAATCCGATGAGCGCGGCGTTCATGGCTCGCTGGAACGTTGCAGGTGCGTTTTTCAGTCCGAAAGGCATGCGATTGAATTCGTAGTGGCCTTGAGGAGTTGAAAATGCTGTCTTGCATTTATCACGTTCGTCCATCGGAATTTGGTGGTATCCAGACGCTAAATCGAGGGTGGTGAAATATTGCGCTTTTCCTAATTGATCTAGTATGTCTGTGATATTAGGCAATGGGAATGAATCGCCTATGGTGACTTCATTGAGCTTTCTATAGTCGACTACTACGCGATATTTAATGTTTCCCTCTGAGTCTGGTTTTTTAGGTACTACCAGTAATGGTGCGTTCCACGGACTAGCGCTATGTCGGATGATGCCGTCTTGTAGCATCTGTTCCACTTGCTTTTGCACTTCCCGTTTATGAAGGTCGGGTAATCGGTATGGTTTGACATTACAAGGTGCTGTGTCGCTTTTTACGGGGACCCGGTGGCCGGTTACGGTGGCCGTGGTCAGTCGGTCTCCCGGTAAATGAAACGTGTCGTGATACTCTTTGCATATTTCACTCATGGTTGTCTTCTCTTCCTCGTTCATGTGTCCGCAGTCTACCTGGTCTATGACTCGAGCAATGCGCGTAGTCAGCGATTCGTTCACGGTCAAGGCGCGAACAGCTGCGGCGCTATCGCTGCATCGGACTATTTCGTTGGTTATTATTTCGCTTAATTTAACTTGCGGTATGATTATTGTTTTTGTTTCCGCGGTTGTATTCATAATGCATGCTACGCATTTCCCATTTTCGGGTGTTGTCAGTCCTTCTCCTAAATAGATGCCTTCGGCTAGTTGCTGTTTTTCTATTATCCCGTCCAGTTTGCTATCCGTCGGGACTAGTATCAATTGTTGTGCGCGTGCGGGTATAGTTATTTCCATGCTTCTATCTAGGGTTTTCCAAGGTTTCCTATCGGTTAGGAGGCTCTGACTAGGGTAATCTATGGTTATTTTGTTATCCTTGAGAAAATCTACTCCTAATATTCCGTCTGCGTTCGTTAGGATGTTTCCTTCTATGACGTGCAAGGGGTATTTGACTTCTTTTCCGTTTATGCAGAACGTGGCGTTAATTTTCCCTAACGTCTTCGTTTTTTCTCCCGAAAATGAAATTAAAAGAACGTCGCTTTGTTCCATTAATACGTCTTCGTGGGCGCCCTGCCTACTATGTGATAATTCCCTTTGTACGGTCGAGGCCGTACGTGGAGGCTTGTACACCGAAGTCAGTACGTCCTCTAGGTCCTGCATCGACGTTATACGACGCACCTGTACTTCGGCTAGGGCGGTACGCTTGATCCGCATTGATATTATTCCCCTTAAAATTTGTGCCTTTTCTTCTGCCGTTCGGGATGAGTGGTAAACGTATTTGCAAGCAGTCAGAAAACCGGGCAATTCTAGAGGGTCCGTCCCATCGAACGTGGGTATGGCCCTTAGTGCGTTGACGAATTTGTAATTGTCTATGTTCGTCGGTACGTCTGGTATGTCGTCTGTTTCAAAGTTAGTTGGGACGAATAGACTAGCGCGTCTCGGTACGTCCTCTGGTCCGTGGACATTGTCGAAGCGGACCGCAGTCCTGCCTGAAGGGCCCGGAGTTGCGTGTGTGGTGTCTATGGTTTCCCTTAGTCTCTCTATTTCGCGATCTACTGAGTCCAGTAAGGGACCTTCCCTAGCCTCTATCGCTCCTAACCTATCGTTTATCGCTAACATTCCGTCGGTCATGCTCGCTAGGGAGGCTGTTACTCCTGCGAGCAGTCTTTCTAGGTTCGCGAAACGATCTCCGTTTCCTAGGGGGCTCTGTGCCGCGTCCCCATTTGCGGCTCCCGCGATAGGGTTCGACATTTCGTTATGAGTTTCTAGATCTTCCCTCGGAATTAAACTATAATCCAGTTCGTCGAACGGGTATAGTCTCCTAGCGGTTACGTGTTTGGTGTGACTCGACGCAATCGGAAATTCGGCCGAAACGCTGTGATTATCGCTAGTTTCAGATTCTATGGCAAGTCGCGTACGTTCCCTGATTTCGCGTAACGCTTCGAATGTCGCGTCGAAAAGCGGTGCGTCGGAGGGTTTTCGCAGGTGTACTTTACAAAATCTACGCGGAGTACTTCGGCGAAGTGTTCTAGGCGAAAGAATTTCCTTTCGTTCGGTTAGTTCTAGATTACGCTCGATATTCGCGTCTAATGATTTTACTCGGCGCATGAGAGTAACGGCGTGCAGCCTGAATTCGCTGAGAGTGGTATTTCGCACTTACAGCACGTAGATCAGGTGATGCATCGTTCGTCTCTGCTTGGACAGGCGGACTTTCCTGGCGGCGTCTTCTGCAGACGTCTGTCGATACTGCGAAGTAGGTTGCCCAGCTGCTATGTGGGTCGTTGTCTCCGCTAAGTCCTGTTGTCTCCGTCGGTCAGGCTTGTTCCCTACGTTGGCAGGATCCCACCGCTGCCACCAATTTTGTTGTGTCAAGGCGCCTGGGGTCGAGATTCTGGCTAGAATCTCGGGGTGCTCCGGGTCGTCCTTCACAGTCGTCGTCCATCGGGTTCCGAAAGGTTCGGGTGATAACGCCGGGACGAGGATATTCGGTTAGAAACCGAAGGTAGGGGATCGTTGCGGGTTAAAGAGTTGGAACTCACCGTAAGGTTAAACAAGTTTATTCTGTCCCGATCTGGGTGACAGTCGGACCGCGTACTGTATCGAGTGTCTGGTCTTAATCAGAGAGCCTCTGCTCGTAGTTTGTACAGAGTCTTATAGCTAGTTCGGGGCGAAGCGGGGACCAGCGGGGTCACCGTCTTCGACTCGCTTTTCGCGCTGGGAACGCTGACGTTGCTCGGGGTTGTTGCCCGTGCTTGGCGCCCGCGCGTGTTATCGGAATGCGCGACGGTTGTAATTCTCGGTCGTTGACCGGGTTACAACACGAGTCAAACGAGTCAAACGAGTCAAACGAGACAAACGAGTCAAACGAGTCAAACGAGTCAAACGAGTCAAACGTGTCAAACGAGTCAAACGAGTCAAACGGGTCGAACAGGAGAATCGAGTCAAGCGAGTTGAACGAGCCAAACGAGTCCAACGAGTCGAACGAGTCTAACGAGTCGAACGAGTCGAACTAGACAAACGAGTCGAACTAGACAAACGAGTCAATCGAGTCGAACGAGTCGAACGAGTCAAACGAGTCAAACGAGTCAAACGAGTCAAACGAGTCAAACGAGTCAAACGAGTCAAACGAGTCAAACGAGTCAAACGAGTCAAACGAGTCAAACGAGTCAAACGAGTCAAACGAGTCAAACGAGTCAAACGAGTCAAACGAGTCAAACGAGTCAAACGAGTCAAACGAGTCAAACGAGTCAAACGAGTCAAACGAGTCAAACGAGTCAAACGAGTCAAACGAGTCAAACGAGTCAAACGAGTCAAACGAGTCAAACGAGTCAAACGAGTCAAACGAGTCAAACGAGTCAAACGAGTCAAACGAGTCAAACGAGTCAAACGGGTCGAACAGGACAATCGAGTTAAGCGAGTTGAACGAGCCAAACGAGTCAAACGGGTCGAACAGTACAATCGAGTCAAGCGAGTTGAACGAGCCAAACGAGTCAAACGAGTCAAACGAGTCAAATGGGTCAAACGGATCGAACAGGACAATCGAGTCAAACGACTCAAACGAGTCAAACGAGTCAATCGAGTCAAACGAGTCAAACGAGTCAAACGAGTCAAACGAGTCAAACGAGTCAAACCAGTCAAACGAGTCAAACGAGTCAAACCAGTCAAACGAGTCAAACGAGTCAAACGAGTCAAACGAGTCAAACGAGTCAAACGAGTCAAACGAGTCAAACGAGTCAAACGAGTCAAACGAGTCAAACGAGTCAAACGAGTCAAACGAGTCAAACGAGTCAAACGAGTCAAACGAGTCAAACGAGTCAAACGAGTCAAACGAGTCAAACGAGTCAAACGAGTCAAACGAGTCAAACGAGTCAAACGAGTCAAACGAGTCAAACGAGTCAAACGAGTCAAACGAGTCAAACGAGTCAAACGAGTCAAACGAGTCGAACAGGACAATCGAGTCATGCGAGTTGAACGAGCCAAACGAGTCAAACGAGTTAAACGAGTCAAACGAGTCAAACGAGTCAAACGAGTCAAACGAGTCAAACGAGTCAAACGAGTCAAACGAGTCAAACGAGTCAAGCGAGTTGAACGAGCCAAACGAGTCAAACGAGTCAAACGAGTCAAACGAGTCAAACGAGTGAAACGAGTGAAACGAGTCAAACGAGTCAAACGAGTCAAACGAGTCAAACGAGTCAAACGAGTCAAACGAGTGAAACGAGTGAAACGAGTCAAACGAGTCAAACGAGTCAAACGAGTCAAACGAGTCAAACGAGTCAAACGAGTCAAACGAGTCAAACGAGTCAAACGAGTCAAACGAGTCAAACGAGTCAAACGAGTCAAACGAGTCAAACGAGTCAAACGAGTCATACGAGTCAAACGACTCAAACGAGTCAAACGACTGAAACGAGTCAAACGAGTCACACGAGTCAAACGACTCAAACGAGTCAAACGAGTCAAACGAGTCAAACGAGTCACACGAGTCAAACGACTCAAACGAGTCAAACGAGTCAATCGAGTCAAACGAGTCAAACGAGTCAAACGAGTCAAACGAGTCAAACGAGTCAAACGAGTCAAACGAGTCAAACGAGTCAAACGAGTCAAACGAGTCAAAAGAGTCAAACGAGTCAAACGGGTCGAACAGGACAATCGAGTCAAACGGGTCGAACAGGACAATCGAGTCAAACGGGTCGAACAGGACAATCGAGTCAAACGGGTCGAACAGGACAATCGAGTCAAGCGAGTTAAACGAGCCAAACGAGTCAAACGAGTCAAACGTGTCAGACGAGTCAATCGAGTCAATCGAGTCAAAGGAGTCAAACGAGTCAAACGAGTCAAAGGAGTCAAAGGAGTCAAAGGAGTCAAAGGAGTCAAAGGAGTCAAAGGAGTCAAAGGAGTCAAAGGAGTCAAAGGAGTCAAAGGAGTCAAAGGAGTCAAAGGAGTCAAAGGAGTCAAAGGAGTCAAACGAGTCAAACGAGTCAAACGAGTCAAACGAGTCAAACGAGTCAAACGAGTCAAACGAGTCAAACGAGTCAAACGAGTCAAACGAGTCAAACGAGTCAAACGAGTCAAACGAGTCAAACGAGTCAAACGAGTCAAACGAGTCAAACGAGTCAAACGAGTCAAACGAGTCAAACGAGTCAAACGAGTCAAACGAGTCAAACGAGTCAAACGAGTCGAACAGGACAATCGAGTCATGCGAGTTGAACGAGCCAAACGAGTCAAACGAGTTAAACGAGTCAAACGAGTCAAACGAGTCAAACGAGTCAAACGAGTCAAACGAGTCAAACGAGTCAAACGAGTCAAACGAGTCAAACGAGTCAAGCGAGTTGAACGAGCCAAACGAGTCAAACGAGTCAAACGAGTCAAACGAGTCAAACGAGTCAAACGAGTCAAACGAGTCAAACGAGTCAAACGAGTCAAACGAGTCAAACGAGTCAAACGAGTCAAACGAGTCAAACGAGTCAAACGAGTCAAACGAGTCGAACAGGACAATCGAGTCATGCGAGTTGAACGAGCCAAACGAGTCAAACGAGTTAAACGAGTCAAACGAGTCAAACGAGTCAAACGAGTCAAACGAGTCAAACGAGTCAAACGAGTCAAACGAGTCAAACGAGTCAAGCGAGTCGAACGAGCCAAACGAGTCAAACGAGTCAAACGAGTCAAACGAGTCAAACGAGTCAAACGAGTCAAACGAGTCAAACGAGTGAAACGAGTCAAACGAGTCAAACGAGTCAAACGAGTCAAACGAGTCAAACGAGTCAAACGAGTGAAACGAGTGAAACGAGTGAAACGAGTCAAACGAGTCAAACGAGTCAAACGAGTCAAACGAGTCAAACGAGTCAAACGAGTCAAACGAGTCAAACGAGTCAAACGAGTCATACGAGTCAAACGACTCAAACGAGTCAAACGACTGAAACGAGTCAAACGAGTCACACGAGTCAAACGACTCAAACGAGTCAAACGAGTCAAACGAGTCAAACGAGTCACACGAGTCAAACGACTCAAACGAGTCAAACGAGTCAAACGAGTTAAACGTGTCATACGAGTCAATCGAGTCAATCGTGTCAAACGAGACAAACGAGTCAAACGAGTCAAACGAGTCAAACGAGTCAAACGAGTCAAACGAGTCAAACGAGTCAAACGAGTCAAACGGGTCGAACAGGAGAATCGAGTCAAGCGAGTTGAACGAGCCAAACGAGTCCAACGAGTCGAACGAGTCTAACGAGTCGAACGAGTCGAACTAGACAAACGAGTCGAACTAGACAAACGAGTCAATCGAGTCGAACGAGTCGAACGAGTCAAACGAGTCAAACGTGTCAAACGAGTCAAACGAGTCAAACGGGTCGAACAGGAGAATCGAGTCAAGCGAGTTGAACGAGCCAAACGAGTCCAACGAGTCGAACGAGTCTAACGAGTCGAACGAGTCGAACTAGACAAACGAGTCGAACTAGACAAACGAGTCAATCGAGTCGAACGAGTCGAACGAGTCAAACGAGTCAAACGAGTCAAACGAGTCAAACGAGTCAAACGAGTCAAACGAGTCAAACGAGTCAAACGAGTCAAACGAGTCAAACGAGTCGAACGAGTCAAACGAGTCAAACGAGTCAAACGGGTCAAACGAGTGAAACGACTCAATCGAGTCAAACGAGTCAATCGAGTCAAACGAGTCAATCGAGTCAAATGAGTCGAACGAGTCAAACGAGTCGAACGAGACGAACGGGTCGAACAGGACAATCGAGTCAAGCGATTTGAACGAGCCAAACGAGTCAAACGAGTCAAACGAGTCAAACGAGTCAAACGAGTCATACGAGTCAAACGACTCAAACGAGTCAAACGACTCAAACGAGTCAAACGAGTCACTGGAGTCAAACGACTCAAACGAGTCAAACGAGTCAAACGAGTTAAACGAGTCAAACGAGTCAAACGAGTCAAACGAGTCAAACGGGTCGAACAGGACAATCGAGTTAAGCGAGTTGAACGAGCCAAACGAGTCAAACGGGTCGAACAGGACAATCGAGTCAAGCGAGTTGAACGAGCCAAACGAGTCAAACGAGTCAAACGAGTCAAATGGGTCAAACGGGTCGAACAGGACTATCGAGTCAAACGACTCAAACGAGTCAAACGAGTCAAACGAGTCAAACGAGTCAAACGAGTCAAACGAGTGTTGTGTCAAGGCGCCTGGGGTCGAGATTCTGGCTAGAATCTCGGGGTGCTCCGGGTCGTCCTTCACAGTCGTCGTCCAACGGGTTCCGAAAGGTTCGGGTGATAACGCCGGGACGAGGATATTCGGTTAGAAACCGAAGGTAGGGGATCGTTGCGGGTTAAAGAGTTGGAACTCACCGTAAGGTTAAACAAGTTTATTCTGTCCCGATCTGGGTGACAGTCGGACCGCGTACTGTATCGAGTGTCTGGTCTTAATCAGAGAGCCTCTGCTCGTAGTTTGTACAGAGTCTTATAGCTAGTTCGGGGCGAAGCGGGGACCAGCGGGGTCACCGTCTTCGACTCGCTTTTCGCGCTGGGAACGCTGACGTTGCTCGGGGTTGTTGCCCGTGCTTGGCGCCCGCGCGTGTTATCGGAATGCGCGACGGTTGTAATTCTCGGTCGTTGACCGGGTTACAACATCCCCCCCCTCTTGAAGGAAGGGTGCTTAGGGGGAAATTTTTACAATTTTGGAAATTTCCCCCGCGCCCTAGTTCGTTACTATCTCCGCATAGATGCATTCGCGTCCCGTTGGTTCGTGTGATCCCGGGTCGGGTGCGGTGTTTGTGCTTTGCGCCCTCGGATTTTTAGCTAATTTGAGTGTTTGTTGTTTTCGTCGCGATGTATAATCTCGTATCATTAAATAAATTAAGCCTATGAACATTATGGCTTGTACAATTGTTGTGGTCGTCGGGTATGCTATGTTCCATGAAATTTTATTTAATGGTTCCTGGTCTGTTTTTTCTGTTAGTACGCTTTGTTCTTGGTTGAGTTGCTTATACAGATTTGTGAATTCGGATGGGTTTTTTAGGATCTTGTGCAATTCTATTCGCGAGAGGGGTTTCGTTATGTTCGCCCCTATTGTGGCGTTTATCTGTGTCGTTATGTCGTACAGGGGCGCCGTTAACAGTTCGGTGACCTGGTTGTACATTGTTTTCTGTTTGTGGATTATCATGTCTTTGCTTGTGACTTTACAAGTGTCTGTTACCTTTAGAATTCCTGATTTATCTATTGTAACCCGTTCTGGTGATCGTTCATCGCATTCGAATGTTAATGTTTCGGCTTGTTGTGCTGCGAAAATCCATGTGTCCGGTCGCGATGTCCCTATCCATAACGTGTGGTTCGCTGTGATATGACTAATTTCGCAGTTCTTTGGGGATTCATCCGAAGGTTGTAACCAAAGGTTTACTACGCATTCGCGATCGGCGTTAATGTTATGAGCTATCATTGGTTGTTCGCAGTAATATTGTGTGGCTATTTGCTTACATTCTTTTAGATCGTTGTCCTTTTCAAGCATATATTGGTTATTTGATGAATCTAGTACAATAATGGGTGTATTTACAACTAGTAGCGCGTACGTGTTATCGCGTATGTACATCGGGACTGGGTTCGCCTCGATGACGGTGAAAGTTTGTGCGCTTATTAACGGAACAGTTATTACAGCTACGAGTGTATTTTTGTCGAAATATGCTGCGGTTGTTGACAGTTTTTCAATTATGTTTACGTTTGCTACGTTTGGCGCTATTGGGAAAACCAAACCGTTAGGTAGATGCTGCACGGCGACTTGCAGCAGGTTGATTATCTGTGCGCTTGACAATACATTTGTGCCTATTATGCCTGTTCTTAGGTTAGTGTAGAATTGCAGTATATCGTCAACGTCTTGTGTTAGGTCTGTTATCAAAGATTGTAGTGTATTGAAGTGATCGAGTAGGTCTGCTCTCTGAACTTGATATACAAAAGCAGATTCTATACGTTCCCGTAAAAGTCTCGTCTGTTCGTTTAGCAGTCTTTCGTTGTCTTCTATTGTCTCTTCTACGTTATGTAAGTGGTGTAATGTGTTGTTTGTGATTTGGATTTGCTTTTTCATTGCGGTCATTAGTGCTGTTTGTGTTCCGTCTAATTGTGCTAGGTGATAATTAATCTGTTCGGCGTCGTCGGCGTCCATTGTACCGAATAAGGTTTTCGCTAAGGACCCTAGCCCGTTGATTAATCCTCTGCGCTTGTCGGGTACGTGGCTTGGTATTCCCGATATTTGTTTCAGGCGCGTCGCGAGTTTATCTGACCTTCTGATTATTACGTCTAGATAGTTGTTACATGAATTTCTGACTTCTGTTTTCCCTGGTTTTTCGTTACATATTTTTCTGATGTTGTCTACATACGGCAGTAGTTGTTGCCCTCGTCCGAAGAGTGTGTCTGTTTTCACATGGGTGACAATCTTCCATGAGTCGGTTATCATGTGTAGTTTGCCCAGGTGGGTAAAGTGGACTCCTGCTTTATGTTTAATTGGTGTTATCACGTAAGGGGCCCGGCCGCTAGTTGGCGCCGCTTCGATTAGGCCCCGCGTCAGTGTGATCATCCTGAAACAGTGCAGTCGTATCTATCCCTTCCATTTCCTAATGAATTCGCGCGTGGTATATATATATTTTATTGTCCTTCCTAACCAGTTCCTTGCTCCCGCATATAGTTTTAAGATACGTAATGATTTTTTTTTTTTGTATGACTTCTCGATCTTGTTACTCGATGAAGTGTTTCAATCGGTTCGCGTGCGTGCGTAGCGTTTTCTTTCCCTTTTTGATGGTTATATTTACTTTCGAATTTTTTTCTATTATTTCGTATGGGCCTACCCATTTATTATCTAGTTTTTTCGATCTTCCGCGGCGTACGGATTCGTCGTAAAGTAAAACTTTATCTCCTATATTGAATTCTATTTCACGCGTTTTCTTATCGTAGTTTTCCTTTGACTTTTCTTTTGCGTGTTGGAGTCGTTCCCGTGCTATTTCGTTTGCCGTTCGTATACGTTCTCTCGTTTGTTGCGCGTAGTCCTCGTAGTTATACGTATGTTTTGGTGGGCTTTTTAACGCGGTTGGTAGTGATGCTATTCGCCCGTAAACGAGTTCGTGTGGTGAATAACCTGTCGCGGTATGAGGGGTTGTATTGTATGTGAACATCGCGTAGGGTAGCCATCTATCCCAATCTGTTTGGTCGTTATCAATGTAATGCCGTAAATATTCTATTAGGGTTCTGTGTGATCTTTCTAATGCTCCATTGGATTCTGGATGGTACGCGGTTGTTTGTAGTTTTTTAATACGGAGTAGTTTGCAAATATTTTTGAACATTTCGCTGAGAAAGTTTGTTCCTTGGTCTGTTAGTATTTTTTCGGGTATTCCGTATTCGCAGATTATTTTTTCGACGACTGCCTCGGCTACCGTCGTCGCTTCTTGGTTGGGTAAAGCGATTGCCTTGCTAAATTTTGTGAGGAGGTCTTGGAATGTTAATATATATATGTTCCCTTGTTCGCTTTTTGGGAGGGGTCCTACTATATCCAATGCTATTTTTTCAAATGGTTCCTGTGGCGTATCGGTGATTTCCATGGGTGCTCTAGTTTTTCGACCTAATTTGTTCTTTTGGCAAAGGCTACATTTTTGTATATATTCTTCGATGTCTTTATTCATACCTGGCCATTTGTACTTCTGCTTTATTCGTTTCGTGGTTCGTTGAATACCTTGGTGACCTCCCGTGGGTGTGCAGTGGTATTCGTAGAGAATTTGTTGTCTTTCGTTCTCTTCGTGAACCTCGGTTGGCATGGCTTCCTTCCCGCTGTTTTGCAACGCGTGCACATTCCTGCTCAGCGCGTCCGCGTTAGTGTTGTTTTTTCCTGCTTTATGGATAATTTCGTAGTCGTGTTCGGCTAATAAAATTCTCCATCTAGTTAATCTGGATCCGGGGTCCTGTACTCTAAATAGCCATACTAATGCTTTGTGATCTGTAACCACTTTGAATGAAGTTCCGTAGACATACGGTCGGAAGTGTTTAACTGCCCAGACTATGGCTAACAGTTCCTTTTCCGTTGTACTGTAATTTCGTTCTGCTTTGTTCAGTATTCGACTCGCGTAAGCTATCGGTTTATCCTCACCTATCTTTCCTTGCGACAGTATTGCGCCTATTGCTACGTCGGATGCGTCGGTCGTTACTATGAATTCTTTCGTGAAATCTGGATAAATTAATAGGGGTGCCGTAGTCAATGCCTCTTTCAATGTGTCGAAGGCGTTTTGTTGCTCGGCTGTCCAGATGAATTCGACCTTGTTGCTGGTGATGCTAGATAAGGGTTTGGCTATTTTTGAGTAGTCCGGAATGAATCTGCGGTAATATCCTGCTAGTCCCAGAAAAGCTTGTAGTTCCTTTAGTTTAGTCGGAACAGGAAATTCTTTTACGGCCCTTGTTTTTTCGGGGTTTGGTTTAATTCCGTCGGGGGTAATTATGTGCCCTAAGAATCCTACTTCCTTTCGCAGGAACGCGCATTTTTCGGGTTGTAACTTTAGGTTGTATTTGCGAAGTGTGTCTAAGACTTTCCGTAGTCGTGTATTATGTTCTTTTAAGCTTGCTCCGTGGACTACGATGTCGTCGAGGTAAACGAAACAGTCTATTCCTTGTAATCCGATGAGCGCGGCGTTCATGGCTCGCTGGAACGTTGCAGGTGCGTTTTTCAGTCCGAAAGGCATGCGATTGAATTCGTAGTGGCCTTGAGGAGTTGAAAATGCTGTCTTGCATTTATCACGTTCGTCCATCGGAATTTGGTGGTATCCAGACGCTAAATCGAGGGTGGTGAAATATTGCGCTTTTCCTAATTGATCTAGTATGTCTGTGATATTAGGCAATGGGAATGAATCGCCTATGGTGACTTCATTGAGCTTTCTATAGTCGACTACTACGCGATATTTAATGTTTCCCTCTGAGTCTGGTTTTTTAGGTACTACCAGTAATGGTGCGTTCCACGGACTAGCGCTATGTCGGATGATGCCGTCTTGTAGCATCTGTTCCACTTGCTTTTGCACTTCCCGTTTATGAAGGTCGGGTAATCGGTATGGTTTGACATTACAAGGTGCTGTGTCGCTTTTTACGGGGACCCGGTGGCCGGTTACGGTGGCCGTGGTCAGTCGGTCTCCCGGTAAATGAAACGTGTCGTGATACTCTTTGCATATTTCACTCATGGTTGTCTTCTCTTCCTCGTTCATGTGTCCGCAGTCTACCTGGTCTATGACTCGAGCAATGCGCGTAGTCAGCGATTCGTTCACGGTCAAGGCGCGAACAGCTGCGGCGCTATCGCTGCATCGGACTATTTCGTTGGTTATTATTTCGCTTAATTTAACTTGCGGTATGATTATTGTTTTTGTTTCCGCGGTTGTATTCATAATGCATGCTACGCATTTCCCATTTTCGGGTGTTGTCAGTCCTTCTCCTAAATAGATGCCTTCGGCTAGTTGCTGTTTTTCTATTATCCCGTCCAGTTTGCTATCCGTCGGGACTAGTATCAATTGTTGTGCGCGTGCGGGTATAGTTATTTCCATGCTTCTATCTAGGGTTTTCCAAGGTTTCCTATCGGTTAGGAGGCTCTGACTAGGGTAATCTATGGTTATTTTGTTATCCTTGAGAAAATCTACTCCTAATATTCCGTCTGCGTTCGTTCGGATGTTTCCTTCTATGACGTGCAAGGGGTATTTGACTTCTTTTCCGTTTATGCAGAACGTGGCGTTAATTTTCCCTAACGTCTTCGTTTTTTCTCCCGAAAATGAAATTAAAAGAACGTCGCTTTGTTCCATTAATACGTCTTCGTGGGCGCCCTGCCTACTATGTGATAATTCCCTTTGTACGGTCGAGGCCGTACGTGGAGGCTTGTACACCGAAGTCAGTACGTCCTCTAGGTCCTGCATCGACGTTATACGACGCACCTGTACTTCGGCTAGGGCGGTACGCTTGATCCGCATTGATATTATTCCCCTTAAAATTTGTGCCTTTTCTTCTGCCGTTCGGGATGAGTGGTAAACGTATTTGCAAGCAGTCAGAAAACCGGGCAATTCTAGAGGGTCCGTCCCATCGAACGTGGGTATGGCCCTTAGTGCGTTGACGAATTTGTAATTGTCTATGTTCGTCGGTACGTCTGGTATGTCGTCTGTTTCAAAGTTAGTTGGGACGAATAGACTAGCGCGTCTCGGTACGTCCTCTGGTCCGTGGACATTGTCGAAGCGGACCGCAGTCCTGCCTGAAGGGCCCGGAGTTGCGTGTGTGGTGTCTATGGTTTCCCTTAGTCTCTCTATTTCGCGATCTACTGAGTCCAGTAAGGGACCTTCCCTAGCCTCTATCGCTCCTAACCTATCGTTTATCGCTAACATTCCGTCGGTCATGCTCGCTAGGGAGGCTGTTACTCCTGCGAGCAGTCTTTCTAGGTTCGCGAAACGATCTCCGTTTCCTAGGGGGCTCTGTGCCGCGTCCCCATTTGCGGCTCCCGCGATAGGGTTCGACATTTCGTTATGAGTTTCTAGATCTTCCCTCGGAATTAAACTATAATCCAGTTCGTCGAACGGGTATAGTCTCCTAGCGGTTACGTGTTTGGTGTGACTCGACGCAATCGGAAATTCGGCCGAAACGCTGTGATTATCGCTAGTTTCAGATTCTATGGCAAGTCGCGTACGTTCCCTGATTTCGCGTAACGCTTCGAATGTCGCGTCGAAAAGCGGTGCGTCGGAGGGTTTTCGCAGGTGTACTTTACAAAATCTACGCGGAGTACTTCGGCGAAGTGTTCTAGGCGAAAGAATTTCCTTTCGTTCGGTTAGTTCTAGATTACGCTCGATATTCGCGTCTAATGATTTTACTCGGCGCATGAGAGTAACGGCGTGCAGCCTGAATTCGCTGAGAGTGGTATTTCGCACTTACAGCACGTAGATCAGGTGATGCATCGTTCGTCTCTGCTTGGACAGGCGGACTTTCCTGGCGGCGTCTTCTGCAGACGTCTGTCGATACTGCGAAGTAGGTTGCCCAGCTGCTATGTGGGTCGTTGTCTCCGCTAAGTCCTGTTGTCTCCGTCGGTCAGGCTTGTTCCCTACGTTGGCAGGATCCCACCGCTGCCACCAATTTTGTTGTGTCAAGGCGCCTGGGGTCGAGATTCTGGCTAGAATCTCGGGGTGCTCCGGGTCGTCCTTCACAGTCGTCGTCCAACGGGTTCCGAAAGGTTCGGGTGATAACGCCGGGACGAGGATATTCGGTTAGAAACCGAAGGTAGGGGATCGTTGCGGGTTAAAGAGTTGGAACTCACCGTAAGGTTAAACAAGTTTATTCTGTCCCGATCTGGGTGACAGTCGGACCGCGTACTGTATCGAGTGTCTGGTCTTAATCAGAGAGCCTCTGCTCGTAGTTTGTACAGAGTCTTATAGCTAGTTCGGGGCGAAGCGGGGACCAGCGGGGTCACCGTCTTCGACTCGCTTTTCGCGCTGGGAACGCTGACGTTGCTCGGGGTTGTTGCCCGTGCTTGGCGCCCGCGCGTGTTATCGGAATGCGCGACGGTTGTAATTCTCGGTCGTTGACCGGGTTACAACACGAGTCAAACGAGTCAAACGAGTCAAACGAGACAAACGAGTCAAACGAGTCAAACGAGTCAAACGAGTCAAACGTGTCAAACGAGTCAAACGAGTCAAACGGGTCGAACAGGAGAATCGAGTCAAGCGAGTTGAACGAGCCAAACGAGTCCAACGAGTCGAACGAGTCTAACGAGTCGAACGAGTCGAACTAGACAAACGAGTCGAACTAGACAAACGAGTCAATCGAGTCGAACGAGTCGAACGAGTCAAACGAGTCAAACGAGTCAAACGAGTCAAACGAGTCAAACGAGTCAAACGAGTCAAACGAGTCAAACGAGTCAAACGAGTCAAACGAGTCAAACGAGTCAAACGAGTCAAACGAGTCAAACGAGTCAAACGAGTCAAACGAGTCAAACGAGTCAAACGAGTCAAACGAGTCAAACGAGTCAAACGAGTCAAACGAGTCAAACGAGTCAAACGAGTCAAACGAGTCAAACGAGTCAAACGAGTCAAACGAGTCAAACGAGTCAAACGAGTCAAACGAGTCAAACGAGTCAAACGAGTCAAACGAGTCAAACGGGTCGAACAGGACAATCGAGTCAAGCGAGTTGAACGAGCCAAACGAGTCAAACGGGTCGAACAGTACAATCGAGTCAAGCGAGTTGAACGAGCCAAACGAGTCAAACGAGTCAAACGAGTCAAATGGGTCAAACGGATCGAACAGGACAATCGAGTCAAACGACTCAAACGAGTCAAACGAGTCAATCGAGTCAAACGAGTCAAACGAGTCAAACGAGTCAAACGAGTCAAACGAGTCAAACCAGTCAAACGAGTCAAACGAGTCAAACCAGTCAAACGAGTCAAACGAGTCAAACGAGTCAAACGAGTCAAACGAGTCAAACGAGTCAAACGAGTCAAACGAGTCAAACGAGTCAAACGAGTCAAACGAGTCAAACGAGTCAAACGAGTCAAACGAGTCAAACGAGTCAAACGAGTCAAACGAGTCAAACGAGTCAAACGAGTCAAACGAGTCAAACGAGTCAAACGAGTCAAACGAGTCAAACGAGTCAAACGAGTCAAACGAGTCAAACGAGTCAAACGAGTCAAACGAGTCGAACAGGACAATCGAGTCAAGCGAGTTGAACGAGCCAAACGAGTCAAACGAGTCAAACGAGTCAAACGAGTCAAACGAGTCAAACGAGTCAAACGAGTCAAACGAGTCAAACGAGTCAAACGAGTCAAACGAGTCAAGCGAGTTGAACGAGCCAAACGAGTCAAACGAGTCAAACGAGTCAAACGAGTCAAACGAGTGAAACGAGTGAAACGAGTCAAACGAGTCAAACGAGTCAAACGAGTCAAACGAGTCAAACGAGTCAAACGAGTGAAACGAGTGAAACGAGTCAAACGAGTCAAACGAGTCAAACGAGTCAAACGAGTCAAACGAGTCAAACGAGTCAAACGAGTCAAACGAGTCAAACGAGTCAAACGAGTCAAACGAGTCAAACGAGTCAAACGAGTCAAACGAGTCATACGAGTCAAACGACTCAAACGAGTCAAACGACTGAAACGAGTCAAACGAGTCACACGAGTCAAACGACTCAAACGAGTCAAACGAGTCAAACGAGTCAAACGAGTCACACGAGTCAAACGACTCAAACGAGTCAAACGAGTCAATCGAGTCAAACGAGTCAAACGAGTCAAACGAGTCAAACGAGTCAAACGAGTCAAACGAGTCAAACGAGTCAAACGAGTCAAACGAGTCAAACGAGTCAAAAGAGTCAAACGAGTCAAACGGGTCGAACAGGACAATCGAGTCAAACGGGTCGAACAGGACAATCGAGTCAAACGGGTCGAACAGGACAATCGAGTCAAACGGGTCGAACAGGACAATCGAGTCAAGCGAGTTAAACGAGCCAAACGAGTCAAACGAGTCAAACGTGTCAGACGAGTCAATCGAGTCAATCGAGTCAAAGGAGTCAAACGAGTCAAACGAGTCAAAGGAGTCAAAGGAGTCAAAGGAGTCAAAGGAGTCAAAGGAGTCAAAGGAGTCAAAGGAGTCAAAGGAGTCAAAGGAGTCAAAGGAGTCAAAGGAGTCAAAGGAGTCAAAGGAGTCAAAGGAGTCAAACGAGTCAAACGAGTCAAACGAGTCAAACGAGTCAAACGAGTCAAACGAGTCAAACGAGTCAAACGAGTCAAACGAGTCAAACGAGTCAAACGAGTCAAACGAGTCAAACGAGTCAAACGAGTCAAACGAGTCAAACGAGTCAAACGAGTCAAACGAGTCAAACGAGTCAAACGAGTCAAACGAGTCAAACGAGTCAAACGAGTCAAACGAGTCAAACGAGTCGAACAGGACAATCGAGTCATGCGAGTTGAACGAGCCAAACGAGTCAAACGAGTTAAACGAGTCAAACGAGTCAAACGAGTCAAACGAGTCAAACGAGTCAAACGAGTCAAACGAGTCAAACGAGTCAAACGAGTCAAACGAGTCAAGCGAGTTGAACGAGCCAAACGAGTCAAACGAGTCAAACGAGTCAAACGAGTCAAACGAGTCAAACGAGTCAAACGAGTCAAACGAGTCAAACGAGTCAAACGAGTCAAACGAGTCAAACGAGTCAAACGAGTCAAACGAGTCAAACGAGTCAAACGAGTCAAACGAGTCAAACGAGTCGAACAGGACAATCGAGTCATGCGAGTTGAACGAGCCAAACGAGTCAAACGAGTTAAACGAGTCAAACGAGTCAAACGAGTCAAACGAGTCAAACGAGTCAAACGAGTCAAACGAGTCAAACGAGTCAAACGAGTCAAGCGAGTCGAACGAGCCAAACGAGTCAAACGAGTCAAACGAGTCAAACGAGTCAAACGAGTCAAACGAGTGAAACGAGTCAAACGAGTCAAACGAGTCAAACGAGTCAAACGAGTCAAACGAGTGAAACGAGTGAAACGAGTGAAACGAGTGAAACGAGTGAAACGAGTGAAACGAGTCAAACGAGTCAAACGAGTCAAACGAGTCAAACGAGTCAAACGAGTCAAACGAGTCAAACGAGTCAAACGAGTCAAACGAGTCAAACGAGTCAAACGAGTCATACGAGTCAAACGACTCAAACGAGTCAAACGACTGAAACGAGTCAAACGAGTCACACGAGTCAAACGACTCAAACGAGTCAAACGAGTCAAACGAGTCAAACGAGTCACACGAGTCAAACGACTCAAACGAGTCAAACGAGTCAAACGAGTTAAACGTGTCATACGAGTCAATCGAGTCAATCGTGTCAAACGAGACAAACGAGTCAAACGAGTCAAACGAGTCAAACGAGTCAAACGAGTCAAACGAGTCAAACGAGTCAAACGAGTCAAACGAGTCAAACGAGTCAAACGAGTCAAACGAGTCAAACGAGTCAAACGAGTCAAACGAGTCAAACGAGTCAAACGAGTCAAACGAGTCAAACGAGTCAAACGAGTCAAACGAGTCAAACGAGTCAAACGGGTCGAACAGGACAATCGAGTTAAGCGTGTTGAACGAGCCAAACGAGTCAAACGAGTCAAACGAGTCAAACGAGTCAAATGGGTCAAACGGGTCGAACAGGACAATCGAGACATACGAGTCGAACGAGTCAAACGAGTCAAACGAGTCAAACGAGTCAAGCGAGTCAAGCGAGTCAAGCGAGTCAAGCGAGTCAAGCGAGTCAAGCGAGTCAAGCGAGTCAAGCGAGTCAAGCGAGTCAAGCGAGTCAAACGAGTCAAACGAGTCAAACGAGTCAAACGAGTCAAACGAGTCAAACGAGTCAAACGAGTCAAACGAGTCAAACGAGTCAAACGAGTCAAACGAGTCAAACGAGTCAAACGAGTCAAACGAGTCAAACGAGTCAAACGAGTCAAAGGAGTCAAAGGAGTCAAAGGAG
This sequence comes from Andrena haemorrhoa, assembly GCA_910592295.1. NCBI lineage: Eukaryota > Metazoa > Arthropoda > Insecta > Hymenoptera > Andrenidae > Andrena > Andrena haemorrhoa. Next base: position 26,293,452 of record OU342943.1, read on the forward strand.
TCAAAGGAGTCAAAGGAGTCAAAGGAGTCAAAGGAGTCAAAGGAGTCAAAGGAGTCAAAGGAGTCAAAGGAGTCAAAGGAGTCAAAGGAGTCAAAGGAGTCAAAGGAGTCAAACGAGTCAAACGAGTCAAACGAGTCAAACGAGTCAAACGAGTCAAACGAGTCAAACGAGTCAAACGAGTCAAACGAGTCAAACGAGTCAAACGAGTCAAACGAGTCAAACGAGTCAAACGAGTCAAACGAGTCAAACGAGTCAAACGAGTCAAACGAGTCAAACGAGTCAAACGAGTCAAACGAGTCAAACGAGTCAAACGAGTCAAACGAGTCAAACGAGTCAAACGAGTCAAACGAGTCAAACGAGTCAAACGAGTCAAACGAGTCAAACGAGTCAAACGAGTCAAACGAGTCAAACGAGTCAAACGAGTCAAACGAGTCAAACGAGTCAAACGAGTCAAACGAGTCAAACGAGTCAAACGAGTCAAACGAGTCAAACGAGTCAAACGAGTCAAACGAGTCAAACGAGTCAAACGAGTCAAACGAGTCAAACGAGTCAAACGAGTCAAACGAGTCAAACGAGTCAAACGAGTCAAACGAGTCAAACGAGTCAAACGAGTCAAACGAGTCAAACGAGTCAAACGAGTCAAACGAGTCAAACGAGTCAAACGAGTCAAACGAGTCAAACGAGTCAAACGAGTCAAACGAGTCAAACGAGTCAAACGAGTCAAACGAGTCAAACGAGTCAAACGAGTCAAACGAGTCAAACGAGTCAAACGAGTCAAACGAGTCAAACGAGACAAACGAGTCAAACGAGTCAAACGAGTCAAACGAGTCAAACGAGTCAAACGAGTCAAACGAGTCAAACGAGTCAAACGAGTCAAACGAGTCAAACGAGTCAAACGAGTCAAACGAGTCAAACGAGTCAAACGAGTCAAACGAGTCAAACGAGTCAAACGAGTCAAACGAGTCAAACGAGTCAAACGAGTCAAACGAGTCAAACGAGTCAAACGAGTCAAACGAGTCAAACGAGTCAAACGAGTCAAACGAGTCAAACGAGTCAAACGAGTCAAACGAGTCAAACGAGTCAAACGAGTCAAACGAGTCAAACGAGTCAAAAGAGTCAAACGAGTCAAACGAGTCGAACAGGACAATCGAGTCATGCGAGTTGAACGAGCCAAACGAGTCAAACGAGTTAAACGAGTCAAACGAGTCAAACGAGTCAAACGAGTCAAACGAGTCAAACGAGTCAAACGAGTCAAACGAGTCAAACGAGTCAAGCGAGTTGAACGAGCCAAACGAGTCAAACGAGTCAAACGAGTCAAACGAGTCAAACGAGTCAAACGAGTGAAACGAGTCAAACGAGTCAAACGAGTCAAACGAGTCAAACGAGTCAAACGAGTCAAACGAGTCAAACGAGTCAAACGAGTCAAACGAGTCAAACGAGTCAAACGAGTCAAACGAGTCAAACGAGTCAAACGAGTCAAACGAGTCAAACGAGTCAAACGAGTCAAACGAGTCAAACGAGTCAAACGAGTCAAACGAGTCAAACGAGTCAAACGAGTCAAACGAGTCAAACGAGTCAAACGAGTCAAACGAGTCAAACGAGTCAAACGAGTCAAACGAGTCAAACGAGTCAAACGAGTCAAACGAGTGAAACGAGTCAAACGAGTCAAACGAGTGAAACGAGTCAAACGAGTTAAACGAGTCAAACGAGTCAAACGAGTCAAACGAGTCAAACGAGTCAAACGAGTCAAACGGGTCGATCAGGACAATCGAGTCAAGCGAGTTGAACGAGCCAAACGAGTCAAACGAGTCAAACGAGTCAAATGGGTCAAACGAGTCAAACGAGTCAATCGAGTCAAACGAGTCAAACAAGTGAAACGAATCAAACGAGTCAATCGAGTCAAACGAGTCAAACGAGTCAATCGAGTCAAACGAGTCAAACGAGTCAATCGAGTCAAACGAGTCAATCGAGTCAAACGTGTCAAACGGGTCAAACGGGTCGAACAGGACAATCGAGTCAAACGAGTCAAACGAGTCAAACGAGTCAAACGGGTCAAACGGGTCGAAGAGGACAATCGAGTCAAACGAGTCAAACGAGTCAATCGAGTCAAACGAGTGAAACGAGTGAAACGAGTGAAACGAGTGAAACGAGTCAAACGAGTGAAACGAGTCAAACGAGTGAAACGAGTCAAACGAGTGAAACGAGTCAAACGAGTCAAACGAGTCAAACGATTGAAACGAGTCAAACGAGTCAAACGAGTCAAACGAGTCAAACGAGTCAAACGAGTCAAACGAGTCAAACGAGTGAAACGAGTGAAACGAGTCAAACGAGTCAAACGAGTCAAACGAATCAAACGAGTCAAACGAGTCAAACGAGTGAAACGAGTCAAACGAGTCAAACGAGTCAAACGAGTCAAACGAGTCCATGGAGTCAAACGGGTCGAACAGGACAATCGAGTCAAGCGAGTTGAATGAGCCAAACGAGTCAAACGAGTCAAACGAGTCAAACAAGTCAAACGAGTCAAACGAGTCAAACGAGTCAAACGAGTCAAACGAGTCAAACGAGTTAAACGAGTCAAACGAGTCAAACGAGTCAAACGAGTCAAACGAGTCAAACGAGTCAAACGAGTCAAACGAGTCAAACGAGTCCATCGAGTCAAACGGGTCGAACAGGACAATCGAGTCAAGCGAGTTGAATGAGCCAAACGAGTCAAACGAGTCGAACGAGTCAAACGAGTCAAACGAGTCAAACGAGTAAAACGAGTCAAACGAGTCAAACGAGTCAAACGAGTCAAACGAGTCAAACGAGTCAAACGAGTCAAACGAGTCAAACGAGTCAAACGAGTCAAACGAGTCAAACGAGTCAAACGAGTCAAACGAGTGAAACGAGTGAAACGAGTCAAACGAGTCAAACGAGTCAAACGAATCAAACGAGTCAAACGAGTCAAACGAGTGAAACGAGTCAAACGAGTCAAACGAGTCCATCGAGTCAAACGGGTCGAACAGGACAATCGAGTCAAGCGAGTTGAATGAGCCAAACGAGTCAAACGAGTCAAACGAGTCAAACGAGTCAAACGAGTCAAACGAGTCAAACGAGTCAAACGAGTCAAACGAGTCAAACGAGTCAAACGAGTCAATCGAGTCAAACGAGTCAAACGAGTCAATCGTGTCAAACGGCTCAAACGGGTCGAACAGGACAATCGAGTCAAGCGAGTTAAACGAGCCAAACGAGTCAAACGAGTCAAACGAGTCAAACGAGTCAAACGTGTCAAATGGGTCAAACGGGTCGAACAGGACAATCGAGTCAAACGAGTCAATCGTGTCAAACGAGTCAAACGAGTCAAACGAGTCAAACGAGTCAAACGAGTCAAACGAGTCAAACGAGTTAAACGAGTCAAACGAGTCAAACGTGTCAAACGGGTCAAACGGGTCGAACGAGTCAAACGAGTCAAACGAGTCAAACGAGTCAAACGAGTCAACGGGTCGAACAGGACAATCGAGTCAAGCGAGTTGAACGAGCCAAACGAGTCAAACGAGTCAAACGAGTCAAATGGGTAAAACGGGTCGAACAGGACAATCGAGTCAAGCGAGTTGAACGAGCCAAACGAGTCGAACGAGTCAAACGAGTCAAATGGGTCAAACGAGTCAAACGAGTCAATCGAGTCAAACGAGTCAATCGAGTCAAACGTGTCAAACGAGTCAAACGTGTCAAAAGGGTCAAACGGGTCGAACAGGACAATCGAGTCAAACGAGTCAAACGAGTCAATCGAGTCAAACGAGTCAAACGAGTCAAACGGGTGGAACAGGACAATCGAGTCAAGCGAGTTGAACGAGCCAAACGAGTCAAACGAGTCAAACGAGTCAAACGAGGCAAACGAGTCAAACGAGTCAATCGAGTCAAACGAGTCAAACGACTCAAACGAGTCAAACGAGTCAAACGAGTCAAACGTATCAAACGGGTCAAACGGATCGAACAGGACAATCGAGTCTAACGAGTCAAACGAGTCAAACGTGTCAATCGAGTCAAACGAGTCAAACGAGTCAAACGAGTCAAACGAGTCAAACGAGTCAAACGAGTCAAACGAGTCAAACGAGTCAAACGAGTCAATCGAGTCAAACGAGTCAAACGAGTCAATCGTGTCAAACGGCTCAAACGGGTCGAACAGGACAATCGAGTCAAACGAGTCAAACGAGTCAACCGAGTCAAACGAGTCAAACGAGTCAAACGAGTCAAACGAGTCAAACGAGTCAATCGAGTCGAACGAGTCAGACGAGTCAAACGAGTCAAACGAGTCAAACGAGTCAAACGAGTCAAACGAGTCAAACGAGTCAAACGAGTCAAACGAGTCAAACGAGTCAAACGAGTCAAACGAGTCAAACGAGTCAAACGAGTCAAACGAGTCAAACGAGTCAAACGAGTCAAACGAGTCAAACGAGTCAAACGAGTCAAACGAGTCAAACGAGTCAAACGAGTCAAACGAGTCAAACGAGTCAAACGAGTCAAACGAGTCAAACGAGTCAAACGAGTCAAACGAGTCAAACGAGTCAAACGAGTCAAACGAGTCAAACGAGTCAAACGAGTCAAACGAGTCAAACGAGTCAAACGAGTCAAACGAGTCAAACGAGTCAAACGAGTCAAACGAGTCAAACGAGTCAAACGAGTCAAACGAGTCAAAGGAGTCAAAGGAGTCAAAGGAGTCAAAGGAGTCAAAGGAGTCAAAGGAGTCAAAGGAGTCAAAGGAGTCAAAGGAGTCAAAGGAGTCAAAGGAGTCAAAGGAGTCAAAGGAGTCAAACGAGTC